>JABSTQ010009578.1:0-600000 GCA_013358835.2 Ixodes persulcatus
GATGCTTCTCGCACTGCCCGTCGTCATCCCAAAGTTTCGTCCACGCGATAAAAGTGTAGATTATAGGTGTCCCTGGGGCCAAACTGGAAATCAACACTTCTGGCCGGACAATTGCCGGCAGTGTTTATGTCTCCGGCGGCCAAGATGGAAATCAGCAATGCTGGCCACGCACTTGCCGGCAGTGTTTATGTCTCCGGTGGCCAAACTGAAAACAGCTAGTTTGTGGCCGGACTCTTGCCGGCCTTGGCTATGCCTGCGGTGGCCAAGAACTTGCCAGTGGCCAAGCTGTCCAGATACTGGCCAACTGTGGCCTGATCGAAGATCAGTTTTTTGTGCTGTTTGAGAAAGTAAGAAAGGTGAGGCTTGGTCTAGTTGATATGACATATTGAAGATATAAAACTGTGAAAAGAACGAGAGACCAGATGAAGAAACATACAGGCATGGCGCTGTGTCTGTATTTCTTCCTCTGATCTCTCGTTCTTTGCGCTCTAACAAAATTCAATAAAATACGCGTTAAAAACAAAAAGACTCGTCCACGAATGGGGTAAAAGTGAAAAAAGTGCGAACCAGAAAATTAAGGCCAAAATTACCTGGCCATTTCCTTTAGGTCAGTGATACAGCTATCCAATGAACACAATGGCAAAAGGATTTCAGGATGTGAGCCATTTCCATTCATGTTGCAGTTGACATGACACGTGAAAATCGGAATGGTTGAGCTTGCGAGGGGCATTTTTTATATTGTCAGTTTTTATATCATTTCGGGTCAGGGCGTCCCAGTACTGGGATAAAAATGCATCGCGATCTTAGAGATACATTCCGGGATCTGTATCTTTGTATCGAGATACACTTTAAAAATGTATTTATATCCCAGTAGTGAAATACATTTACGATGTATTGATATACTGTATCTCGATACAATTGTTCTCAAAAATCAACCGTAGGGTTTTTAGGATAAACTGAAAAACTTCTTTTTGGTGCGAGGGGTCTAGAATTTATAATATGAACTGACCACAAAGCTTCCTCTAAAAGGCGATGCCTGGTTGCCTCGTACACGCAAACAGACACCACAATTAAGAAAAAAAAACACAACAGCAAAACAAAAGTTGTTTGAAGAAAGGTCACTTGTAAAGTCATCAGAATAGCCTCCTCTCATAGGGCCCTCCACTCTCTGTATTTTAGCATAGAGAACGCTGGAAAGGAAGCAAGTGTAGATGAGGAATTCGTATTTATTGATGTTCTGCAGTCTCAATTCCCCACAAACGCTTCTAAATTAATTCGCCCCGCCCAGTGAAGGTGAGCGTACGTGAAGTATTCCTCGAACAATTTGACTACAAATTTCTTTCTACTAATACAACCCAGCAGAGTAGAATTACAGTTCAAAAGATAAATTCGTAACTAATTTTCACCACTTCTCTCGAGTGAATTTCTTCTGCGTTGATAAAAGTTCTTCGACCATATATTCGACATTTCTTAAAAGAGTAGTTTGTAAACAAAGTTTTGTTATTTTTAGGCATGTTAAATGTGACACACGTACAAAAACATAACTCATACTGCTTTCGATATCTACACTTAGCCTTTCTTGGTAAATTGCCTACCATTTTAAGCGTACTTGGAAAAAAAATTAATAAAGCTACACTTGTTGACGAATTGTGGGATGCTGACTTGGTAAATAAAAGTGTATGGGGGCTAAAATAGTGTACCCATAAGCTTTTCGCACGCAAACAAATAACATCGTGCACACCGAGCAGGTGCCAGGCCGAAACTGCGTTTTGGGTTGGCGCATGGCAACGAGGCTATAGATTTGCATACGCAGAGCTTTTGGGTAGCCTAATAACAAACTTTCTATAGACAGCTTAAGAGACCAAGGGCGTGGCTTAGAGATACTTCACGCTCCTTGCATCGTGATTGGTCCTTTGGGCGTTCTTACCGGAAAATACTACAATCTTACTGGCTGAAGGACGATTAGAAGATTCTCTGGACTCGCCATGTCGTGCGCTTCCTCAGCTGTCGGTGACCAAATACCCCTGACGATAACTTAGTTACGCAAAGAAATAGAGGACTACGAATTGTTCAGATGGAAGCTTGGGCTTTGCAAAGAAAGGGCGTGTGCATAGGGTCTTGCATCTCAGCGACATATACCTCGCACGTCACGACAGAGATCTCTTTAGCCTTTTAGACGTTATAAATGTGGTAAAATGTTTTAGGTACGTTGACCACTATCTCGTGATTTTAGATAGCAGAAAGCATGACGTGTCCCACTTGGTGTCAAGTGTTTTGTCTGTGTTTGGAGACTGCTTGGCCCCATTGTTTTTGACTCACGAGTTGTCGGACAATGGGTCGGCTGAAGAAGTGGATTTCCTTTCACGACAACAGCATGCGCGATGATAGTGCGGGGGTTTATTGAAGAATCATTAGCTATGTGTGATTCTTTTTTGGTCAGGTATATAGGCTGCGCCTTGACGATTAAAATCTCAGTTGTAGGTTCAGCGTTTGTTTGTCTCCTTTCTTCCGTCCCGTCAGTTTCGCTTTACGTTTGAAATAATCATGAGTACAAATTGTTCATGGTAAATATAAAGTCCGTGCTGTTTAGATATGATAAATCTGAAAGAAGGAGAGGGGGAGGGGGGGGCGGGGTTTATTGCTCTCAGAAACACTATGATGCAGTTGAATGACAGTTCCGTCACCGTTGGAAATGATGTGGGTAATTGCCTCCTCAAATTTGCAACAAACCTTACTCGGAGTTTGCTATCGACCGCAAGATTACTCTAAAGAGTTTGTAGCCGAATTCAAAGATTCTCCTTTTGGTCTGACAGATAAATTGGCCAAATGTAGCTTGACAATTGTTGGGAATTTTAATTATCCCAATATTGACCGCAATTTATCAATAGAACGTTTGAAAAGTTAAAAATTCCACACGTGTGCTCCATTTTTCTTTCGTTGACGACGACGGAATCATAACTGGAGATATAAAAAAGCGCACAAGCGCTCAAACCTTTTTAACTCAAACTTTATGCACGCAATGAGGAAATGGATGTCAGCCTAAGCGTTGGGGCCTTCGGGCGGGTGACACCAAGCCTCACCCCGAACAAGGCCCCCATCGGTACTCTGATTAGCCGGCTATGTTGGTGTCAGATCATCTGATTTACCGAAGGAAAGAGAGAAGGGAAAGAGAAAAGAGAGAAAGAGAGAAGGGGCGAGAGAAAGACTGGTAAAAACGCCTTAGTCATCCACGCGCTAACCTTCAGCCGACTTTCAGATTAGCTTACGCTTTTCGGGTAAGCAGATTTGGGAGCAGGCAAAAGGCTGGCGCGTGAATAACTAAGGCGAGTGTACCTAAGCGTCCAGCACCCCCTCTGTTCTCCTCCCGTAAAACAGGCCATGTGGCATCCATGAAAGTCCAACAGTTAGAGTGCCTAATTCATCTGCTGACTTTGTCCACAAGCTTTTCCGAATTGGCGTAAGGGCAGCTTGTCAAACGGCGCAACAGGTGCAAGTGTTCCCCGCCATTTCCTGTCAGTAAATAAATTGCATTTGGAGCGATAGCTAGAACTCAGCAGAAAATGTTTCGCTGTTATGAATTCTATGTCTGCATTAGCTGATCAACAGCTGTTGCTTTCTCGAATGAGAGCATAGAATGGGAACCTCACCCACTAAGCGCAGTTACCGTCACGATGCTTCTGGGAAATGCAGCGTGCATTGCTCTTGCATTTTTGGCAATGTTGTACCAGTGAGTTTATATTTTATGTCAAACCAGGCCTTCCTTGTTACATGGTCCGCACAATGTGTGACGTAGTGCACTAGAAAGCAGAAACCACTATATTTACAGTTTTTAGACAAGAATATAAGTCCAATAGCCACCTATGTAGACTTTAACGGTTTCCCATATTTTCGTACTCTCAGGTGCAGATAGGGCTTGTAGCATTGCTTTTACTGGTATATATAGAATTCACTCAGTATCTGGTCTGTGCGGTGGTGAAAAGAATATCATTAGTCTTTGAACTATTCGAAAAAAAAAACGGCAAAATATTTCGATTTGACCCCTTAAAACACACACCACTTTTCGAGTTATCCTGTAATGAGGAAAACAACTGCGTTCTCGTTTTTGTTAAGCCGTTTACACCATTGTTTTAGACTAATGACACATATTTCTTATTTCGTTAATTTTAGACGTTTAGTTTTAGCATTTTGTTTCAAAAAGTGCCTTACAGAAGGACCGTAAAGCAAAGTATTATTAAACGTACAAACGAAATACAGTGAGACACATCAGCAAGCTATTAGATCGTAAGTGAGCCGCGAACAGTCCTTGAATAAACGGTAAGAGTGGCTTTTTTAACCACTCTCGTTATTCCTTTTTGTTCATTAGAAATGACGATTTCAATGGCTGTTCAGTGATCCAACATCGAAACATTGAAAGTTTCAATCATTTCAATCAAAATTGAGACAAAAGAAACTATGCCATATATTGCGAAATAATTGACAAACATTGTCTTAAATAATGATTGCTCATTATTCACCTGACCCCAAGTAGTTGTTACTGGTAGTAGTAGTTATTACTACGCAGTAGTAACTACTACTAGTGACAGTGGAAGTTCAACAAAGCTTGCATTGCTTTTTCTGCAGGGTCTACAAGTTGTGCAAGACAAAGACGAGATTCTTCAAGGATCTGGGCATACCAGGACCAAGACCTCACCTCATATATGGAAATCTACGCGAAGTGTATAGAGAGGTAAATTATTTCTCAGCAGTGCGGTAGACATCTTCGATTGATGAAATGTCGTAGAAAACTGTAATCGATGTTTTTAACCTGAGGTTCCCATAGTGAAGAAAACTGTTGAAAACTTTTAGGGCTAAAAAAACAGAAAAACACAAATGCTCTAACTTGACACCTTATTATATATTGCAGTAATCCGCACAAGATTCTAAAAATTTGGATTGTTTCTATCTGTAGGAGGAAAAAATGAAAGCCGTTTACAACTCCCTGTAACGCCGGATTAGAGCGCAGCTCTTGAGGAGGAGGGGAAGGGTACTGAGGGAAAGGTATATCCTTCCTCGCACCTCCTCACCTCCTCATCCTGTCTGCTACTCCTCCCTCCGAGCGGCGTCGCCGTCGCCTCACGAGGGTCACATGACCTCACGGGGGTCACGTGACGATGACGATGACGTCATCAGTGGCGTCACCAGTGACGTCAATGATGACGTCATCGTCATCGTCACGTGACCTCATCAGTGACGTCACTGATGACGTCTTCAGTGACGATGCCGATGCCGATGACGTCATCAGTGACGATGACGATGACGATGCGGATGCCGATGACGGTGCGGATGCTGATGACGTCATCAGTGACGATGACGATGACGATGACGATGCCGATGACGTCCATGATGACGTCATCAGTAATGTCACACGTCCCATAATGCACCGCGCGGTTACGCCGACGGCAACGTTGATGCCGACGCCGACGGCGACGCCGATGCCGCTCAAGCCGGAAACGGGCGCCTAAGAGCTCCGCTCTAAAAAAAAAGAAAGTCGTTTACAACCCCTGTAACACCGAATTAGAGCGCAGCTCTTGAGGAGGAGGAGGGAAGGGTACTGAGGGGAGGGTATACCCCTCCTCCCTCTTCCTGATCTTGCTTGCTGCTCCTCCCTCCGAGCGACGTCGGCGTAACCGTTAGGTCACATGACCCTCGTGACGTCACGTGACTCTCGTGACCTCACTTGGGTCACGTGACCTCACCGAAGTCACGTGACCTATCGGGGGTTGCGTGAAGTCACCGGAATCACGTGACCTGACATCATCGTGATAACATCATCGCCATCGTCAGTGATGACGTCATCAATGTCGTCACCGTGATGATGACGATGAGGATGACATCATCACGATGACGTCATCAGTGCCTTCAGCGTGATGATGACGATGACGATGGAGATGACGTCATCAGTAACGTCATCGTGATGACGATGACGATGGGGTGACGTCACTGATGACGTCATCAGTGACGTCACGTGTCCCATAATGCACCGCGCGGTTATGCCGACGTCGAAACCGACGCCGACGGCGACGGCGACGCCGCTCAAGCCGGAGACAGGCGCCTAAGAGCTGCGCTCTAAAAATACGCATCGCTGCTAACTGTAGCCCCGTGCACATTGTGAGCGACAACGTTTTTTATAAGTGTTTGCTGTGAATGTGATCCTCACAATCCAAATCATCTCTCTAAAAGTCTTATCGTTTAGAGACTTTGACCTAAACTTTCCGTTCGAGGCTTAGTTTAGACAAGATGGTTTTGAAAAACTAAAAACTGCGCAAATATATGCGTTGGGTTGTTCATGCTTATATATTTCAACGGCAGTAGACCACAGCCTTAAGGCCCGTTCACACACGTACGACCTCTTAGAACCGGGTGCCTTCGAACCTCTTAATATCTCTTACAACGAGAGGACATACTGGCGCCATCAACTGGGTACCAGTGTAAACGTGGCGGTCCGCCATATTTTCTATTTCTCTCGCGCATTACCCTTTCTTTTTTGGCTCGAACAACTTTTGTCAACGTTATAAACGAGCATTTCCCATAGGTAATAGGCATATTTGACCTCGGGAATCGCGCAAAACCTTCGCTCTTGCGAAATGCAGTTCCAGAGTTCACCGTATAGGTGGCGCCAGAGCGCTAGTGTGTTCTCTCGTCCTAAGAAATTTTAAGAGGTTTCAACAGGTCTTGTCTCTCTCAGTCGTACTCGGTTGCAAGAGTGTGAACGGTTCTTAACGTATATTTAAAGGCGACTTACGTTTGACATGCTCTCTTTAGGTCGAGCCTATCTTTTCCTTTTGTTGCCTATGCCTAAAGCTCTACATTATATTGCAGGGCACGTTAAAAGTAACAGAAGAGTGGGCCTCCAAATATGGCGATGTTGTTGGGTATGCTGCATTTCCTGTCCTGCGAATTTTTTTTAGTGAATGAACCAAACATGCATTATTGTTGGGCTTATTCACGGGTACTGTTAGCATCTTGTTAATAACCTACCGATGGAATAACTATATGGGTTGGCCCAGAATATATCTATCATGATTCCTCTCCACCTGCCGGCTCGAATGCTACCTCTTTCATAAGCAGAACGTGCGAATATATGTTCTGTCGTAGAACCTGCCTTTTTGGCTAAACCTGAAAACATTTGAATGTTGTGCGTTTTTGGAACAGTCTTCTGCGTCGTTACCAAGAAAAGAACAAGAAAAACCTACGAAGAATTTGCATGTGTATAGTATACCGATGACTGTGATTAATAAACGCATACATACTGCCAACACTTACATGAGCGGCTCTGGCTCCTTGAGTAGCGGATTCCGCATAAAAAAATTGCAGTGATAATATATATCGGACAATGCTTCCTAGGAATTATTAAGCTGAATAATAATATTCAACGAGGTACTTCGAAAACAATCAGCCTGGTGGATATTGAGATGCTTCGTCGCTGTGGTTTTCAAATAATGTTTATAATATTTAAATATTTTGCCCCCCCCCCCCCCCAAAAAAAAAAAGAGTATTTTGACGCCATTTTGAATTCTTCCAATTGCACATTTGTAAAATCATTCAGATACTTCCATGGCTTCAGACCTGTAATGATCATCCGAGATCCTGAACTCCTCAAGCAAATATTTATTAAACACTTTGACAGCTTCACCGCAAGACAGGTGAGATCTTCGTCTTATAGTACTATAAATAGCATAAAAAATGCGTGTCGCCAAAAATGAATATACAGGGTGTTTCACGAAAGGTGAACAAATGCGATATTGCGAAAACTACGTATCGCACCGAAAAAGGGCTTGTGTCGTTTTGGTCCTAGGCCAGGGGCCTATTTAGGAAAATTATGAAAGTTCGGGATAATTAGGCTGTTAATAATTTTCTAATAATTTTTTTTTTATATTGAGTTTAAGGGCATGGTTTCACTTAGAATCTTGCTGAGCATCATCGAAAAACACTAAATCAACAAAATGCAGAACGATAGAAGGCACTCGCGGCGTTTTACGGCTTTCTGAGAAAGTGCACACTTTCGACGGGTTTTTAAGTTTCGGTTTGCAATCGGAGCGCTTCTCGGCACCGACGGCACCATACCCCGTGGAGAAAGAGTGCAACCAACTTCTGCTGCGTTTTCCTCGAGCAACGCAGCAGAGGCTGGTTGCACTATTTTTTCATGGGGTGCGATGCCGTCGGTGCCGGGAAGCGCTCCGACTTCAAACCAAAATTTAAAAACCCGTCGAAATTGTGCGGTTTTTCAAAAAGCCATAAAATACCGCGCGTGCCTTCTATCGTTTTGCACTTTGTTGATTTATTGTTTTTCGATGATGCTCAGCAAGCTTCTAATATTATAAATATTATAAATTCAAAAAATTATTACAATATTATAAATGAAAAAAATACGCGAAATAATTAGAACTTAATTATCCCGAACTTCAATAATTTTCCTAAAAAGGCCCTTAGCCTAGAACCAAAACGACACAAGCCTGTTTTTGGTGCGATGCGCAGTTTTCGCATAATCGAATTTGTTCACCTATCGTGAAACACCCTGTATACTTTACTTTTAACATAATGACGCTTGAAGCTAAGAACTGATTCCTTCGGAACAATTTCCGTAACCAGGGAGATATCACGGTACAAATGGACAGTGATATTTTGCAAACTACTTGCCTAAAGTTTTCTAACATTTCTTTATGTTCCCCTCAAGTGGCTCCTTCAAATCATTAGTTTGTTGCCAGCCGAGCAAATATACAGGCTTTACACGCGAGAAGTCAGACAACTCAATTAATCTTCATGGGTTCGATAATAAAGTTGGGATATTTAGAGCCAATATCCCCTAGAAAAAAAGGCCTGCGCATGACGTCATTGTTAGTGAATCCCCAATTCGTCCTAAGCGGCAAACACGCCAAAGCTCGTCAAGAGTCGTCGCAAAGAGGCAGGCCAGAGCCGTATATGTAGAGAGTTTGGCCATTCGTTGGGAAGTATAGGAGACAAATGAGGAGGCGCCATTGGCCGAAAGCGGGCTGGGCGTGTTCCAGGGCGTCTTCAGAAATTCGAATGTGACCAACCAGAAGCCGGAAATAATACCCTGGCGGTGGTCGCGAGAAACAAACCTGATAACTGCATTGGAGTAACTCTCGATGACTGAGAATATGGTACACGTGATGTTTCAATCACGCTCATCCAAGATGATGGTGGAAGAGTGCGACTAGCGGAACGATCGACTTAAACCGTACGCCAAGCGCCGAGGGTCGGGAATCTGCCGTCCAAGCGGTCACACTCTGTCCGAGCAAAACAGAGTTGAGCGGCGCATTCGTTTCTTACATCTTTCTGCATGATCATGATCAAAACAACATGTGCACCCTATTTTCAACCACGAAGAGTTACTACACTTCACTCTTACGCGCTTATTAAAACCATTTACGAACATAGACCTTTGATCAGAACTGTTTCTCGCTACCACCGCTAGGGGATTCTTTTCGGCTTCTGGTTGGTCAAGAGAGCATGCCAAGCCCTCTTTCCGAGTCTCGTGCAAGCCCTGGCTCTGCCCGCGCCTCCCATTGACCAAACTCTCTACATATAGGGCTCTGAGGCAGGCGCGTCCGTCTTGGCGCCTCTGCGTTCTAGCGTCAGACTTGTTGTGGGGCACTGAAAGACGCGTCGGCGGTCATACTGACGCAAGCGAGGCGGCGCTGCGCGGGTCCACTAGAAATGACGTCGGAGGGGGAGGGGGAGGCACAGGCCTTGTCGTCTAGGTGAGGTCGCTAGGATCCGCCATACCGAAGCTAATGTATGACAGGCTCCGGCGTTTTGCAGAGACGATATATCAAAGTGAGTACCGCCATTTTTGCAGTCACTTGACTGTCGAGTAATATTACAAAACACACTAATTCATACAACTCTATCATCATTTATTTAAAAATAAAAAAAGGCTCTCGACGTTTCCGTAACAGTTTGGTTGCTGGACCATGGTAAATGAAGCTTTTGGAATTGAGTTTTTTCTTCTTTTATTAATCTTGGCATCAATCACAACCGGATTATTCCTTAGAACCATGCATGTGCAGATTTCTGATGAATGTGTCTACATTTATCCACACACGTACTAATGAGTGCTTTGACTACATGCATTTATGTTGTTTCTGAATTAGTAAAGATTACCGCTGATGTCCTTACAATGTCCCTACGGTTCATAACAATAGTGTCTTCATCTCCTCAGCTTCTCGTGCTTTATCTTTCTGTTTGCTCTTTCCTGCGTGCAAAAAGCCCTTAGGCTCTCCCGGTTCTGTGCCAGACGGCGGGTTTTACGGTATTCGCGATATCAAATGTATGCCCATTCTTCGCTAGACGATCGTTGATTGTGCTGTCAGACGTAAGACTCTCTTATGATGAAAGAATGATGCGTAAGAAAGTAGAAAGTGTACGCTAACCGGAACTGTGCCTGAGCAAATCAATAGATGGTGCCACCGAGCTTATTGCAAAACAAAGGTGAATTTTGCAGTAATCAAAGTGTTCGTGTTGCGAAGCAACATCGAATATATCAAGGCCCGTACACACATTTCCGTTTACTCACGTCAGAGGTTTTGTGATCTCTTACAACCAGAGAACTCACTAGCACGACGCGCCATCCAAGAGGTGACCTTGTAACTACATTTTGCGAAACGCGAAGGTTTTGAGCTATTTGTCAGAACAAACGCACGTCCTCGATATTGAAGAGCCACTATTTTTTAGGCGATTTCTCTTCGAATCGTGCAGGAAAAGAGGGTCACGTCTGAAAGAGGTTTTTAAAAATTATATGTGGTGGGAAAAGGTTTCACTGGGATGAAACTGAAAACCGCTTTTGTGTCAAATCTTTAGTTTTCTAGTTATTGACATCTAAACGACCAAAGACGATTTTTTTTTTTGTATTTGGGCGAGCAACAGAGGTCGCGTACTTAGGAGATTCTCCAGGCTCAGATATCTTCCGCACAGCAAAGAAACTTTTCACGTGATTTTTTAGACTACATTAAAAAGGGCAATATACTCATAAAATAGTTTTGTCATTTTAATTCACATTTGTAATCAAAATTCAAAACGTGGACTTTCGACGATAATTGACTAAGTTTGGATGATGATAACTTTTATAACAATCTATTTTATGACATAAGGTATATAACAAATAAAAGTATAAACAAATATCTATTCGACAAGCATTGTATCCTGATAATTATATATTAATATCTTGGCGAACAGCGCTTTCGAATACACGAGAAAACACTAAAAAGAAGCAAATGTCAACATCAACTTTCTCAAAAAGGCAATTTTTTATATTTTCGTATTTTTCCGTAAGAACAGCCCTTTCTGGGGTCTAAAACATCAAATAAAAATCAGATGTAATATATGGTTTGTACTTAAAAATACGTAAATTCAATTATACGATATATTTGAAGTTCTAGTTTAAGATGCGAAGCTATATATGGCCGTAGTCATGTATCTCTTCCAGATTGCTAATGATTATTTGGCACTTACTTGTAGTGTTGGCTGGTTTGAATGCAACAAATATTTAAGCACGTTATATATAATATATGAAAGTTTTCACGCACGTCCAGCTCGTCTACTTAGGAAATCGAAAAACCGGAAGTAAAAAAAAAAACATTTTCTTAAATTAAGTAAGGAAAATTAACAATATATAACTATTACCTTCTTAAAGTTTTGTCCGGGATACTGTGGCACTAGCGAGAAGCTTTTATTACTAATGCGCCAAGATGCCTAGCGTGAAATTTCGCCGCTTTCCAACTGGCGCTCTGCCACGCACAAAACGCCTAATATGAAGCTGGGCTCGTTTAAACTTTTCTATCCACGTTTCTTGTCAAAAAAAAAAAAATGATAAAAGCTCTCGCAGACCATCGGGAAAGATAGTGTTCCCCAAACATAACGCTGATATGAATATATGGTCCGATTTGGTCACTTTTCGTGCTATTCCTGGACCTATCATTCCAACTACGTGGAGCCGTGTTGATGCCCGATTACAACGTAATGTGGTGAAGGCGTTCCAGCTGCTGCAGTGACCAATTTTGCTTTGAGTAGCCTGAAATGGATCCATATTTTGGTAACCAAGGCGCGGCGTTAAGTTTGAGGGGCACTGTACATGAGATTACATAAAATATCTAATAACGCAACTTCACAAGAATATTTATTGTGACCACAAAGCGACACTAAAATGGGTTAAAGGTTCACTCTTAAGGATTACCAAGTCGTTTTAACACAAAATTGAGGACCGTCCTTATTTCGAGTTTTGGCCGACGGTTCGCCTACCGAATGTCATTGCGCCAGAGCAGTGGACCAGATGCGCTGAGTCACTTTCAGGAAGAATAATTCCACAGATCAGGGACGACTATTTGAACGAAATCATCAGCACGTCCGGTTTTAAGGTCTGTCAATCTGAGTTGTGCAAGAGTGCTTGATGCTTGAGTAGTGCTTATACACCGCGACAAGCACCTGGCACTTTTCGCACGCTGTCACGGAATGTATGGCTCACTACTTCGGTGGAAAGAAAGAGAAAATGAATGCTGTAAGTTTTATCAGGAGCATTTGGTCATGCCACTTATGTAGGAAAGATCAAAACAAGGACGGTTATTTTTATGGTATATTACACAAGTAGCTAAGCATCCAGAGTAATATGTAACACGATATAAAGAGGTACAGAATTGAAACTTGAAATACCTCCGACACACTTCGAAACGGATGAAATATGATCCAAAGTGTTCTTAAAGGGACACTGACAGGGTATTTATGCTCGCCGAGGTTTTTAGTTGTACCAGACATATGAGAGCCGAACTACCTAGAACAGAATTTGCGGCTCGAAATTCGGTTTCTTTCCGCCTGAAAACCGCCGATCGAGAACTGGCCGGTTTGAGTCGCGCTCACGCTCTTTTCCGTGGTCACGGGCCGTTTTCTAAGGTTTCGACGCGACCACAAAATTTAATCAAAGTCGTTTGTCACTGAAGGCACACACTCAATATTAAAAATAGAAAAAACAAACAAACATGAAACCTATTTTTTGTGGCTTCCAAAGAGCTGCAAATACGTTGATTGAAGAAGTAAGGTCGCACAGACAACCGGAAGCATTCTGTGCGTTCACTGCATAATTCTCAACATGGCGTCGTTTCGCGTTTCGTGGGACTGGCGGGTGGCAGCGGACGACGGGGTTGGGACCTCTATTTCAGAACTTTCTTTCGCGGTACCGGCGAATTCTGTCTTCCTTCGAAAGAGAAGTTTTGGACCAATCAAAAGAATTGATATTCATCCCGTACGACACGCCCGAGCAGCAAGCCGATTGCACGAAGACGTCGCCGAGCCGTCGTCCCTTCTCGTGGCTGAAGACATCGCTCGCTCAAACGTCAAACACGAAGTGGGTACTTCGAGTTGAATACGCACGCATACGGTTCCTTTACTAGGTGCGAATATGTCCAATGCATGGTGCTTCCCGACTTCAAGCCGCGAGTGCATGCACTGGAGGGAAATCGGCAGCAAACTTTCCGGCATACAGTCTATCGGCTGCATTACCACTAAGTTCCTTCAGTAGCTCAGTAGAAAGACGTCCGCTTCACACGCAGCGTGCACGGGTTCGATGCCTAGCGTGGGCGTACCGTTTTTGCTTTTTTTTTTTTTAACATTTTGCGATGTTTACATTTCTTTCTTTTACAATCATCACTGAAAAAAAAAAACACAAAAACAATTGTTGTGAACGATACGTCGCTGAACTAAATGGTACGGGATTCCATTTTTGACACCTCTGCCGCACAATGCCTCTTTAAGATGCAGGACATGCGAGGCAGCTCTTCACGCAACACCTTGGTAGTATTATTTTCGGAGCCGATCACGGGAATTAACCGCGGGAACTCGCTACTAATTGCCAACACTTAAATGTACAAAACAACTCATCTTGAAGTACAGAACAGCCAGCGGAACAAACATAACTGCAAAGGAATCGCACGGCGAACGGACCCCACGACGCAATTTGTCTGCTCGGCTCGGAAAAAAAAAGAAAAAAGATCGCACGGTTGGGTATAGTCACGTGACTTCCGCCATTCACCCTGTCCTATCCACATCTCCGTGCGGTGCGGGGGTTTTTGTTTTTGTTTTGAGCTGTTGCGTTTTTTGGCTTTATAAAAAAAAATACGTGACTCAGTAGCAAAATATTAATTGGGTAGTATTCCGACACCATAATGAATCGCCTGGCAAAAAATAAAAAAAAAATTTTTGGTGGGTGTCAGTGTTCCTTTAAGTAATAATCACACTTGTATAGTCAGCGGATGGCTATATTTTTTGTTCCATCCGACGGATTTCGGCGACCGCCCAAATCGGCTATCGAATCGGCACGATGCATCTCGAGATAATTATTCATAAAGTCACGCTGGCAACACAACGGACCCCTAAACGGCCGACGGTACCGTAATTACGATCGTCATCTTTTGGTGGCGCCAGCTTTATCGTCAACAATCTGCAATCCCGCAAAGTAGGAATACCCGAGGTATGATGTACTAGAACAGAGAGGTGTGCCAAGCACCACTCGCTTCCGGGCACACGCCCACGTACGCAATGAACTCAACTCATTTCATTGACTTCGTCGAGAGGCTTGAAGTACACGCTGACGAGGCTCTTGTCTCGTTTGAAGTTGTCACTTTTTACTAGCGTTCCGGTACCGCTTGCGTTATCCGTGGCTAGGACTACATTCATGGACGACACGAGTCAAGCAGACCGAACCTGCGTCTCCGTTGACGAGATCTGCCGTCTGTTGGAGTTGTGTCTCAAAAGCACATACTTCTCGTTCGATGGGCTCCTCTTCAAGCATACAAGTGGCACCGCTATGGGAGCAGCTATCTCGGTCACCATGGCGAACCTCACCATGAAACATATTGAGCAGCAAGCACTTGCTTCGTACGTGCCGAAGCCGAAGATCTTTTAGTGTTATCTGGACAACTGCTTTTGCGTCGTGAAGACGACTGAAATCGACCGTCTTTGCCAACACTTAAATCTAGTCGAACCTGCTATTCAGTTCATGGTGGAACGCGAAAAAGACGGTGCGCTTCCGTTTTTGGACATCAATGTGAAGAAGACTTTAGACAAGCTGAACATCCTGGTGTACAGGAAGCCTACGCATACCGGAAGGTACTTGAACTTTGACTCTTACCATACCACAACCCACAAGATATCGGTGGTAACTGCACTGTTCAGACGTGCCATGTCTGTGCTCGACGAAGGAGTCTCTCCGAGAGGGGGTGTGCAAGATCAAAGCCGACCATCAAAACAACGTCTACACCAACAGATTCATTGCCCGAGTCTACAAGAAGCTGCCCCGCCTGTGTCTCTCCAAGGTCCCGGCTCCTTCAAGCCGTCTGTGCCTGCCATACGTGAGGAGCGTGAGCGAGACCATCGAACGCATGCGTCGAAAACAGGGGATTACGGTCACTGACAATCCAGCGTCCACCATCCGTCACCGACTTCCTCTCCCCAACGACACACCGGGACAGGAGAAGTCCCAATGCCTCATCTATCGCATCCGTTGCGCGGACTGCCCTGCTGCCTACGTCGGGGAAACAAAGAGCTCCTCGGAACGCTTCCGTCGCCACAAATACGACGTGAAAAAACCGAAATCCAAGCCATGCTCTCTCAGACCACACAGCGAAACTGGGTCGCAGCGTGTCCTTCGAGAAAAGCGAGGTCCTGGCCGCTGAACGACACTGGTGTAAACGTCTGCACCTAGAATCTTGGTACATCCAGAAAACAAAAGATAACATAAACAGGTCGTCGTGCACTCCCCCAAATGTCTATGTGTCAGGGCTTCGTCGCTGCGTGGAAAATCTTGAACGCAGCAATCACAACCGGCCTACATAAGCGGCTCCCTCCTCCGTCCAATCCACAGTCACCCGTGACCAAGGGACCGAGCTGGTCCCGAAACGTCGGGAATTTTGTTTTTATTAAACTTTGGTTAGAGTTTCAAATTGAAGTCAGCCTATTTGCTACATATATGCCACAACTTCGGCACAAAGCTGTCGTTCTGAGAAGAAACTGGAGCGCATTCACGTTTTTATTTTTTCAGCGAATCGTGGAGCTGTCTACTGTCCTCCCCGTCAACACCGTGAAACTCACAAGAGTATCCGGTGACAAATGGCGAAAACTGAGAGCCTTAACATCGCCGGCATTCAAGTCAAGCACATTGAAGAGGGTACGTAGTTCTAGTACATTACGAGTCTTGAGCAGATGTGAACCGGTAGCCGACGTGCCTCTATCGAGCGACGAAGTACGGTGTTTTTGCGGTAAATCGGTCCGAAGCGCATTCCAAATGTGAACCGCCACAGCTTGGCAGCTACTTGCCCAAAAAGCACAATTGGCGCATCATGAGTCATCTTAAAAGCCTGCTCTAGTCTATGTACCGCTGATGCGTGTGTTTTCCCAGTTGTACGTAGAAGGCAAGGCATAACCTTTGCGCACAACGTCATCACAAGTGGATCCACTCAGCGCCACCTGATGCATGAGTGCGATGCTAGCAGGCGGCGTCGCCTAGAGAGGGGGAAGGAGAAAAAAAAGCAGACAGTTAACCTTTAGGGTGTTTTTCACTTGCGGCCGATCGGGGATCCACAAATGATGATATCAGGCTGAAACTTTGTCTTGTATGTGGTATCGTCCTTATCCCTTCTTGTATAGGCTTAAAATTGTTCTTTTTCCGTTACTGGCGAGATTTCCTTTGTGATCTCAGAGTCTTTCATGTAGGGTCGTAGCCAAAAAATTTAGCAGAGACCTTTTCACCACTAACCATAGCAGGGAATCACGGTATCACGCCAAGCTGTGACGGCAGGTGACACTGATATCACATGACTGGGATGCCACATAGTCACGTAATGTCATTTGACGCCCCAGTGCCACATGACGTTATGACGTCCTGTGACTTGAGCAGTGTGAACCAGTGCGAATGAACAGTCACTACATTTCATTGGCAAGACTCAGCATGGAGCCGGGAATTTTGTTCTTTGTGGACTTTCAACAGCGGCTCAAAGAGTTATTCAGTTTCCTGCAATTGCGTAGAATCGCGGGACCAAGTATGACCAGAAGTTGGCCTTTTTGCCTGAACTAACTGAGTCACTACCAGTTCAAAATGTAGCAACAGTCATTCTCTGACCCTCAAACTCACAATTATGAGACAATTGAAACCTTCTTTCACCCTCGCGGCCGCTCTCACCCTTAATTCCTTACACAAAAGCTGATAAATGTAACAAACACTTGACGTAACTGAACTCACGCCCCTCACTCAATCTCAAACTCATGAGTTTTTGAGGCGTACGAGCTCACTCACTCTCACTTCACGGCTGTACAGTGAAGGTGAGTGAGTGCACTTATGGATGAGTTTGGCCGAGGTATGAGTGTGACAGTATTTGGCGTACCGCCAGGATAGTTGGACCATGCGCCATGAATAAACATATACTCTCTCACGTATTAACTGTGAACGTACATGCACGCTTACTGTGGTGCTTTCTCATTTACTTTACATTTCTTTCCTCTTCAGGCGTTCTCGATCATAGACGAATGTGCAGAAGAGTTTCTGGAGATTATGGAAGAGACTGCACAAAAGCGGGAAGGTCTCGACATCAGCAAACACTTCTCCAGACTTTCTATGGACATTCTCTCGCGGTTCACGATGGGTGTCAAAATTGATGCCCAGGCGGCTTCCAAAGAAACCGAATTACTCATAAATTATGCCCGGGGCAGCGTCGGCCAGTTTGCTCTTACCTGGATCTTATTTTTTAGTGAGTACTTCATTACTAACCTACACAACCTTGACAAATGCTGACAGAGGCTAAGAATAAAAAAAAATCTGACCCGCACAAACTACACACAATCTTTTTACTTTTTTAAATTTTTCATTGATATATTTTTAGTTCCCCTTATCCCTCCCTGCTTCCTTTCCTCTACCCCTCCCCTCCCCCAACCGCACTTCAGTACTTCTGGCCTTTAAAATTGCAGCGATCTGAATATGGCGTACAGGTAAGGCGCGGTCAAGCTACGATTAAATTTCCCAGCGTGATTTAGCGGGGAAACTGGATTGTGTAACTCTCGTTTCTGCCGGTCTTTCACGACGATTTTCTTGTAGAAAACGACCTGTAAAACTCATTCTGTCTTAAAATGACCAGATGCGATTGCTTGGATACATTTCTGAAGAACGTCTGGAGGTCCTCCACGAATTCAATCAAATAGTAATACGACCTGAATGTGATCTTCAGAAAGGAGTTGTCTCGTGGGCTAGATTAGATAACGGAAATTCGCCAGGCGAATGCGCTTATGGTTTCGCCTATGTACAGGGTCTCTGCCATAAAAATATAAATTTTTATTTACACAAACACAAAAAAATACAACAACTAGACATCGAAGAACTTTCATTTTTCGCCCGAATGTGGCGCTAGAGTCCGAACCAGATGCAGAAGATTAAAAATTTACAGTTATTTTGTGAAATTTACAAGTGATCTTTCGAAATTTGCAATGGGTAGATTTTGGCCAACACTAGAAGGCATGGGCCTGAACAGCGGCAGTTACAAAAAGGCCTAATTTTTTCTTGAAATTTTCAGAAAATATCTTGCAGCTTTTGAATAAGAAAGCGGTTAGACCCGAAAGTGTGGAATCTGGTTCGGCGTTCGGCGATGCTAGTATATGTCTGCGGTGAACAAAAAAGGTTCGAACTCCTTGGGACTTAAAGCAGATCATAAATCAATTCACTGCCGTACCATAGCTAGTCTAGTGTCCTCAGGGGCGAATGCAGGAATTTCCCTGAGGAAGGGGGGTCAGGTGTTGGTCAGCGTACCATATGTTTAGAAACCTCCTCCCCCTCTCCCTCGTTTCACGCCCTAAATTTTACACATGCAGAAATCAAGAGGGGGGTCAGGACATCCGGACGTGAATCACACCGTAGTGATACACTATACAGCAGGAGAGTACGATGCTTATTTTTATCGAAACGGGTAGGGATAGCCATTGAAGCGAGCAACGCGAGATTTCCCTCCAAGGGCACCGACCTGGGGTGAATTAACGCACTCGCCCACCGATGTCCCTGTTCTTGAATGGTGTTCCTCTCAATTCCAGACATTATTCCGTTATGGAACAGTATCAAAAAGGTGATCGTGTTCGTGCGAGCACGCTCGTTTGAGCTACCTTCAAGTATACTTCAGGAGCATATTGCATATCTGGTGCGCCTACGCAGAGCCAAAACAGAAGTAAGTGTTTGGAGAAGCCCCCCCCCCCCCCCCAAAAAAAAAAAATTATGTACAGGATTAAATGTCTATTTGCTTCATGTGCCTTTGTATCCTGCGTAATACTTTCGAAGGGTCATGTTTATGTAAGGGTTTGGCTCTCAAAGGAGACTTTACGAAATTATTTTTGTGTTAATTTCGATTTATTTGATTTTTAAGGAAACAAACTATAGTCGGTGACAAATAAAGATTAAGTAGAAGCTCCTCCTATCTCTTTCCACATTAGCAGAGCGAATGCTGTAGATGAGGCAACGCCCTCACTAGCGTTCTATATGCTAAAGTGGGAAAAGTGGGAGGAGCTTCCCACTTTGTTCTTGAACTGTCACCAACTACAGGCGTGTATATTATAACGTACCTATTCATAATTTAATATATTACTATGCGTAAAATGGAAGCCGACCAAAAATTTGACCATATTATTCTACTTTTAGGATTGTAATGACTATAGTGAACGATTACAATTACTAAAAAATGAAGCAAATCTGGTCATTGGAACTATCTGCATACGTGAAGCCAAACCATATATAACCCATGCAATAAAAGAATTCTTAAGAGCAGTAACCGCAATAGTATGTATTTGTCGACTTCAGTGTGCGATTGATCTCTTCTAGGGTCTATGGAAGTTTAAATCTTGGACATTGTGGAAGTTTTCTGTTGATATTGTTGTTATGACACCTCTTTTACGCTGAGTGTGAAAGGCTGTATTTAGTTTCTCCTCACTTTTACTGTGCGACCGAATGTCCTATTTGTGAATGACCTCATCTGAATACAAATGTATGAAATATGTGTGTTAGTTTCATGAAACTGAAACTCAGAGTGGCTTCTTTTATAGAGCACTGCTAAGTGTAGGCTTTGAAAAAGGACCCTACTTTGGGGATTTATGTTTTTTCACAATAAAATAATGCACCATGTTTTAGTAGAAATGAATGCCGAAATAAAGTATGACAGGGTACACCAATTAAACAAATTAAAGGTGGTGTTTTTTTTTTATTTGCATCTGAATGTTTCGTTGTCTCAATCGTTCCCCGTGTTTCCCTAAATATATCACAACTACCGTATCACTGATCTACCTAATATATAAATTAAAAAATATCCATATACAAGTAGAATACTGTCCGAAAAGTATATCATGGTGATTAAATTATTTCATGAGATACAGGCCTCCAAAGTTTGCCTTTGTAGTTCGAACAGGCATGTTTTGCAATTTTTACAAAAAATATATATAACTTAAATAAATATTATTAGTATATATGCGAAGCAAGCTGTAGCCATAGTGTTTACTAAAACGTATTAGAATTATCCTAATTGTATCGTTTTAGTTATTCAATTTCAAGCGTGCCCCCTCCATTAGTGAGTGTTAACGCAACTGTCCATCTCTTTATGCCTTACGACCTTTCCTGTCCCCTAATTTGTTTTCTGGTCAAAACTAATGTGGATTCGTTTATACCAGACACTAAACAATAGCATTAAAAAACATCAGTTGATTTAAAAATGTCGACTAGCCACCCTTTGGCCAATTTTATCTGAAATCACCCTACGTCTATATACAGGGTGTTTCAGAGAACGCAGGCCAAATCAGTCATGCGAAAACTAAGCAGCGCAGAGAAAAAGATTGATGCCGTGTTGGTGTCTGCCCAAGAGCTTATTTAGAAAAAACATAATAACGTTTAGAAAAAAAAAATATTTTGTTTTGTTTTTAGAAAGTAACTCTTTATTTGTTCATTTTAAGGGCAAAGTTTCGCTTGAAAACTTACTGGGCACCATCAAAAACCCCTGTATTAACCCTTCTAAAACAAGCATAAGCATGCCGAGCATTTTACCATGTTTTAAAAAAACCCTTCAATTCTGACGCGTACTCTGGTTTCGGATTCTTATCCAAGCACATCTTAGTGGCAGCTGTCCTGCCCTCCGACGGCCAAAGCGCGCAACCAAGGCCAGACAATTCGCTAGTCTCGCCCACCCGCCCGCCCACTTCCCTTCCCTCTCTCGTATAAAAGCAAAGCAGTGCAGCGCGCGCGCGTGGCGTGGCGATAAGGAACGCCTCGCTGTCTAAACATTATGACACTGCAAGATTGAGCTTTGACTTTTGGGCTGGCCTTGGCTCCACGCTTCAGCCGTCGGAGGGCAGGACAGCTGTCGCCAAGATGCGCTTGGCGGCAGCTGTCCTGCCCTTTATGTATGTATGTATATATATATATATATATATATATATATATATATATATATATATATATATATAATATATATATATATATATATATATATATATATATTATATATATATAATATCATACAAACCAATTATGCGCCAACATTAAAAATGAGGTGATCTATCAGTCCCGCGCAACGAGTTAATTAGTTCAGGACAATCTCTCTTATCTTATACAATTATACGCAAAAACACGCAAAATATTGTCGATTTTTGCTTCATATCTATTCAATTAAAATACCACTAATTGTATAATTATTAAAGCGAGGTGGAAACGAACAATGCCATTTAAGTGTCATTGGGTAGAAAAAAATATGGCAGAAAACTATGGCCAGAAGAACTAACATTTACTTGCGCGTTCGTTATTGAGAAAAGAGAGTAAATATCTCATATAGTTCCCTTCTGTGGCATAATGAAATATGGGTCGTATGCAAGCATATATTTATTTTGAGTAGGGCGGTGTATAGAGTGGATTATTAGGTGACACCCATACCTGAAATGACTAGAAAACATTTACCTTATTGCACTAACGGCCTGGTGCAGTAGAAACGAAAAATAAGCAAGCAAAGGTAAAAACATGTTTTGAGATTATGATGAACCCTCTTCTATTTAAACTTAAGCATACCAAAACTAATATTTTCCGGAAATTGCTTTTTTTTACAGAACGAAAATCATGATTTGCTTCAGCAGATGTTTAATGCAGAAGAGAACTATGATGAAAAGAAAAAGTCTAATGGTGCGTATAGCTCCATTAGCTTGGGTGATTCAACAAAGTGCAAGCATATTATATGTGCATTAGCGGTACATTAAATTGGAAACGCCAACTTTGTTGAATTATAGATGGCAAGCAACTCGGAATTATACTGTTTTGTTGATACCGATTCTATTAATAAAACGAGATAAATATCGACTTTAAAACACAATAAAACAAAACTTCAAACAAAACTTGAGTTGGGAGCTAGTTGCAATTTAATAAATTTGACTATCATATTCAATTTGGGTTCAACGAAAAGTACACTGCATTTATTTTAAGAAAAATTGTCCGAACCTCCCAAGCCCCTGCGATTGGTCCAGCGCGTTGTTACGAGATCTCTGATCTCTCGGAGTCAGATGTCACGACTTTGCTACAGAAGGAGCGCTGGATGCAGGGTGTTCTGTGCCATCCAAAAACAGAAACAACAACGTATTACACCATCAAAACTGTGATTTCTTCTTCCCTACATATCGATTTGTGATGAACTTTCCGTGAGCCCACAAGACACCCTCATTCACCAGCGCCTAGTCGAGTACGGCCATCTTTCCAACGCGTTGTACGGTTTGTCGTTGTGGTGTTTGAGCCGATTCTCCGAGTGGTGTGCTTACTGCGTCTTCTAAATACATACTGTGTCTTCTAAAGTGGTCACTTTGCAGCCAGGCAGTCAACGGAAATGAACGCAGGCACGTGATGCGAAACCGTCACGACGGTGACCCTATCGCACGGCCGCCATTTTCGCCAGCATTTCTACGGCCATCCACCAAGATCGCCAAATCCGAGAGCACAATACGCCGGCTCCTGTGACGCAATTTGTTGGTACTTCGAGACCACCTTTCATGTATGGGTGGGTAGGGCGGTCGACCCACCAATCGGAGACGCGTTCCCGGCAATGTACTTTAGGGTGCTTGGTCATGCACGTGCATGATCCAGTCTGGTTCAAATTGGTTATCGCGTGTCTGTAAAAAAAAAAAAAAAACTCCTTTTAAGGGTGCCACTTCGCGATCATGATGAGCTGAAAGCAGATCCACAAGCGTGGGTGCGATGTGCTTGCGAGAAGTGGTTTCGGAAGGGCATGGAAAAGCCACCAATGAAGTGGTGCAGGGGCGATGAGATCTAAGACGGTCTGTCGAGAAAGTGGACATATCTGCCACCCTCTAAGTAGCCAGTATCTGCAGGAAAATGAAGACTAAATTACAATGGCTGTCGCTCGCACATAATTTTATTCTCGATTAAATTTGGTTGATGTCGTATATACTAAGAGTTAACAATAAAATACGGTTAAAAAAGTAAATAATTCTTGACGACTTGACATAACATACTGCAAGCTAGTTTCGCCGAGCATTTTGACTGAGAAAACTGACCATAATTTATATTTGAGGGCTGTCTGACTGTCCGATTGATTGATATTGCTTTTCTGCCCAGCGGACACATCCCGTGGGGTGCCGAGGATGACACAATTTGAAACGGAAGCAAATGCCGAACTCTTCATTGTTGCAGGGTGAGGACATTGCAAGTCTGCAAGAACTAGCAAATATAACGTGAACAATTGAAAATGTTAAAAAGTAACCCCGAGCTTTAGCTGTGACGAAGCGTTTGTTTACATAAATGCTGCCAACTACTGCTCATTTCAAACGAAGGACCTCAGAAAACAAGAGCTTCAAAAACTCATAAATAAGATCCTGAACAAGCAATCACAGCATTTAAACAACCATTTTAACCAGCGCGTTAATGGAAATTAACAAAAAGGATTCAAATGTTTTACGTTGCTAGAATTCACTGGCGTTTCAAAACTTTTTTAGCGATCTTTTCCTAATGATATTCTTTTAGTGTGCTCTATTCGAGGAAAATTAATCCAACGTGATTTTTTTAATAAACTGAAAACAACCTAAACGCGGGGGTTTCAGATAAAAAGCCCCTAGCAACATCGTTGAAAAAGTGACTGATCGACGACTTTCATGTAAAGCTAAACTAACTCGCAAGTTGACGAAATTCGGCCTGCGAAGCATAAGAGAGACAGTGCAGACAAAGTGTAGAATAGCAACAGTCACTAAAACCTCAGACTACGGAAGGATATAAGACATAGGAAGTCGACAAATACATCGTCTGTCACATTGCCTCCAGGCGATGTGTGCATGTTTTTCGTCCGTTGATTGAAATGTGCCAAAAGTTCTTCGTCAAGGCATTCGTCGTCTTTCCGCGTTCGCTATCACCGGATAAACCAATCAGGCGCACGAGAAAAGCGCAGGATCACGCCCCATTATCTGGTGCGTGATTGGTTGAACCGTTTATAGAAGACACACACAGGCAATGAAGGCCTTGGCGACACAGTTTTGGCACTGCTTGATTGACTTCATGGGGTTGTACTGTCAGCTGCAGTCGTACTTAAGGGGAAGCTTAAGAGGTTCTTGAAAAAAAAAGTTGGAGGCGAATTCTAGGCTATTTTTGTCTCGCGAATTTGAATATATAGGGTGTCCCAACCAGGCTCGATCTAAAAAAATCGAAAAATTCGACGCCTGCACGTAGCAATCTGAACTTTTCGTCAAAGGTCTATTTCGCAGCTCGGTTTTTTCTTGTAAAATTACAAAGCACAGTACCCTTTCTCTAATAACTAGGGCCGAAAAACTTGCCATGGTCAACGGCGAGCGGAGAAGCAGACGACGAAATCAAGTTGCGGGGCGCGTTTGGCGCGCGTATTGATAGATGGTGTCGGGAGCAGCGTCGGAAGGTATAGCCGACCAGCGAATGAAAGCATACGACACGCAGACGAAATCCGTTTTAGCAAAAGCGCCGTCGTTGTGCAAACCTGTTTTTTTTTTTAACTTTAAGTATTGCTTTCATTGTCAGCATTCATTTTGTAACCTAAGGTACATACAGGGGCGGATCCAAAGGGGGGGGGGGGGGGGGCGACGGGGCGGCCGCTCCCCCCCCCCAAACTAAGTCGGCCCCCCCCCCTCCCCCCTTCTCGGCGGCAAATTCGTCATGGGTGGACCCCCCGGTGCACACGAAGGAATGAAAGAATAGCATCCCTACAACGTTATCGCCCCCCCAAAAAAACAAACAAAAAAACGGAGTTCTGGATTCGCCCCTGGGTACATAACAAAAAGATTATGTTCACTTTAATAAACCACGTTGGTCGCGAGCAGTCGTGATAAGAAGGTAGCGCCATCTATCAATACGAGCGCCAAAGCGCCCTGCAACTCGACTTGGTCGTCTGCGTCGCCACTCGCCGTTGACCCTGGCAAGTTTCTTGGTCCTATTGTTTTACAGAAAAGGAGCTACGCTTTCTTATTTTACAAGAAAAGACGACATATTAAATACAGCTCTGACGGAAAGTTTAGATTGCTACGTGTAGACGGCAATTTTTACGGTCCATTTTAGATCGAGCATGGTGACTTGGGGCACCCTATATATCGCAGGCATTTCACCCGAACGTATCAATAGCGCGAGGAAAGCAGAACAAAACCAACCCCTGAGTGTGACGTAATACCCAGAGGTTTCAGTTGCCTTGCGCGTGCCGCTGCTGAGAGAACACGTGCAGAGCTTTTGAATGCTCCGGTAAGGCAAGCGGAAAGCGCGGAAATGTTGAGATCTCCATACAATACGTCATGAATCCCTTCGTGCATCGAACGTGACGGGAAGGAAGGGCATCAGTGCTATTTTGAAAGCGTTGTTGTGGCTACGTGGCGCATCAATCTGAAATATAATTTTGATATTCGTAAACCTACATGTCAAGGAAAGAAGATTTAAGTTTTTTTTTTTTAAATACAAAACCGCTTCAGTTTTCATTTAAGTGAAACGGGGTCTAGCTTGAGTGCTGCCTGCAGGAGTGTCTAACACAAAAAACTTTGGTTTCAGACTAGAGACCGTTGCCACAGCACTCTCGTTCACTACCTACCTTTTGGCGAAGCACCAAGACGTCCAAGACAAAGCCAGGGCGGAAATAACGTTTTTTCTGGAGAAAGATGTAAGCCTCCAGATTTATAGGTCATGGTACGAAGTTCTATACGTTTCAGGAGCCATCTAAGCAAAAATATTATTTTATTTTAACGAGGATGCTGTTTTTGACCTCCATGAGATCAGTATCTGGGTGTTTTTTGGACCCAAGTTTACTGGTGCGTTGTCATCATTCCCACTTTGTACCGTTGGAAGTCTCACGTGGGGGGTGTGCATGAAAAATAATCAAAACCCCAGTAAAAGTGCTCGAATCCTAACAGAACTTTACCAGTTTTCACTTTTACTTGGTCAATTGAGATACTTGATCAGCCTATAAGGTCAGCTAATTGTGTCACCAAATTCACAAGAATAAGTCCCCGGAAAGCAACCTGCATTGCTCGGAAAACCAGATCTTGTGTGAACTATTTCACCTGGCGTATAAGCTATGTGCAGAACTTCTTTTTCTAATACGAGGGGTGTAGTTGTTCTTGGCGTGGTACCACATACAGGGCCAGTCCTTGTCACGTGACCGGCAATTCACTTTGCTTCAATAATCGTGTTCTTAAACAAGAGTGGAGAACTGATGTGGCTCAATGTTACGGACAGTTCAATAATGTTGCACGAGAGAGTGTGAAGGAATGGACAGCAAATACTCGACCAAAAACGCAGGAACGCTAGTTTTCGCGTGCTGCAATGCCCATGCGCTAGCTCTGGCAACGCTCACGTTCATACTCTCTATGTAAGCTTTAAACCTACTTGGTGTTGAGCAGGCTCTTACACCTATATTAAAACGCGCCGTTGCACCAGTAACACGTAAGAAATTTGTGTCTCTAAATGACGTTGCGAATGTAGACTGACACGCCGAAGTACGTTTAGCCACAAAACAGATTTGTAGGCAGCCTCTACAACGTCGAATCCCGTCATCACCACCACGGGGGGAGTCACGCAAATTTTTGTTTCCCTACTGGCCGTCTTTTTTGCTTGAAACGTCTCGGCGTTTTTTGAGCGGCTCGCTCGTTTTGACCTGGACCCGACACCAGGGACTCGAGCAGCTCCGCAAGGATTTGAGAATCCCCACTTCAACAAGCCCAAAATTTCATGAACACAGCAAGAAGGCCTTACTGGGTGATAGAGTTGCACACAGCAGGCAGTAGTTTTTACGAGAAACGGTGCATGCAATTCTGCATGCTGCATTTCTCACAAAGTTGCACTCAAAGTTACACGTAAAGAAGCAAGTATACAGCTGCACGCAAAGTGGTATGCTAGTTTACACATACAAAAAGAAAGCACCAGAAATGTTTGCGCAAAAAAAAAGGAACATACTCAACAGAAAAACTGCAAATAGCCCACGAAAGTCGTATCAACTTCGCTCAAAGTTCAGCGATAGGGCTTGCTCAGAATTCCACAAAACGTTGCTCGTAAAAGGTCTACTTATATTGCATGTCAAATTGAGCGAAAGATCACGGTCACGATTAAAAACGAAAGAATAGGCGAGGTTGCACTCGTCATCATTCATGGTTACTGGCGAATACAAATTGAATACGATGAAGGTTCTATAGTTGTTTTGTATACTTGTAGCTTGAGGAGGTCTCTAGTATAATTAAATATTTGGAATGACCTCTTAATTGTTAACTTAAGTGTCTCTTGGAATTTTTTCAAACTATAACTTTTTATCGCCTTTACAGGGAGATATCAACTACGACAACATCTTTAAAATGCAGTACTTGAACCAAGTCATCGCGGAATCGTTAAGATTCTATCCCCCACTTCCAGGGTAATGTGCCTTAATAGAACGCAGTCTCTTTTTTTTTTTGAAAAGCGTTATATCATGTTTTATTTAAGTAGTGTTTCGATAGTAATAGTATTAGTATTAATAGTGACAGATGGGCCAGTTGGTACATGACTTATTTTGACAAAATGCACCGCAAGACAGGGACAGAGTAGGTAAGACAACACAAAGTGCTACTTTCAACTGAATGTTTATTGAAACAACACATTATATATACACCCAATTGGGCTTCTCAAGCAAGAATTCAAATTCCTTGTCTGTTAGATGAACTGACGGGGCACTTATGCATCTGATCATCCCCTGCATTCTAATGTTAAATGACTCGTACAGCTCTCTCGAGATTTTGCTTTTTAGCTTTCCCAGAATTTTGTTTTTTTTCAGTTCCGGGGCGCAAGGGCATCTGTCGCAGTGAAAGCTGTCCAGCCTGTGCCAAGGAATTATCAACAAAAAAGACGGAGTTGACGTTTGCCGAAAGAAACACTCTAGGAAATTCGTGGAATGCGCATCTTCGGTCGTATACGAAATTCCAATGACATGTAGGAAAGGGTAAGTGGGCCAAACGGGCAGATGCGTTTATGAAAGGGCAAGAGAGCACGCCCTATCAGTGAGTAATTCCACCTCGGCCAATCTAGCGACTCACTGCGACAGATGCCCTTGCGCCCCGGAACTGGAAAAAACAAAAACTCTGGGAAAACTATAAAGCAAAACCTCGAGAGAGCTGTACGAGTAATTTAACATTAGAATGCAGGGAGATGACAGATGCATAAGTGCCCCGCCAGTCCATCTCACAGACAAGGAATTTGAATTCTTGTTTGAGAAGCCCGATTGGGTGTATAAATAGTGTGTTCTTTCAATAAACATTCAGTTGAAAGTAGCGCTTCGTGTTGCCTTACCTAGTCTTTCCCTGTGTTGCGGCGCATTTTGTCAAAATAAGTATTAGTATTAGTATTAAGACTAATTTTTAAAGTAAAAACAATAATTTTAGCCGCAAATGTACTTGTCTACATGGGATTAAAGCATACAGGCAACAAATGTCTTAAAAAGAAGCAGCACTGACGAGTAAATACTCAGCACATTACAGCTTCACACAAAATATTGATTCGCATTTCAGGAGACAATAAAACGAAAGGTTCGAGCGTTCTACAATTATACATAACGTCTTGTGTACTGCTACTACTACTATTACTACTACTACTACTACTAATAATAATAATAATAATAATAGTAATCATAATATATTTATTGGTACAAAAAAGGATAGAAATGGGTGCATCAAATCCTGCAAGAGGTTTGTACGATACCTCCCTCGAATAAAGTGTAAATTACAACCTACATTATAAAATAAAACTGTGAAAAGGTTTATGAATATGGCGTATACCGTACAAACCATATTTACACTTACACAAATGCAAGCGTTTGATAAAATAAACAAAGGATCCTATCGTCCAAGAATACAAGAATTTGTGATAATATTGTAATGTTTTGTTTAAGCTGAACGCATAGATATGATGAAACGGTGTTATCAAGATGAAGTTGCACCTTTGTGTAACTGGAATGCTTTTGCCATGTAGAATCGTTACCAGAAGATGCGAGAAGGACTTTGAATTCAACGGCTATCGCATTCCAAAGGACACAAATATCAATGTTCCCGTTCGGCTACTGCATCATGATCCACGGTACTGGACCGATCCGGAAGAGTTCAATCCTGACAGGTAAAAAGACAACGCGCAGTTGTTAGTTTCGTTTACTTAACACACTGTAAAGAACCAATTTTCGCGAGAACCTATTTTATTTTCTTATTTCGCGAATGACCTACGATTCACGAAAAATAGGTCCCGAGAACAATTCCAGAAAAAAATTTAAACTTTGGAAGCTATATTGAGAGGCTATGCTAAAAAGGGGAAAACACGCAGTCCAAGGTTCTCATGTGATCATTGCACATATTTAAATTGGTTCATAAAGTTTTAAAAATAATTTAAACAATAAAATAAAGTAAGCCGGAGTTATTGTCATCTGTATCCACAATCACTTCGGGATCTAATGTTCGATTCGCGAATAATTCAAAATATACAGCTCTAGACAGATTCGGGAAAATTGTAGCCCTCGAAAGTTAAGTCGTTTACATAAGGCAACTTTGTCGATAGTTAGCTGCAGCTAAATAATTGAAAACATGGACAGTAATAAAAAAATCCACCAACTTTATAAGAGTGATCTTGAGAGAAAATCAAGAGGAATCGTATAAAAAAGCCAAATAAAGGAGCGCAATATAAAAACTTTCACCACGAATACGGTTTTAGGTGGCCCATTACTCGAATTCCTTGAGTCAGGTGGCGTCGGCACTTTGAACTTGATCGTTCAAGGTGCCGACCTGCCAAAGTTTGTCTTGAATGCAAAGAAGGCAACTAGCAAAAGTAACCATCACCTCTGCGGTCCTCCCGAGCGTCAACTTTACGCAGGATCATAAACCAACCCCATCAAGCGGAGCTATGAGCCGCGCCAGCCTGTGAGATTAATTAACTAAAAAAAAAAAAATCGATCGCAATGCAAACACCATCACACACTTTTCTCAAATGACGAATGTATATAGCGTTTAAGTGTATATTAAATTTAGAGCTTGAAGGAGCTCATGTCCCAGAAAAGCCCGCGTCGGCGGGACGAGAAAATCGATAGGGTCATGACGTCACAGCCACATGGCCTCCGTGTGTATTCAAAACGACCCACAACGCTCAAACGAAACGTGACGTCAAGCATAAAATGAAAATCATTAATGACCTGTCATGAAATTATAGGTCGCCGCATGTTTCAAATGATTTCACTTCATCAAGTAGCTAATTTACCTTAAAGAAACAAAATGAATAATTCTAGGCGGTGGTGGGATTCAAACCCACAACTCTTCGGTGGCGAACCAGAGAGCTACCAACCAGGCCACGAAGACACTTTTTTATTTATTGCCGTTTTATACATGACGATATATACCGGTGAGTGACAACGAAAAAAACTGTGATTAATGAAAGGTACAGACCGCCTTGGGCAAGGCGATAGCGCCTAAAATTTTTCACAGTCATTAAGGATTCCACGAGTGGAATCCAGTCTGGCACGCACATTTGTGCCTTTTGCACTTCAACCAAAAAAGCAATACTTTTGCGGAAATAGTCCCCAGCCTCAAGCGCGTCAACATCGGCATGCCGCGTAGCCATCCGACACCACCAAATACTGTGCAGGCCCAATAACATTAGCATATCAAAAGGCACCCTGTCCAGATTTTCAATAGAAAGGTACCTGATCTTGCGCACGTCTAACGGAAAGTCTTCCTTCATAGTACGTTGGAAAACGTCCCATAAGAAGACGCCGTCCCAGTACTCCAGAAAGACGTGCTCGATCGTTTCAGGTTTTTTACACAGAAAACAGTGGTCGTCGCCCCAAGGAACGAACATCCCCTTCGTTGCCATCCACGTCTCTAAGCTAAAGTGCCGGTGTGCAGTTTTAAAAAAAAATAATGTATTTACACGCGGCGGAACTAGCATTCTCTTAACACGTCTTATATATGATAGTGCACCGTAAAATCTCTTACGTCGAGTGAACACATTGGCGCCTTCTGTTAGACTGCCATGGAACACGTGCTGTTGCTGCCGTACATTTTCTTCTTTTCTTCACGCATCAGTGTTTTTTTATTAGAAAACATCTTTGACAATCTTAAAATGACCATTTCTCATACATAGTACGTACAGTTGATCTCGCAAGTACCATGGAACCTTCGCTCTTATGAAATGTAGTTCTATGGTGACCTCATAGATGACACCGGCGTACCAGCGTGTTCTCTCGCCGTAAAAGATTAGAAGAACTCGGTCCTAAGCAAACGCGAGTGTGTGAACGGGCTTTAATGTCACAATATCTTTTTTTTTTTTCATTGTTAGGTTTAGCCCGGAGAACAAGGCGACGATCGAACCGATGGCGTACATCCCTTTTGGAATCGGACTTCGGAACTGCATAGCGTCCCGGTTCGCCGAGATGGAGCTCGCTCTAATCATTGCCAAGATTTTGACCAAGTACAAGTTGCATATATGCGACCAACCAGAAAAGGTAGGTTTCTTTTTCTATCCGCCAGCCTTATGTTGCCACGCTTTACCTCCTTATAAACAATACCGATTCAATTACGCGAAGCTCGCGTGAGTAGACTAGCGAAACAAACAAGTAAACAATGACCTCTCCGGGGCATTCTGCGGAAGGCCCCTTAGGCTTGTAATAGACTCGACCGTCCTAGTTGATGGAACGAAATCTATTATACGTAACCCCAATCCTTTGACCTGGAACTTGGCGATTTCACCGAACAATTGCACTTCGGCTCGGTTTAAAATGGAAATCAGCGCTGGTGTGCTTGGTGGCAAAACTTGGACAACTTGGATACCATCTGCGCCGACTGATCTTCGCCGCATCGCTCAACCCTGGACATTAAAAAGAGGCTCCTTCCCTCTTTAGTGGTTCTGTAGTCTTCCTTCAGCTGTTCGATGTTGTGGCTCCATCCGTCCCACGAAGTCGGCTTTGGCGAAACCCTTCTCTCTCCAGACTCACAATTCTTTTTTTTTATCTATCAGCTGTTATCCCCTCCCTCCCCCTCCCCCCCCCCCCCCCCCCCCCCCACAAACTAATGATGACCGTCCGGCCCCTGGCTGTGACTCCTACGTTAGTCTTTCCTCTTTCGCACGTTTTCTTTCTCCCTCTCTTATTAGATATCTTTTACACCCAGAACACAAAATGGCGGTAAGGGGGCAGGGGCAAAAAGCTGCAAATGGTACGCTGCTGGTTTCTCCGTCAGCGTGGCGAATTCCCTAACCACCATTTATCGAAATAATCTGGGATTGATCGGGAACCGGTGAACATTAGGTTAGAAAATGGGAACGCTGTGAAAGGCTGAACGTAAATTGGTCACATGTTCAGTGTTGTAGGCGTAACAAAAAAAAAAGCAATAACCTACGTTATTTGCTGCTTGCAAATAACACGAACGAGTTAGAAATCTACATTACCTCAGTATAAAAGAAACGCGTTAGCGTTGCCGTTACCGAAGAAGAGTAACTCTTGTTACTACTGCATGACCTTTTTATTGATGAAATAAAACATTTTACTGTTTTGACGTTGAAGGTATGCATAAAGATCTTATTTAAAGAAATATTAATTATGTCCATGCAGAAACTTTACATAAATATCGTATCTTTTTAGGTTTTAATTTTGAAGGTATATGGGACGAGTGCGAGAATTCATGACTTGGCGCCCAGAAACAGAAAAAAATGAAGTGTATTTTTATATTGGAAATATACGAGGGCAACGTCTTGGGTCATTCCATGCCAAGCGTCCCAGAGAATGGTACCGACCATCGCAAAGTGTTTTGACAAAAAAAAAGAAGATATTTGCTAGATTGTCATTTGACTTTCGACAAAATATTTTTCTAGAAAAGAATCTTGATCACATGCGCGCTCTTGAGTATGTTCAGATAAGATCATGCACATGTGTCCGGTCGACATTGTTGGTTTGTTTATATTTTTATATGTTACTCCCCGATGTATGGAGGAAACAGAATCGCGAAATTTTAAAAGAAAATGTAATTTTTCTAGAAAACAAATTACGATTGCATCAGAGAGGCAGCCTCCTCTTGGTCTTTTGTCATTTTTGACAAGTTTGACGGCTTGTAATAGACAAAGCACACATGACAGAAAACTCAAATATTTTATGAAGACAGTAGTTTGTATTGCTAATATGTATTAAAAATTGTAAAATTTTGGAGACTATATATCGTTCGTTACAGATGCACAAACACTTGCTATTTTAGATTGTTGCCCTATATTTGTGATTTCTTAACTTGTATTTTTAAGAAAGAGAATTTGGATTTTTTTTTATGTCATTCACATGAGTTTATATGGTCTGCATATAATTCGCTGCTCTAGTTTATAAAAGAAAAATTTACTAAGCTTCAAACATGTACCAAGTCAAAAACTTTGTAGCTTCAACATCAAATGATATTTAGAGAATCTTAGTTTAAAAAAATATGTTAAGCACTTTACACCATATTGCCGTTTTTTGGCCATTAAACTTCTTGCATTATTTTTTCTCCGTCTAAACTATAGCGCTTCGAAAGGCACATATTTGGCTACTTTTACATTGTTTTTCTTTTTATTTGGGATTTATTATCTTGTAGTGCTTCCACAAATAGCCTTAAAAATTTCCACATGTAGCTTTAAAACTTTTTTTATATATATTATTTACGTAAAGGTATATAGCCTGTAAATAATTGGTTGCTAAAGTTCAGGGATTCAAACACCACTGATGTTTCGGGGACACCCTATCAACTGAAGGGGTGAATAGACGATTAGGATTACAATACGGTAAATAAAAAAATTAAATGCATGGAGGCCAACTTTGAAGCTCTGAAACATAGACCAATCAGACCTACACTCTTGGTGTACATGTTAGACTGTGAGCATAGATAAAAAAATATATATTATTTATTGCTCGGTTGAGGGTTCGGAGACACCAAGAAGGCCTTCGGGGTCCCCGAAGGATCCGAGGACCACCATTTGAAAAACACTGCTCTGGTTTATAAAAAAAAAAAAACAACTTACGGAGCTTCAAACATATTCCAAAATAAATGATTCCGCAACTTTAACGCTCAAAACTCTAGTCGCTAAACACTTTCAATCAGCTTATCTTGACAAATAAAAAGCACCAGATACCGCGCAATGATATCCACGCAGCCTGACTAGAAAAATGCATATATACCATTTGAAAGCGATGATTTCATGTGGGAACGCTGCAAGAACCTTGCTTGCTTGTCATGGCTTGCTCGTAAGTGATATAATAATAATAATAATAATAATAATAATAATAATAAAAAGTACACATTGAAAGGAAGAAATTGTCCGCAAAGGAGCGGAGCTGTTGGTTTGAGGTCGCAGCGCACCAGACCAATGGCGTTGCCATACGCGGAGTAGGAGAGGGGGGGGGGGGGTTAGGCCAAAAGGTAAGCGGTGCGCACACTCCTTTCTACTCACTCCTGCCTTCCGATACGTAGGAACCGCGGCTGCGTAGCAGCGTAGGAACTGCGTATTAGTGCTCTCGCATTTTCATTCTATTGGACTGAATATCGAAGTCAGGTGATTTTTTTCGACATGACATTAAATGGGCTGTCGTCTTTTTCAGAGTACCATCAACTACGTTGCTCCACTGGTTCTCGCAACTTCCCCTGGGGGAGTCTGGGTGAGGATGGAGAAGATATGAAGACACTTCACCGCCCCGTTCTAAAACGAAGAAAAGAGCTAAAACAAAGAAGGTACCCTTAGGGATGGAGAAGTGTCCGAGAGGAAGTCGAAAGCAAAGTCAAAAAGGCGGAAGAAATGTGATCCTCGCCCCTCGACAAGTTGTTCGATGTGGATATGTTCATTCGTTAGTTTTTGTCTTATCAACGAATTATCCGGCAAATGTACGGATTATTCGATATTTGAAACATAACGGGAACGCGTTCCTTTTGAACCACTGGAACTTCTAACGGGAATTACTTCCAAGATTGAGAAGAAACGAGGAACGAACTTCTATTCCCGCTTTGGTGGAACGCGTACAACACCGTATTTTAGATTTGAATCTGAAACAAATTCCAATTTTCTCTGAGCGAGTGAGGTATCGGTCTGCTTCATGACCAGCCACATTTGGACAAAATTATTACTTCAACCATATTACGATACTTTTGTAACATTATATCACTGCTCCGTTGCGGAAAGCAAAACACATATATTGCGATCGCAAGTGCTCTCGTCTTATGATGCTTCATTTGGTGCAGCGTACATTAATTTGCGTGGCTTGCGCGTACTTAAATTGCGTTCAGCACCTGAGACCAGCGTCTAGAGTAAATCCCTCAACCTACAACAATTGTTCTGAGAAGGCGATAAAGGATAGTTCCTGGTCGATAACATAACGAGCTGTGGTAGTACAATCGCTTCTTCATTTCCCGATTCATTCTTCGGAGTTCTCATTGACTGAGGCCGTAATCTGATAGACTACTGAATAATAATGTCATTCCTGGGACTCACCACCCCATTTGCGCTTCTTAGATTGTCAGTGAATACAGCAGAAATGCACCGTTATAATTTAAATTAAAACCCGTGCCTCTTAAGGAACTACGTCGATTGGGGGTACATTCTTAATGCTGTGTAAAGCATACATATTAATTATCATTCTTCGGATTTGTGAAAATAGTCTCGTGGAAAACTGAGAAAACATATGACGTTTGACACTTTTTTATATGTGTTATTGAAATTTGTTAGAGATATAACATCACATGGCAAAAAGTCTGAAATACTAATGTTCGCAGATGACATTATTATTTATATGAGTGTCAATTATCTTGTTGATTGCAACGCACTTCAAAGCGACGTGACTAACATAACGCGCTGGTGTACAACGAATAGCTCGCTTTCAAATCCTCTTAAGGCTAGGGCTCTTTCTTTGTGCCTACGCTATGATATCATACCTTTCACCTACGTTTTAGGGGGAACGCAAATCGAACGCGTGACTGTTGTTAAGGATCTCGGTGTGAATGTTGATAGCGTGCTTTCATTCAATGCTCATGTGTCTTTTATTGTCGCAAACGCAACGAAAGCGTTGGGAATGACTTCCCGTATGACTAAGCAGTTGAAAATCCCTGCATGTTAAATTCGTTTATTTTGTGAATTAGTACGATTATTAAATCTCGCATTTTTTTTCTCCATGCTCTCACTCGTTATTCTTCAGCTCCGATTTTGAAGGATACCGAGGTGGTTTAATTTAGTCATCTGCCCTCCTACTTTAAACGTTAATGAACCCAGAATAGAGAATACATGAGCTTTGGGAGAACGTAAAGCACGGACATACGCGTCCTTTTTGAGGCATTTTTGGTTCAACTGCGCATCAGTTGTGAGGTTGTTTTTTGTGCATTGAAACTGAAACTGCTGTGGAAAAATGAATGGAGCGAGTGGGTATAGCGGTCTGAGCTGCAGCTTGCTCATTCTCTAACTCGAGAGTATAAAGTTTCTCTTATTTCCCTTTTGTGATTGGCGTGTATTGCCTAACTCAAAATGAAAGCCTGTCAGTTTTGTTTTCTTTATTTGAGTTTTATAACATACGGTATAGAAGGCCCCTTTCTGGCCGCGTGAGGTGCCAAAATTAATAGTGGAGATGATTCAATGCCGCCATCTTCAGAACAGGGTATGAACTTGTGGCTAGCTGTATATAGTACTTCTTTTCATGTACGGTTTGACTTGGAGATTCAACACCAAATTGGGGAACAGCGAAGAGAGCCTCAAATCTTAAAATCAGGGGATCTGGTGCAACACATCGCAAAGGTTTCTCGGCACCCGAGGAAATCGGCAATAATCGCCTCCTCGGTGCGTTTCAGCACTCGGGTACGTCTTTGCTTTGGTATGGAGGTGAGGTGTTTCTTCTTCTGGACCTCTTTAAGCGCAAACGTATTAGTGGAATGGACATTTTTCAAGTAAGATTCGGCGCATGCGTATGTCCTCTGTCTTGGCCTTGCTTCCCGTAGTCGCCATTTTTGCATGGTACCGTCCCGCACGACAAATATATTCAGCACCTACCTTAACGCTTATCTCATTTTTTGGACGATTGGATTTTGAGTATCGGTAGTATGAGGCATAAAAAGCTATGAAAACCTATACAACGCCATTCAATTGTTATTCGTAGACAACTCTCCAAACTCGGCTCATACTACAAAAGGTTGATTCATAGATGAAACCTGGCGAAGACCTTGCGAAATGTAGACGAACGACGAAGCTGGCTACCTAGAATTCTCCAAAATGCCTCTAAGCATTCTTGGGAAGTAATCTTTGGGCAAGTTTTTGGCGGCGACGCAAACCTTTCCAGGTAGTCGGGACGGCAAACCGTAGACTAATTTGGATTGACTGCATTCGATGCCTTCTTCTGAGGAAGAGGACAAACGACAACCTGTTGTCTCAAAGGAATGACAACAGATTCGCTAATGTAGTTTTTCCACGTTGCCATTGGCCGACGGCAGGTGTGCGCCTGGAGCTCATCTGCGGCACGGAAGAGCGAGCGCTGAAACTGGCGTCCCCGGTCCGTTATGACAGGATCGGGAAGCCGAATGAGGCGATCTAAATTTCGATATTTTGGTCACAGTCACTGCAGACATTTCGGGCGAGGGAGCGGCTTCGAACAGCTTAGATTGGCGGTCAACAGATGTCACTAAATTCGTGGCCAAATGTCTTTGCCGTGCGCATCCCAGGTATTCTTTACCTGCACACTGGGGGCAGTTTGGAGGATCAAGAAGTTTATGCCACAAAAAAAAAAAAAAGCACGAGAACATTAAAGACGAATACGCTAAAAAACTTCGGGCAAAAAAGGCAAGTAGAGTTACGTTCTGAACAGTTGAAAAGCCACTTCTTTTTATTACAATTCACAAATTTTTTACGCGGCGCAAAGGGAATGAAATATGTGAATAATAATGTCATATAATAATATAAAAATATAATATAATGTAATATAATATCGTAAAAAAACATGTTTCTATACGTACAGTATGTTAGGTTTATATTCCGCAGACTTTACATGTTTGTATTTTGAAATTTTACACGGTGCAGACAATCTACTGATGCGAAGATTACAATGATCTTTTTTTTCAATATTCCTATAAATGACAGTGTATTTTAATACTAATTTACATATACTACCAGTATTTTTGAGATCTACCAAATGAAGGATTTGTCAAGGTGTGCGGTTTATGAGAAGTTTTAACGTTGGTGTAGGTTAAAGGTGTGGGGTAGATAGTTTGGAAAATGTGATGCTTCTTTCGTTATCGGCTTCTATCTGAAACTGACGTTTGTTTATTGATCTTGCTATAAAGCGATCATGATGTGTGTTTGGAAGAATACACAAGAGCCTTATACGTGGTGGCTGGGAAATGCCTACCGCCCGCTGCTTTTTGAATAATCTTAAAACGTGCGCTCTTTAATTAAATACGAAACAACTGACACTAAAGACATTCGCAAAAGATCGTCGCCATCCAGCAGGTCGGAAAGCCGGCTGGCGTGCTACCATTATGTGTACTCCCTGGAGGGCTTCTTTTCTGTAAACCTTGATCTGACCTTTGAATTCTGGAGCTTTCGCACTCTACCGCTCTATTACAATGGATGTATAGATGAAAGGTGTAGAACACTTTTAATTGGGCGGCGGCTTGCGCCATCAAGTGCAAGCCGCCGTACTTGAATACAGCAGAGGCAGCGCTGACAGTTGCTTGGGGTAACGTACAATGCATTTTTCCAGAACTTTCACTAAATTTTGTCTGGTAAAGAGGTTCGATGACCAAAAGACCGAAGCCAAAAATTTCACCAGCATTCTAAAATCTGGTAGCGAATTTCATCATCTGGCAACACTTTTACCGAGGAATTATCTTTATTTGACGTAAATGTGAAAAGAGAAACAAGCACCTTCCCGATTATGTAATAAAAATTGAGATGAAAATAAAACGATTCGCGTGCAGTTATCACTTAAGTTGTACAGAAAAAAAAAATAGTTTGGTTATAAATGTTTTGGTTATTTTTACTTTTTTACAATATCAGTTTTTTTTTTTTTCAAATAACGTTGTCTTCGGGGCCGACTGTATGGAGACTTGCACGGGATTTGAGAGGTAGTCTGCCTTAGAATGTGCCTGAAAGAAGCAAAACAATTGCGATGTTTTAGTGTTGACAACATGTACGATATCACGGTTCTTCGTTATGACTTTGGATAGAAGTCTACGAATTTTCGCGTAAAAGTTTCTGAACAAAAAAAAAAAACGCTAAAAAATCAGGGCCCCTTCATCCCCGTAACTTGAAGTCAACAACTGCGATCTACGGGAATTTTAAGAAAAAAAAATGTAAATGCTCTGAAGTGTGCAGTCTGTGAATGAGTCTAAGTTTTTACATTGTTACGACTTGCTGACGAAGACATGCTTTTTAGGTTAATAGCGTAAAATGCTTACCGCGAATATTTTAGGACATTGGCAACGCGAAGCTATCCCTACCAAAAAATCCAGTATAACTTTGCGCTAACTGGATTATGGAACTGGAAATTTATTAGGATTATAACTGGATTTCAGGTTTTCAGAAATTGATCCTTGTTTGCAATCTGGATTTCAGGTTTCCACCAAGACATACAGTTTGATTTCCGGTTCCATAATCCAGTTTTTCCGGTTCCATAATCTATGAGTTAAACATAAGTGCAATGTTAACAAATATATCGTTCTTTTCGGTTCCTTCATCGAAAGCACGCGAACGTACGTAGTTGAACTACTATACGTAGTTGAACTACTATACTCAAGTTACTCTAGTTTAACTACTTTTCTCCGTGGTTTAGTAACTTTCAATTAAATTTTATTTCGGTAATTAGTAGTTCACTTTAATTACATTTCATGAGTAACTTCTACTCAAATTACAAATTACTTTCAATTTTTAGTGTTTGTTTTGCCTATCACCAAACATTCCTGCACAAACCGAGATAAGATGTTAGAAGATCAGCTGATATTTGCAAAGAGGGGAAGCATGTGGAGTAAGAAGAGGAGGGGGGAAGAAATTAGTTTGGAGAGTCGGAAACACCCAAAATTTTCGCGAGCCCCCACTGCAGCAACACTGCTACGAGGCGCGGGGAGCGGACAGACACGACTCAAGAGAGGCCGAGTAATTGCGGGATTAGCACCGAAGACTGGCGTTTCTTTGTATCCCAAAGCTTAGTAAGACTTGACCCATTTCAAGAAAGGGCTGGTCCCCGCCTCTCCCCAAAGTAGAAACTCTCGCCCACTACAGGAGGTGTACACACTGCATCCTCACTCAAAGGAGGTAACAAAATGCATCCCCCGCTCTGAAGCTCATCTGGTGCTCCAGTAGTTTGTGCTGTACTCCAAAATTCGCGTGCTAAAGAACAACGCAAAGCTGACCTCTTTGCGTTGCCTTTCCTCTGAAAACTCAGAATATATGCAGAGCTTCAAAGATTGTTCGAGAAACCTTAGTAATTCCCCAACGTTTTTATATAAAACTAATAAACAATCAGTGTTGGGAAGTACTCTAAGTACATGGTACTTAAAGTACTACTGTTTAGAAAACTTCTACTTTACTTGAAGTACATTGTCTGAGCATGCACTTGTACTTAACTAAAGTGTTTTTTTCTGGTAGTTTCCGAGGAAAGTAAAACTCGCGACTTCAATGTACATTCCCCAAATTTGAAAATAAAAATGGCGTATCGTCGTGTGAGAACGCGCTCTTTCGAGACGTCATCTGGGCATTTCGCAGAGTGAAGTAATGGCGGCTATAAGACCGACAGAAATAAGTGCCTTATAAGTTGATTGCGTCAAATAAATCGTCAACGAGAGTACAACAACTACTCTGTGGCGACTTGACTTTATACAATATTTGCTGCCATTTCCTTAAAAAACTGATGCACCTCCGATTTTCCGTGGAGCAATGCATACCAGTTAAAAAAACACTGTTTAGGGAATGAAAGGGCATCATGAACGATTGTGTTAAACGTTCGTGTACTTATGTTACTTCAAGTATATTGCACCCGGTGTACCTACTACTATACTTGAACTACATTACCTCTCATTTACTTTGTACTTTACATCAAGTACTTTTTAGATGTACTTTACGCAACACTGTAGAGAAGTCAACTCTTTTTAAAAAATTAAGCTCTGGCAGTGCTAAACCTAAAAGTAGAAATTATACATTCGCAGTACATAATTGACCCCCCAAAAAAGAAGTACAAAACAATGAGTCACGCAGAAGCAGAACCGGCTAGTAAAGCATTTCTGTGAAAAAACAAGCCGATTTATATTTGGCTAGCACAATTTCTCTAGCGGATCAAAACCTAAGTACTTTCTTGTTACCATTAAACACACGTAAAAGTAACTTCAAAAGTAATTCGCTACTTTTTACGGTAATTAGTAAATTCCTCAATTACTTTCCGTTTGATTATTTTCTACTGTACTCTTGCATTTGCATTGCACTTGCATTTGAGGCGAACACTCAGTAACATAACTTAATTACGTTTTTGAGTAACTTGTACATATCTGGCTAAGACTGGATGAAAGAAAGCACCGCCAAAGCCGGCGTACGAGCTGAGCGAGAATCAATCCGCGTCGCACGACGCTCGCGCGCCGCAACCTTTGCAGTGCTTTGTTTTACCCAGTCTCAGCTGAGACGCTGTTTTAGCAAGTCGGCCCTACAGGTCTAAAACTTAACCGAGGCGCGTCGCTGAGACGTCTTTCAAGCTAAAGCCGCTCTATCCTGGGAAAAGTGGCGCCCTTCATTGTTGTGGAAGTGCTCGCGGGACGTGCCGCGCTCCACTTTTGAGACGGACATGGCATCTGAAATCTAGCTGAGTGCTGCGCAGTGCCGCCATGATCTTCCAAAAGGCTGCACTTTGCACGTGCCTTGTGCAACGACGCACCTTGCGCTACTTTTGAAACATGAAGGGGCTCTATTTCCAAGCATTTCTATTTTTTGAACGCTAGTCCCCCCCTTTCCTTGAGTAAGCGAGTGATCGGGGAGAGGCACGCGCCGAGCGCGACGCAGACGTGCGAACGCGCTACAGTGAACGCTTGATCCCTGCATACTCCACTATCATTACACCGGCGTGCGGTCGTGTATCACTGCTGCGTGATGCACGTTAAAGACTTCAGGCTAGCGGTTGTACTGCACTGACTAAATTTCTAATCTACAGCTGGGAGACTCGTCGTCCATTGAGGCAGACCAAGTTCTAGGCTGTACAAACATCCCCAAAACACAGTTATTTTCCACTAACATTAGGAACCGTCTGCATTTTGGAGTGGCCAAGATATTTATTCATTGAAAAAGAAAAGTTCCGGACACCGGCAATATGATGAGGCCAATGACGACCGGTCTTGACCTAACCATGCTGCACCTCGAACTCTTCCACTTTTCAAAGTATTTGACTCTGTTCAAAAAATTATGAACTTTCGAACTTTGCGACCTTCTCCATCGAAGAAATTCAATCTTCAAACTTTTTAAACTTGAATCTCAAACAAATTAAAAAAATTCGATCTTTCGATCTTCATTCGTCAAGAAATTCGAAGTTCTCGAATTCGACCTTTCAGAAACTTTATTTTTACGAATTTGTCAATTGGATACTTGGCAGAGTTTGAAACTGAGAACTTGTCAAACTCGAAATTAACGAGGTTCAAATTTTTTTAAACCTTTCGAACTCGACCTTTGGGAGGTCCGCAGCATCCCTATATTTTTTGGGCTTAAGGCCCTAGAGTTTTCCGACAAAGAACAAATTTTTACCCAAAAGAACTCTGCTACCTGGGTAAGAAGGGGGTTTGGTAAGAGAGGATTTGAAGCAGTAATTTTGAATATATTGAGGACATCATCATCATTCAATAAAGACTCAACTAAAAGCGTAGGATGTAACCACTCACGGTTCTCGGCTTTGTTTTGGGATATGTAAGAGATCAACGAGTAGACATCTTTAAATCGGTGACCGTTGGAGTCCGAGAGAAGACCTTTGTTGACGGTAGTCTGAAAGATTAGGCATGGTTAGAAAAATGTTTCTAGTGCATTTTGCAAGCGTCCCTCACAGACGTATTTCACTAATGTGTGTGATATTTGTCGGCGAATATAAAGCTCAATAAGTCATGACCCCCCGAAGAAACGTCGAAGCATGGATTTAAGAGCAACTAGGCAGGCGAGCTGGTTAAGGATAGTCATGCTAACCCTCTAGTGAGGGCACAAAAAAGAACGGAAAGACAAACAACTCCAAGCTTCGTGTCTGTCTGTTCCTTTATGTTCCCTCGCTCTAGAGTTACCATGACCGGCATGGCTGTTTGCTTTGTAGCCGTGTGCATGTTCGCCTGATTGCCTGAACACTCTTACGCATTTTGAAATTGCTTAACACGATCACGACGTTTAAATTCACCGGCATTTTTTACTCAGCGTTTTATGCCTTGCTCTCTTCTAGATCAGACTTGGATGCATTTCAGCAGATTAAACAAAGTGACCTTTATGATGTTCTTCTACCCCATTACGGAATCGCCATAAGAGCGGAAAGGTTATTGACAAAAAAAAAAACGATACTGGCAGGGTAGAGACGACATTTTCAGACTCAACCTTACTTATCCGTGTGGTGGAGAGACAGGGACTACTATAACACGTTCAACTTACCATTAGGAGCGAGGCCAATGTCTGAAAAAGAAATAATCAATGTTTTCTATCCGTACAAGAGTTGTTTTCACCAAAGTTTGTCAAATTATTGATCTATATTGGAGAGGTGCAGCCTCTCTACATGTACTCAAATTCAGTGCACGAAACGTTGACACTGTTGGTTTATTTTTAACTGACGTTTTCAGCCTGTACTCTTCAACCATTGTCCCCATCCCTAAAAAGTCAGAAATAAAGTATAAACAAATAGAAGTAAAAATAGAACTATGTAATGATTTCGTAGTTGACATCAAGTCGGCGTCAGTTTGAGTACGAGAGCTTGATATTTTGGTGACACACGTTGCTTTGTTAATGCATGGAAGATGAGCACAATCTAAACTTCGTGCCCAGAAACCTGGTACGCCGAAGTTCTCATTTTTGACTCCAAACGTCCGCCACTTTGGCGATATCGCTGATTTTCTTGAATCGTCGTAGCATGCGATCTTCACCAAAAACAAAATGGTAAACTTTTATTATTGACGATTAAAAAAAGCGCAAACGAGACGAAGGACAAGGTGTTCCTTGGGAATGTGTATAATGAACAGCGCATGACCAGGTGATAGGATTGCGTCCTATTTAATCACGGCGATTTTATGTGTTGCATTCCAATAAAAAATTCGGTTGAGAGTCAACGCTCTTTCTGTCTACGTCTCCTGTTGTCCTTCGTCTCGTTCGCGCCGTTTATATTATCGTCAATATGCAACACCAACTCGCTCAAGTGTTCACCCTGCCGCAACATTTATTAGTTTAGCACCACCCTTATCTTCCCAACTCGCACTTAAAGCAGTAATACTTAGGCCTTTCGATGACGTAATATTTCTTTTTATTGGTAGGAACGCGGAGAAACCTGCCAAGCGCTGGCCACGTTGGTCATGCGCAGGCGCAGACGCACTTTAGAGACGGCTATTTTCGGCTTTTTTGTTTCGTTCCTTTGCGCGCTCGCTCTTCCTGCATCCTGATGAATACTTTATACGTCTTGTTTTGCGTACACTGTTAAGGTTCTTTCACATATTTCCGCTAGACTGTACCATGTGTGCCATGTTTGTTGTGATATCCTGTAGCGACTGGAACACTGGCGCCATCTATTGGGTAACGCTGGAACACTTATAACCTGCCCATTTATTTTATACTTTTGACACATAATTGTTTCACCGTGGGCTTGTAAAAAATATGATAATGTTATAAGCGACTCTATCCGTATGAACAGTGCGGAGGATTTTTGTCGCAGATACTGAAAAAGCTTCAGTCCAGTTATACACACTTTGGCAGTGTTGCGGGTCTTCCCGATAGATGGCGCCAGTGTGCCAGCGGTTACAATAGGTCGCAACGGGTGGTGTCCATTTTAACCCATTCCCATTTCAACCTCCCCATTTCAGTCCGACCCGAGAAAACCTTTTCTTTACCATTTTGTACCAGTCTTATCACTCGATACTGTTGAACGCAAATGTTTGGAGTTGGTTTTAGCGTAGGAACACTATACGCAACTCCCGAGAAGGCGACGCCACCCTGCGGAAAATGATGTGAAGGTGAGAAGCGAAGAAGTACCGCCTATTCTAGTGCGCGACTGGTGCGCCCCAGTGGCCGAATTGTGAAATAAAAAAGTGTGAATGAATGCCGTTTCAGTACGGTTCCTGGAACGCGTCTTCAGCTGGTGTCTTTACCGTTCTAACCCGTCGATGCGTTAGACAGGTTTCGGGAACTGTTTGCGCATCCGATACAGTACGATGGGCCCTCCGGTACGAATTGCGCATGCGCTACCATAAGACTCACATATGCGCAGTGCCATAGTCTCCTCTATACTGACGAATCCTGGGAGGTCGCCATGAGACGCCGCCGCCGAAAGTGAAAAGGTAGAGTGGCAGACAACGGATGAGAGGAAAGTCATGTAACGGGCTCCCCGCTGCGGAGAGACGCCGAAACACACGTCTCCCGAGCGATGGAATGTCCGTTCGTGCCCCTCGCGTTCCTTGCGCGTCCTCGCCGCTGCAAAAACTGTGCGCTCACTATCAGCTTCCCCGAGAAATGCTCTGTGCTACCAGATCCTTGCGCTCCAAATCTGCGACCGGGCGCTTTCTGGCTCCGTCGTCCAACTGCCAGGCTTTCTGAGTGTAGAGGAGGGTATGGCAGTGCGTGCAAAAGGGCCCATCGTATACCGTCTCGGATGGGCAAAAACGGTTCTCTAAAACTCTCTATTAAAGGGATTCCAAAGTGACAACAGGTTGCGCCACAGGAGCGTACGTGACATGCTGTGGGATGTCGAGATCCTGGCGGTCGGAGCTAAAAGTCTTCGAAAAAAGAGCGCGACCGAACACGAGTGTCGCAGTCGTCCCGGCGTCCAAACTCCTGGCTATTAAAGCTTCTGCGCACTACCAATATGGCGGGTGGCCTGCAGCAGAACGGGCGGCTGTCGCAACCACCACCGATGCACTGCCACCGCCAGGATCGCGGTCGGAAACAACATGACACTTCTGTAACCTCATCAGGCGGACATCGAGTGACCATCTTTTAAGACGCCGTAACACACCCAGGGAAGATGTGTTCAAGGCACCATAGTTGGGGTGCGAATACTCCGTTTTATTCAAAGACGGACCTCAATGGTTGCGACATCCAGCTATAGCCAATCCAGAGTCGAGGGAGTGACACCTTACTCTCCTGCTGCTTATTAGAATCTCACGTGATGTGCTCGCAGCGCTGGATTGGACGACTACGATAGTGCCCATTTCGGCACATCTTTCGCGTGAAGTCTGAGTATAGAAAATGTAATGCTTACCTCCAGCTCAACCTCCACCTCCTGCAACAATGTATTGAAAACATTTTTAATACGTTTATTCGTGCGAAATTGTTTGTGGCGCGGTTAGTGTTTGGGATATCTTGGCAAGTTGCGACTAAATCACTTCGCAGTCTTTGCCTAACACATATTTTTAAAACTTTAAAGTTTGGTGTGAGAGGCTAAGAGGCTATATTGGCAACACTGAAAGTGGGACGCCAAAAGTTGTAATATGAGGGCAGTACAGCTTGCTCCCGACCGGTCACAAGAAGTATAATGCTGTGAAGTAAATACCGGAGAAAGTTACGCCAGCACAACAGAAAACAAAACCCGCAAAATGCTGTGTAGGCTGCCTGCTCGACCTGTAATCTATACAACTCGTCACGTCATTTCAATGAGAGCGTGGAAAGGTTTTAATATTGGTCTTGGCATAACTTTCATTTGCCGTTTTTTCAATAGCCATTTTGAATTTAGATATAATAGTTAGCATGCCCGGAAAGAGTGGAGCCTGGGTATTCTGAAAATTTGCTTAGACTAAGGGTCATACATTGCAGGGAAAAGACACATACAATGAGCAGTGTTATCTTACACGTACCACCGACGGAAAGTCGGGTAAATAACGGGTACTTATAGACGGGAAAATAGGTAAGTGGAATGCAAGGTGGGAAAAGAAAAAAAGGGGGCTGTAGCACGATTCTTCGTGACGGTTGTCCAGTCTTGAATGCCACGTGAATTTTCCACCGCGTGTCATAAACCCCGTCGACAAAATTATTGTCTTCCTTCCTCCGAGTATCAATACTCCTGTGCCCAATTCTCCTGCTATGCCAGTGCTGCAATCCCCCCCCCATCGCCTCTGTTTTTTTTTTATTTATTCAACACGCATGGTCTTCTCCAGTGGTTTTCTGTCTGTGTAATGCTCATGAATAAAACACAGTTGTAGGATGCTTATTTACATACAAGCGTACAGTGTTTTGTAGGCGCAAGGTGTGCGCTACTTGAATACCGCCAAATTGTTGGATAATCTTCAAGAACTCCTGAGTATTCAGCTCGCCGTTGGACACGGCTTGTGTTTCCTGGATGACTTTTTCCTTCAGTGAGCACCACGAATTTTCAGGTAGGATCCCAATATTTCGCACATCGTCAAGCAGTTCTGACATTTTTTTTCTGAAAACTATCTTTGAATCTATATGCCACCACTGCATTCTTCTCTTTTAGCGTCCTTAAGAATTCCACCACCATCTGCGGAGCCTGTTCTGAGAATAATTTGCGGTTCAAACTGTCTTAAGCAGAGATGCGGTTCACTGTGACAGACGTGTTGACGCCATATGTTCGAAGAAATTAGGTTTTTAAATAGGATAGCGAGATAAATTGGTGATCCATTTTTATTGCCACTTACGGAAAGAGCATGTTTGTTAGCGTCCTCGTTAGTGGCCTTAGCGGGTGACGAAGTAGATTTTGTCAAGAGGTGCGGCAAGTTTGTGTAGGCACGTGTCGGCAAGCTGCGGGTGCTTCTTCAGGGTGATTGCTCTGTTTCTGTCTTTCCCGTCTCATGTTTAATTTTTGTGTTGTGCAAAAGTGAAATTTTCAGTTGCCAGTCTGTGTTGTGTTCTGTGTGCTCCTTCAAATCCTCCGTATTTTTTCGCTGCTTCCTTAAACTATGTTAATCCAACAAGCCCTACTGAACTCCTTGTTGTAGAAATTGAAGTCACGCATCATGCTTGGCCGAACAAGGAAAGCGGGGGAATCCAGTACGAGGGTTGCGTGTCCGTGGTTTTTTAAATGCGGGGATTTTGGAGATGTGGTAGATAACACGGGGGATTTGCAATACGGTTGTGAGACGGGGGTTCTAGGAATGAGTTATTTTGTGCAAACTCAAAAAAAAGGTTACTCTGTTTAATATTCCACCAATAAAATTGTGAAAGGCTTCTTTCATGTGGTTAGTTTTTTACTGGGACTTCTCTAGCATCAAAAATGCTATTAATGTTTATAAAAAGTGAACCTCACATCCTCCGTTGTGCCAGAAAGGCTAACGTCGCCGGAACTCTGAAATAAAAAAAGAAGACACGCCGTTACCTAATTAATTCTTGCGGATTATCTCACACCATAGAAATGCCGTAAAATATTCGCTGTCCTTATGCCGCGATGTTTCATAAAACATTATACAAAACAAAATGTTATGCTGGACAATTATGATAAGATATCCACAGGCGAGCGTTATTTTTTGTCTTCAGGTGTTAGATAAATGGAGCGAAATGCTAAACTTGGCAGCTGAACGAATCATGTTGAAAATTACCCAAGGCTGTGGTAAAAGATATGAAACTTAGTCGAAAAAAGGGGCACTGGAAAGAAACATCTCAAACTCAGCTACTTTGTTTATTTTTATAAATCCTCACATAACCACAAACCTAACTTTGACCACAAGTCACAACACCATCCTTTGTTATAAGTTTGACCCCACTTATTTTTAAACAGTTCGAAACATTCGAATTCAGCACTTCAGTCCTAAACAGTTACCCAAAATTCGAACTGCGAACTTCGGTTCTCAAACAGTATAGCCCCAAGGATAACAAATGCACCCCGTTTTAACCAAAACCTCTCCAAACTAACCCGAGTTCTCTCCTAAACATCCTTTGTAATTCTGCCTAAAACTTTCAAAGTAAACAACAACAACAAAAATCATATAGCATGACAAGGACGAAGAAAAACTAAGACAAGGAAAGTTCTTGAAAATACATCTAATTTGTAGCAAAAAATAGCTGATTAAAATATTGTAGAACACAAGGTAGAAACAAATCTAAATTCCAACGAATTTCTTGGAAATACATACAACTTGGATCGAAGCAAGACTGATACAGTTGCCGATGGATTTAATACAAATTTCTTTCTCACTACCCTCTTAGTGTCGTTTACCTCTCTATGTACGATTTCTGTTTCTGGCCAAAGTGCAGTACAATGGTAACACGCATTAATGTGCAGCAATCTCCGAATGTAGTGAGTTTAGTTTTACGTTATTTATGCTGTAACAATCTAGCATACACACGGCTTGACATTTGACCCACATACATACATGTTTGAACCACCCGCAGTCCAACGCTATTTCGTAAACCACTCCTGTACTGATCTTTCGCAACGGGCCTTTTGACACCCTTTCTAACTCTTCTAAGAAGGTGTCAAAGGTTTCATTTTAAAATCGGAACTAAACGAACCCAGATTTTTGCGCAGATTTCAAAGGGATTAGGACACGAAATTTGAACTGTTAAATTATTGTTGAAATAGAATGCTCATAGGCTACTTAGTATATACACAAAATGCCGGAATTTTTTTAGCTTTAATAATTGCAGTAGTCAATTTACGAATTATGATCATTTTCGTTTCGCGACCAGACAACACTGCTCAAGTTAGTCACTAGGCTAGGTGGCGCAAGCTTCCACCCGATAAAAAAGGTACCGCCGTTAGCACCCATCCATCCATCCATTCATTCACCATGGTGCCAATAAACCACGTGATTATCAATTTTAGTTGAAAGCGCTCTCTCATTCTAGGTGCTCTATGCTAGCCCAAGGTCGCCTCGGCACGGTACAATCGCAAACTTTCACGCTACTCGGCTACTCCAACGCTCTAAATCCTTGTTCTCGTCTCCTTGCCCTCTGACAGTTCACCCTGAATGAACAAGCGAGATCGTCGCGGACGACGGCGGGTTCATCCGCGACGATCTCGTCCTCGTCGTCACTGGAGAAGGTCGCCAGTAGGTTGAAGGAAAAATGATCAGCTTCCAACATGTTTTGAAAACAATCCTACTTATCGCTGCTGCGATTTGTGTCGAAGACTCCGACGAAGCGAGCGACCCCGTAGACGACATCGTCTCTAAACAGCGTGCTCGAAACGAGGTAGGTAAACGAGGAAACTGAAGCGCGGGACGTCGGGAGAGACAAATCTGCTAGTGTGTGCTAGGCGGTGCTACGGGACGCCGCGCTTTGGGCAAACGACGTGAGCGACCCAACAAACATGGCAGCACTTTTCGAATAGGATGAATCTGAGAGTCCCGCATATAAATCGATTTATCCACAAAACGATGGCGCCATTTTAGAAAAACAAATTTAGCAAACGTATTGAAACGTGCAATGGGTCCTAGCAGTTTAGTTACTTCCTATTTTAGTTTTGGTGTACCCTAACCCCTTTAAGGATTTGAGATATCCTGTAAAATTACAAAACAACCGCATAGCACATTCGTGCTTCCTTTTTATGGTTGCTTTCTAGGCCTGTGATGCATTTGTTTTTCACTAAGTTGCGCAACGTTTACAACAGTCTCGGGTAATTTTTAACATGATCAACATCCACCAGATTGCCTGCACACTCGCTGTATTTTCGGTGACATGGTCGGAGCCACTGCACTCAGAACAGTTGCGATGGTAACAGTGGTTACAAAGCATAGCAACAAGACGTAAGTACACAAAGGGAAGGTGTGGCGAAATTAAAGAACAAATGTTAATTTCAAAGGTAATTTTTATTTTTCCCTCAATATTAAAGAAATAACACACACACACACAGCATGGGGATGTCTTGCCTCTGCGCTCACTAAATAGTACTTAACTGAAGCAAGCGAAACATTAAACGAAACTACATTATCGGAAGGTCAGACATGTCTTATTTTACCCCGCCCTGTGGGGCGAAATGAGACAACGCCTTTGAAGCACATTCTTTGTTCCGCCAAAACAAATGCGGCAGCAGTGCGAAGGGAGGGACGCGTTTGTTTGCCGCTTTCAAGAGGTTTTTTATGCCACTTTCGCGCCATGAAGCCCTTCTTGTTTTTTTCTTTTCTACGTTCGGACCACCCTAGACACGCGAAGAAAAAGAATATGGCACGGGAGCAAACAGGAGACTCGTGCGTCAATGACATGCGCGTCATGAAATGCCAGATTGTCGTGCTTTGTCCCGTGCGTATCCCGTTACGTGAATAACTATTTCGTTAAACAAATCAAACACAAATCGGTCAAGTTTGGTCCGCAAATAGCTAATAAAGCATGCCGAAAAAATTAAAGTTTACCTCGGAATAATAGTCGGTGCGAACCTAGGTGCACGTCTCTAAGTGAAATTTGTGCTGAAGTTTGCGCCTTTTTGGAGGAGAATAAGCTCGTTAACCTGAACTCCGCATTTGGTTTCTCCGGAACACTGTCGCCGACAGCTCTTATTTTTTTTTTTTATAAACGCAAGGTGGACACGGCATTCTCGGGGAAGTATGAAACTACTCCGATTGCTTGTCTAGGAGATGGATGACGCTGAACACAAACTGTCGCATTTTGTTCGCTTCTCATTTTGCCCCACCTCACCCTACATAACATTCTGAGCAATACAAAATACGCAAAATTGCAAATAATTATTTTTCTATTTTTTTTTAATTCACGCTGAACAGAACAAAAGCCCGTTAGAACGTGACTCCAAATGACGGAACTATATCACAATTTGGCGGAACTATATCACAATTGATAGTGCGATGCTATGACGTTCCAATTCATTTAAATGGTGCATTCTATGTTTAGTTCAGTGTTGCTAACATATATTGTGCAACCTGTATAGTAAAGAACAGCGCTTCGGTCTGTTTTGTATTATGAATCGTAAGCAGCTTAAATAACCTGAGAGCTTCGACAATCAAGATATTTTTTGTGAGTACACGAGATATATAAATGCACGCAAGTTTAAAACTTGCACAATAAAATATATTTAGTACGTTCAAATATTGAGAACAGCTAGTCACGCCTAAATAAGGCTTACAATAAGGCTTTTAACCTCTCCCGTCGTAAGCAGTCCCAAGTGTGTAAGCCAGCTTTTACAGATTACACAACATGCCTCTTCCTAGCGCACATTTGAGCTCTTGGAGTTATAGCGTTTTGCCAGTCGCGAAAAAAAGAGAGACATTATGGGATATCTTATCTTATCGATTATGAGTAAAAGTGGATACGACAACTCCAAGCTTACCGAAATGATTCCATGGTTGTTCGGCAAAGTCGTCTCTGCGAAGCACACCGTGAAGTGACGACAATTTTACGTTAGGTTCAAGAGGTAACAGCGATGGAGAGGGGAAGAAGTTGCAATAATTTGACCGGAAGTGATCTACTTTCAAATTTGTTTTTCCATTGGAACCGCGTAAAACAATTCCCCTAGATAATGACGTCACAAAAGCCTGAGCGTCATGCTGTCGGATGTCGCGATCCTGGCGGTTGGGGGTAAAAGTGCTTGAACGAGAGATCGCCAGTGTCGCTGTCATCCTGGCGTTCCAACTCTTGGCTGCCGAAGCTTCCGTGGACTGTCAAGCTGGTGAGCGATCTGCGGCAAAACATGCGCCTGCCGCATCCTGCCACTGCTGCTGGGACGCCGCCAGGAGCGCGGCCGGCGACAGCATGGCACTTTTATGACGTCATCAGACACAAATCAAGATTTTTGGACGCGGTAAGCACACAAATAGTAAACGCGTTCCGGGTACCATAGTTGAAATTACGGCTAGTGTGAAACAAGTGTTATTTCCTCCCATGATATACCTGCGCTATCTTATTTCTAAGTATCAGAATAATTATTTCAACGACGCACCAAGTTTTTGTTAGCAATAAAGTATTGCTTCGTAGAACTGCCGAAAAATATAAGAAAAATTACATTCTGCTCCGTAGGGCTTTTTTCACTCTGCGGTAATTCTCTCGACAATATAATGAAACGATCTCACGATTACAGAAGAAACTGAGCAAAGTACAAGTTTTATTAACATTTTCGTCTATATTCACCGACCTCTTAAGAAATGCGCCGCGTGGCCTATTATATCGAAGGTTCTTGCTTTCTAATATTGTCACGAATGACACGGTGAAACAAGGAATAACAGGGTAAACTGAAACGTTTCATGGGGCTAACTTGTGCCCGAAAAGAAAAAAGGGAACAGAAGAAAGCACTGCGTCGCGGGTGTCGAAAACTGCGTGACGGCGGAGTCGAACGCTGGGGGCGAAACTGACCACGGCTCGCCACGCGATGCACGTCTGGTAGCCGCGTGGGTTTTCTGGAACATTCGGCGTAGAACGTTCGGCGCGCAGAACATTCGGAAATCGATCAGACGAGAATTTTCTCGTACTCACGAGAACGCCAATTTGAAGGAATAAATGAAAGGACGACATTCCGCTGGCTGGAATCGAACCCAGACCTACCGCGTGACGGTCAAGCGCGCTAACCATTCGGCCACGCACGCGCTCGCTATGCGACGCGCGTGGCAATATAACGACGTCATTTTCTGCGGAGCGATAGCAAAGTGTTTAGAACTTACAAGGCTCTTCGTTTCGTAAAGGCCGCCGTACACTTGGCGCTTTCCACTTTTACCCCTCTCATCTTTTCCTATATCGTCTCCATATTTTAACTTGCCCCAACTTGGCTCCCCTCGCAGCTAAGGAGAGGGGAGCGCTAAGAGAATTATCTTCCCTGCAGAAAACCAAGGCTGTACGGCGGCCTTTAATTTCTCAGTGATTATAATTAAAGAATGTGGCCTCTTTTCTAGTGGCACCCATAACCACCAACTTAGCCCCCCAGCACCGCCCCCCCCCCTTAAAAACAAACAAAAAAAAAGCGACCATAATTTTTCATTTTTTAAAAATTCTGGACCCAAAAAAATAAACAAAACAACAACAACAACAACTAAAAAAGAAGCACACTGTATGAACCATTTAACAATACCGATAAGGGAAATATGAGAGGATTGGAAATTGATCTTCCGAAAGAAAGATAAAAATTAGGGGTGTGCGATTATTGAAATTTTCGAATACGAATCGAATACGAATAAGACAAAAAACGAGCTTCGAATATCGAATCGAATATCGAATATGGGTCTTGTAATAAAAAATGACAAAACAAGAGGTAACAGCAGGTTTTATTGCCTTTTTAAAATAAATCAATGCAACTGCATTGTACTGGGCTGCAGCAAGCTAAAGATGCTTCTAGTAATGCACACATTACAACTTATCCTGTAGGAAAAGTAACTGCTCAAGGTGTTCAGAAAGTAAACGCTCCCTACGCGCCGTGACAACATTTCCGCCAGTAGAAAGACCCTTTAATCGTGAAACCGGCGAAATTTCACTAAAGTTTGAAGAAGTTTGAGTTATGGACAGTGTTGCCCGGCTACTAAACGAATATTTCGAGTTTTAGGAAACAAAAAATTTAGAAAGTAGTTTATTTTATATTTTATAAAATGGTTACCAATGTTTACATCATATAAAAGCGAAAATATGCGCTTTTAACGCTTTCATTAATTATTAATGTTATTAATTTATGTTATTATGTTAAATTAATTTATGTTATTATGTTATTAATTATTAAAACTAGGTCAACTAGTTTTTTTCTTTTTTCGCGCATGCGCACGAAAGTAGAACTTCAGTCAAACCTTTGTCGAACATCACGTTGAAGGTTCAAAAAAGTCGAACTTGGTCGAACTCGAACCTGGGCAGGTTCGCGACATCCCTAGTTTTGACTGCGCGGGAGTGGAAGGAGTAGTTGTCGATGGCGAAGCAATATTGTGCTCGCACCTAGCTTTTTCTTATTTTTTTAATTTTCAAACATTTACATTAGATAATACCCTCGAGATTTATTTTATTTTTATATTTCACTCTTGAGGATCATTATGTTGTATCAATTTATAGAACGCGCAATTACATCAGATATTGCTATAAAAGCGCCACACAACAAAGGGCTTGGTGAAAAAGAAACCGACACTGATCCTGTCTTGCTGCCATCGGGCAGATAGAAACAAAGCAGACCGATAATGCACGCATCATATGCCGTTCTCAATGAAAAAAAAACATATTCATAGGGGAATGCGTGGCAAGCACATTATTCGTTACTTGCTCGAATATTCGTAGTTTGTGCGAATATTCGACGTTTTTCCCGAATATTCGGCTTTGGCCGAATATTCGGGAACTTCCGAATATGCAATTTTCAAATCGAATACGTTTCGAATAAGTAAAATATTCGATTCGTATTCGAAATTTCGAATATTCGCACACCCCTAATAAAAAATGATTATTTTTGGCATTTGCTGTCGTTGCTCTCGTTTAAAGGGGCGCACCAATGTGGTTTCTGAGATCGATTATTTAAGGTTTAGCTTCAATAAACCTAATATTGCGTTTTTTTAGAATGCTTAGATAATTTTGAAAAACAAACAAACGCAAGATCAGGTTGTTAAAAATGGGAGACGTCCAACCCAAAAATGGGTCAATTGGGAACCCTAAGTTTTGATGCCTCGTCGGCTCTTCTTCAGGGGTGACTGAGGCGATGGCCGTAGAGGGACATTGTTTTCGTTTTAGTATTCTCTTACGGTGGTGCACTTCTTTTTAAGCTGGTGATGTCTCGAAGCCCGTAGAGGTACGAGAATGATAAAGCGCCGAGATTATATTTACACGCGTCCGAGTTTTCTATAGAAAACGGGATCAAAGTTCACGACACGACTGGTTTTCGGCGATTCGTCGAAGGAACCACAGTTCCCCATCGGACGCGTGACAGTCAACCGCCAGTGATCGCTCTCCACGCGGAAAGGGGGTCGACCAAAAGCGAACTGATTTTGCAATACTTAAACATGAGGACGATGCATAAAAAGGGGGGACGGACAACAATGACTTCCATTGTTGTCCGTCCCTCCTTTATATGTATCTTCCCGATGTTTAAGTACTGCTACCAACACGCTCGTTTTGCACTTAGCACTTGATTTTGCAAGATGTGCGCTTCTCGCTCGGGAACACATCACGCGCGATTGGTCGTCGCATGTCTGATGACGCCTTCTTGTTTCTGCGCCAAATCGACAAGCATGTCACGATCTTTGATCTAGTTTTTAATAGAGAAATCGGACGCGTATATCAACATAATCTTTAGTTTTTTAGAATGCTTAGAGCCCGTAGATTGAGTTATGACCATGAGTAGACAATCTCAAAAAACACTTTAGTGCCTTTTAATATTGCCAAGTGTCATGTCGAGGTGAAATAATAAAATAGACGAAGGCACTCCAGTAGGAAGAAACTTACCTTCGTTAGCATGCGACGGGCCGGATAAACTCGGGCAGAGCGCCACGGTGAATAAAAATTGGTTCATGACTGTACCTCTCACTCTGGGGAGCGCGGTCGATGTAAGTACCCTTCCAAGCTGCGCAGAACATATACTCTGACTCATATGCTCAGCTCGTTTTCAAACATCACCTGACGCTACGGGAGGGCATTGATCGAAAGTGTTTTGAGCGCAGCTCTTTGGCGCCCGTTTCCGGCTTGAGCGGCGAAGCCGTCGCAGTCGCCGTCGCCGTAACCACGCGTTGCATTATGGGACGTTTCTCATAATGAAGTCACACGTGACGTCACGTGTGACGTCACGAGGGTTACCATCGTGAGGGTTACGAGGGTCACCCTCACGAGGGTTAGGTATGTTAACTCGCAACCTCATAAGGGGAAGAATTTCGGAGAAGAATTTCTCCGCTAAATTCAGCGGGGAACGAAGAAGGGCATACCCTCCCCTCCGTACCCTCCCCTCCTCCTCCTCAAGAGCTTCGCTGTATAATTAGGCTTTACGGAAAATTGTAAACGTCTTTAATTTTTTACATTTCATTTCATTTATTCTATCCTTAAGGATTCCATTGGGTCTTACACAAGGACAGGCAATTAAAATACAACAAATGCAAACCTGACAGGTTTGAGAAGTCGGCATTCTCCGAAAAGCACTCGAGAGTCCCTATTTTTAATTTTAGCCGAACTCCGAGCTTGATTTGATCATATAATTTCCTGTACCCTGCTTTCGAAAACGAGAGCACCCTCGACAACAGCAGTTACCTGTACATATTTCTCTCTTCGCTGAGAAATAAAACAAAAAATTGAAAGGGCATGCCGTTGACTCATTCGGATGTTTAAAATTCGCACGGCGAATGAGTTTAAATTTCGCACGGACCCCTTTCGAAGCACTTTCTACCTCACTCTAAGAAATCTGGAGTGTCTGCTCTCCCGCAACGTATTTGGGAGAGCCAATTGCTGCTATTCACGGAGGGCGCTCGGCAAATCACGGGGCAGGTAATATGTCTAGACCCCGAAAAACAACCTGCGCTGTCGCACTGAGCAGAAAAGAAAAAGGTCTTGCCCAGTGTTACAGCGTGGACAGCTTGTTTAGGTCTAGACATATTTTCATGTCTCGTCACTGGCTAAGCTCCCTCCATAGACTGCAGCAGTTGGCTCTTCCAAGAGATTTGCGGGCGAAAAGACGCTCCAAGCTTTTTTTAGTGGAGTTAGCGAGCGTCCATAAGGACCAACACATTTGGCAGGCTTTTGGAAACTTCGACTTCCAAACGCTCCCACCTGAAATCGGGCACGTGAAAGTTGTTTCGCGAAACGGTTTACGTCGAGTTTTGGGGAGTTCAAAGAGGAGATAATAATAAAAAAAAAATTAACGTAAATCAAAATTTAAAAAAAAAGCTGCAGTCCATTTGTTATGTGCTTACTAGCCTGTTCGTCGGCTGCACATTGGGTTGTCAGCTCGCTCCCGGGTCGCTTGCTGTACGCATAAAAGATTGGAATGCCATAGTAGAGGCTGGCGACGAGCAGGATAATCGCGATTGTAGCGAAGCATATGAACGATCACCATCTGGATTCTGGAGCATGTTCGCAATTCATTTTGCGGACGACGTACATCCGGTACGGCACACACGAAGCGCACGGCCGCCGTTTTTGCTCATATTTTAAGGGTGTAGTAATACGTTTTTTCTAGAGTGATTTACATGCTTATTTAGAATCCTGGATATTTATTATATAACCGACGTTGATTCGTTTGATTGTCTGGATTAAGCGTAAGACAGATAATTTTGGTTTTAGAGGTCCTTCCCCATCAGTCCTTTAATGTTATTCATTTATTTTTTTTATTTTCACCCCAAAGTCCCCTTCGGGCATTACATAAGGGGACCGTGATACAAAGATTGGTACAGCTGAAGCAAGTGGCAACAGAAAGAGACAAAGATGAAAAATAAAGGTACAAAGCATAAATTGAAGGTAAGAAGCATTTGGCGCACTTTTGGCCTCCAAACATAAGATATAAAAAAAAAGATGGCACACAATAAAAACATTTACATCACAAGCAAGACACTGACAACAACAAATATTGCAGGGATGCAAGACTGTTCAAGGTTTAACATGTTTAGAGCGGAGACAAAAGACTGATGATCACTGATGGAGGCAATTTTTCGGGGAGGCTGTTGCAGTCCGATGTAGCGATTAGTAGTGAAGTTTTTAAACATGTTGGTTCGTGCAAAAATGGAGTTCATTTTGAAAGGATGATCTAAGCGGGACGATATATGGTGAGCCGGTAGTAGGAAAGAGTCCCCAAAAACCAGGGACTGTAATAAAGTTTACGAATAAATGATAAGTGTGCGAGGTGCCTTGTAGGAATAGGTGACTGCATAAGTCAAAGTTTTAAACTGCTTACACTTGTGAATCGGGAGTAGTCGCCAACTAAAATCTAGCAGATTTGTTTTTGAATAGATTCAATATTATTTGCCAGATATGTTTGATGAGGGTGCCAGATGTTTGATGCATATTCAAGTTGAGATCTGACAAGGGCAGTCTAGGCAAGAAGTTTTGTATCCGATTGCTTGGAACAGTGTTCGTTTGAGAAAGCCAAGAGTTCGCGACGCCTTGTTAGCAATGTGTTCAATGTGAAGGTTTCACGTTAAGTTCGATAAGAGATGAACGCCAAGATATTTAAAAGATGAGACATTTTTAACGGCATCACTACCAAGGAAGAATGTGTGAGGGGTGATACGTTGGTTCGAGGTGAAGGGTCATTGATTTTGTTTGGTGAGTATTTATTTTCATCAGCCACGCTTCACATCAGTTTGAAGCTGTGTCTAAGTCATCTCGTAAAATTTTACTATCGTGAGGGTCCATAACGGGATGGCAGATGACGCAATCATCCGCGAGCAGATGGGCACAAGACTTGATGTTAGAGTGAAGATCATTGTTGTACATAAGAAAAAACACAGGACCCAGTAAAGATCCCTGTGGGACACCTGACGTCACGGGAAGAGGGGAAGAGAGGCGTTTGGTCAATCACAACTGATTCGCGTCTGTTAGTCAAAACGTTTTTAATCCGTTTAACAACACATGTGGATAAGTTTAGTTTAGTCAGCTTATATATCAACCGGTTATGTAGTACGCGATCAAACACTTTCGCGAAGTCAATAAAAAATGGAATTGACGTGTCTGGACATGTGAACAGAATGATGAAGGTCATTAACAACTCAAACAGCTGCGTCTTACATGAACGTCCACGCAGAAAGCCGTGATGGTTAATAAAAAGAAGTTGATTGGTAGTTAGACGGGTCATGATTTGCGACGATTTAATCTGTTCTAAAAGTTTACATAAAACAAAGGTGAGCGAGATGGGTCTGTAGTTGTTAAATGAATTTCTATCCCCGTCCTAAATAAATATAGGAAAAACATGGGCATATTTTCAATCCTCTGGTAACTCCCCCGTGGAGAGGGATTGTTGGAACAGCCTTCCCAGAAGAGGACCACAAATTGATTTGTTTAGCTTTAATAATTTTGCGGATATGCCATGCAGACCAGGACTAGAGTTAGTGGGCAATCGATCAATGGCACATCGAACACCATAGCTATAAATTACAATATCTTCCACATTGCTTTCAACTGACATTTCTATCATAGACGAGTCTAAAAGAACATTATCATCAGTGAAAACTCTGCTGGAAACTCGTTGAACTGGTCGGCCAACTGAGATTCACCAAGTAAGGTGTAACCAGATCCGATGCAAGGAAGCACGCTTGCAGGGTGTGGATTCACAACCCTCCAAACTATTTTTTTTTTAGGTCTGAGCGTACCGTATAAGAGACATCACCATCAAAAAAGCCCTGCAAGGCATTTTTGTTTATCAATTTCTTGCAGAATAAGGCGCACGCATGATAGGAGGTCCAATCGCGGCCAAATTCAGAGCTCTTCTCTAGCTTATATAAACGCTTTTTTTTCGGATATTTCGTTTAATTTTAGATTTAACCCCGGATAATGTAGACAAGGTGCAATGTTCAAAAGAGGAATGCAGGCAGCCTGGGAATCTATCAGTTTGTTGCGAAACAACATCCAGTTTTTATTTACGGAACGCTCACTAAACCCACTCAAGAAAGAGCTAGAAAACATAGACAATTTTACCATCAAAAGATTCCTCATCTTTTCTCATGTAATGAAAAATTTGTTTCCCTAAAGTATCACGCTTTGCAACAGAAGGTACAATGCACAAAACGGTGATCACTGACTATGTCATTAATGCAGCGTGAAGTCTGCTCGATGTAGCATCTCCCGCATTACATTGGGATCTGGTACACAACACCAGTCGGGCATGTGGCGTACTTCGTCCTGTGCGCAGTGTTGCACGCTGGCTGGTGTTCATGACCTGGTTTACCCTGCGGCACGTAGTGTTTTGTCGGTGTTTGTCTGTGTTTTGTCCCTGTTTTTTCTAGCTGACCATTTGTTTGCCTAATGTACCAACTAGCTCAACTTCAGCCTGTTATTCAGTACCTTCAGTACCAAAGCACTGAGAAGGAAGGAGTTTATTCATGGCAAAAGAGAAATGGGCAACATTTGCAGTAAAATTGTAGCGCATTTAAAGAGTTTTATAAATCAATTCATAAAAACTTAGTTTGAAACTGCGAAATTTTGTCCCATCTTTGAAATGAAAAGACTAGAAGTTAAAATCGAAACTTTCTAACTTTCCAAACTTGTACCTAAGCAAAATTTGAAATATTCGAATTTTTTTAAACTTGATTCTTATATAAATTTGAAATGTTCAAATATTTTGAACAATCTGTAGACAAAAAAAAAATAATTGAAATTTTTTAACTTGCACTTTAAGGAAACTTAGCGTTTTCAAATTATTCGATTTTTAACCTCAGCGGGGTTCTATCGCTGTAATCTACGAAGGGGGCTCGGCGAATCGCAAGACTAAAAATATGCCTAGACCTAAAGAAAGGCAGTCTTCGCTGTGGCATTGAGCATGACGTTTCACAATGCTAGGTGCCACAGCGTAATTTCTTTCCGATAAAGTAGACACTCCAAATTTTGTTTAGTGTGATTTTGTTTTGCAATACATCTAAGGAGAGAGGCACATTAAATAAATTGCACGCGTAAAACAGAAAACGCTGCCGGGCTTTTGTCAGTATATAAGAGGCTATGCTCAAACACTATCGACGTCACTACCCACACTGCCTCTCGGTTGCCCCGGTAACGTTGTTGAGCATGGCGGAAGATGAAGTATAAAACCGCGTACTTCGTGTTTTGCTCCACAATATCACACAGTTCAATCTTCGCCTCGACTCCGAAGCGTTGATTTTTGTGTCAAATAACTCCTTTCGAAATTCTTGAAACCTCACTTTCTCGTCACTGTTAAGGGGCAACACCACTTCTAGAGCTTCTTATATAACTTGTGATTCAATTCAAATGAAATTTACATAGCTTATTTACCTTTACATTCTGACTACAAATATGTACTTGGTTTTGATGTAACCTCATTAGGTTTGTTAATATCGAAAATTTCATTTGCAAAGATTATGGGACGGATTAAGACAAATTGAAATACTGAAACAAAAAAATAAACATATATCAGTAAACTAAAAGGTACGTGGATCCAATAAGGCATAAATGAAAGCTTTTTTAAACATTTTAGGACACGTTTGAACTTCCCAGTTTCAAAATGATTTATTGCAGGATGCCTAAAAGGCACCTAAAAAAAGCCTGAAACACTATTTAATATATTTGTACCCCTTATTGCACATGTCACGCATACACCTACCAGAGAAAAAAAAATATGAAGATTAGATATGTGCAAGTGGAGATATGGCTCCCATAAAATAGTAAAGGGTGTAAATAGTTCACTCAGAAATAATATCAAATAAACATCCACAGACTCATTTTAGTTTGTTTCCAAGTCAATATTTCAAGATGAGAGAGATTTATTTAAAGAAAAACCTTCAGGACAATATCATAAGTGCCTGCCAATCTTCAAAAAACACAATTTCAAAAATGTGTTTTCTTAGTATATTTTTGTCTGAAAGAGCAGTGTCTCCCCTTAACTTCCACAAAAGACGATCTTGCGATGAGAAATTTCAGAGTATTCGCAGCCTGCCTAGGGACAATCTGGACAGTATTGACGCTAACGCGGAGTAGGGATGTAGCTACACGCGGGCGCGACGTCATCAGTGCAGCCGTTCAATCGGCTGGCCCCACGGTGTTACTCGCGCGGGCTCTGATGAAGCTCACTGCGACTTTGTGTTTCTCAATCTCGCTTCAATTTGAGCCCCGAGGGAGTTTGGATGATTGACACCTCGTCCCTCGTGACGCCATTATCGCGAGAGTCCAATTAGCATGCTCCGCGAACTTTGGCCCCAACTTTGTGTTTGGCGAGTTTCGAGACCCTGAATGATGCCTCGGGTTAAGTAAAATGCTATACGGATAAAATGGGCACATATGTTTAAAAGTGCTCAGTATAAAAATCGTTTGCTTTTGACTGGAAGTTGTGGCTAGTGGCCACGCATGCACGTTGTTGTTATAAGGACTGCATGGTTACACTGATTACTTGACCCTAGCCAAACAGAAATTGTTGGTTAATCAAACTGACAAAAAAAAGTTTTTTTTTGCGTAAAGGAGGGAGAAGAATCGTTTGAGGGATTCCAGAAAACATCAGTGCACATTAGACGAAATGAACTCCACTTGACTAATTTCCGCCTGCTTCAAAGCTTTCTTGATTTTGAGCACAGGGGTGAAGCTTGCTAAAGATTTTAAACATCTCAAACACCCATCAGTTGGCGGTAAAAAAAAAAAAACAAGAACGACGGGGACGTCTTTTAGCTGTCTGGCATTAGCGCGAGTAATCGCGTGAATTCGGGTGTGCGCGAGCTCCTGCATTGAAATGCGTCTGGGCTTTACAGCACTCGAGCTTCAAGAGTAAGTAAATACCAGTGTTGGACAAAATACTCGATAAAAGTAATTAAGTTAAGTTACTAAATACCTGCTTCATAAAGTATTTAAAATACTACTCAAGTTACTTTCCCTGTAAAGTATCTTGAGTAGAGTATAAATACTTAAAAATGTAATTCAATTACTTTTGAAGATACTTCCGCATTGCGTAATTTAAATCGACGTCAGTGACAAACCCAATTATACGGTTGCGCAAATCTGGTTTACCAGAATGGTTTATTTGCGCGAACAAACACAAAACAGAAAAAAAAAAACATCGTAAGGCTATTTAATGCAGTCCAACTATAAGGAGCAAAATATTGTCACGAATGACAAATGATGAGGCGGCAAATAACTGAAGAAACTAAACGTCTGATGGGGCGAATTTGTGCCCTAAACAAAATAGAAATAAGTTAGCGTCGCAGGCGTCGATGTCGGCGAAACAGGAGGATCGAGCGCTGGACGAGACAGACACCGAACCAAAAAAAGAAAAAAAAACTGGCTTGCTTTTGTATGTTTATACAATCTTAATGATGATACGGTTCAACAGGCGACCGGTCGCTTAGCTGTAGATGAGAAATTTAGCCAGTGCAGTACAACCGCTAACCTGGAGGTTTTAACGTGCATCCCGCAGGAGTGATTACACGAACGCCTGCCGGTGCAAAACTTATTCAGATCGAAAGGGGCGGGGGCGGTGGGGATCGAACCAAGGAGGTTCCCAGCGCAAGCTTTCGCTACCGCCACGCGGAGCACCTTTTGTACCCACGTGGGTTTCTGGAACATTCGACGTAGAACGTTCCGCGCCTAGAAGTTTCGTAACTCGATCACACCGATCACACCGCTCCCTGGACTCGAACCCGGAGGCTCCGCGCGAGAGCCAAGCGCAGTAACCATTCGGCTTCGCGCTCGCTCGGCAACGCGCGTGGCAATATCACTGATACATGTTACAAAACATTTCTGGGACAGAAATAAAGAGGTCGCTTTTGCTATAGTGACATCAGAGCCGTATATGTAGAGAGTTTAGCCATTTGTTGGGAAGTATAGGAGACAAATGAGGAGGCGCCATTGGCTGAAAGCAGGCTGGGCGTGTTCGCGGGTGTGTTCACAAATTCGAATGTGGCCAAGCAGAAGCCGGAAATAATACCCTGGCGGTGGTCGCGAGAAACAAACCTGATAAGTGCGTCAGAGTAACTCTTGGTGACTGAAAATACGGTGCACGTGATGTTTGAATCATGGTCGTCCAAAATCATGGAGGAAGAGTGTGACTAGCGGAACGATCGACATAATCCGTACGCCAAGCGCCGAGGGCCGAGAATCTGCCGTCCGAGCGGTCACACTCTGTCCGAGTAAAACAGAGTTGAGCGGCGCATTCGTTTCTTACATCTTTCTGCATGATCATGACCGAAACATCACATGTATCCCATTTTCAACCATAAAGGGTTACTACATTTCACTCTTACGCGCTTATTATAACCATATATCAACATATACCTTGGACCAAAACAGTTCCTCGCTACCACCGCTAGGGGATTCTTTTAAGCATCTGGTTCGCCAACGGAGCGTGCCAAGCCCACTTTCTGCGTCTGGTGCACGCCCTAGCTCTTCCTACGCCTCCCATTCACCAAACTCTCTGTATACACGGCTCTGAGTGACATCGCTGAATATCACGTCCTGCAGCGCACCTTAGACGCATGGTTTAACTACAATCCATATTCCCTATATGGGGAGTTCACTATAAACGAACTTGGGATACGGATATGAGTGAATGTATAACAAAGAGAACTTACATAAAAGCCATCGGCAGTGGTCGCACCTTCTTCAAGTTGGTTGCGTTCAGAAAGGCACTCAGCGTTGGGGGGCGCTTTGTTGGGACTTTGAGAGGTCATCCAACTTTTAGTTCAATTCCTGTCCTGTTCTCCGCTTATCAATGTTCGCTAACAGACATTGTTCGCGAAAGCAATAAGTGACGGACTGGCGACAAAAATAAAATAAACAAACGGAAGCCTAGACGTTTTGCCGCAGGGGGGTCAAATATACAAGCAAAACAAAAATGTCTTCTTTTTTTTTGCTGTCCACTTCTCTTTTTTTTATTAGTTATTTTCTTGACACTCAAGTCTGCATTGTTATCGTAGGTCGTTTTCCGATCTGCGTCGCGCCTCAGTGTGGCATCCAATCCTAACTTCGGTAAAACCACCCCTTTTGTTTGAGGATTTTTTTGGGAGAAACTCTGGAAACAAAAAGCGCCTTTGGGAGGGCGAGGGGAAAAACTTCATTGCACGAACTTCGGGGTGAAATATGAGTCACAATCGTCACAAAAGCGATCTTTTCACGAGCTCAGTCTAAGTCACCTTAGCTTATCGGAGCTAGCAACAGGATTCGGTTGCTCGAAAGAATGTTCACGTTTGCTCGTGCCACGCCCACGCCACTTCACAACGAAAAACTCGGAAAATGGCGGAATGTCAAAAATGTATTTGAGATAATGAGTACAAGATACTCAGAAATGTATTTAAAGTAGAGTATTAAATACTCTCGATCAAAAATATTTGCAAGATACTTCAAAAAGTATCTAAGATACACTATCTTGAGTAGAGAATTTGAGATAGGCACAAGTCTGGTAAACCGGCTTGTGTTTGCAGCTCAGCGTAATAAAGGCAGCGCACTGGTACTGGAAGCAGGCCAACGGGCAGCTCCTTGTTAGGTTGCACACGCTAGAGTTTAGGTATGTAAATACCAATAGATGAAAACGAAAACTTATTGACGAAATGATACTCGTTTGTTTCAGGATATTGTTATCGCATAAGGATCTTCCGATAAGCGTGAACAAGCATCTCTCAGTCTCACTTCGCAGAGTAGGCTATACTTCGTCTTACCCTAGCATGGACTAACTGCGAAGGCTGTGCAAGCGCAAGCGGGTTGCCTTGTCTACCTTGACTGGAGCACTCGCTGCACGAGCGCTCGTGCAGCCGCCGAGGCTTCATCCAAAGCGAATAGCTCGCGCTTTTAGCATGCGCGGCTAACAATAGTCCATGCTAAGGTGAGACGAAGTATAGAGCACTTGCTGCACGAGCGCTCGTGCAGCCGCCGCGGCTTCATTCAAAGCGACTAGCTCGCGCTTTTAGCACGCGCGGCTAACAATAGTCCATACTAAGGTGAGACTAAGTATAGCTGAAACGCTGATTTCGTCGATGTAAACAAAACCACTGCCAAGCAGCTGTGCGTGATCACATGACGGGAGCAACCGAAACCACCCAAATGAGCTTAAAAGAAAGTGCATATTTGTTTTTTACAGCGGAGCTGTTAAGGGCTAGTTTCACCAGGATCGTGTCCCCCGCAAAGAAACGTCGACACAAAACTCTGGGCAGCTACCGCCATCTACGAGCGACGGCGGCAACCAGACATTCGGCTTGCCGGCCTTGCTCATAGATGGCCCGACAACCTTTCCAGCCTTTCCACTTCAGTTTTCACCAGAGTGGAAAGGCTGAATTTCTCTAGGCGTCGTCTTAGATGTCGTCCTCGAGGTCGTCCTAGAAGTCGACCTTGAGGTCGTCCTAAACGTCGTCCTAAAGGTCGTTTTTGAGGTTGTACGAGAGGTTGTCTTCGCTAAACTAACTCCTCTTTTAAAAAAACATTCGAAAAAAAAAACAACTGTGTTTGTGTTGCGTGTTATTTTACGCAAATACGGGAGTTTCGAGGCATGACGACAGCAATTCGAAAGAGTCGGGCAGACGAATTCCGTCGATGGCAGCAGATGACCAAGATTAGCACGCAGTGTCTGTAATCTAATACCCTTCACAATAGTTCCAGACGACCTTAAAATTTTGTCTTACTATTTCTGTGAAACCTCATAAAGCTTCTTCACAAAACAATTCACACAAGCTTCAAAAAGTACATTTTTATTCATTCCTCCCAAAGAATTTCATGCAGTGCCTGGAGTCAAGCAATGGCGTCCGCGGTGGTGCAACCGTCGGGCTTCCAATTCACGATCCAGCCTACTAAAAAAAAAAGAAAAGAAAAACAGTGAGTGGCCCTTCTTTACGTATCACGATATTACTCCATGGAAGAGCGGCCGATGGAATCAGTAAGCGGTTCTCTGGTCTTTTCCGCTGGTGTTAGAGCATGCGTTGCAATTTGAAACGTGTGTGCATGACGAGGTGCAGAAGTGCAAGAGCTGCGCAAGTGGACAAAACATTGTTGTTGTCTTGTAATTGGGCGGTAGCTAGCGACATCTAGCTTAGGGTGAATTCCACTCGTAGATCCGGAGCGCTTTCCAAAATCCGCGAGGGAGGAAAAATTTCGCTCCCTGGGACCCACTCCAAATCCACGAGGGGAAGATGGACTCGCAATTTTGGAGCGACCTCTCCCCTTCCTCCCTCCACCCCCCCCCCCCCCCCCCCCCCCGCGTCCTCCGTGGCCGTTCAAAATGAATCCCGGAGAAAAGCTCACCGGAGAAAATCTCACCGGAGAAAAGCTCACCGGAGATAAGCTCACCGGAGAAAAGCTCACCACAAAACCGGCGGATGCGGAGAAAAGCTCACCGCCCGTTGAGCGTATGCGGAGAAAGGCTCACCGATTTTTTTCTTCTTTTTATATGGAGGCTGTTGGATCATGCGCAACATATATCAAGTTATTATCATTAAAATTCCTCAGCTTTGTAAAACAGAAAATTTTCTCTTTTTGTATTATTTCTCAAGATTATTGGGTATATTGCTCCCAAATTAACAATTGCGGAGAGTGTTTTCTGTGGCTTACTCTCTAGGCAACGAAAGCCTAACTGAAAACTTTATGAACTTGAAGAAAAGGAAAAAGTTCGAAAACTTAATAATATCTGCTTAAAACCAAAAAATCAAAACTGTAAATGCCGAAAATTCGAAAGTGCATGCGCGACAACGCGGTGCCTGAAATTCTCTTTGAAGCTTTTGTTAACCTTTGAAAACAGGATAAAACAGTCAGTAGGATATCGAGGCTTCTTTCTTCCACGAACATGCACGTTTTCTAGCCGTACGTGCTGGTGTTTCCACAAGTTGCCTTTGTGTGATAGTGCCCCTTCTATGGTGAGCCACCCATGACCTTTAGGCTGCACACTGTCACCGTTGTTACTCGTGACCTCTACAAGAACTAGTCTTCTGTAAGGTAGCGAATAGGGCGAGTTGGTAAACGTTATACATGATGAAAAACGCTCACACGACGACGACAAAGTGAAGACAACAAACACGACAGGACGAAGGTGTTCTCGCAACTGAAGTTTTGTTAGTGAAATTAACAAAAAAAAAACTACAAAAAAACAGCGTTGCCGACAATAATTACATCAACACCTACTTATCTATTAGGCGCTACGCAATATTTGGAGCTGAAACGGTTCACACACCGCTATTCATATTAGCTCGCAAAGAACAAACCTCTTTATTTGACAGAGCTACCGACGGCGCACTGCCAGTTGTCAATAAATTGTTGTCTTTTTACCGGTATACGATGTTCTGATTTCATACTTCAAGCTTCATTAATATACAAAATGAGTGATTACTAATTTCTGAGGATGTAGTAAATATGCCAAATGAAATTCAAGAATATCACAAAAAAAGCGGACATATGTTTAATGAAGTGACGAATGCGAATTGTGTTAAATTACCACGTTTGACGCAGAAAGCGCTAAATTAAAAAAAAAATCGGTGAGCTTTACTCCGCATTCGCTCAAAGGCAGGTGAGCTTTTCTCCGCATCTGCCGGTTTTGCGGTGAGCTTTTCTCCGGTGAGCTTATCTCCGGTGAGCTTTTCTCCGGTGAGCTTTTCTCCGGTGAGCTTTTCTCCGCCGCCCGTTCAAAATAGCCGCTGCTCGAACTTGACCAGCCCAACAACGCCTCAGCCGACTGATCTTTCCGACGACCAGTGACAACTATCACTGTTTAGCTGCAGAAATAACACGCGACACAGGCCGGGCGAAATTATACGTGCCACGGAGCCCGTGTCACAAATAACGAGGAAGACGTCCGCGTTCGGCACGTTCGCATACCTTTCGACCGCCTCAAAGCGGCGGCTGAAAGGTATGCGAAAAGAAAACGGCTTATGTCAAACCCATCGTTCAAATTTCCCCGCGCTTTCCAGTAAAACTTGCAGGTCGAGCTAGCAGTCAAGACAACGGTGAAGACCAAATTTAAAAATATATACCATTGCGAAACAAAATGATTTTGTCCTATAATTTTAGTTACTAGTGTAGCCGTGTCTATAGTTCTTATGGATCAATTTAAGTCAAACCAGCCACCATTAAATTTTCGCCCATTTTATGGACGAACTAATGATATTCCCTGATTTACCTCAAATTTATTTCAACAGAATAAGAGAGAAATCTGAACTAGTAGCCAAATTACAAGTGACAACATTGTTTTTGTGGAGTTATTAAAGTTTCAATTTCGGTCTGGGAGGCTGAGTGGCTCTAGTGACAACACTGAAAACGTGACATCAGATGTAACATGGGCAATATGAGGGCAGTATAGCTTTTTCCTAATGTGTTACAAGATATATTATGGTGCAAAATGAAGTCTGGTAAGCTCACGCCAGATAAATAAAGAAAAAATATCTTCGAAATCCTTCTTTTGAGACTTAGTTCTCGACTTGCAAGTTATGCATATGACGTCACACCGCTGCAGTTGCCGGCGAAATTGGGAATGAATAGTTTGCATCAACTTAGCTATTTTGAATTTAGCCATGAAAAAGCCTGTCGGAAAGTGTATAGCTTGTGTATTAAGAATATGTGCATAGTTTCGGTAGTTAAGACCCCCAGAGATAACCTTTAACAATATGATTGTTTACTCATGTCGGTGATCGAAAATAGGAATTCATACATGTAGTTCCAATGATCACCATGATCAAGGTAAAGGCGTTTCCAAAGGTAGTATCTCCTCCCGTCGACGTTCGAATAAGTGTGAATATGGTGCAGACGATGCTGTTCAAGGCTCCACTAGGGCTGGTGAAAAGAACGACCCTGGCCAGGCACTGCAGTAGAAAACAGCTCAAGTTTAGACTAGGTAGGATGTCTGGAACGCGTATACGACTGGTGTTTAGAGCGTTCTATATCGCCTATGCATCTATATTTTAGAGGGGTCCCGAAATAGCAGCAAATGACATCACAAAAGTCGGAGTGTCATGCTGTCGGATATCGCGACCCTGGTGATTGGTGGTAGAAGTTCCGGTAGGAAGCGCGAGCAATGCGCTTGTTGCTGTCATCAGGTCGTCCAGTCCCTGGCTGCCGAATCTTCCGTCATCTGTCAATTCGGAAAGCGCTGTGCAGCCGAACAGACAACTGGCACGTCCACCATAACTGCTCTGAAACTACCAGGGTCGCGACCGGCGACAGCATGATACTTCTACACATCAGGCGGGCAGATTAAGGGGCCACTTTATTTCGACCTGGTAAACATAGCTGTCGGAGACGCCTTACAGGCAGTATGATATAAGGCGAAACGTTTGCTTGACCACTAAACTTCCTTTCAGTAAAAGAGGCAACTGGTACTTTTCAAAACTTTATCACGCAACATTCGCAGTCGACATTTCTTGGGCACGAACCATGTCTTTGAATGCGAGCCCTCACCGAACAATGACGCAGCACCGGTTCTCCATCCGAGCTCAGGCGGGTTCGCGTCGAACACTGACACAGCCCCTCGAGTCCGACACATCCTCAGACTACGTGCACATTCAACGGCGAGACCGGGGTAATTGGCTCAGCTGCTTGTAGATCGCGCGTACATTTGAAACGGGTTAATTCCGCACTATAAAAACACAAAGCGTCTACTTCCCCGCAAGAGACTTGAGACAGTCAACGGCTGCAAATTAAAGAAGGACGTCTGCTAATGACGACGTGGAAATATGTTTCCACCTTAGAAAAAATCGTCTGCGGTGTGACAACGAGAACGACCTAAGCTAGTGAGACGTGTGATTTACCTATGGGGAGCACGTGATTGACCTATTTTAACGTCCCGCTCTTTCGCAAGCAGGAAACGACTTTAACCCTTTCGCGCTCGTTGCTTGAGAAAAAGTGTCCCCTGATGGTAAACCAAGCAGCGTTCCCGCGGCGTATTATATATGTTCCATGACGACCGCCGAAAAGGGCGGCGATACGATGGCTTGCGATACTGGCGGTAAACAACAGTCTGGGCTGCGGACGAGACAACAAACACCACGTAGCAGAGCGCTAAACGCGTCGACTAATCGCACGTAAGAGCACAAGCCAAGATGGCGGCCGGTTCAAATAAGGTCGTAAGCCTAGCAAGAAAACTTCGGAGGTGGTATCCATGCACGCGCGCCAAACACTGGCGGTTGTTTACCTAAGAATCGACCCTCCACTCCCCCCCCCCCCCCACCCCTCTCTCCTCTCTCTATCACGTCGACCAGCGGATTATGTGCAAGTCCCAAAAGAAGCCGCCGCCGCGTCTGTCAGTTGCCTGCGGGCAAGCATTTGTGACGTGCTTGAAAAAATGTCATTCCCGCCCTGAATTCGCCACATGATGTATTCCGTAAAGAAACAGCTGAACGGAACGGTCAATATTTTTAGGAGTAAATATCATCTTGGGACAAGTCATTGGGCGAGAACCGTGCCTAGATCGCACAAATTGACTTCCTCAGGTGCTTCGCAGGAAGTCACACGCACTAGATCTTTCAGACTTTTAGATGTTCTTTATTCTAAAAAGGTTGCTTACCGCTTTAATGTGCGTAAAGTTAGCGCTCAAATGGTTTGGGAAAATGACAAATTTGTGGTCTTTCCGCTTACCGTAAGTGTGGTGAAAAATCCCTGGATAACGCTGGCCTGAAAATATTTATCGCAACGAGAAAAACTCATAAGACAATGTTCATGCAAGGAAATCTTTGTAAGCGCAAAATAGTGAAGCTTACCGTCGCTGGCTGCCCGTTCTGGCAGACTTGAGTAAGGTTATTGACACACTGAAAAATAATATCGAGCAAACGTTAGACCAACATCAACCGAATGTCTGCTCTTTTCTGCGGACAGACATTGAAGATAACTCCAAAACGTTAACACAGGGTTGTTCTTTTATTGTGTAACTGTAAACACACAATGTTCTATTTCAAGAAGTTTCGGCAGCATTATTTACACACGATGCTAGCAGACGACTTAGGTTTCCAAAATAAATAGGCGAATTGCATTTTCTAAGACCCAATAAGCTTATTTGTTTTTATTTGTATGTATAAACCAGTGCCTCAGGAAGAATATCTCGCCCATAAATATATATCTTACACAACCCAAATCTGGGCCAAAATATTGCCAACCTTCTTTCCCTTTTTTTGATTAATGTTTAAAGTAAACTTGAAACAATCCCTTTCGAAATCAATGTGTAATATTTACTGAGTTTTTTTTTAGATGAGTGCATTTTAGTGGGAAAAGGATAATTAAAGTCTGAAATAACCAAGGAAAAAATTAGCTCAGTCGGGTTCTGGATCTAAGATTTATGAATAGTTTGCAGGTATGTTATTTACTACTTCACTACAAGACCTCTCTTCATTGGGTCCTGAAAAAGAAAGGTTCCTGCTCAAAACGTTGCATTAAACAACTCTAAATTAAATCTGCCTAAGAAGGTCGTCTTTTCACGTATAAATAACATTCGGTAAGGCATACCTTTAGAGTATTTCTTGTACACTCTCATTCAATGTACTTTGAACACCATATTAATTAGAAATCGGTTTATCTGTGCCACCATTCAGAAGAACGAACGGTGTCGTGATTGCTAATGCAGGCACGGTAAAAAAACTCGTCAAACCTTTTTTTTTTACCAATTAAGACATTATAAAGGGATAATATGTTTGTCTTCGTCATCGGTTCAAAACATTAGACGCCGAGCGATTCGACACGGGCTTGGAGGCTCCCGAAAGTGCAGAAAGATTTGGCCTGTGAGAGCACTGTGAATCTCGCTGTAAAAGTGGCTAAAATTTTAATGATCAAAGTGGAAGTATTTTTTTTCTTTGTTTGATTTTACTACATCACAAAGTTCACATTTTGTAAAGGTGGCGAATATGATGAGCAAAGGATAATAACATGAAAATAACAGTGTCAGCAGTTATAGTCACTGCCCGTGAGGAAACCCAGAGCGTGACTAGTTCCGAGCTCCTTATTATTGCTCCGCGGCTAATGAAATAATAGAATCAGCTGATAAGCAAGAACTGCGAAAAGCGCATCACTTAGAAACAAGCGTGACGATAATAGGCTTGGTATTAAACAGCTTGAGCAAAGCCGCATTACACATTAAAAAAACACAGTTCGACGTAATACTATACCCCTTCAAAGTACCGATACACCTTTGTATATGACCAATTAGGGTATGCGGCCTGTCTAGATGTGGGTGTTTTACCTTTTCGACACCCAGACCACTTGGGAAGCTGAACGTGATTGGATCCTGGCAAATCGAATTGTTGCCCAGTTGAAGGATATTGCAGCCGGGCAGGGGTTTTGATCCGGTGCAGAGCTTCAATAGACTTGAGATGGTAGGACCGACTACGGAAAGCAGAAACAATGCATGACAGTCTGTTCATAATGTGTACGAATTTTGTGTGCCTTCTTACAACCCCAGGTAGCCCGGTTCATTGGACCGGGATTTGGTGGTTTTGCTATAATTTAGGGTCTTAAAAAGGGCAAAAAAATAAAGGTAGATCCAAACTTGACCTTCTTTGACCCGAATCCGGGTATCTTTGCCCGAGTTCAACAAACAAGTTCCCAAGGTAGGCTTCACTGTAGGTTCTTTGGCTGCCAATTGAATCGTTGTGTATGAATCGCCAAATGAGTGCCGGAGTTAGGCTTCACGTTTGATTGTTCGATATTAAGATGACAAGTTTGGGCCTTGCCAAAGAAGTGTCTGATTTAGACTTTAATATTGTTCCAGGTTCATACGTGGAATTTGGGTCAAGTCTGGCACTTCGTGAATTCTGTTGCGAGCCAGGGAATACCATAAGAACCCCAACGGAAAGCACTCGGGCATTAACCAACGCGTTGGAGCTGAACCGTGTTAGGCTTAGCTTAGTACACTCGAATTGCGAAGCTTCAGTCAAGTTAGGCGCATCCCTGGAGTGCTACCCGGGCCACTTATTTTAATTTACAATAAATGCTTACGACCAGAAAATGTTTCAAAAAGCATTTCCTGGAAGATTCAAGGAGGCAGCTAGCGTTTCGCTAAAAGATTTAGATCCTTCAACGACTTGAGGAAAGCGCAGCAAATCTGCCCTAAATATCTTGATGGACCTTTATTAAGTCTACCAGCTTCGCTATTATTTTTTTAAAGGATGCATTGGCCGACCCTAGGAAGTTTTCTTTTTTAACTCCTCTCAACAGATGTGACAGCGGACTTTTGAGTGATTTCACTCATGGAATCTTACATCCAAAAGGCCACCCCTAGTTTAACATGAGGGCTTAAAAAGAAAATTGATATAACAATCACTTCCAAGTAATTCACGCATTACTTCTTTTTAACAAGGAAACGTCCGTTTCATTCAAACATTTTCTCTAGGGGTGGAAGATTGAGCCGATATTCTAGCCATTAAAAGTATTTTTTGATTATAAGCACTTATCAACAACTCCACCAAATCGTTTGATGGAGCGGTTTGCCGCGTCTCCATGGACACAGGGGAGTATGACAGGTCTGGTGGTTGGCCTTTGTTTTTCTCAACAAGCTAGAGGCGGCCTTAGAGCGATAAACTGGCAGCTGAAAGTGACCCCCGATATGCCGTCGCCACGTTGCACATGGCGACAGCCAATCGGGTAACACTAGTGTCACCAATCGTGCAGCAAGCGCAATGCCGGCGAAGCGAAAACAATGACAATAAGAATATCAACTTCGTTTTCACATCGCCGGCCTTATACCTGTTTCACGAGGGGTAAGTTTTACCCTCGTGCAACAGTTTGACTGATTGAGGGGCTTTCAATTGCGATCAGCAAGTTTCTTTTGGCACCTTATGTTTATCTTCTCCTTTTTAAAAAGTTAACTAGCGAAAATTTGGTAATTATTTTGCAATTTATTGGTTTTTTGAATCTTTAAGCATTTTCGAAATTATCCCCAGAAACACCCGCCCAATACACGATGTTTCGTAGAAGACGCTTATACAACCGACCGCCCTTTGAAAACCTGGTCTAGCCACACTGGGTAAGAGAAAACATTGTAAGGTAACCAATCTGGCAACTGCGAGAATACTTTCGCGAAACCTAAATAGTGAGCAATGCACGCGCACTGGAGTAGGAAAATAGCAAAAAAACAATTGCCATGCTCGAAGACACAGGAGGCCCTGTTAACTGTGGCAGAGTGGAAGCGCGAAGATATTTTTTTTTGATTACGTGAGGTGAAACGCACTGATTGGTATTCTTCCGGCAAGGTAAGAGAGGAGTCCGGTGAGCAGAGTCAACTGAGATCCCAGGGTGAGGGACGATATGCCGGCGACGGAACACTGAAAAAAAAAATTCAATGGCCATGAGCATTTGTTTTAGTTAGATACCTCGCGCAAGCCTTTGATGGTTTGGACATTATTTGTGTCTTTTATATAGAAAATAAGCAAAGAGCAGCAGAGTGGTAAATGATTGATAGGAGGTATTTTTTGCCATTCATTTTCTCAGCAACAAATTAACGGTTGTTGAGTCACCAAAAGCATTTTAATTCAACATAATTGCTCGTTTTGTGTGTTTTTTTATATTTGAAGTGGTTACATGGGCTTTTGGCTAAGAGGTAGGGGAAAAGCTCCACTAGCGCTCACAGGGCGTACGTTTCAGTAGGAGTAAACGGTTCTTCGTTCAAGCTGGTCGTCCTGTCTTTCGGTAAACCACCTCCACATTCCCATCGAAGTCGCCGTATTTAAGGAGCGCTTCAGAACGCGGCAGTGCTCATGTTGGCAGGGAACATTATAATACTATACACTCAGTGGCGTATCAACTTGCTCTTCAGTAAGGAAGCAAACCTGACCCCCCCCCCCCCCCAGGCCCGGGGGGCGGTGCCCTGGGTACCCCTTGGGCGCCGCCGGCAAGTGTTTGCCCCGCCCAGTGGCCTCAGTTTCAGGAGGGGGGTGGGGGGCAAAACAAATGTCTTGCCCTCCCCCACTCTGAGAACTGGGGGGGGGGGGGCAAGCGCCCCCCTTGCCCCCCCCCCCCCACCTCACCGGTTGGTACGCCCATGTATACACTCTAAGGAATCTGAGGGTACCACGTGTTAATTAATGAAGCATTAGGGAGAGTCAATCTCTGCAGTCTACGGAGGGCGCTAGGGGAATGACAGGGCTGGTAATATGTCTAAACCCCCCATAAAATGGTCTGCGTTGTGGCACTCAACACGGTAAGACACCATGGTCACTGCCACTGTGCAAACCTATTTTTAGGTGTAACATATTTTCAACTCTGCCTTTTGCAGGGCTTCTTCCGTGCATTGCAGTGGTTCACTATCCCAAGTGCTTTTTAGGAGAGCAGACGCTCCAGATTTCTTAGTGTAGTCTTTGACAGATCGAGAGGCACAAGGCGTCGCGAGTCTCTGAGCATCTCGTTATATAGCATTGCAACCAACAGGTTTTCGGCATTAGCTGACGAGAATTCCGTAGAACCAATCGCAACGCAAGAAGCGTGAACATTACATGTCCAGCTTTAAGTTGCTTTAACAATCAGTGACTACACTTAGTTGCCTGCCAGGATCAAGCCGAGCAAATAAGAGGAATTTCGAGGACTTATTTTTTGTATATATTGATTGTGTGACTTCAATATTTGATGATCACCGCCCTGGGTTTCTTAATACTAAAAATAAACAAACTAGTAATTTTCAGAAAGAGAGGAATGCAAAATAACTCGTCCGGCTAAAACTAAAACTTAATATTTTCTACTTTTTTTTGAGACATTCAGCACCAGAAAGGCCCGGTTAAGCGCTCCACGTAAACTAGTAATTTCAGCCAAGAGTTTTTACGGGTCTTGCTAATTCCGAGTTCTTGAAGTGGTGTAAAACCAGATTTTTCTTAGTACAGAAGGCACACCTACATCTTCATCAACCTCTGAACGCGCCATATTCTTGATGGCCGCCTTCTCTAGGAGCATTATAACTGAGGCATATTTAGACGTCTTTTACGTAATATATCTCAGTGCCATATTAAAAGCCTAGCCATCCTTTTCGTGTGACCCACGAGCAAAACAGCTCGCTCAATAACCGTCGAAGAAACGTCAGCTGTAGTCCATAACTTGATCTATAACTAACGTCCTGCGTCTTTCCAAACCTCGACTAACGTCTCCGTTTGGTACCACTAGTTAATCGACTACGCATTGTTCACAAAGATTCGCGCTTTTACGGTACATACCTCTCATTAATCTCATATAGAGGTACCCTGAAAATATCTAGTAATCAAGCTCCAAAGTTTTACAGCTCTTCTTTACATTTCGTGTGCATTGTATTTCTACTGGTAATTAAAAAAAAAGGTACTCACGTTTATCAGCTGGGTGAATTGGGTAACAACTGTAGTCTGTAATGCGTAAAAAATACATCATTAATTGTTTGCTTTATAGTTTGAAATTATTTTTAAATTAATGTGAGCTCGAATGGGATTAGTCTTTTTTAGCATTATTAATTTTAATGTATACAGAGTTCTGTTTAGTTCATTGAAATAATTTATTATTTCTTTAAAGCAGTTGAAATAGTTCAACTGATTTCACAAGTATAGTTTTATTTCCGCATCAGCGGTCCACCAATTGCCCAAAGGCGCATGAGGCGTTCTATTTCAGGTTGTAGTTTATTTACTATTTTGTTTCAATAGCCTATATATTGTTAAGTTTTCGAAATTACTTGAAACAGGTTTAAAGCTTCTGCAAACTTGAAACTCCATTTATATAACTTAATTACCTACTTGATGGTTTCGCGCCTCCAAGAGAACCTATTCCTTTAGAGTTTGCCCTAGGTTTAGCGATTAACATTGAAATTTTTAATGTTAGATACTCACCGGCGAGATTCCATTGCAGGTGTTCCCAATAGAGCTCACACACTGCATTTAATGGAAAAAAATAAGACGCTATTAATCGCGTTTTCCTTATTTAAAATATCAGAAGTAGAATATATTAATCACTTTTTATCTAATTTTGGATTACTTGCGCTGGAAAATTAGCGGATGGCATTGAACGTTTTGACGCCAAAAAACAATAGGATATTGCGTCAAAAGTAAATTTTACTCTGTGGCTCTGCTAGGTTCGGTACCATAATTTTACGTGTAATCGGTATGCATTAACTGTATTGTTTTTTTTTAATTATAATTAAAGGCCACATGTTTGACTGAAAATATCGTTTGATGAGTTATCGCTGGCTGCTTGTGTGGTGCTTCAACGTTAATTTTTTACCAGTTTTGAAAAGGCAGCAATTTGTTTTTAAAAAAATATACAAACAATTTAGGTTTACCGTAAAAAATACAAATCTAAAATTTTTCAAGACGAAAGAATCTAAAAAACGTGAATTACTCAAACCATTGCTGAATATGCAAGCCAGTAAAACATCACCTAAACTCTTCTTTTTTAAATAACATGGTTATTACATGAGTACATACAACTATGCATTGGCGTTAAGACTTGACGTCATTATCTGAGACATTATTTATGCAAATTTCAAAACGTTTGCTAGCTTATCATGCTCGCCCTTACATGATTGCTTCAACTCATCACGAAAACGTACCTTCAGTAGAAAAATATCTTTGTGTATGCAAAGACATAACAAAAATGAACACTCGTGATGTTTAGCCGTTATTTGGAAGTAAAACTAGCGACAACATACCTTTCCAATGTTAAAGAAGCCAGGAAAGTTGACATTAACACAGGAATCTAAAAAAAGATGAACAGACTTCGGTCAAGTACGCTCTGCCGGTGATGAGTTCATTTGAAAGGAGACACTTTACAATCATTATATTCGTTTCAAACCTCGTTGCTGTGTATAATTCTTACTATGGGCGCAATTTGAAATCGAACTTTGATCATACAGTCATTTGATATTAAAAAGACGTTGATCATATTCAATTTAAATTGTTTTTCATACAAGGTAAATGAAAGTGGAAACTTTAAGTGGACCCTCGTCAGAAACTTATTGTAGCACATTAAAAAGTTGCGCGAGTTGTTTATGCATGATTACGACAAAACAGCGCGATAAAAAACGACAAACACAGGGAAGAGTACACAGACAGATCACTGTCTGTATACTATACACTGCCTTTTGTAATCTTTGAATCGCGCTGTTTTTTTCGTAATCAAAAACTAGGTCCATCGGTCACTTGGCGTGATGACGAAGAGTGCCACTAAACAGCAATATTACAAAGTAATGAAAAAAGAATTGATCAAATAACAAAAAATACCACTTTCAAGATAAGAATACATAGTTTCATCTTTATTATATTGCTAACTATGATGAATTAACAACTGCGTTAATTAACTTCCGTGAACACAATTACTCTAAAGTAGAATTTGTTTTCTTCACCCGCTTGAACATTCAAGGACACTAAAGTAAGTCTTCAACAATCAAAGTGAAACACACTTAAATATGTGCACTGGCGTGCGGGTTCTTCAAATCTTCAGTTCTTTGGGAATAGAAAAAAAAAATAACAAAGAACGAAATAGCTCACTGCTTGTAGCCGACGCTGATCCCAGCAGCACTGCGAAGGCGCCGAGAATGACCAAGAAGGAGTTCTTCATACTGCAGTTCTGCTGTGTGTAGAGAGTTTTCAGGTGCTAGATACTAAACAACAGGTCGATGTGGTTTATGTGCAGGGTGATACTGCTATTTAAACAATTTATTCGTGTCACGTGATACGTCATGTGGAGTAGTACTGAATCACCAAACGGCCCATCGTTGACACGTGTGTCTTTAATTGACGTGCGTACTGTCCACCCACGTGCCGCACTGGGTCGTTGGCATTAACGCTCAGCGATTATTTTTGGACCCCTTCCTTTCATTACATTTCTGTCAGGGATGTTGCAGCCTTGTCATGTACAAACCAGGCTTGTGACGTTAAAACAGAAAGAGCTTTCATTTCGAACGAAAAAGAAAGTCATCATTTTTCACATGCCGTCAGAGTCCTAGGTTGCCCTTTTCTGTCGTCTGATTTTGCTTTTAGTTTTTTTAGTTCTATTGTAACGTAGAAGCAAGGTTACTAGCTGTTTAAAGTGCTGCGGTACAGTTCAAAAAGGTTCGCAAAGAATTCGGAATGGTTTGGTTTGCACATTTGAATTGTGGAACACATAGTCGAAATTTATTTTAAATAGTACTTTAAGGCGACAATCAGTACTTCAAAGCGATATTTTTAATAGAACCGTTGATATTAAATATCGATGAATCATAGAGCAATCGACTTTGCCTTGCTTTCCAGTAACGCTCTCTGCCAGAACCTAGATTATTTGAATGTCTGAGTAATGTCTTATGGACCTTTATGATACAACTCTGTCACATTACACAATCCCTCGTTGCGCAAAATTTATATAAGAATTGTATCTGTGTTTTCTATTCTCTTATTTTGATCGCTTTATTTGTTGTCCTATAGCGGTGTAACCGTTTACTAGCCCACAAGCCTAAAGTTCGCAATTATTTTCAAAATATATAATGTATATTTCGAAGGGGAAGAATGGTTCAAGCTTCAACGTAGATTCAACTCTTTGCTATAATGGTTTGCATCGTAAGCTCTAACAATAAAGCTCGCAAACCAAAATAACAAAAAATTGTTTAACGGCATCTGTTTCCTATATTTTTTTTTAAAGTCTTACTGTAGTCTGCTTAGCCGGAAGAAATACTGAGAGTACAAGTTTTTTCTTGTGATTTGTGAATTGACTTTCCATCGGAAGATAGATGTAATCAGTGACTACGAAAATAGATAAGATGCCAGTGAATCCCAGATGTCAGATTTTGGTTTTAGCTGAAAAAAAAAAATGAACTTGACACTTCCCTCGCTTCTCCTCACTGCGCAAATCAGGATTTTCAGGCCTAACTGTATTTCGAGCTTGGTCATTTGCTGGGAGATATTGGTTGTTCGAGATTCAGAGTGCTTTAAAAAAAGATACCTCCATTATTTATTTTATTTTTTTTTACTTTCCTTCAATATATTTAACAAAAAACAGTGTTGTACGGAACGGCGTTCCAAGGGATGACGTACAGGCCACCGCCTTCTTTTAGAGGGAACGGACGAACGCCGCAATTTCGTCTTGCAGTTGTGGAACTGTAACGGACTCTACGTTTTCGAAAGAACGGCATAAGGAAATGCGTTTTCTTTTTTTGCTATTTTGCTTGAATTTAGTAGGCATTTAGGAATTTTATTAGCTCCCATTTCAACCTGTAACTTCAAGGGATAGGAAAATCTCTGAGAGATATAGTCGCAAACAAATAACCTAGAACAAATGTGATCGCGTCGATTTGACAAGTAGTTCGATGTGAATATTTTCACTTGATTGATTGATTTTATTACGAATTAAGCTCTCGTACCTGTTTTAGAGGAACATGTACAACACCGACTGGAACCAAACTTTTGATGACATTATAAAACGCTCCAGGGGAACAATCACACTTAGGCCGTTTTACACTTTGTATACTTAGCGAAATAAAATTAAATGGTGTATACGACACTGATAACGCCTATTCTGGAGTCCGCTAATAGAGTCTGGTATCCGCATACATATCTAGAAATTAACAAACTGGATAGCGATAAAAAAACCTAGTGCGAGATTTCTTTGCAATAAGTTGATATTTACCTCTTTACCTAGTTCGCTTTCAGAAGCCGATATAACAAGATCAAAGATAGACTAAGGCATAATTTTTTTGTAATTATTTAATTAATGTGAGCCCTAAAATGAATATTACGTTTTGACAACCGACTATTCCTAAATAAATCATATCAGGGCAAAAGAACGATATAAACTAAAGCCTTAAGTTTTTCTTCATTCCCTTTTTTTGTTGTTGCAAATACCGCAAAAAACTTCATAAGATAAAATTGGGACCCTTCATTCACATGGCCACTTTGTTGACGAGATTGCGTCGGTCGAGAAGTCGTGCTCCTGAGAATTATATGGCATGCTAAAAAACTGATGTTTCTATTGAGGTAGCACGGCAGACAAACGCCTAACTTCGCACAACCTTAGTAATCCTTGGGGACTTACTTGTTCCTAATAGGGGTTTGCACCAAGTCATTAGTTAGTGCGAGATTTCTTTCTTTTTTTCTGGCATTTCTCTCACGTTTTCTTGTTCGTAACATAATTGTCAAAGTATCAGACTTGAACCAAAGACGTGTGAAACAAAGAACCAGCATTCAAACGTAAATCTTGACTTTGTTTCGCAATTTAGACCGAAAGTTGCATTATGAAAACCTAACAACCACAATTGAAGCTTAACTGTGGCAGTTGTTTGGCGATTGATGCTTACAGATGCCAGACAACAGCGACAACTACCAGCAGTGAAGACTACTTTGCCACTTGTTTGGTGAATTAAGGCCAAGATACCCACAATCTGGCCACGAAAAGTCAAGATTGGCTCTTTCTTGGCTTCTCAAGGTTTTTAAGGCCCTCAATTCTCAGGCAAAGACCAAAGTAAAGTCCAAAGAAATGTTCTACCTGGATACATGTGCCCACACTTGCTATGACCATCATTTCTGAGCCGCAGTATGTCTTAAATTAAAATTAAAACCGTGTACTATGTTTGTTCCAAGAGGGCAAAATTTAAAATCTATTAGTGACATCAGACATAAGAACGCTTTTATTTTTGACGTTACAATTACTTATGCATCACGGAATCTATCCTGTTTAAGTTGGTAGTATATAAGAGCGAGCATTAACACCCCGTTCGTTTTGTGCTTTTTTTTTTCTAGTACTTCTTTCATCCTTTTTGCTGACCGCATTTATAATGTGAAACTATATTAACAAGTCAGGCGGGCTTTTAATTTGATGCTCCCAAACCCGAAGAAGACTTCGTCTTAAAATCATTGAAAATCGTAATTTTGTGTCAAAAGCCGTGACCGGAATGACGCCTATAATATATTTGACAATATACGAAACCGAAACCGAAAAAAGGTACCCAGGAACCCGACCTGTACACGTTACTGAAAAAAGTAACCTATTACAATTACAATCACTTCACTGTACAAATTAAGCGATCACAATTACAAATACAGCCTCAAAAAAGAAATCGAAAGATTACTTTAAAGTAATCGATTACTTCCCAGGTTACTTTTCATTCAACCTTTTTAATTACGGCAGCATAATCCTTGGAGTCTCGCGCTCAGTTGTTCAGAAAGAAAAAGAAAAAAAACCTTGACCGTTTTTGCTTAGAGCTGAGTGAGCGACGGCAACACACCCAATCCCTCTCGTGAAAAATAAAAAAATAAAAAGAGCGCTCTTTAAGTACATTGCTCACAAGAGGCTGGAAAAGGTAATTTTTATTACCCAGACGTAGTCTACGGTGTACAAAAAAAATGTACCCAGGAGACGAAGCACAGTGAAATGGCCTACTAATACTTGAGGTACCTTGCTTAGTGGTTTCGGAAAAGAAAACAAAATTGACCGTTGCCCAGACCTGAGTGTCTCCACCACATCTAGCCCTCCCCCCTCCCCCCCCCCCCCCCCACCACACATATACACACAAAATAGAAATTGAGGAAAATATTAATGGGTAATTTTGTAATCGAGCAAAACATTAGTTCAATTACAAGGATCGTTACTGCTTAAAGGAGGTAATTGAAGCGTTACAAAATCACAGTAAAATTTATTCGATTACAAGTAATCCATTACTTGTAACGCGTTACGAACAGGTCTGCCAGGAACTGATATATTAAAGCGGTTTTTATGTTTAAAGCAAATTGCTTTTTTTAAGCTTAATCGATGTGTTAAAATACAGAATCGTCATTGCTAAACTTATGCGGTTTTTGTGAGTGGGTTATACGACCAGGGAGTATAGGGGGCTAATCGTAACTATCAGTTGGCTCAAGAAGTAAAATTTTTTACAGTCTTTTTAATTTGTGAAAGTAGACAGATGCTTCCGATTCGCCGCATACTGAGCGTCATCCAAAACCGCTAAATCAATACTTTTCAGAGAGACTTTGAGCGCGTGAGAAGTGCAGTAGTGCACTTGAGTTACCATTCGTGCAGCAGCAGTAAGGCTACCGGTGCAGTAATGCTCCCACGCTATTTTTTCGTTTTTTTAATATAGACCCCAGCCTTGTTCCTGTTGCAAGCACGGTACCTTTAGCGCACTAGTGCGCTTCCCACGTGGACAAAGTATTCCTACAAATCATTGATCTAGTAGTTTTGGATGACGCTCAGCAAGTTTCTAACTGGAACGATATGTATATTTTGACTGATTCAAAGTTAATTAACGAATTGTGCTTAATTACCCGAATTACGGTTACGATTATCCCCAATGCTATGTCCTCCTGAATGTATACCTAACCTGTACAAACCACAGATGTGTAGCATTCACGGCTTTTTCTTTATACAAATATGTTGAGCTTGAAGAAACACCCTGTACAAGAAGAAAATAGATGGTGCTAAAAATAGTGTATATCTTTCGTAAATTTTTATTTTTACGCTTTGGCAAATAAATTATATCTAACCCCGAGGAGTCGGCTTCAAACAGCGAACGCTCTTAGAAATGCCTACCGTGGACAATCGTAATGTTCACAAAAAACAATAAAAGAACACGATTTACTGTCACGCGCCTTGTTCGACAGAATAATCCCTAGAAACATAAAAATAATCAAAAATAACAAAGCTGTTTCTAACCTTCATCGGGCAGTTTACGAATTATATGTACTACATCCGCTTTTGGATGCTATTCATGCGTACAAGTTTTGTTTGACTCCCACACAATATACTATAGAGGAGCCTTTTGCACGCGGACATATGTTCAAAAAGAAGTAAATGTGTGTGAGTAGTTTTTAATGGGAATTGCACGTGACCCTAGAAACAGGATTTCATGGAGCACACAGAAATCACGAACACGTGCCGAAAAGTCAGCTGGAGCTCAGTATATTCGAACCTTTCGTCAATTTATACGTAACTGGTTGTAAAGAAGAAATGAAGCGACATGTTTGCTGCGTTATGTTTCTAAATTTATAAAAAAAAAAGTATGAACAAACCTTAGAGGTTTTGAGAAAGTTCGGAAACAAAAATGAGCACTTCTACACCACAATGATCTACCGGTTTAACTCTGCGTAGAAATCCGTAATAAAAACCTAAGAATCAAAATATATGTCCGGAAAAAAAGCCAATATCTGCGACAACTTGTCTTTTTCTTAACACTCCGGTAATCCAAATAACTTTCGTTAGAAACATGTTTAGACAGCTTGATTATATTGTGCCTCACTGTCAGATAGAGGTGTTGTATTTACATCCTTGTCCCATAAAATACACCGTAAATTTCCGTTCGACGAACAGCGCACTGCCGTCGGACCGAAGGTACCAGCTTTCACGAGCGTCTTGATAACCAAGTGGTGCAACTAATTAAAAAAAGATAATTTACGTGCTACTATCTACAAAACAATTATTCGGGGTCTTTTGGCACTACTGCAGTTATCTAGCCACTCGTAAAAGTTGGGGCCGTTAGTTCGACGGCAGTGCGCTGTACGTCGGACTTAAGTTTTGAGGTGCAATATATTGGACAAATAAGTGCGAGATTACACCCTTTGTTTTTAGAGTGCTCAAGCGGAGTTCCAAGACTCCTACGTACATAAAAAATCCTGAACTCTCTTTTGTAGACACCTTTGAACAATATTGCATTCGTCAAAGAGTAGCAACATAGTCTTCAAATCGCTTCATCTATCCGAATGTAGAGAATACATTTATCTCCTTATGAGACCGGTCCACATGATCCCTTTCATGCGCGGGCGCTCCTATATTAGAAAAAAGGTGCAATGCCTGAATATCCGACTTAGAAAACACCAAAGCTCATTGCAAGGGACCGCATACTAGCATTTAGCGTTGCACAGTCGAGATTGCGGGTGCAAAACGCGGTTCTTCAAAACCACTCTGTTGTTTGAACACCCAGACCAAACGTGTAGAGAAATAAAAGAATCACTTTACATAACAAAAAGCACACCATCTTGTGTGAGCCTAATCTCACTGACTCTAAAGAAGAGCGGGATTCATTTTCTGGATCCATGGTTAGCACGAGGAGTGTGAAATGAAGAAGGAAGAAGTGCAAAGTCCGCGGTGGGCGCTATACCTGAGCGAACATTGTGCCATCTATACATTCCAATTGAAAAATCAGTTTTAGTCAGCAATTGTGCTGTGTAGTCCTTCTTTTCCGTCGTTGTCCCTTTCGCGCTGTTTTTTTTTGTTTTTTTTTTTACGATGAACTTATAGCAACTTGCCCAAATGATTATAATGCATTTAAATGCAAAGGTGCAAGCGAGCTGGACAAGAATGCATTATATTCTTGTTACCCTTCTTGTTCCCCTTCTCCAGGGACTCTTTTCGTCATTGTTGCCCAAATGTCCAGTCTACTATGAACCTCTTTACCAAGGTCCATTACAGCCTTCGAAAAAAAAAAAAAAAGCTTTCAGTCGTTTATGATGTGGTTCTGCATTGAAATATCCTGATTTACATTTGTCTCTTCTTCAAGCCCATTATGTTTGCAGTTGTGTTTTCTTAACTGTGCAGCGAATCAAATAGCCGTGCGTCATTCAAAGCCTTCAGGGGGCAGAGGCACGCCACGACACATACGAGTTCCTTTTGCGGTGTTGAAGCGAGGTACGTCATTACGAAATTTGATTGTGAAATGACTGTGAGTGCGCAGACGAGCTTGTGGTAGCTACTCATGTCTTTAACTATATTTATTATTTTCTGCATCACACCTTCTGGTGCTAAACGACATGACTAGCTTTTTTATTCAAAGCAATATTCGCACGCATCTAGAGGCTTTGCTTCAAAAGATAAAGGATAGCTCAAACACCCCTTGGCAAAATTATTATCAAAACCAACTTGCTTCCACGTATGAAGGCTGTCATAGTCGGTAATAAAAAAACTAAGTTACACTAATATTCAAATCTAAAGCTGTCTTATCAGTCATGTCTTCAAAGATCTATAGATTATTTTTACAGACATCTGAGTTTAAAAACACTTCTTAAACACGCGTTTCTTTTTTCTTTAAAAAAAAGGCGAAATACGGTGCAATGTGTGAGACTCTGTAGCTGTCCATGTTCCGTAAACTATTATTATGTCTAGCCATTTTCAATGCAAGAAATTCTTTACTCAGCGAAAATACGTAATTCAAAATTTTAATGGTAAGGCTTTTAAGAGCATCATGGTACCCACCTATAGCCATTCAGACCTTAATCAAAACAAAGAACAACACGTCCGTGGCATGTTATTATCGTTCCGCCGAATTGCGGCATTAGCAAACAGGAACATCGAGAAACGAGTCATTACGCAATAAGCGTATACATATTAAGACACGCTAATCGTTTCTTAAAATGTCGGTGAAAAAATATAAAATACGTTTTCACGGACAGACTAAGAAACGCTGGTAGTCTCGAGACCAGAACATCGTATCCCCCCCATAGCCAATGGGATTGCAGCACCACCCCTTCTTTAAGCTGTCAGTAAATATAAGTTGACGCTGTGTCAGATATGTTTACCCGTTCAGAAAGAGCGGCAGCACGCTGCGCTATAGCCAGCCTACTCTAGTTCCATTTTTAATTACTTCAACGCATATAAACTTTCCCAAAGGTTGCTTCAGCATATACCTTTCCAACAAGCTTCCTTCGAATAAACTGTCCAATTCAACCGAAACACTCAAAACTGAAAAGGATATATTTAGAACACTCTTGAGCCTGCTGCACCATTCGGAAACAATGAACGCACTCTTACCAAATTTTAATAAAATACCGCTATTTTTGCCGCTATACGTTATGTGCCCAAGAATGGAGATGCCGAACAATGCCAACTGGAAGTGATCCTTGTTCCTGTCTGACCCCATTTGAGGTCAAAACTGCCGTGCGTTCTTTGAGTCTGCGTGTAGAAGCGGCAGCGGGTGTAGGGAGGGTGCTTTTCTGGTGTCATGCCGTGGGCCGCATCAAACTGTCCGAAGGGCCGCGGGTTAAACCGACCGCTGGCTTAGATGGCGATAGCAGACGCATAAAGACAATGATCACCGTGACTATGCACTTTCGTTGCTCCTTTATTGATTACTTCCATCCTTGCGTCTTCTGCTGTCGGGGTTTCTGGCTCTCAATATGGACGTTTCTGCAGAAACTAGAGATTTTGTCATTTAATTAAACGGAACAAAACGAGCTTTTGAAATTTTAACACGTTCAATTTAATCATTAGTTCTATGTGAACAAACGAAAAGTTTTGTAGCTAACACCAAACTCTAACTTGACTTAAAAAATTAAGAATTCGCATAGAATGTTTGCTTTTTGGAGCTTCTATTTTGGTTTTAAATGGCGTATTGTAATGTTTGTATTTTAGTATAGGATAGGGCATGTCAATCACGAATTAGGCGCCCACCTAAGTTTGTGTGGTACGCAACCGTTTTTCACAGTGTTTTCTTAACAACATGGGTTATATGCGAATTTCATAAATCGAAATCATGATGTCAGAAAAAAGAAATTGATTTATTTTTACAAACAAAATTGTTTTCTTGAAGTTCAGAGGCTTCTTTATCCAAGGTAATGTTTTTCGTAAATATCCCAGATATTCAAAATTTGCCGCGTCTCCTTTGGCATGGAATGACCCACGTGTGACTATTTGTACCAAAGTGACGTCCGAAAACATGCTCTCTCTAACGCACACAGCTGAAATGCTCTCTACTAAATACGCCCTTATTGGTTCCAAATAGATATGGAATTTTCGTACGGTATGTTGCTCGGTTTAAACGAACGCCTTCGCGGACTCTATGTTGCGCGCTCGGGCCATTCCCGTCCTATTCAGTCTATCTGCTCCAAAAGGACACCTAAGCGGCTGCGACGTCACAGCTCAGATAAAGATGAGTTTAACCTTAGTGGTTGCCTAAGTGTTTAAGTTTGTTCGTGGGTTCTAGTATTTTCCTGTCCTTAGACTGTGAGGAACCCCTTCTGGTAACTGAAGCAATCGCGCGATGTGACGGAAGTTTATCCCAGCATTTCCGCTATCTATTGACTGCCGTTTCAAGTTGTGACATCATGCGCACGCTTTGCTATCCCTTGGCCCATTATGCTCCAACCCGCGATGTCGTGAGTCGGAGCGACATTATTTGGGAGCAAGCTGCGCGCGACGACGTTCCCATCCGAAATTAGTATGCCGAACAAAGTATGCTAGGCTGGATATCTCTCGTCGCCGACGGTCGCCTGAGTACTAAGTATGCTGGACGAAGTATGACTCGCCGCGGAGAGTCGCATGCTACCACAATCGATCGTAGGCGGTAAGTTGTGCTAAGTCCAGATACTTGCGCTCTCATTGAGCTTTTCCTCATTCCTCCGAGCAAGTAAATCGAACTGCGTGTAGATCGATCCGGGGTTCGATTCTCTCTGATTTCCTAGGTGAAAATCACTGGATGCGATTAACTGTGACTGGTCCAGGTTATGTGTGAAGTTCTCTGAGCATACTATACCTTCTATATGCTTCGATTGCTAATGCATTACCTGTTACGTGTTATGCATGCTTTGATGCTTAACCTGGCCGTAAAATGTGTGCAACGCCTTTTTGCCACACTTGAGCCTGACACTTTTCGCTTGAAATCTCTCCCATAAACACAATCCGTGTAAATATTGCCGGTTCGTTTCCGTGTCCGGCAAAAACACTGAGGCGATCGCCGAAGGTGGCAAAGGTGCAAAAATTGCATTCAAATAAAGCCCAGTTAACTTTGGTGGGAAACGATTGACGTCACGTGAGACTGTGATGTCACGTGACAAAGAGAGGTCACATGACTGTCACGTCACATAGCCCTGTAACTTAATGTGACATCAGACCCTCTCGTGACGTCGATATTCACCCTCTATATTTAGTGGAGATATTTGTCATCTAAATTCAGCGGAAACACGCTTGATGTGTCGTCACACTGTGAAGTTACGTTACCTCAAAGGAAACTTTTTGCCCTAGCGTGAATATATTGTGCATATGTGCGGGTTCTTCGCAAAACGGCAACAAGGCGCGGATGTATTTATGTTCATTTTTGTTCGGTAATCCGCTGACTTTTATTCAAAGTGACAAGTACACTTGAACGGAAATATATGTTCGTTTTTGCTGAGAGATATTTCATTTTTCACGACATGGAGGGAAGGTCAGGCTACATTAGTTAGCAAAGTATATGTCATCTCTTATACACTGAAACGTTGCATTGTAGCTTGGATAAAAAAATATCATAATTAAAAAAACGCACGTCTTGTTTGAAGTGAAATTAACTACGCTGTTTTTGTCGCGGGAAGTGGAAAGTTTTATTAGTTAAAAGCCTGGATTCAGCAAAATAAACGTGCCAAAGTTTATCACTTTCATGTTGCTAGCACGCGCGCCTGACTAGTTGAGTTGAAAAACAGGGTAATTAAAAAAGTTCTATGACCGCAGTGAAAATCTATCCTTGGTTCCCTACCTGAGCTGCGTTTTCATTTGATTCGAATAGAACAACTTGTAATATAACAAGCTGCAAAGTAACCAATTTATGAGCAATGTGCTAGTCGTTCGGGGGTGGGGGGATCAAAATACATTGTAAGTTTGCGACACAACATTAAAAATACAAACATTGAGGCCTGTACACGATGCTACACTGCTAGTATTTAATAATATATTGCCAGTATTAAAGGGGTGATTTTTTATGCCACAGATACAACAGTGTGCTCTATGATATGCTTTCTGAACTTGTCTCTCTACTTTGTAGTTTGAAACTTGAATACTTCCTACGGCATTATGTGGCCGATGTTGCACATCGGCGTTCATTCCTCAATAATAACTCAGTTGAACGTACCGTAGTGCATTTTCCGGTACAATTGCGTCATTCCCAAAAATATCAGTTAGACAAACTGCTAGAACAATTTGCTATAGCCAACTGTGCTAAAACTAACAGCCATAGATTTGCAATATCTGGGTCTCTGGATTTCGTGTAATCACTGTTATCAGCAACTCCAGATCACTTTGGTTTTTTCGGAGGTATATATATATATATATATATATATATATATATATATATATATATATATATATATATATATATATATATTATTATATATACATATATATATAGAGAGAGAGAGAGAGAGAGGAGAGAGAGAGAGAAGGAAAATATAGCGTAGGATGCCGAAGACTATAAAGTAATGAAGTCGCACTTCGAAACGTTGTTGGAGTTTTAAGGCATTTAGTGAGTCGACGTTTTCGTCTGAGACAGGCATTCTTCAAGACTGAAGAAGGCCTGTCTCAGGCCGAAACGTCGACTCACTAAATGCCTTAAAACTCCAATAACGTTTCGAAGTGCGACTTAATTACTTAATAGTCTTCGGCATCCTACGCTATATTTTCTTTATCTGTATATATATATATATATATATATATATATATATATATATACAGACTTGTACGTAATCCGTTACAAGTAACGAAATTACATGTAATCTCTTACATTTATCAGTAATTTTGTAACGGATTAATTACATATTTTCTAGAGTAATTTTAAAGTAATTCCCTTACATTTTTTACGTAACGGATTCCTTGTAATCCGTTACATTTTTTTTTTCAAGACCACCCACCACCCCCTACTTTTCTAAAGCAAGGCTTTTTTCTGTTTTTTCTTTGGAGCCCCCGTCCTGTGAAGACGAGCGCAGTGACACTGCCACGCGAATTGACCAGCGCAAAGGGAGGCTTGGCACTCTTCAGTTCCGCAAAGCCTTTTTTTGCAACAGCAAGCCCCTGAATCTATTTTTAGACCCTAACAACAATATCAAAAAATCCAAATGAACATTTCTGCAAAAGGAAAAAAGGAGGGGGGGGGGGGGGGGCAAGTTATATCCGCTTTTTTTAGTCCTTTTGTTTTTTCTTTGCGATCGAAGGCGGGGAGAGGACACTAAGTGATTGTGTGCCTCTTCGAGAAGCTCGAGGTGGTAAGTGCACAGACAAGAATTAACAATGTCCTTCTCGGTTATAGTGACTACGACCATTTTCATAATGTCACAACACGAGACAACGCTCCGTCTACCCTAAAATCCACTAAAAGAGATGTGATAATATGTGAAGGTGTTATTGCCACAAGCATGCATGCTTGTTTGTTGCTGCACATTTATCATCTTCTCTTAGAAAACAGGATGTATTTTTTTCTGTTTCTTTCACCTTATTTGACCCTGTTTTAAAAGCTACTTACTTTTTTGTAGTCCAACTCCTAGGGTTGGCCCACTTTATTTGTGAATTCAAGCCAGGTTATCTGCATCTCAGTCATCCTTTTTGTGAGTCAGCTTTTTGCGAGCACTTCGAAAACGGTGACAGTCTTCCTTTCTTCTTCTTGTACTGACACCAGCAGGACGCATCTTATCTCAAGCAGATATTTTTACAAATAAATCATAATGGTGGCTGAGGTAACTTGATATTCTGGCTTGAGGAGAGAGTGAAACTCGTGAGTGGGGCCATAGCGCGGCTTACTTAGTACTCTGTCCTTCGCTGCCCGTGGCATCAGCTGACGTCTATCTGGAGAACACCGGAGGAAACTGCAGTCGGTTAGTGCTCTGTGCGTTTTTGAACAGCACCAAGAAAGGTACACACGGCAAACGGGCGTTTATATGTCCTTGTTTTAACCACCGTCCTAATTAATTGTTGCTATGAGTGTACGTTTTTTCATTACTTATATTTATATATTGGAAACTTTTTTTTATTCACCAACGTCCTGTTCAGAACCAAAGGAAGAATATCGAGCCAACCCTTATTTATTATTGAATTATCACCTTACTGTTACAACTATGTTTTGCTATTGTCTGGCAATATATGCCGGTATAGTAAGATGGGCGTAATTCTTATCTTAGTTTTGGCTAGATGTATGATGACTTTTACAGCTTCGCGATTTCGACAATGGAGAATTTTAGTAGATTGTCACAATGACTCCGATAACGATACCCGTAACTCCGCCGAAACTCCGCCTTTGCTCATGCATTACATCGTTATCGGGAGTATCGGATGTATCAGAACGATCTACTAAATAGTACTTCCATTGCTTCGCTGAAAAATCTCAATGCAGAGCATAAAGCATTCGTGAGGCACAACATGGCACTCCCATGCAGTGCTTCCGTTCAAAGAGTGTTCAGCGTAGCAGTCGTCATATTAAGTAAGAAATAACGCAAAATGTCTGACGAGACTTTCGAGAGTCTGCTGGTGCTCAAAATACTCAAGGTCATTAAATGGAACAGGTTGCAACAATAATAACTTGAATAACCCTCTTCCCTTTGTTTCTTACTTGAGGGCAACAATGTTGAAAGTAACGCCACGAAAGTAACGGATTATTTTTTGGGGTAACGGTCACTTACTTTTATTGGAGGGTAATTGTAATTGTAATTAATTACATTTCAGCCTTGAGTAATTGTAAATGTAATTCCTTACTATTTTTCAGTAACGTGTACAAGTCTGTATATATATATATATATATATATATATATATATATATATATATATATATATACATATATATATATATATATATATATATATATACATATATATATATATATATATATATATATATATATATATATATATATATATATATATATTTAAAGTGAAGTAGGTTTGTTTTGTATTCCTTTTTCTCTGTGATACACCAAGCAGACAAGCATATATATATATATAACTAAGGTGCATAGTTGAAAACATGTTCCTCCTAATACAGAAAACTAACGACTAAGATACCTGATAAACATTTCACATCACCGACACGGTCTCGTTTTCAGCAACCGATGCCTTGCCTTCAAGTAAAAAGGCTGTCAGCCAGTATAAATTCGGTTTATTTCAAAAGAAGCACGCTACAGACTTTTTCCGTTTATTTGGTTTTAGAATGATTTTGCACTCAATTACATTTCTTGGTCACGGATGATGACTACAAGGAGAAGCTCGTTGTCTGAAACTTGCTCGTCACTGGTTCTTCCTGCGATCAACCAGAGAAAAGCAACCACACTCATGAGTAGCAGCTTTCTTAGATAACACAGCTTTCTTAGATAACACAGCTGTGTTATCTAGCAGCTTTCTTAGATAACACAACTCTTTGAACCACTTGTTTGTTTTTAGAGCGCAGCTCTTAGGCGCCCGTTTCCGGCTTGTGTGGCGTCGTCGTTGCCGTCGCCGTCGCCGTCGGCGTCGGCGTAGCCGCGCGGTGCATTATGGGACGCGTGCCGTCACTGATGACGTCATCGGCATCAGCATCGTCATCGTCACTGATGACGTCATCGGCATCCGCATCGTCACTGATGACGTCATCAGTGACATCACTGATGACGGCATCGTCATCGTCACGAGACCCCTCCCCAGGTCACGTGACACCGCTCCCCCCCGAGGTCACGTGATCCCCCCCCCCTCCCGAGGTCACTTGACCCACCTTCCCCCAGTACCTGTCCCTCCTCCTCCTCAAGAGCTACGCTCTAATTCGGCGTTACAGGGAGTTGTAAACGGCTTTCACTTTTTGTCTCACGATGCTTAGAACGCGGGTGATGAAAATCATTCGTTTTTTCGAGTCGTCAGCCTCCTGCCTTCTGCACGAGTGGAGCGGACTCGCACGCTTCACACTTAATTTAAGTATTTCAAAAATTTACTGATCAAGGGTTTTTTCAATGACGCTCAGCAAGTTAATAAATGTAGCTATATGCTTATTTTCACTACTGACAAAGTTAATGAGTAATAGTATTAGTCATTCGGCTATTTAGTGTATTTGTTTTTCAAACCTTGACGCCCGCCATGGCTGGAAGTTCGTGCTTGAAGAGAGTTTCCTTTTTTGTCGACCACCCGATTAGCAGGATATTTTTTTAAAGTCCTCACTGAAACACCCGCTATCTCGTAATTTGAGCTCTGCTTGGAGGGCCAAATTGTCTATAAGACGCAAGGAACAGTTCCTACTGTGAATTCCAGTTGCGGCCGTAAAGGCCGCGAGGACAACGCCTAAGATGGCGCTGTCTGCCGAGACGTTTTTAGGCTGGTTCAGCTATGGCGCAGATCAGGCTGTTGAAGTCTCCGCTTCGATTTGAGTAAGGCACTACCTTGAGCAGGCACTAAGTCCAGATCAAAGTGAGAGACGTCATGCTTTTCACTCGGACAGTGTAAGAAAGAGGCTATCTCAAATTCGGTCAACACGCTTTTAAATTAGTTATTGCTAAATTGTTGAAAATGACAAAGGCTCTGGCAATGCTCAGAATTTTAAAGTTCGCAATTAACGACTATTTTTTTTTATTTTTATGTGGCCAGTACCATTTTAAAAAAACCTAAGGTTTTTTTTTTCTCACATAACACTCCAAAAGTCGGTCAATACGATCTACGGAAGGAGGGAGGTTACCAAATACGTTATATATAAGGATGTGACAAGTGAGCATGACGTTTCATATCCTGACGTCATCTCAGTGTCACATTAAAAACCTAGTTCGCCAAGCTCCTTCTGTAGATCGAAGTAATTTGTACTTCGAATGTTCTGCAGAAAAGCATACCCACAGTCGCTTTTTAGAGTTCAGATATGGCTAAAGTACATGATTTACCTGGAGTTTATATGCGAATAAATAAATCACAGCTTCTTTATTCGATTATTGCTCTATGCTTGATTCGTAGATATTGCGGCATGTCGGAGTTCTTCCTGCTGCTGTTCTGCCTTGCGTTGAAAGCTTGCAGTGGCTGTATGCTAAACAACAGGTCGATGGGTTTGTGTGCTGGATGATAGTGCCATTTAACAATCTATGTCACGGTACAGTCTCGTGCAACAGTACTGTATCACCGTGCGTCCCATTGTTTACAGTGTGCCTTGAAGTGAAGTGCGTGCTTTTCACACACGTGCCGTACAGGGTTGTGCACATTCACGCTCAGTGTTTAAGTTTGGACCCCTTTTTCCATAGCATTTCTGTCACGGATGTTGCAGCCTTGTCATGTACAAACCACGCATGTGACCATGTGATATTAAAGCGAAAACAGCCTTCATTTCGAACAAATTACAAAGTCATCATTTTCCACATGCCGTCAGTGTCCTTGGTCGCCCCTGTTTGTCCTCTGATTTTGTTTTACGTTTTTACTTTTATTACAATATCAAAACAAGGTTAATAGTTGTTTAAGGTAATGTAAAAGAGTTCGAATAGGTTCGCCAAAAATTCGGAAGTTTTCGTTCGCACATTTGAATCGTGGAACACGGAGTCGAACTTTATTTTAAATGTAACGCGACTTTCAGTGCTTCCAGGCGATATTTAAAATACAGCCGTTGATATAACAATATCAATGAATCATGAACCAATCGGCTTTACCTTGCTTTCGTGTAACGCCCTCTGCCGGGAACCATGATTATTTGAATATCTGAGTAATTAATGCCTTATGGACCTCTTTAACAGAAACCTGTCACATTTAACATTCCCTCGTTGCGGTAACTTTATTTAAGAATTGCATTTATGCGTTCTATTCTCTTATTATCTAATAATTATTTTCATGTCATTTATGCAACCGATCTTGTCACTTTTTGTTTCTAAATAAAGCATGTCTGAAGTATCCAGTAAGCGCTGTAAACATTTTAAATGTGACAGATATTTTAAATGCCTCCAATATTTGCTGCGAAAATTACCATTAAAACTAAAACTAAAGTGCACGCAAGAACTTAGATATCATCTTATATTTTGCATTTATCTGCTGTTGGATTCTGTAAAACAATTAGTGCTCTGAAACGTGCTTATTTTGTGAATGAAAGACATGAATTTGCCTTTATCCTGCACATCGTCGGTTTCCATCAATTCTTCAGTAGTATATTAATTAAACCATATTAAGACCTAGAACATATTTTAATCAAACTTTTGAGGCCAGGCGAGTATTTGTTTTACGTGCTCTATGTAATGTAGACGTTTCATTACTTTTTTATAATACTGATAAATTCGTAGAGCACAGAATGCGTCGTGTGCGCTTGCGGGAGTTACGGTTTATTAGAGATGTTTAGAATAGGGATCCCCGACGATTTATGTGCCCTGAGCAACTTGAGAAGTCCCACTAGGTACAGGAGAGGTAAATATAAATATATTGAGTATACATCGGGCACCAGGTTTATGCAGGCTATCCAGTGTGTTAATGTCTACATCTGGATGCGGATACCCACACTACGTTAGCGCATTCCAGAATAGGTCTGATGAGTTTCGCCAATGTTATTCCTTTTATTTCGCTAAGTATAGAAAATGTAAACGGCCAGAGTGGAAGAGTTCTCCCCCTAGTATTTTTATAATGCCATCTATATAGTGGTTCAAGTCAATGTTGTACACGTTCCTCCACTCTAAGAAAAAAGGAGCGTGACTTGCTCCCTCAAGGGAGCAAAAACGCTGACACAACCTTTGCTCCCCTAGGGGAGCAACTGTAACGGGAGCAACATTTGCTCCCCTACCGTTAGTCCCTCAAAGTTGAACCCCCAGGATTAAATTTTGCACCCTTGCATTTAGGCCACTAGGACTAAATGTAGCGCCCTTACCTAATTTATTACTAAATTGCTCCCTTACACACCTAGGTGGCACTAGTCAACGTAAATTTCAAAATTGGTAAAAAAAATATGTTATCGCTGGTTTAGATCTTTTCCACACTCATCACATTCACACATGCACAACGCTTATTTCACATCTTAGACAAGGAGTTAGAATACAGATGACACACGCAAAATACACACACAATGACACAATAATTCATTTTTTTCTTCAGTGTCACACGCTAATTTCATCGCCAACCCCAAGAGCTACCCATGCGATTTTTGTACTGATCAGATGAAAGGAGTCGTTTTGTCAGTGACCATCACAACCGTGAGCGATGTTACAAATATGGTGCTGCTTTCGCACCAATATTGTTCTCCAATATTGTTGCTAAACTCTCCAAGGAGTGTATCTCTTACAAAGAAGTAACGGTACACACAGTAATTATTTGTGACAGTCTATAAAACAGCGTCCCAATAGGCTCCCCGCAGCCATGTTCTCGCTACCACGCATAGACTGCCCCACTTCGCGCATGCGCGTCTCCAAGGCAACTGCATCGTCTCTTGCGAAAAGACAACAACACAGGTTTTATTGAATACAAAAAGAAAAGAAGACAGAATTAACCTTTTTTGTCTTTGGAAACGTTTTCAAAACGTTTTACGCGGCTAGTTTCATCCCAGTTAAACCAAAAACAAAATATAAACGCTTTCAGAGCACGTTTCGAAGCATACAAAGGGGAAGGACGCCAGGACAACGGTCAAAAGCCGCATGGCCAGCGCATCAACGATGGCGGGCTCGAGTCAGCGCTGGCTTCCACGACGTGCTCGAACAGAGGCTACAATCGTTATAAAGTGAGCTCCAACCCTTAAACATGGCCCTTCCTGCAATTTTTGATGCTACGATTGTCTGTGGACACCTCCCCCTGCGTTTCGAAACAGTTAGTGCTTCGCTAACGCTGGCCATCGGCAATGCAGCAGACGCAGCCATCATGTCCGCGCGTCTTTTGCTCCCGCACTTTTGCTCCTGCGGCTGCTTTTGCTCCCCGCGCCCCTCTTTTAGTCCCGATCGAGTGCAGTTAGTCCTCAGCATTTGCGCACGGTACGTAGCTCGAAGCAGATGGTCTCTTCGGGGAGCAAATGGGAGTTCAGAGGACCAAATGCTGCCGTTAGTCCTTTGAGGCCATCTTTTTTCTTAGAGTTCTAAAACAGGAACCAAAGGTCGCCCCACGTTAAATCTTGAACTTGGAGCGAGTTCTCGTTACAAGCTCCAGTGGTTCGAAAAAAACACGTTCCCGTTACCTTTCTGAGTAAAGAACGGGTCATTTGATGGGCGTTACATGTGCGTATTGAATTAAATATAACGTAAAATAAATAAATCGATAATACAAATACACAACGAACTGCGTGTCGATTCACTACGATTACATTTGTTCCAGTTTTTTTCTTCGAATATCTGTTAATGCCTTCACCATCCCTTGACGTCAGAGGTTGAAATGGACACTAATAAAATTCCTAAGTACCTACTAAGTTTAGGTAAAAATTCAGATGAGTAGACGAAAAAACTCCCTTCTTTCTTCGCTACCCTTCAAAACGTGACGAGTTCCAGTTCCGGTTCCACCTCTGCAAAATGAAACGGCGGCGTTCCTCCTTCCCCACAAAGGGGAACACGTGGCAGGAACGTAGTTCCTTGGAACTCCGTTCCGTACAACAGTAGTTTCGATTAAGTCTGCAGGTCGAAAGTTAGAAAAGAAAACGAGCTGATGAAGTTCTCTTTCTCGCAAAGCACTCTGAATCACGAACAACCAAACACTCCCAGCAAATGACCAAGCTCAGAATACGCTTAGGCCTGAAAATCCTAATAGGAGGAAAAAACAACCAAATGAAATGTCATGTTCATGGTTTTTTCAGCCCTAACTGAAGTTTCAGCTCTGACATTCGACGGAATCCTATCCATTTACTCCTTTGTTACACGTGTCTTCCGAAGGAAAGTGAACGCACAAAACAAAACTGAAAACTCTTATACTAAGCATTTCCGCATACTGATCGAACCTGCGTACAATTTGAAAGGAAACAAAATTCACGACAATGTGCCGTTAAAACACAGTTTTTTTTATGACATGGTTTTCGAGCTTTATTTCCAGAAGCTTACTCTGTAAATCTTAATAACATAGATATTCATCAACCTATGATAGACGGCCCTTCTCAATTGGCTCTGTCCAGGTGACCCTTTCATTAACACAATAAGTTGCTGGATCAGTGAACGGACACATGGTCGTTGATGAAAATATCTGCTCAACTTGTACTATATATAAAAAAAAAAAAACTTCAAAGTGTTTGACCCCGATGCATGTCACGTAAAGAAAAAAGAGTTATTTTGGCACGGAGGTGCAAAAACAGACACATCCATTTTGCTCACTGTCAGAGCCGGTGTTACCTAGACCGCAAGAGACGTAATTAAGTTTTGTGACAAGAGGCGGAAGTTTGTTACCGGCGGGTAAATTGACTGACTGCGCTTATCCCGTCACTGAAAATAATGGATCTGAGCTTCTGCACCTGCACTGATATGAAAGAGCTCGTTTCAGTAAAATAAATTTTGGAACATATGCATTGCTTAACAATTCTGTGCGTTCCATGTGACTTAGTGTTGCTGGTTACAATTTATTCTTTCAAACAGCTTCAAAGTTGAGACTTGTTGGCTAGTGAACGGTTACACCTCGATAAGAAAACGAACAAAGCGATCGAAGACATAAGAAATATAATACACAAACGCCATTCTTAGATAAAGTTAGCGCAGCAAGAGCATGTATAATGTATCAGGTTTGTAGTAAATAGGCCCATAATGTTTTACTCAGATATTCAAATAATCTCACTTCCGGCAGAAAGCGTCACAGGGAGACAAGGCAAAACCAATTACGTCATCGATATTGTTATAAGAACGGCTGCATTCACAATATCGCCTGGAAGAACCGAATGTTGCGTTACATGGGGACCATATTTCGCCAATGTGTTTTGCATTTCAAATACGAGAACCATAGTGTTTCGAATGTTTTCAAACCTTTCCAAACCGTTGCACATTATTTTTAACAACTCCTATCCTTGTTTTAATGTTATACGAAAACTCACAACAAAGGAAAAAAAAGCAGATGATAGATACGGAGGAACCAAGGTACCTGTCAGTGCGTTGTAAATTATTACTTTGTTTTTCTATCGAAGTGTACGATGTTTTTAAGCGTAGTTTGTATATGACTAGGCCACAACATTCGTAACAACAACTTTATGAAATAAAAGGGTCCAAAAATTCACACTGAGTGTCATTTCAATTTATTTATTAATGAAAAAAAAAAAAAACTAAGACACATCAGCACTTCTTATGAGTTGTGAATGCGAAAGCATGAATGTCGTTCTTCTTTCCCTTAGTTCGTCTACGGCGTAGTGGCGTGGACGGCCACGTTTCGTTACTGCGGAAGTTACGGACGACGACCGATCGCGCGCTCTCGGGAAGCAGCCGCGCCGCGCTGAGATCGGCCGTGCAGCCCCGCCGGAGTCTGTGCGGGAATTTCCCCCTCCGCTAAGCTCTCCGCAACGAAGAAGCCGCTACTGCTCCTGCACGCCGATGGCCTTTGCTGTAGAGTTCCGGGTACCGTAGCGGGTTGTGGAGAGCGTCGCAGGACGCCGAAAACAATCAACGAAAACTCCCTATTATTCGAAACACGTTTCGCGCGACGACGTTCGACAGCGAGCTAAGTTTGCCGGGCAAAGTATGCTAGGCTAAATATGCGTCAAGGCCGACGGTCGCATGAGTACAACTTGTGCTGGCCTAAGTAGGACTCACCGCGGACAGTCGCGTGCTACTGCAGGCGACCATTGGTGGAAAGTCTTGCTTAGTCGAGCGGCTTCCGTTCTGGCTTCCGTTCTGTCTTTCCTCCTTATTCTGCCGAGCAAGGAAATAGGACGGTGTATATCATAATGTGGGGTTTGATTCCCTCTGATTTCCTCGCTGAAAATCGCTGGTTGCGCTTAATTGTGCCTGGTTAAGGTTATGTGTGAAGCCTTTTCAGAATACTATTCATTCTATATGCTTCGAATGCTAAAGCATTGTCTGTTATGGGTTATGCATTATGCATGCCTTGACCTGCGTGTAACGCTTTTTTGTCACACTTGAGCCCGAAACTCTTCGCATGAAATCTAGCCCATAAACGCATTTTGTGTTTACATTGCCGGTTAATTTTCATGTCCGGTAAATACACTGTGGCGACGGCCGAAGGTGGCAAAGGTGGAAACATTACATTGAAAGACAACCCAGCTAACTCTTTCGGGAAATGTCTGATGCCACCTGAGACTTTAATGCCACGTGACTGTCACGTCGCATGGCCGTGTAACTTAATTTGACGTCCCACCGTCACGTGACGTCGAAATTTACCCTCTACATTAAGCGGAGATTTTTTTTTTCATCTACATTTAGCGGGAACACGTTTGATGTGATGCCACGGTGTAAGGTAACGTCAGCTCAGAGGAAACTTTCCACTAGCCTGAATATTTGTGCATTTATAGGGGATCTGCCCAAAACGTAAACAAGGCACGGATGGGCGTATGTTCGCTTTTATTTGGTAATCCACTGAATTTTATTCAAAGAAACTTACACTGAAAATTTATGTTCGTTTCTGCTAAAGATTTTTTTCCCGACATAGAGGCAAGGTTAAGCTGCTTCACTTAGTAAACATTATGTCATCTCTTATACATTGAAACATTACATTGCATCTTGGGTGAAAATTATCACAATTTAAAAAGGCGCACGTTTTGTTTAAAGGGAAATTAACTACGCGGTTTTCATCACGGGAAGTGGAACTTTTTATTAGTTAGAAGCCAGAATTGAGCAATAGAAACGCGCCCAAAGTTGATCACTTTCATGTTGCTAGCACACGTGCATGACTAGTTGAATTGAAAAATAGGGTAATTAAAAGCGTTTCATAACCGTAGTGAAAATCTATTCTTGGTTCCCTACCGGAGCTTCGTTTTCATTTCACTGGTTTTAAGCATAATTCCTTAAAAAATAGCACAACTTGAAGTATAACACGCTGCAAAGTAACGTGTTTGCAAGAAACGTTCTAGTCGTTCGGCATCAGAATACATGTAAGTTTGCAAAACAAAATTAAAAGTAGGAATATTTAGGTTTGTACACGACGCTACACTCCAAATATTTAGTAATATATTGCGTGTATTATTTGGGTGATTTTTTTCCCGACGCTCAGCAAGTTCCTAAATTTAGCTCATGTTTAGTTTTACTACTTAGAAAGTCAATGAGTAAATCTTAAATAATTATTCGGCTAATTAGTGTATTTTCTTTTGCCAACCCTGACTTTCTCCGTGGCTGGAAGTTCGTGCCTGAAGGGAGTTTCTTTTTTTTCAACCGCCCTTTTAGTAGGATTTTGTTTTTAAAGTCCTATTTGAAACGCTTCGTATCGCAATTGGAACGCTGCAAGAAGCGCGAAATTGTCTATAAGACGAAAGCAAGAGTTCCTACAGTGAATTTCAGTTGCGGCCGTAAAGGCCGCGAGGACAACGCCGATGGTAGCGCTCCTTCCCGGGAAGTCGTCAAGCTGGTTTAGCATGGCGCAGATCAGGCTGTTGAAGGCTCCGTTTGGATTTGAGTAAGGCACAACCTTCACCAGACACGGCGTCAAGATTAGAGTGAGAATGGTCATGATTTTTACTCGGACAGATTGAGAAAGAGGCGAATGCTAAAATTCGTTACACACGTTTCTAAATTTGTTATTGCTAAATTGTTCAGAAGACAAAAGCTCTGGCAATGATAAAATTGTCAAACTTTGTAACTAACGACCATTCTTGATTATTGTGTGGCCAGTACTCTCCTAAAAACCTTAAGTGGTCTGATTTCCCGCACAACACTCCGAGAGCCAATCACAATAGCCATCACGGAATGAGGGAGCTTGGCAAATGACGATGCCGGAAATATGCATGAACTTAAAAGAGATGATAGATATAAGGATGTTAGATGTGAGCATGACGTTTCATATTTTGACATCATCTCAGTGTCACGTAAAACCTAGTTTGCCAAGTTCCCTCCATACATTGACGTTATTGGTTCTTCGAGTGTTCTGCGGGAAAGCATACCCACATTCAGCTGAGAAGGGCCGGCTGTGATAGGTTTAAGTTTAACCGTATATTTAACTATTTGTTATAGCTGTTTGTAGCGTGAGCTTCATAAAATAAAGCTCTCAAACAAGATTATTTTAAATTGTTTAAACAGTTCAGTGTCCTGCATTTTTTTAAGTCTTACTGTAGTCCGATTAGTGGGAAGAAATACGGAGAATACCACTTTTCTTCTGTGTTTTGGGCCTTCATGTTCCTTGGGAAGCTACATGTAATCAGTGACTACAAAAATAGATAAAATACCAGCGAATCCCAGATGTCGGACTTTGGTTTTAGCACAAAAAAATAAACGTAACATTTCACTTGCTTCTCTCTGCGCAAATAAACATTTTCAGGCCTAACCTTATTTTAAGCTTGGTCATATGCTGAACGTTTTCTGTTGTTCGCAATTCAGAGTGCTTTGAACGCAAGGTACCTTCAATAATTTTTGTAAGTTTCCATCAACAGGTTTATTAAGAACCTGTGTTGTACGGAACGGCGTTTTAAGTTACGATGTTCCTGCCCTGACTTTCTTTTAGGGGCAAAAGACGAACGCCGCAGTTCCGTCTTGCAGGGGTGGAACTGGAACGGGAACTCGTTTAGTTTTCGGGAAAACGGAAAAAGAAATCGCATGTTTTTTTTTGTTTTTTTTTGTCAGTTTATTTGCATTTTTACCCGAATCTATTAGGCAGTTAGAAACTTTATTAGCGACCATTTCAGCCTCCTTCTTTAAGGGATGTTAAAGTCCCTGAGAGATAGTCGAAAAAAACAAAATAAAAAAACTAGAACAATTCTGATCGCGGCAAATCGACACGTAGTTTAATGTGAATATTTTCGCATAATTGATCCTATTTACGAATTAAGCTGTCGTTCCTTTTTTTAGAGGAAAATGTACAAAACTGACTAGAACCAGTATATAGATGACATTATAAAAAGCTCCTTGGGAACATTTACATTTCGGCCATTTTACACGTTTTATACATAGAGCAACAAAATTAATGGCATATACGAGATTCATGACGCCTATCCTGAAATGCGCTAATGTTGTCTGGTATCCGCATAGCGATGTATAAATTAACAAACTGGATAGCGCAACAAAACGTAGTGTGCAATTTATTTGCAATAATTATATGTTTACCTCTTTTTTACCTAGTTCTCATCCAGGAGCTGATATTCAGCCATTGAAGACAAGATCGAAGATAGACTAAGACATCTTCATTTTTTCCTAATTATTTTTTCATGTGAGCAGTAAAAAGTATATTAAACTTTGACAACCGACTCTTCCTAAATACGTCATATGGGGCAATACAACAATATAAACTTAAGCCTCACTTTTCCTCTATGAGTTTTATGTTGTTGTTTTTTTGGCAAACAACGAAAGGAACATGTCATCAAATGAAATTGAAACCCTTTACTTACCTGGCGACTTTATTCACGAGATTACTTTTGTCGCGAGGTAATGCTCCTTAGAATTATATGGCACGCTAAAAAACTGATGTTTCAACTGAGGTATCACGGCAGACAAACGCCTCACATTGCACAAGCTTAGTAACCCTTGGGGTCTTACTTGTTCCTAATACGGTTTTGCTCAGAGTCGTTAGTAAGTGCGAGAGTACTTTTTTTTTTTTACTTTTCTATGACTTGTTTTCTGGTTTCTCACATAATTGTCAAAGTATCATACTTGACTTCACAGACGTATCAACCCAAGATCCAGCAGAAAAGCAATTCTTTTCGCAATTTAGGCCCAAAGTTGCCATATGAGAACACAACAACCAGAAGTGAAGCCTAACCCTGGAACTTATATCGCGATTGATGTTCACAGATGCAAGATAACAGCCGAAACTATCAGCAGTGAATTCTACTTTGCCACGTGTTTAATGAATTAGGGTCAATATACCCACACTCTGACCAAGGAAGGTTCAATTAGACTCTATATTAAAGAAACGAAGTTAAGCCCAAAGAAATGTGCTACCTGAGTCTATGTGTGCACACTTGCAATGACCCACATTTGCAAGCCGCAGGATGTGTTAAATGAAAGTTAAAAATGTGTACTACGTTTATTTTCAAAACAACGAAGTTTGAAATATCTTAGTAACATATTTGACATAGGCATGATTTTATTTGTGACGTCACAAATTCAGAAGCATTTCGGAATTTATCCTGTTTAAACTGGCGGGAAATAAGAGCAAGTACTCCCTTCATTCGCAAAGAGCTCATTTTTCACTATTTTTTTTTTCTTTTTCGCTGACCACATCTATAATGTAAACCTATATTAACAAGCCTGTCGGGCTTTTAATTTGATGAACTGAAACCCGAATAAGACTCCGTCTGAAACTTAATGAGGAGCGTAATTTTGTGCCAATAGCCGTGACCGGAAGGACGCCTATGTTATGTTTGACTACTTCTGAAACCAAAACCCGAAAGAAAAGTACCCCCGAACTGATATACTAAAGCAAATTTAAAGTATAAAAGGTGTTTTTTTAAGCTTAACAGATTTGTTAAGATATGGTCTTCAAAGCTAGACTTATGCTGGTTTGTGCAGGTAAGTTATATGGCCGGGGGTACATATTATAGGGGGCTAATAGGTGGCTATAGGGAGCTGAAATGGACATATGGTTCCAATCAGAAACTTGCTGAGCATGATCGGGAACCACTAAATCATTAATGTGTAGAACGAATTTGAGCACATGAGAAGTGCTGCAGTAGTGCTCTAACTTTACCACTAATGCAGCGAAGGTAAAGCTACCGGTGCGATAACGCGCCTGTGCGATTTTTCCGCCTTTTATCATAGCACCCAACCTTGTACCCGTTGTACGAGTGGTACCTTTCGGGCAACAGAACGCTTCCACGCGCTCAAAGTGTTTCTAAAAGTTATTGAGTTCGTGTTTTTTGATGACGCTCAGCAAGTTTTTAATGAGAGGGATCTGTCTATTTTCACTAATCAAAAATTTAATTTACAAATTGTACTTAATTAGCCGAATGAGCATTACGATTTGCGCCCTATACTACGTCCCCCTGACCGTATAACTCGCCTATACAAACCGCAAGAGCGTAGCTTTCGCGGCCTTTTTTTACGCAAATCTGTTATGCTACAAAAACATTATGTTTATCTTCAATACATTTTATTACAGCGCAGCTCTTAGGCGTCCGTTTCCGGGTTGAGCGGGGTCGGCGTCGTCGTCGGCATCGGCGTAACCGTGCACGTTGCATTATGGGAAGTTTCCTCGCTAAAGTTAGCGGGGAAATTTTTCTGTTAAATTTAGTTGCGAAATGTTTTCGCTAAATTTAGTGGAAAAATTTCCCCGTTAATTTTAGCGGGTTAAGTTTCCCCGCCAAATTTCGCCTGGAAATCGACGCCACGTGGCCTCAACACATATTCATTTCCCCGCTAAATTTTGTGCCACGTCACCTATGAACAAATTCAAATCCAGGAGGAGAGGAGGATGAGAAGGGAAGGAGGAGGATAGAAGAGGAGGAGGAGGAGAGGAGGGAGGGGCATACTCTTCCCTCCATACCCTCCCCTCCTCTTTCTCACGAGCTGCGCTCTAGTTTCACTATACAAAGATTTGTAGACGTCTTTTATTTTTTATACGCTCTGACAAATAAATTATATATAAACCCCGAGCAGTCGTCTTCAAGAAACGCGCCTTTTCATAAAGGCCTGCCGTGGACGATTATAATGATCACAAAAACCATCATAAAAATAAAACAAAATACACGCTTTACTGTGACGCGCCTTCTACGACAGAATAAAAATTATAAACATAAAAATCACAAAAATACCGAAGTTGTATCTAACAGTCATCGGGAAGTTTACGAATTATATGTACTACATCATTTTGTTGGGATGCTATTCATGCGGACAAGTTCCGTTTGACTCCCACGCGATATCCAATAGAAGAGCCTTTTTCACGTAGATGCAGGTTCAAAAACAGTTAAATGTATATAAGTAGTTTTTAATGGGCAACGCACGTGACGCTAGAAACAGGATTTCATTGAGAAGTCGGAAAACCCGAACACGTGCCGAAAGGCCACCTGGAGCTGAGAATATTTGAAGTTTTCATGAGTTTATACTTGTTGTGAAGAAGAGATGAAGTGACATGCTTCGTGACGATAAAAACCACTGGAGAAGGGGAACAAGGGGGAAAAAGGACAAACACAAATCTCCTAACAGATCTCGGTGATTGGTGCGCGACTTACAGAAAATTATATTTTTCGGTCGCGCATTATTTATTTAGCAGTGACTAATGTATTAGTCTCAGCTAGGTGACGAATCGTGTGAGACACAGCTAGGTGAATCATGTATGAACTTTTTCCCCTATTTTGCGCCACAGTCTTTGCTGTTAAACCACAGGATTACCTTTTTATTCCAAAGCAATATTCGCACGCATCTAGGTGTTTTGCTTCCAAAAATAAATGATAGCCTGAAAGACCAATCCGCAAAATTATTTATCAAGACCAACTTGCTCCCACGTGTATGAAGGCTGCCATACTAAGTAATGAAAAAACTAAGCTACACTAATATTGTAATTTGAATCTACCTAAACATTTATGTCTACAGACATATACATATCATTGTTTCGAACGTGTCAGTTTAAAAATACTTGTTAAACACGCGTTTTCTTTTCTTTCAAAAAAGGGGAAAGATACATTAGACTATTGTGTACTGTGCGAGACTCTGGAGATGTTCCTGTTCCGCTAACTATTATTATGTCTAGCCATTTGTAGTGAGAGAAATTCCTTAATCAGCGAATAGACGTAATTCTAAGTTTGAATGTTAAGGAGTTTGAGAGCAGCATGGTACACATCTATAGTCATTCAGAGCTTAATCAAAGCAAAGAGCAACACGCCCGGGGCATCTTATTATCGCTCCACCGAAATGCTTCATTAGCCAACAACAGTATCGAGAAACGAGTCACGACTCAAAAAGTGCATACATATTAAGCCACACTAACCGTTTCTTAAATTTTAGGTGAAAAAAATATAATATACTCTCCCACTGACAGCGTAAGAAACATATGGATTGCCGAGACCAGAATATCGTGTCGCCCTATAGCAAATGAACTTGCAGCATCACCCCTTCTTTAAACTTTCAGTAAATATAAGTTGATAAGGTGTCAGTTACGTTTTCCCGTTCAGAAAGAGCGGCAGCGCGCTCTCCTATAGACCCTTTTCATGGCAAACGCCACCAGGAGTTGTTCTAGTCTTTGACGTCCCAGAGAACTTCCGGTTCATAAAAAGTATGAACAAAGCCCACCCTAACACCGCTGTTTGAAATGTTGATGAAACGTTTAACCACCAATTCTCCAGGTGAACGCCAAAAGAACGCAGAACCCCCAGATATGATAAATATTTTCGAATACTCTTGTAAACCAACTTGCCTCCTCCAAGACGTTAAATTGTCCAGCCGAGGGCCCTCGTTAAATCTCCAACTTTGAAGTGCGTGTAGCGTTTATGCTTTCTAGCACTGGCGACATAGGCAAGCTCGACATACTTTCAAAGACAGAGCGACCGGAAGTTGCTTGGGACGCAGGAGGCAGCTCATGTTTGTAAACATGAAAAGGGTCTATAGCGAGCCTGGTACTCCTCTATTTTTAATTACAACACCGCATAGCAACTTTCACAGCAGCTGCTTCGGCACATAACTGACACTCAAGTTCTCTTCGAGTGAACTGCGCAAATCAACTGAAACACTAAAAGCATGGAAGCAATATGTTTAGAACACTTTTGAATCTGCTGCGCCATTCGGAAACAACACAGTTACGCTTTTTTCACTTCCAGTCTGACTTCACTTTAAGTATGCAACTCTAAGGAGCCAATCAAACAGCACTAAACGTGCATTACTACGTGCCCGAGGTTTCTGCGGTCTTTCGGCTATCACTGGAACAACCAAACACGCAGAGAAAAACTCGGAGGACGCTGAAGCTTCGCCTTTAAGAGTGGAACGCGGTAGCGTTATCGGACCTCGTTCGCATCGCCTTCTCCTTCGCCGTGGAAGCGTGCCTTGCATTGTCTATACTCCGTTCCACTTAAGCTGAGACTAGAAGCTACGCCTTCGGCGGGAGCTTTCTGCCCTTGATAACACAACTGTGAACGCGCATGCACGCGCAACCAAAGCACTGCGGAAGGCAGCGAACTGTCTGGCTTGCAACCGAAGGGCCGTGGGTTCGAATCCCGCCTAAATTCTTCAAATTTTGTTTTAAAGAGACAATGAAGACGATTTTATTTAATTTTTTTTAAATGGTGTTTTTATGCTTCTTGGGAACAGAGCATGCTGCCCAATTTTTTGTAGACACTTGTGACGCGTATTTTTCTGCCTACGAAAGAAGTAAAGAAACCGAAACTGAACAATCTCCATTATCGTTTCTGGGACTCCGAAAACGGAGGTGACGTAGGGAGTGACGTCAAGTGTGAATAGTCGGTATCGGTAGTATTTAGGAGATCGAGACTCTGGTTACCGCGGTGGGTTATAGCAGCGCGGTGGCGCGGTCGTTTCGCCGAATCTGTAAACATGGACGGCAATGCCGCTCTCGCGAGCGAGTTCGAGCTTCCGTTCAGTGACCGAACACCAACGGAACGGGAGTACGTGTGTGGCGGCCACTGCCACCCCCCAAGGGAGACCGCCCAGCCGGCAACGAGTGGCCCGCATGTCGAAGGAAGGACGTGGGGGAGCGGTCCGACCGTTCCGGGATCCGGTTCCTCCGCGGGCGTCCTCTTTTCGTCGTCAAAGAACACGAACAGCAACTCACACGTGAAAACTATCGTCGCCCGAACGAATACTTGTCTTCAGTCGACCGTTAGAACAGCCATCTAGAGCTACCATTTTGGAGAATCCTTCGAGTACCGTGTTCTTTTTTATTTTATTTTGTTTGGCCATAGTTGCTCGTTGCCCATTTCGCGTCCAGCGTAGCAAAGAAAAAAACAACAATTAGGCTGCTTTATTCACGGTTAAGTAATCATTTCCGGTCCGATTTATACTTTTCATGGTTATTCAAGCGGAAATTAGAACATTATTCTTAAAAATCGCGAACCAAACCGTGACCGAGGGCACGTTTCTCGTTTCGACCAATCGCTGACGAGTCTTTTGTGACGTCGCGCTTCTTGGCCCCGCATCGGTCACGTGAGCTCCGCTTCTCCTGGCTTCTCCCGCAACTCTCGGGGCGTCGCCGCAGTCGATCCCGGTACGATTATTACCGCGACTGTTTAATTGATTTGCGCGGCACACAAGCGCTGGTTTCGGCTGAAATTTGGGCAACGTGGCCTGAGACGTGCCTGGAACCCAGTTCAATCGCCAAAAAGATGTCCGAAATCGCCTTCATTGTCCCTTTAAGGCAAAATAATTCCTTTATAAAGTCAAATCATTTAAGAAATGCGGCGCGACCTTTAGTTTGTCTTACATGTCATGTTTTCTAATCATATTCACTCCACGTGTGTCGTCACGTTTCACGTCAGCGTTGTGGGTTGTTCGACATTCCCGCGCGAGGTCATGTGGCTATGACGTCATGACCCTATCGACTCATCAGCATTGGCGTCACGCCACCGACGCCGGCTTTTCTGCGACACGAGCTCCTTAACGCTATCGGGTTGAAAAAGCGCAGGATTGTGGCACATTCACTGGCCGTGATTGGTTCCGTGCAGGGATCGGCAACCTTTTCCTTTTGTAGTGGCGAGCCGGTTCGTCACGAAGCCGACACGGAGGCGGCCGGACGTGAAGGGGGGAAAGGGGGGGGGGAGCAGAAAAAGAAGAGGCAAAAAGAAAGTGAGGACGCTCTTAAGGACAAACATTGAGACCATAAACAGAGGGGACTAGGACAACACTGTCTCATTACGGATGTGCACCACCTCGCCGCCGGCTTTATTCTAATTTCATGAAAACGCTCTCTCCCCAAGTACTGAAATGCCGAACAATGCCAATTGGAAATGCTCCTTGTTCCTGTCTAACCCTTTTTGAAGGCAAAACTATCGTGTGTTCTTTGAGTCTGCTTGAAGAAGCGGCAAGGTGTGCGGCGAGGGGTGATTTCCTGGTGTGCCGGGCGCAGCATGAAACTGCCTCGCTGGACGTGGGTTTCCGACCCTTGACTTAGCTGGCGATAGCTGACCCGAAAAGACAATGACATCAGGGACAACGCACTTTTGTCGCTGCTTAATATTGATTTCATCTGATTCTTGCATCTTCTGCGGTTGGACTTAGTTTGAAACGGATAATACAATGTAGCTGTGTCAACAATGGCGCTCTGGTTTAAGCTGCCTGGAGCGTCTGCTTTCGCTCAAAACACTTGTGAGGGCCAAGCGCTGTAATCCATGGAGGGGTCTCGGCTAATCGCAGGACTAAAAAAATATGTTTAGACCTATAAAAGGGCAGTCTTCGTTGTGGTATTGAACATGACGCGTCAACATGTTCAGTGCCACAGCAAAATTGCTTTCCAAAACGTAGACACTCCGTATTTATTTTTATTTTTATTTCCCAATACAACTAAGGAGACAGGCACATCACTTCAATAAATGTCACGCGTGAAACAAACAACGCGGCTTTATAAGAAATATATGCGATCATTTCATACTGAGGAGAAGAATATTTGTTCCAGCTCAGTTGTAATGTTCCGCGCTATCTGTCTGGTTGGAGGATGGGTAGGGAAGGGTGCTTGTAGTGAATTTTCTATTTGATCCAGACGGGAACTTAATCAACGCTAAAGAGAACTAGGCATTCATCAGTGACTACAGTCGCCGGTATAGCTTTAGTGGGGACACCAATTTCTGAAGTAAAAAAATGCCTAAAAAATTATATCTTCCAAATCACGTTTCCGGAGGTCTGCCGCAACTTTCATAATTTGTAAATATATTTGGTGATATATGGTATACTTATTTTCAAATATTACTATGAGAGCTGCCCAAAATATGGGTGTTAAATATATCTTTGGTGGCATTTCACAATGAACATTCCACACAATATTTTCTATCTTACGAATTAATTTATTCTCTTTTTATACAACCAAACTTGTTAGTTTGGTTGGCTCCGTCGGCACGACTGTGGTATCCAGTAAGGGCTGTAAATATTTTAAATGCGACTTACATATTTTAAATGCCTCCAATATTTTCTATGAGAATTACCATTAAAACTAAAACTAATGTGTACGCAAAAACTTAGATATCATCATAGAGTTTACATTTATATGTTGTTGGATTCTATGGACCTATTAGTACTCTAAAAGATGCCAATTTTGTGAATGAAATGCCTGAATTGGACGTAATCCTCCACATCTTCGGTTTCTATAAAATCCTTAAGAGTATACTAATTAAGCCAAAATAGGACGGAGAACGTAGTGTCATCAAAATATTGAGGCCAGGGGAATATTTGTATTATTTGGATAATCTAATGTAAACATTTATTTCACTTTTTCATTATACTGATAAATTCGGGGAGCACAGAATGCGTTGTGTGTGCTTGCAAGAGCTGCGGTTTAGTAGAGATGTTTAGAACATGGGGCCCCGACGGGATTTCTGTGCCCCGAGCAACTTGGGGTGTCGCACTAGGTAGAGGAGAGGTAAATATTAAAATATTGCATATACAGGGTGTCACAAAAGAAAATTTACACGGTCTTTTTTACCGCAAAAATAAACTAGGCATCGCCGAACGCTCATTCTCCGCCCAAAGGTAGAGCTAGAGGTCACAACCAGATGCCGAAGTTTCAGCCCGATCCGGTAACTTAATCAAAAGTTATAAGTGATTTTCTGAAAATTTCAATGGGAAAATGGAGCCCATTTTCGCCCGTTTTCGGTTTCTGGTCCCATAGAGCGCCATGTGTTCGAAAACTTCGTTGGCCGCCATTTTCCCATTGAAATCTTCAGAAATTCACTTATAACTTTTGATTAAGTTATCGGATCGGGCTAAAACTTTGGCATCTGGTTGTGACCTCTAGCGCTACCTTTGGGCGGAGAATGAGCGTTCGGCGATGCCTAGTTTATTTTCGCGTTAAAAAAGACCGTGTAATTTTTCTTTTGTGACACCCTGTACATCGCGCACCAGGCGTTTGCACACTATCCAGAGTGTTAATTTCTACATCTGGATGCAGGATACAACACTATGTTAGCGTATTCCAGAATAGGCCTGATGTGTGTCACATACGTCATTAATTTTATTTCGCTAAGTATAGAAAGTGTAAAACGGCTAAAGTCTAAAAGTTCTCCCCTGGAGCATTTTCATATTGCCATCTCTATGCTGGTTCCAGTCGATAGGGTACACGTTCTTTTAAAACAGGAACCAAAGCTCGCCCTCAATAAATATTGAACTTAGAACGAGTTCTCGTTACAAGTTCTATTGGGTCAAAAGAAACGCGTTCCCGTTAACTTTCTGAGTATGGAACGGGTCGTTAGATGGGCCTTACATGCGCGTATTGAATACAATGCTGTAAAATAAGTAAATCAATTATATAAATACATATCGAACGATGTGTCGATTTGCTGCAATTACATTTTTTCCAGTTTTTGGGGTTTTTTTTTGTCGAATACTTGTCAATGTCTTTACCATCCCTTGAGGTCGGTGGTTGAAACTGTCACTAATAAAATTCCGAAGTGGCTACTAAGTTCAGGTAAAAATTCAGAAGAGTAGACAAAAATCTCCCTTCTTTCCGCTTTACCCTCGAAAACGTGACGAGTTCCAGTTCCAGTTCCACCTCTGCAAAATGGAACGGCGGCGTTCTTCCTTCTCCAATAACGAGAACACGTGGCAGGAACGTAGTTTTTTAGAACTTCGTTCCGTACAACAGTAGTTCCAATTAAGTCTGCTGGTGGATAGTTAAACAAGAAAACGAGCCGAAGTTCTCTTTCTAGCAAACCGCTCTGAATTGCGAACAACCAAACACTCCCAGCAAATGACCAAGCTCAGAATACGCTTTGGCCTGACAATCCTGATATGCGGAAAGAACAACCAAATGAAATGTCATGTTCATTGTTTTTTCAGCCCTAACCAAAGTTTGAGCTCTGAGATTCGACGGCTTCTTATCATTCTCGCAGCCCTCTGTTACATGTGTCTTCCAAAGGAAAGTGAACGCACTGTGGTGGTGAAGCAAGGAAAGGAACCGAACACGACGAAGCTCGGGTTAAGACTATTTTTTTTATATCACCGTCACGCGCCTCTTGCCTTTTAGCCCCGCGCACCGGCATCCGATGGACATCTTTTTCTTTGATGCTCTGTCACCACATGTCTCCCCTCCCCAGAGACGGAGTTGCTCCAACGAACAGTTTTGTGTTGGAGTCGTGGAGGAAACGTCGATGGGTAGCCGGAAGCTGCCTGCCTCGATGAGCACTGTGTTTCGGCCTCTAAACACAATGTTGGGATTGCGTCGAGGTCGGCCGGTTTGAGGCGGTCCGTGGCAACCACTTCTTCTCGTCCATTCATCTTGATGGTGAAATGTTTTTCATTTCTAGCCAAGACAAGATGTGGTCCGGTGTAGGGTGGCTGAAGAGAGCGTCGTACCGCGTCTGTACTGAAAAAAAACGTGTGGTTTCACGAAGGTCTTTGCTGATAAATGGTTTGGTTGTCGCTTTTGCCCGGGTGGGTATTGGCCTAATCTCTTTGAAGATGTTCTGTAGTCTCTCGACGTATGTCTCGATCTTGGGCGGTGCTGCTGTAGGGTGCAAGGGGGTTGCCAACTCGGCCGGCAAACGAAGTGAAGTGCCTTATACGAGTTGGGCTGGGCAACAAGCTTGGTCTTCTTTGACAGCAGCACGAAGACCAAGAAGAATGATAGGGAGGAGTTCTAACCAACGAGTTGGATCTTGGTGAGCCATAATAGAAGCTTTCAGTTGACGGTGAAATCTCTCAACAAGTCCATTGGCTTGCGGATGATAGGCAGTTGTTCGTATGTGTGTGGTTACTAGTAGCTCAGAGAGGCATCAGAAAAGAGCCGATTCAAACTGTCGTCCCCTGTCTGTGACGACCTCGACAGGTGTTCCGAACTCCGAAGCGCGCGACCCAGGTTTTGATGAAAGCTGATGCAACGGTCTCGGCTGTGATATCTTGAATTGGTGTTGCTTCCGGCCAACGAGTGAAGCGGTCAACAATCGTCAGGAGGTATCGGTAGCCTCTGCAGGGTGGCAGAGGTCCGACGAGATCAATGTGGACTTTCTCAAAACGGCTGTCGGGAGGCAGAAACTTGACAAGTGGAGTTACGGTGTGCCGATGCGTTTTTGCTCGCTGGCACGGCGAACATGCTCTTGCCCATTGTCGGACGTCGCTGTTCATGCCCGGCCGGACCTAGCGTTTCGCGATCAGTTTTTGAGATGCTCGGATTCCAGGGTGAGCGAGAGAATGAAGAGAGTCGAAAACTTGTCGGCGTAACTCGGCAGGGATGAACGGGCGTTGCCTGCTTGTGGAAGTGTCACAAACAATGGTGATGTCTGACAAAAAATGAGGAACGTCCGTGAGCTGTAGGGAGGTTTAGGAGTGGCGTAGGTCCCTGAGCTCTTCGTCCTGTTGCTGCAGTCTAGCGAACGTTTCCCACGACAAATCGGAGGCGTTGACTAAAGCAATGCGACTAAGCGTATCTGCAGGGATATTTTGCTTGCCTTTGACATGTTGTATGTGTGTAGAATATTCTGCCAAAAAAGCAAGGTGCCTGACCTCTCTTGGAGAGTAACTGGTTCTGGCAGCTTGGAAAGCATGAGTCCACGGCTTGTGGTCCATGAAGATGATGAATTGGCGCCCTTCTAGAAAATATCGGAAATGTTTCACAGTCAAGTAGGCAGCTAATAGCTCTCGCCCAAAAGCGCTGTACCGTTGCTCGGTGCTGGTAAATTTCTTTGAGAAAAAACCAAGTGGTTTCCATGCTCCACCAAGGTACTGCTGTACCACAGCGCCGATGGCAGCTCCGGAAGCGTCTACCATGATGCTTGGGAGAGCATTGTGTTGGGGATGCTCCAACAGTGTCGCTTGGGCTAAACTATTCTTGGCAGCGGAAAAAGCGTTGTCGGTCTCTTGATTCCAAGAGAGTGCAGCTGCTGGAGACTTGGATTGCGTGAGCATTGCTTCAAGAGGTCGGAGGATGGTCGCGCAATGTGGTATAAAACGGCGGTAAAAGTTTACCAACCCCAGAAAACGACGCAGTTGACGGAGGGATTCAGGGCGAGGAAGCTCGGAGATGGCCTGGACGTTCGTCGTTAGTGGTCTAATGCCTTGTTTGTCCACCATGTGTCCTAAAAAGTCTAACGAAGGAACTCCGAACTCACACTTGTCCACGTTTATGATGAGGTTGTAGTCTTGAAGGCGTTCGAACAGGAGAGGGAGATGATAGAGATGCTCCTCTGGTAATGTATTTGCGACAAAGATATCGTCGACTTACGCGAAAACAAACGTAAGTCCCCGTGTCACAACGTCAATAAATCTCTGAAAAGTTTGTGCGGCATTTCTTAAAACCCAAACGGCATGCGAGTGAACTCAAACAGGCCAAATGGTGTCGTTATGGCAGTCTTGGGGATGTCTTCTGTGGCTACAGGAATTTGATGGTATGCTTTCGTGAGGTCTATTTTCGAAAAGATAGTAGATCCTCTGAGGTTGACAGTAAAGTCTTGAATGTTGGGCAATGGGTAGCGGTCAGGGAGCGTGGCCAAGTTTAAAGCACGGTAATCCCCACAAGGCCTCCAGTCGTCAGTTTTCTTGGAAACCATGTGGAGGGGCGAGGACCAACAGCTCGAGGATAACCTAACGATTCCCATTTCCAACATATGTTCGAATTCTTGCTGGGAGATGCGAAGTTTCTCAGGGGATAATCGTCGGGGAACTGCGTGAGTGGGTTGACCGCGGGTGACAATATGGTGTACAACGTCATGCGTGGCAGGTTTGTTCCAGTCAGGGGAGGCAGTCAAAATCGGGAATTCTTTGATAAGACTTGTGTACGGCTCAGGTACGCAGCATTTTATCGTGAAGGCGAAAGATGAGATGGTTGTAGGCTTGCCCACTACGGAGAGTCCGGTGGTAGAATCAATGAGTTTCTTGTGTGCCATGTCAACCAAAAGTGTGAAATGGGATCAGAAGTCCGCACCCAGGATGGCATGGCTGACTGGTGCAACGAGAAATACCCAACGAAATATTCGCCGAATGCCAAGTTCGACAGCAAGGGATCTTCTCCTGTACACAGGGATGCTGCTGCCGTTTGCTGCTCGTAGATAACAAATAGGAGGGGAGCCTTTGTCAGCGGTTTGCGAAGGAAGAATGCTGACCTCGGCCCCTGTATCGATGAGAAACTGAACATTTGAAAGTCCGTCTTTGAGGAAAAACAGGCGACTGGCAGAAGGTTTTGAAGGAGCACTCGTCGCCCCTAGTGTTCCCTGGTTTCGTTTCCCGACCATTCACAAGGCTGCGTGCAGCGTTCTGCTCTGGAACCAAATTTGCGATGGTACCAGCAAGGTTGAACGTCTGGAGACTGGCTCCTCAAAGGGGAAAAACGTCGCGATTGTGATGATCGGCTAAGGAGATCGAGCAGATCGGGACGAGTTGCGGGATGGCTCTGAAGGACGAGCAAGGGAGCTTGCGACGAGTGTGGTCAGGTTCTTGACTTCCTCCCGAAGGGCCGTCATCTCTTCAGAGGAGGCGAATCTTTGCTGTTGTGGTTCAGAGAGCAGATATACGTTCGAGTTGTGCACAGAACCCTGTGGTGGCGCGACCTCTATGCTTTTGTCGGCGTGCAGTGCCAGAGCAGGCAGGGTTAAATCTGCTGCCGTGGTAAGTAGCATCTGGACAGTGGAAGGAAGTCGTTGTAGAAAAAGTTCTTTTAGTAACTTCGCATCAAACGTCACTGCTCGCTCGCCAAGAAGGGCCTGCATGTGACGAAGTAACTGTGAAGGTCGCCGATCTCCAAGCTCTTCTGCTGCCAACAGCTGCTGTAGGCGCTTGCGTTCCGAAACCGTCGTTCGTTCTAGGATTGCCGCTTTGAGCGTGTCGTACGGTGCAGCGGTGGGCGGATTTCAGAGAATGTCATAGACTTCCAATGCTACTTCATTGGGAAGGGCAGCTACCAGATGGCCGAAACGAGTCGTTTGTGACGTGACGTTCGAAACGCCGAATCGGGCTTCAACCTGTAGAAACCAGATTTCCGGGTGCTGTGGCCAGAAAGGCGGGAGGCGTACAGCGTAGTGGTTGACGGTATGGGGAGGCTCACCCGTACGATCCGTTTCTTGCGTGTTTGTGGCCATAGTTCGCGGGTCACCAGTGTGGTAGCGAAGCAAGGAAAGGAACCGAACACGACGAAGCTCGGGCCAAGACTATTTCTTTATATCACCGTCACGCGCCTGTTGCCTTTTAGCCCCGCGCACCGGCATCCGATGGACATCTTTTTCTTTGATGCTTTGTCACCACAGCACAAAACAAAACTGAAACTGTTAGCCTAAGCATTTCTGCCCACTAATCAAGCTTCCGTACGATTTGTCTGTCCAGGTGCCCCTTTCATTGACACAATACGTTGGTGCATTTGTGAACGGACATATGCTGGTTGATAATAAATATTTTTTCAACGTATACGATAAAACACTTGAAAGCGTTTGACCCCGATGCATGTCACATAAAGAAAAAAAAGTTATGCTGGGATGGAGGTGCCAAAACAGACACATCCATTTTGCTCATTGTCAGAGCCGGTGTCAACCAGACCGAAAGAGACGTAATTAATATTTGTGAGATGAGCTGCAAGTTTGTAACCGGCGTCTAACTTGACAGACTGCGCTGATCCCGTCACTGAAAATAATGAATCTGAGCTTCTGCACATGCTCTGATATGAAAGAGCTCGTTTCAGTAAAAGAAAACTCGGAACATAGGCATTAACAATTCTGCACGTTCCATATGACTTAGTGTTGGTGGTTACAATTTATTATTTCAGAGAGTTTCAGACATGAGGCTTACGGGCTAGTGAACAGTTACACCGCGATAAGAAAAAAAGCACAGCGATCGAAAACATAAGAAATATAACACACAAACGCCAGTCTTTCATAAAGTTAGCGCAACACGGGCACGTAAAAAGTATCAGATTTGCAATAAAGAGGCCAATAGGGCATTACTCAGACATTCAAATAATCTCACTTTCGGCAGAGAGCGTCATAGGAAGCCAAGGCAAAACCAATACGCCATCGATGTTATTAAAAGAACGGCTGCATCCAAATTATTGCCTGGAAGTGCTGAATGTTACGTTACATGGGAACTATATTTCGACGATGTGTTTCGCAATTCAACTGCGCGAACCATGGCGTTTCAAATGTTTTCGGGCCTTTTCAAGCTGTTTCACATTATGTTTAACAACTCCTATCCTTGTTTTTACGTTATAAAAAAACTCACAACTATGGAAAAAAAAAACAGATGACAGATATGGAGGGACCAAGGTAACTGTCAGCGTGTTGTAAATTATGACTTTGTTTTTCTAGCGAAGTTCACGCTGTGTTTAACATCACAAGCGTGGTTCGTATGTGACGAGGCTGCAACATCCGTAACAAAAACGTTTTCAAAGGAAAGGGTCTAAAAAATGCACACTGAGCGTCATTTCAATGAAAGAATTACTAATAAAAAAGGCTACAAGGACACCTAAGCAATTCGTATGAGTTGTAAATACGAAAGCGTGAATGTCGTTCTTCCGCTCCGTTAGAACATCTGCGGCGTACTGGCGTGGACGGCCACGTTTCTCTACTGCGGAGGTTGCCGCGACGGCCGAGCGCGCGCTCCCGTGAAGTGGCCGCGCCGCGCTGAGATCGGCCGTACAGCCTCTCCGGAGTCTGCCCGGGCGGGATCTGTTGGCTCTGCGGCCAGCGGCTCCCTCTTGGGAGCCGCTGGCCGTGGTGTAGCCATTGGCCGTGGTGCAGCCAATGGGAGCCTCGTTCCTTAACACTATGATGCGCGCCAGCCAATGGGAGCCTGTCCATCAGAGCGCTGCTACAGACGACAAGTTTGTCTCTATTGGGACCGGGGAGTTTATGTGCCGTTCCGCGCGCCTTCAAGAGCTAATAACGCCGGTTCGCTCCATGGGACAGTTAATGTTTTCGCATTAAAAATATTTCAACTCTTCTTGGTCATACTGATAAACTGGGGGAATACAAAATCCGTCGTGTGTGCCTTATGCGTGAGTTCTGATTTGTTAGAGAGCTTTAGAACAGGGGGCGTCGTCCCTTTAGATGCACCGAGGAGGTTGGGGCGTCGCACTGGGCATGTGCAGACGTTCTGCTCATGCGCAGTACGATGCCCCAAGCTGTTTAGGGGCCCTCAAGCGGTAGGGACGCCTGTTCTAAAAGTCTTTACTATGCATGGTTACGGGGAGCTTTAAAGGCCGAGGAGCACACTTGAGATTCTGTAAGGAAGAAGATCCTCCTCAGCATGGGGGAGGAAGAAACAGGCAACGGTGGACAGGGTAGAGGGGGGAGAGGAGGAAGCGTGGGTAAAGTGGAAAGCGCGAACTGGTTGTTGTTCTTTAAGAAGTTTCGGACGCGGTGCACGCACGTCACATTATTACCATTTTTTTTTTCGGATTTATACAAATGGTACAGAGAAGTTTAAATTGATTCACAATTGCAATGTGTCACAAAACAAGCTTTAATTTGAAGTTTTTCACTGTATTAAATTTTACAGGGACAGCTGTTAGTGGAACATTTCGCGGTTTCAAGTCGTTAACCGCGCTCCATATCGTCGCAGACCATTTTCTGCACTCTGCCAAAACATTCCACGGGCCGCTGATAAAAAGATAACAAACAAGCAAGATAGCATGCATAGTCATCCATGGTACCAAGATAACATGCAAAGTCATCTATGGTACCAAGATAACATGCATCATCAGTAAACAAAATCCCCTGGGACAATCTAGCAGTGCCCTGGGATGGGTGTCGATGTGGCCCAGGATTAGCACGAACAATTCTCGGGAGATACGCAACAAAATTGCCTTAGAATTTTTCATTGCATACTGTAACAGAAAGCAAAGGGAAAGTGAGTGCATTAGTACTCCGTCGATGCATTTGACAGATACAAAGTTTTATTTTCTAAACGTTAGCCAGAAAGGTTTTAATAATAGTGTGTTTTTAATAAACCTTTATCTGATAGTGCACTTCATCTTGTCTACTTCCTCGTCCCTGTTCATTCGGCGCTTTTTGTTTAGCACGTGTGACTCTTTGTACCAAAGTGACACACGAAAACACGCTCCCCTCTTACACAAACAGCTGGAATGCTCTATAATTAATGTACCATCATTAATTCCAAAACGCTATGAAATTTTCGTCCGGTATTTTACTCGCTTTAATACGAAACGCCTCCGCGGACTCGCTGCGCGCTCGCACCGGTTGTTGAGTTGATCTCCTACGAAATGACACCTTAGCGGCTCCAAAGTCATACCTCAGCTGTCGCTATGTTTCACCTCACGGTTTGCGTAAGTGATTGCATTTTTGTTGTTGTTGTTGGAGCTAGTAGGACGTTGCATATTTCGTGTTCTTAGACTGTGAGGAACTCCTTGTGGTAACGGAAGCAATCGTGATGAAAGGAACTTTATCCCAGCAATTCCGCTATCTATTGACTGCCGTTTAAAGTTGTGACATCACATGCACGCTATGCTATCCCTTGGAACATTAGGGAGTTTTCGAAGATCCTTTTAGCCGTTCCGCAACGCTCACCGCAACCCGCTACGATACCCTGAACTCTAGAGACTACAGTCTTGCTTAGTCGAGTTACTTCCGTTCTCTTTGGCCTTCTTCTTCTGCCGAGCAAGGGAATCGGACTGTGTAAAGCATGTTCCAGAGTTTGATTCCCGCTGATTGTCTCGCTGAGTATCATGGGTTGTGATTCATTGTGCTTGGTTTAGGTTATGTGTGAAGTCTTATCAGTATACCATTCTTTCTATACGCTTTAAATACTTAAGTATTGCCTGTTACGGGTCATGGATTCCCTGACCTGCGGGTAACGCTTTTTTGTCATACTTGTGCCTTACACTTTTCGCATGAAATCCAGCCCACAAACACATGATGTGTTTACATTGCCGGTTAATTTTCACGTCCGGTAGGTACACTGTGGCGACGTCCGAAGGTTGCAAAGGTGGAAAAATTACATTGAAAGACAATCCAGCTAACTTTTGCAAACATATTTGATGAAACCTGAGACTTTAGTGCCACGTGACTGTCACGTCGCATGGACATGTAACTTAATATGACGTCACATCGTCACGTGACGTTGAAATTTACCCTCTACATTTATGGAGATTTTTTTCCCATCTAAATTTAGCGGGGACACGCTTGATGCGACGCCACGGTGTAAGATGACGTCAGCTCAGAAGAAACTTTTTGCACTAGCCTGAATATATTGTGCATATGCGGGGGATCTGCCCAAAACGTCAACAAGGCATGGATGTGTGTATGTTAGTTTTTATTTGGTAGTCCTCTGAATTTTATTCAAAGGCACACCGAAAATTTATGTTCGCTTCTGCTAGGAGATTTTTCCACGACATAGAGGGAATGTTAGGCTACTTCTAGTAAACAATATGTCCTCTCTTATACACTGAAATTGCATCCTGGTTGAAAACTATCAAAATTTAAAAAGGCGCACGTTTTGTTCAGTATGAATTTAACTACGCGTTTCTCATCACGGGAAGTAGAAAAGTTTTATCAGTTAGAAGCCTAAATTCAGCAATAGAAACGTTCCGAAAGTTCATCACTTTCAACGTTGCTAGCACACGTGTATGATTAGTTGAGTTGAAAGACAGGGTAATTAAAAGAGTTTCATAACCGCAGTGACAATCTATTTTTGATTACCTACTGAAGCTGCGCTTTAATTTCATTAGTTTTAAGCGTAATTCCCTAAAAATAGCACAACTTGCAGTATTACAAGCTGCAAAGTAACGTGCTTGTGAGTAATGTTCTAGTCGTTCGGGGGGGGGGGGGGGGGTACATGTTAGTTTGTGAAACGAAATTAAGAGCAGGAACATTCAGGCTTGAACACGACGCTACACTTCGAATATTTAATAATATAATGCGAGTACAATATGAGTAATTTTTGTTTGCCACACATACAATACTGCGCTCGATGATATGCTTCTGAACTTGTTTCTCTGTTTTGTAGCTTGAAACATGAATACTAACCATCGGACCATCTAGCAGATGTTGCGCGTCGGCGTGTATTTCTCAATAGTAACTCAGTTCAACGGACCGTAGTGAAAGTTTAGGCACAATTTCGTCATTCTCATAAATAGCAGTTAGACAAACTGCTAGAGCAGCCTGCTATATCAAATTGTGTAACAGTTTGCTGCAACAAATTGTGTTAAAAATAACATCCACAGTAACGAGGTTAGACACTGTTTTTCAATATCTGCGTCTGTGGAACGCGTGAAATCACTGTTATCAGCAACTCCAGATCACTTTCTTATTTGGGGTATGTATATATACGTATATATATGCATCTCTTTAAAAAAAAAAAACAGTTTTGTTATGTGTGGCTCTTTCCGTGTGATGCACCAAGCAAATATATAACTAAGGTGCATAGTTGCAATCATGCTCCTCCTAATACGCACAAAGAGGACTAAAATAACTGATAAACATTTCTTCATATGACCGACATGGTTTTCCTTTCCGATGCCAGGCCTCCTAAGTAAAAAGGCTGTCAGCCAGTCTAAATTCGGTTTATTTCAAAAGAAGTACCCGACAGACCTTTGTCGTTTATTTTGTTTTAGAATGATCCTGCACTCAGTTACATTTCTTGGTTACGGATGATGCGTACGACAAGAAGCTCGTTGCCTCAAACTTGCTCGTCACTGGTTCATGCTGCAAACAACCTGAGAAAAAACAACCACACTCAGTAGTCTTATTCGCCATGCACGATATTCCTCATACTAGAACGTTCTTAGGTTACACAGTTCTTAGAACCACTTTTTTTTTTTGTCTGACGATGCTTAGAACGTGGGTGATGAAAATTATTTGCTTTTCCCCCTCGCCAGACTTCTGCTTTCCCCCGAGTTGAGCGGACTCGCGCGCTTTGCATTTGCTTTAAGTATTACTAAAATTTACTGATCAAGTGTTTTTCAATATCGCTCAGCGAGTTTCTAAATATATACCCATATGTTTATTTTTCGCGACTTCGAAAGTTAATTAGTAAATTTGCTTTAATTGTTTGGCTAAATAGTGTATTTTATATTTCAAACCATGACGCCCGACATGGCTGGAAATTCACGCCCAAACAAACGTTTCTTTTTTTTTCTTTTTTTTTTGTAAACCGCCATAACTGCGTGCTGCACTCGGGCGACGTCCAGATTCACTCGGGCCTATCGAAGGTTATCGCAGAAGCGCTTCCGCAGGTCCTTTGCGAACTTCACGTTGGGGCAAAGCCTTCCCCCAGTCTCTGTAGAAAGGAGACTGTTGAAAAGCGGGAACGCGAGCTCCTTGCCGAAATTCAATTGGGCAGGGCTGAGACCCGTTGACCGATTAGTGGTCGTACTGGTTGCGAATGCCAGCTCGGGCAGTTTCGCATCCCAGTCCTCGTGGCGCTCTGTGGAGGCCACTAACAGCATCATAAGGTTCCGATTTACCCTTTCCGTGATGTTGGATCGCGGGTGGTATGGGGAAGTTCTTTTGTGCTTAATTCCCAGCACCGCGCATGCGTCCACGAACACCTTACTCGTTAGATAGGAGGCATTATCGCTTACAAGCTGTGCAGGAAAGCCAAACCTAGCGAATGTTTCAAGTAGACACTCCCAGATTTTTTCCGAGTTTAGCTTCCGCAAAGTAAATAACTCAACCCACTTCGTGAAGTGGTCGGTTACCACGAACAAGTGCTGATTGCCGCGGGTACTACGTGAAAAGGGGCCCATGACGTCACAGCAACAAATCTTCCAAGGGCTCTGGTCACAATTGGTGGCATGAGACCGGGGGGCTGACCACCACGTGGTTTTGCCTTCCGGCACACCGAGCAGCTACGAGCGTATCGGAGCACTTCCTGCCTCATACCTGGCGAGGTAGCAATTTGGAATAACTTTTCGTAAGTTTTGCTCCCACTGCTGTGTGCTGCCAAGGCAGAGTCATGCATGTATCGGATGAAAAGCTTACGTAGCTTGCGGGAAATCACGGTCCGTACGCGTTCAATCCGGAATGCACATGGCGGGGCCCCAAGGTCTCCACGCCAGTGGATTGTCCGAACGAGACCTCCCTTCCCCACCACGTCAACCAGGAGAGTTGGCGTGGCATGCATGGTGATCTCCCGTGCGGGATAAGCGTATGTTTGCTCAACTCTCGTCGAGAGGTCCCCGGAGGTCACAGTGGGGCCCGTGAGGGTTTCGGGCGGGGGTCGCCAGGACAGGTAGGAGGTCATTGGCCGTGCCTTATCGTAAGCTCGGGCCCCACGTTTGGCGCCATTGTGGTCGGTTTGCCTTGCTGCATATCCGACCCGGAATAATAACACGGAGCCAACGGTTTCAACAAGAAACTACATTTAATGGGACATGGACAAGATGATTAACATTGTTACCGGAGGCGCCTGAGTCCAGCCAACAACTCCCTGTGCGCCGCCTCTGATCTGCCTTATCAAGGCGGCGCATCCGATGTACGCGTCTCTGGCGTGACGTCGCAAGCACGCGGAGAAAGTTCGGCACCTTTGCCTCGCAGTCGGGCAACTGGGCTGGGGGCCGCCAGGGTGCCCTTAAGCGCGACCGAAAAATATATTTTTTTTTTTCGGTCGCGCACCAGTCACAGAGTTGTGTTTGTCCTTTTTCCACCTCGTTCCCCTTCTCCAGGGTTTTTTTACCGTCACGAAGTATGTCGCTTCATCCCTTCTTTACAACAAGTTAAGTATAAACTCATGAAAGCTTCAAATATTCTCAGCTCCAGCTGGCCTATCGGCACGTGTTCGGGTTTTTCCGCTTCTCAATGAAATCCTGTTTCTAGCGTCACGTGCAATGCCCATTAAAAAACTACTTATATAGATTTACCGGTTTTCGAACCTGTATCCGCGTGGAAAAGGCACCTCTACAAGATATCGCGTGGGAGTCAAACGAAACTTGTCCGCATGAATACCATCCAAAAAGAAAAAAGAAAGAAAAAGGATGTATTACATATAATTTGTAAAACGTAAATTCGTAAAAAAAGGTTAGATACAAATTTGTTATTCTAGTGATTTTTATATTTCTAACTTTTATTCTGTCGTACAAGGCGCGTCACAGTAAAGCGCGTATTTTGCTTTATTTTTTATTACTTTTTTTGTGAACATTATAATCATGCATGGTAGGCCTTTATAAAAACGTCCGTTGTTTGAAGACGACTCCTCGGGGTTTATATGTAATTTATTTGTCAGAGCGTAGAAAAAATGAAAGACGTTTACAAATCTCTATAATGCAAAACTACGCGCGCAGCTCTTTAGGAGGAGGAGGGGAGGGTACGGCGGGAAGGGTACGCCCCTCCTCCTCCTCCTCGGTACCCTCTCCTCCTCCTGTCCTCCTCCTCCTACCGTCCTCCTCTCCTCCTCCTGCGCGATTCTTCCTCCTGTCCCCCTCCTTCTCCTCCTCTTCTTCCCTCCTTCTTCTCCTTCCCTCCTACTTTCCTCCTTCTTCGCCTTTCCTCCTCCTACCCTCATGGTGCTGAATTTGTTCGTGGCTGACGTGACACAAAGTCGCGACGTCATTTTTCCCCATCTAAATTTAGCGGGAAAGCTGAATATGTGTTGAGCCTACGTGGCGTCAATTTCCCCACGAAATCTAGCGGAAACGTTTCCCACCTAAATTTAACCGAAACATTTCCCCACTAACATTAGCGGGATAACGTCCCGCAATGCAACGTGCGCGGTTGCGCCGACCCCGACGACGCCGCCGACCCCGCTTAACCCGGAAACAGACGCCTAAGAACTGCGGTCTAAAAAAATGTATGAAAGATAAACGTTTATTTTTATTTATTTACATATACTGCAGGCAGCAGCGCTGCCCACTCAGGGGAGGGTTACAAAAGGAGTTTACTCAATAGATGTTCGAATTGGTTGACATCTGTACATTCCACAAGCAATGACGGCAGGCAATTCCATTGTTCAATTGTGTTAGGAAAAAAATACTTTTGAAAAAGGTAAGTCCTGGCAAAGTATGGGCATATGACTTTAGAGTAGTTTAGTCGAGCTGATCTTAGTGGCACAGGGAGAAGATAAGTGTCACTTGATAGACGAGATGAATTGTTTTAAAGTAAGTAAAGAAACTTCAGCCTTGAGATTTGTCGGCGAACGTGGAGCGGTTCGAGTTCAAGCTGCTTTAACAAGTTAGTTACTGATGATGAAATGCGGTAGTCTGATAGGATGAATCTTGCAGCAAGACGTTGGATCCGCTCCACCTCCGCAATGTCTTTCACAAAATACGGGTCGCACACAATAGAGGCGTACTCTAGGACTGGGCGAACTAGAGAACGATAAGCTATAAGTTTCACAGCCGAGTGACACCCTTTGAGTTTTTTTCGAAGAAAGCATAGCTTTCTGAACGATTTGGCACATATGTTGTTGATGTGCTGGTCCCATTTGAGGTTGTTTTAATGGTTAAACCTAAGTATTTCACAGAGGAAACTTCTTGAATGCACCGATTGCCAATGTGGTAAATGTAACAAAGGGGATTTGTTTAGTAGTCAGTGTCATTGAGATGGTTTTAGAGAAGTTAAATTTTTGTTTCTGAATGTCGCACCAGTCCGCAAGTTTACAAAGGTTTTCATTCAATGTAGTCTGACAGGAACAATTTTTGACGAAAGTATGCATTACGCAGTTATCAGCAAACAATTTTACACCAACACATTCATCAATATCTTTGAAAATGTTGTTAATGTAAACACAAAAAAGTAACGGTGCGAGCGCGGAGCCCTGTGGTACACCAGACAAAACATGTAATTTATTAGACCTAGAGCCATCACGTTCAACGAATTGAGAGCGGTTTTGTAGATAGGCCTGTATCCAACGAACCAGCCCATCAGGAAGTCCTGCTTCTTTTAATCTATCAATAAGCAGATTGTAAGGCACGCGACCGAAAGCCTTTGATAGATCTAAAATATTGCGTCGATTTGGTGACGATTGTCGATCGTGGCTGCAAAATCGTCGACTACAGATATTAGCTGAGTCTTTGCGGAAAGGGTTCTACGAAATCCGTGTTGGTTCTTGTAAAAAAAGTTGGTTGACTCTAGGTAACGAGATATATGGTTAGCGACTATGTGCTCAAGTAACTTGCAGCATGTGCTTATTACAGAAATAGGTCTGTAATCCCTGCGTCCAATTTGTCACCTGATTTAAATACAGGAATTACTCTAGCGGTTAGCCAATCTGCTGATAAGGAACACTGATTAAGTGCGGCACTGAAAAGCACGTAAAGGTACTGGGAAACTATTTCCGAGTAGCGATGAAGAAAATGATTAAGTATGGCATTAGCACCGCATAATTTCTTTACATTGATATCCAACAAAAGCGAAAATATGCCCTCATGACTGTGCACAACATCTGGCATCTTAGCAGAAGCGGATGAAGAGACATAATTATCATTCACAATCAAAAGGAGTCGGGTGTAGTAAAAGGTCTGTGAAAACTGGCATTGAACTCATTTACAATTTCTTTACTGTTAGTTGACACAAAACCATTAATTCTTAGTTGTTCGACTCGTTCACTATTTCTCTGATATAAAGCGGCAAACGTTTTGAGGCGATTCTATTAAAGAAGAAGTAAGAGTTTGCCCATAAAGTTTATCACGTGCGATGCGTATGTTACTGAGTAATTCGTCATCGAGGACGTTCAGCTCTAAGCTATTTTTAATTTTTGCCTTTCGTTTGCGTTTGACACGCCTCTTAAGTTGAATTATCTCACGGTTGATGCATGGATTGTGTCTTCTGAGTGAGTTTCGACAAATCGGAAGAAACGTATTGATGCAGGACGAGACGAGGCTTTTGAACGTTTCCCATAGAAGAGATCAACGTCATTGTTACGCTTAAAATTCGCAAAAAATGTAAACAATCAAGCACTGATTCATCGTTTGCAGCTGAAAAACCGACTGAAAGTCTTAAGTGGGTGTCGGTTTTGTTTTTTTAATAATCAAATTTAGATTAACCAGTTTGTGATTGGCGATTCCATCTGCGGTAGACACTGTACACTCGCAGGAAAAATCTTTGATAAAAATAAGGTCTAGGATTGACTGAGTTGTCTCTGTGACTCGAGTGGGAACAGTGACTATCTGTTTAAGATCATGGAAAAAGACAGAATCAAGAAGCAGGCATGCGCTCTCGACGTCATGACGGCCCGAGATAGCTAACGCACTCCAGTCAATCCCAGGTAGGTTGAAGTCGCCAGTGAGCACACATTTGTTTATTAGGCGTGAGCATGCGATCAAGATAGTTCTCCAGCAATTCAATATATGATACAGGACTATTCGGCGGCCTGTAAACGACGCCAAATAAACTAGAAATATTCCGATTTCGAGTATTATTTAGGTTCTACGGTGACTATTGTTTTAGATAAGTTATTCTTGCAAAAAATCTGAATTTGTATTGGTTCTCGGATAGCTCCAATATTATCAGTCGTGTAATCGATATTATGGTATCTCAGTCACTTGAAGCGTATGCCGAGGGCTCTGTGATCGTTCGCCGGTATGTGGACGACATTTTGAGAGCGGCTCCAGAGTTAACCTTTTCGGTAGAGAATGTGCAGGGTGGTTGGCTGCAATTCTTAGGCATTCGTTTTGTAGTGCAAAAAGGTTTTTGTTGGGACTTTGGTAAGACCGATTCAAAACCTTTGTTTTCCAGGTTAAGCTGCCTTTCTAAATTTGTAAAGAGGGGAGTAGTGAAGTCCGTTTTAATGAATTCGATCAAATGTTTTTGCATAAATCGGTTGGGAGTGGGTCTAGAAAAGCAGATTTGTACGTTGTACTCGGCGCAATATAGCAGTGATTTAGTTTCCTCAGTCATTCATCGTTGGTTAACCAGTTCTAATGAAAGTAGAGACACCACAGTGAAAAAGAGCAACGTTCTATGTCTACCCTATTTTCATAATGTCTCCCATAATTTGAAGGCGTTGGCTGCGAAGTTCGGTTTGAGAGTTGTGTTTAAACCTAATTTTCGGCTAGATAGATAAACTCCTTTTTGCTGAAAGAGATTGCGTGTAACAAAAATCACAGGGACTGTCCCGTGAATTGCGATCTGGGCGTTGTCTATCAAATTCCAGTGAAATGTGGGGCTTGTTATGTAGGACAAACGGCCAGGTGTATTAACGACAGGTGAACTGAACATAAGCCTGCAGTCAAAAACAAAGCTGAGTCTTCAGAACTGGCAATACACCTTTCTTCTTGTAATAAGTGCGTAGTTGTGTGGCAGAACACTAGGGTCCTTAACAAAAAAAAAAAAAAAAAGATTTGTACAAATATCTAGCGAAAGACTCATTAATGATGAATAAGCAAAAATATTGTTTTAGCAATATGTCTATTTTATTAGGAAAACATATTAGAACGTTCCTACACCAGTGATATTTTTGTGTGTCTATGTTTGGTTACCTATGTTTTTAGGGAGATAAAAACATTCTCAGTAACTATTCTTCCCGTTTTTCCGACATGGTTAAAAAAACATGATACAGGCTTGTTTAGTAAAGCTTTCCGATAAACACAATTTGCTAACCTCCGCACAGTGTGGGTTCAGAAAAAATCTATCAACTGAGTTAGCACTGCTGGAGCAAAAAGAATTTATTCTGAAAAACTTCAATGAAATAAAGCTGGTTCTGGGTGTATTTACTGGCTTTACAAAAGCATTTGACTACATAAATCACAATAAATTACTTCGTAAACTTGATTTCTATGGTATTCGCGGTTTGCCTTTATCGCTTTTGAGGTCCTATTTACACCATCGTAATTAGTATGTTTCCATTGGTAAATATTCATCTGATATCAAACCAGTTAGATCTGGCGTCCCACAGGGGAGTATACTTGGGCCATTTCTTTTTAATATCTATATAAAAATATTGTCAATATAAATCCATCGGCAAAAATTTGTAATATATGCTGACGACAGCAGCATATTTTTTTTCCGGCACAAGCAGCGATGAACTTATCGATGTCGCCAATTTGACCTTGTCTAAATTGTACGCATGGGCACGGGATAATGGTCTGAACATTAATACCGAGAAAACGAAAGCCATAATGTTTCGGACAAAAAACAAGAGTATATTAATAATTCGAGACATCGTATTGAACTCCTTCCCAATAGAAATTGTTAGTACTTTAAAAACTCTTGGAGTATTTTCTTCAGAACGAATGTCATGGGATAACCGCATTGATCACTTAGCCACAAAACTGTCTCGTGTTAAAGGACTAACATATGTCACGGTTCTTCCCTACCCGTTAATGTAAAACCATTAATATATAATGCCCTGTTTCAGTCCCATCGAAATTACTGTAGCCTCGTTTGGAGTAATACGACGTTGACTAACTTGCAGAAACTATATTTATTGCAAAAACGAATATTGAGAATTATTTGTAATGTGCCTTATAACTATCATAGTGAGGGCTTGTTTCCAAAGTTCCGAATGCTAAAAATATTTAACCTCTATGAATATAGATTATGTATCAGCTTAAAACTCGAGAACAAAAGATAATATGCGTTTCTCGTCAGACTTATCCGAGTTAGTGCCGAACGATCACGTCTATTTAACCCGACACATGGAATATTGGAAGGTTACCGGCTGTAAGACAAACTATGGTACACAAACACTACCTTACACTATACCTAAATTGCTCAACTACCTCGCGAGCAACGAAATTTGTATAGACTCTACGTATATTAACTAAAGATTGGCGTTCATTCTATTTGCGCTTGTGATTCTTCATCGATGCATACGATATAATGTTACCTAATACCCACTTCTTTGTTTGAACTGTATATGGTTATTTTTAGGGCTACAACAGTATCTACTGTGTAGTGTTTATGACAATTTTGATGAAGTTTTTGTCTTAAGCATATGTGCGCGTGTGCTTCTTTTTTTTTTTTTTCGTGCTTCGCCTGTCACTGTATGGGGCTTCGTGCTCGTCAAGCCTCCACTGGAGGCTTTTTCCCTTCTGTCACTCCAATTCATTTGAAAAATAAAGTTATTATTATTATACCTATTTTTTCCCATTGTGTAAATCTTCACCCCAAAAACCTTTTTTTTTTTGTTTTGTTCTCTTGCTGTGGTTGGCTTTTCGCCAGATTGAAGCATGATTCTGTTCCGATTGTTTGAGTGTCGCCCCCTCACCTGAGTTCAAGGTTGTTTTGTTTTGTGTGTCCGGGTCTTCATGTTACCTTTTGGTCCTTCGGTTTCCTTCTTCCTGTACGTACCGATAAAAGGTCGTGAAGCGTGGAATCAATGTCAGCTGTGTTTGGAGGTTCTGTGTCGTGGTTGTCCACCTTGACCCCACTCTCCAGGGTTAAAATGTCTATATTCCGATAACGGATTTCGCACCGAATGCTTTCGTGTTCCGGAATGTTTTCAAGTCTAACGATATCAACTTGTTTCTTTGCTATTATTGTTACGCCACCACCTCGTCCTTCACGATCCCGTCTTGCTATTTTATGTGAGGGGATATAATTTTGAAATCAGTAATATTTGGTGACAACCATGTCTCTGTAACCGCCATTAGGTGAGGGTTGTGGAGCAGGATAACTTCTTCCAATTGTTGGGATTTGTTAGCAATACTTATTCCGTTCAGCACACTTATCCGAAGCTTTTTAAACTCGTTTCAAGAAGATGCTTGAGCAGAATTGGATTGGCGAACTTGCTTCGGACGGAAATTGGTAGGGTGAAACTGTTTTGGGAACGAGCTATCTTTGTCCTAAATATAAACCGCGTCGTCCACCCTGAGGCGGTCGTAGTCCAGGGTCACTTTGTGGCCCTGGGCTTTGAATTCTTTGCCATGTTGCCACAAGTTAGACCGCTTGTTAAGTGTAGCTCTTCAGTAATCGTGACTAATAGACATATTTGAACCTTTTAGTTTAAAACAACTCTGCAAAACATGCATTTTCTCGTTGTAGTCAAAAACATTTAGCATGCGGGTCTTGTCTTATCGGATCTTTTTACGTCGATCCTGTGCACCCTTTCTACTGATTGTGCTGTAACCCCCAATTTAGTACAAAAAATATCCTCCAACACATGCTGCTTTAAACAAACAGGGATCTCGCCTTTCATTTCTGGGAGGCCAAAGATTACTAGGTTTCGGCGGCGACTTCTATCTTCAAAATCTACCATTTTCTGCTGTTGTTGAGTAATTATTTTCTTAAGAGCGGAGACTTCTGACTTGAGGTGATTACTTTGTTCGGTATGCTCGATTAAGACTTTAAGCGATTCGTTTAACTCAGCAAACTTAGCTTTTATTATTTCTTCCATTGTTGACTGTTGCGAAGAAACTTTGTCAATTGAGGCCTCTAGAGCTGAACGCATTTCCTGAAGAAATTACGTAACCTCAGGACCGAGATTTCGCTCAACATCCCGGCAAGTAGAATCAGGACACTTTGAGATTCATCAATCATCAAAAAACACTTTGCCAGGCACGGCAGGACAATAATACTCCTATTATTACTCGGAAAACATTTTTTTTATATTTTCTACGAACTTGTGCGAGTAATAAGAAGGGGTTCATGAATGCGTCCGTGGTGGTCCCGCCGTGCCCTCTGAAGCCTTGAATACCGTGCATGGCTATATGCCCCGTTGAAGATGGCGCTGCAGTCGAAGCTTGGAAGGGTGGACGAGTCATCACGCCACGCCCCACTTCTGCTTCTACGTGGTCTTGCTCGGTGATGAACGCAGCGAACTTGCCTTGCGCATTGCACCGTGATGCACAATCAAGTGCAGTCCACAGTGTGACTTGTGCGAGTAATAGGAAGGGGTTCATGGATGCGTCCGTGGTGGTCCCGCTGTGCCCTTGAAGCATTGAAGACCGTGCATGGCTATATGCCCCGTTGAAGATGGCGCTGCAGTCGAAGCTTGGAAGGGTGGATGAGTCATCAAGCCACGTCCCACTTCTGTTTCCACGTGGTCTTGCTCGGTGATGAACGCAGCGAACTTGCCTTGCGCATTGCACCGTGATGCACAATCAAGTGCAGTCCACAGCGTGACCTGTGCGAGTAATTGGAAGGGGTTCATGGATGCGTCCGTGGTGGTCCCGCTGTGCCCTTGAAGTCTTGAAGACCATTCATGGCTATATGCCCCGTTGAAGGTGGCGCTGCAGTCGAAGCTTGGAAGGGTGGATGAGTCATAACGCAACGTCCCTCTTCGGTTTCCACGTGGTCTTGCTCGGTGATGAACGCAGCGAACCTTCCTGGCGCATTGCACCGTGATGCACAATCAAGTGCAGTCCAAAGCATGACCTGTGCGAGTAATAGGAAGGGGTTCATGGATGCGTCCGTGGTGGCCCCGCTGTGCCCTCTGAAGCCTTGAAGACCGTGCATGGCTATATACCCCGTTGAAGATGGCGCTGCAGTCGAAGCTTGGAAGGGTGGATGAGTCATCAAGCCACGTCCCACTTCTGTTTCCACGTGGTTTCGCTTGGTGACGAACGCAGCGAGCTTGCCTGGCGCATTACACCGTGATGCACAATCAAGTGCAATCCACAGCGTGACCTGTGCAAGTACTAAGAAGGAATTCATGGATACGTCCGTGGTTGTCCCGCTGTGCCCTTGAAGCCTTGAAGTCCGTGCATGGCTATATGCCCCGCTGAAGATGGCGGTGCAGACGAAGCTCGGAAGGGTGAATGTGTTATCAAACCACGTCCCACTTCTGTTTCCACGTGGTCTTGCTCGGTGATGAATGCAACGAACTTGCTTTGCGCATTGCACCGTGATGCGCAATCAAGTGCAGTCCAAAGCATGACCTGTGCGAGTAATAGGAGGGGGTTCATCGATGCGTCCATGGTGGTCCCGCTGTGCCCTTGAGGCCTTGAAGACCGTGCATGGCTATATTCCCCGTTGAAGATGGCGCTGCAGTCGAAGCTTGGAAGGGTGGATGAGTCATCAAGCCACGTCCCACTTCTGTTTCCACGTGGTCTTGCTTGGTGATGAACGCAGCGAACTTGCCTGGCGCATTGCACCGTGATGCACAATCAAGTGCAGTCCAAAGCATGACATGTGCGAGTAATAGGAAGGGGTTCATGGATGCGTCCGTGGTGGCCCCGCTGTGCCCTCTGAAGCCCTGAAGACCGTGCATGGCTATATACCCCGTTGAAGATGGCGCTGCAGTCGAAGCTTGGAAGGGTGGATGAGTCATCAAGCCACGTCCCACTTCTGTTTCCACGTGGTTTCGCTTGGTGACGAACGCAGCGAGCTTGCCTGGCGCATTACACCGTGATGCACAATCAAGTGCAATCCACAGCGTGACCTGTGCAAGTACTAAGAAGGAATTCATGGATACGTCCGTGGTGGTCCCGCTGTGCCCTTGAAGCATTGAAGTCCGTGCATGGCTATATGCCCCGCTGAAGATGGCGGTGCAGACGAAGCTCGGAAGGGTGAATGTGTTATCAAACCACGTCCCACTTCTGTTTCCACGTGGTCTTGCTCGGTGATGAATGCAACAAACTTGCTTTGCGCATTGCACCGTGATGCGCAATCAAGTACAGTCCAAAGCATGACCTGTGCGAGTAATAGGAGGGGGTTCATCGATGCGTCCATGGTGGTCCCGCTGTGCCCTTGAGGCCTTGAAGACCGTGCATGGCTATATTCCCCGTTGAAGATGGCGCTGCAGTCAAAGCTTGGAAGGGTGGATGAGTCATCAAGCCACGTCCCACTTCTGTTTCCACGTGGTCTTGCTTGGTGATGAACGCAGCGAACTTGCCTGGCGCATTGCACCGTGATGCACAATCAAGTGCAGTCCAAAGCATAACCTGTGCGAGTAATAGGAAGGGGTTTATGTATGCGTCCGTGGTGGTCCCGCCGTGCCCTCTGAAGCCTTGAAGACCATGCATGGCTATATTTCCCGTTGAAGATGGCGCTACAGTCGAAGCTTGGAAAGGTGGATGAGTCATCAAGCCACGTCCCACTTCTGTTTCCACGTGGTCTTGCTCGGTGATGAATGCAGCGAACTTGCCTTGCGCATTGCACCGTGATGCACAATCAAGTGCAGTCCATGCATGACCTGTGCGAGTAATTGGAAGGGGTTCATGTATGCGTCCGTATTGGTCCCGCCGTGCCCTCTGATGATTTTTAAGCATAACACATTTTTATAAAAAAGGCCGTGAAAACAATATATTCATCCACGGTAGGCATTTCTAAGAACTTGCGTTGTTTGAAGACGATGCCTAGGGGTTTAGATATAATTTACTCGTCTAAGCGTACAACTAGAATGTATGGAATATATACGGGGTGTTTTTTTCAAACGTATCAGATTTGTACATTAAAAAAAAAAGCTGTGAAATCTACACTTATGCGGCTTCTTCAGGTGAGTTATACGCTCAGGGAGACATAGAATAGGGGGCCAATCGTAACGATCATCCGGCTAGATAAGTACAATTTGTTAATTAACTTCTTTATGAGTGAAAATAGACGTATCGCTCTCATTAGAAACTTGCTGAGCGTCATCGAAAACCACTAAATCAATATTTTTTATAGATACTTTGAGCGCGACGGAAGCGTTCTGTTGCGCGAAAGGTACCACGCTTGCAACAGGAACAAGGCTGGGGGGCTATAATAGAGAGTTTTAGTAATACGTATAGGAGCAAACGCAGACCCCATACGTTAATGTTAACGTTGCGTCCTCCACACTGCGCATGCGCCATACGTACGTACTGCGGCGAGCCTTGCGTACGTACGCTCGCTATCGATTTTTGCGAACGTACGTAGCGGTCCCCTGCGTGCCATCTCGTTGCTCTCGTCGCGCACGGGAGAGCGCGAGACTAGTCCAGTTTGAAAAATGGCGGCGGTGAGGCAAACCAGCGGAAGTGCTACGCGCATTGTAGGGGTTCGCTTTACCGTTGAAGAGGACATCAACCTCCTCAAAGAAGTCAACGCGACGAACCCTTTCGAGCACCCACAAAGATGGGTGTCGATAGCCAAGAACGTTGGCGACGCCGTCGAACTGTTGGAGAGAGGGAAGGAGGAGAGTTGCGCGTGCGTAGTTCGACTGCCGACTACAACGCCGACGCCGCGGGACATAGACCCGAGCAAGAGATGCTCCGCATCTAAAATAAAAAATACTGGCTGACAGCCTTTTACTTAAAGGCCGGGCATCGGCTGCTGAAAACAAAACCATTTCGTACATCTGAGGAAATTTTTTTCAGTTATATTAGTCGTCTTTTTGTGTATTAGTAGGAACATAGTTGCAACTATGCACCTTTTATATATATATATATATATATATATATATATATATATATATATATATATATATATATATATATATATATATATATATATATATATATATATATATATATATATATATATATATATATATTTATATATGTGATTAATGCATCAAAGGGAAAAATCAACAAAAAACAAACCTGATTTTCTTTAAGTAGATATATATACCTCCCCCTAATTAGAAAATCATTTGCTGATGACAGTGATTTCACGCGTTCCACAAACCCAGATATTGCAAAACGGAGTCCAAAGTCGTTACTGTGGGTGTTATTTGTAACACAATTTGTTATAGCAAACTGTTCTAGCAGATTGTCTAACTGCTATTTTTGAGAATGACGAAATTGTGCCAAAATATTCACTGCGGTGCGTTCAACTGATTTACTATTGAGGGATCTACGGAGACGCGCCGAATCTGCCACATGATGCCATGGTGAGTATTCATGTTTCAAACTACAAAACAGAGAAACAAGGTCAAAAGCACGTAATCGAGCGCAGTGTTGAAACTGTGGCATACAAAAACAAAAACACCCAAATAATACTCGCGATATATTAATAAATATTTGCAGTGTACCGTCGTGTAGAAACCTAAATGTTCATATTTTTATTTTTGTTCCGCAAACTTACATGTATTCTTATGCCCGAACGACTAAGACGTTTTTCACAAACACGCTCCCTTGCAGCTTGTTATAATGCAAGTTGTGCTATTTGTTAAAGAATTGCGCTTTAAACCTGTGAAATGAAAACGCAGCTCCGGTTGGGAACCAAGAATAGATTTCCACTGCGGTAATGAAACGCTTTTAATTGCCCTGTTTTTCAACTCAACGAGTCATGCACGTGTGCTAGCAACATTGAAAGTAATCAACTTTGGGCAAGGTTTTATTGCTGAATTCTGGCTTCTAACTGATTAAACTTTCTACTTCCCGTAATGAGAAAAAACGTAGTTGACTTCATACTTAACAAAACGTGCGCCTTTTTAAAGTTCCGTATTTTTCACCCAGGATGCAATAAAATGTTTTAGTGTATAAGAGATGGCATATTGCTTACTAACTAAAGCAGCTTAACCTCGCCTCTATGTCGGGAAAAAATATCTCTCAGCAGAAACGAGCATACATTTTCGGTGTAAGTGTCTTTGAATTAAAATCAGAGGACTACCAAATAAAAATTAACATACGCACATCCGTGCCTTGTTGACGTTTTGCACAGATCCCCCATAAATGCGCAATATATTCAGGCTAGTGCAAAAAGTTTCTTCTGAGCTGACGTCACCTTACACCGTGGCGTCGCATTAAGCGTGTCCACGCTAAATTTAGATGCGAAAAAAATCTCCGTAAATGTAGATGGTAAATTTCGACGTCACGGGATGGTGTGACGTCACATTAAGTTACATGGCCATGCGACGTGACAGTCACGTGGCATTAAAGTCTCAGGTGGCAACAAATATTTCCCGCAAATGTTAGCTGGGTTGTATTTCAATGTGATTTCTTCGCCTTAGCAACCTTTGGCCATCGCCACAGTGTTTTTACCGAACATGAAAATTACCCGGCAATATAAACACAGAATATGTTTATGGGCTAGATTTCATGCGAAAAGTTTCAGGCTCAAGTTCGACAAAAAAGCGTTACACGCAGGTCAAGGCATTCATAACTCGAAACAGGCAATGCTTAAGCATTCGAAGCATATAGAATGAATAGTATACTGAAAAGACTTCACATATAACCTCAGCCAGGCACAAGTAAATGCATCCAGCGAGATGCAGCGAGGAAATCGGCGGGAATCAAGCCCCGGATTATGCTTATACACAGTCCGATTTCTTTGCTCGGAAGAATGAAGAGGAAAAATAGAACGGAAGTAGCTCGACTACGCAAGACTTTCCGCCGACGATCGCTCGCGGTAGCACGCGACTGTCCGCGGTGAGTCATACTTACTCCAGCATAAGTAGTACTCAGGCGACCGTCGGCCTTGAGTCATATTTAGCTTAGCATACTTTGCCCGGCAAGCTTAGCTCGCTGTCGAACGTCGTCGTGCGCAACGGGTTCCCGAATAATAGGGAGTTTTCGCAGATCGTTTTCGCAGTTCCGCAAACCTCTCCACAACCCGCTACGACACCCCGAACTCTACAGTAGGGCGTTTTTGTAGACCGCGTTTCGCCCTCCGCTAAGCCCTCCGCAACGAAGAAGCCCCTACTGCGCCTGCACGCCGATGGCCTTTACTAGGAAGTTTTCGTATACGAAAACTCCCTAGTAAAGGCCATCGGCGTGCAGGCGCAGTAGCAGCTTCTTCGTTGCGCTGAGCTTAGCGGAGGGGGAAACGCGGTTTACGAAAACTCCCTAATGTCATGTCGACTCACGATATCGCGGGGTGGAACATAATAGGAAGTTTTCGGAGACCGCGTTCCCCCTCCGCTAAGCCCTCCGCCACGAAGAAGCCGCTACTGCGCCTGCGCGCCGATGGCTTTGACTGTAGAGTTCTGGGTATCGTAGCGGGTTGCGGAGAGCGTTGCAGGACGGCGAAAACGATCTACGAAAACTCCCTAATGTGTCAAGGGATAGCATAGCGTGCATATGACGTCACATCTTTAAATAGCAGTCAATAGATAGCGTAACGGCTGCGATAAACTCCTTCCCGTCGTGATTGCCTGAGTTACAGCAAGGGGTTCTTCACTGTCTAAGGGCACGAAAAATGCATGCTCCTACTAGCACGAAGAACAACAACAAAAAATGTAAACACTCACGCAACCCTTAAGGTGTCACATAACGACAGCTGAGTTGGGACTTCGGAGTCACTAACGTGTCATTTCGGAGCAGATGAACTGAATGAACGGTGAAGGTGCGAGTGTGCACCATAGAGTCCGTCTAAGGCGTTTCATATTAAACAGAGTAAAACATGGGACAAAACGTTCATACCGTTTTGGAATTAATGATGGCATATTAAGTATCGAGCATTTCAGCTGACTGCGTAAGAGGGCAGTGTTTTTGCGTATGTCACTTTGGTGCAAATAGTTACGCGTGGTAAACGAAAAGCGCCGAATAAACGTGCACAAGGAAGTAGACAAGACGAAGGGGACTCTCAAATGAATGTTTATGAAAGAAACACTATTGTTACCACCTTTCTGGCTATTCGTTTAGAAAATAAACCTTTGTACCTGTCAAATGCATGGACGGACTACTAATGTACTTACTTTCCCTTTGCTTTCTGTTACAATATGCATTGAAAACTTCTAAGGCAATTTTGTCTGCGTATTTCCCGAGACTTGTTCGTGCTAATCCTGGGTTGCATTGGAACCTATCCCAGTGCACTGCCGGATTGCCCGAGGGGATTTGTTTTACACACGGTGCATGTTATCTTGCTGCCTTGCATGACCATGCGTGTTATCTTGCTTGCTTATCATCTTGATATCAGCCGCCTGTGAAATATTTTGGCAGAGTGCAGAAAATGGTCCGCGTCGATATGAAGCGCGGTTGGCGACTCGAAACCGCGAAATGTCCCACTAACACCTACCGCTACAAATGTTAATAGCATGAAAAAATTATAATTAAAGCTTGTTCTGCGACATATTACAATCCTGAATTAATGTAAACTTCTCTCTACCATTTGTATAAATCCGCGAAAAAAAAAAGATGTGGACGTGTGTGTTTGCCTCCGAAACTACATAAAGTCCGACGACCAGTTTGCGCTTTCCACTTCACCCTCACTTCCTCCTCTCACCCGTTCTAACCTGTCCACCCTCGCCTGTTTCCTGCTCCCGCATGATGAGGAGGATCTTCGGCCTTGCAGAATCTTGAGTGTGGTCCTCGGCCTTTGAAGCTCCCCGTAACCAGGTATACTAGAGAGTTTTAGAACAAGCGTCTTTACCGCTTGAGGGACCCCAAACAGCTTGGGGCGTCGTACTGCGCATGAGCCAAACGTCTGCACATGCCCCATGCGACGCCCCAACCTCCTCGCGGCATCTAAAGCGACGAGGCCCCCTGTTCTAAAGCGCTCTAATAAATCAAAACTCACGCATAAGGCACGCACGACGCATTTTGTATTCCCCCAATTTGTCAGTATAACCAAGAAGAGTTGAAATATTTTTAATGCGAAAAAATTAACTGTCCCATGGAGCGAACTGGCGTTATTAGCTCTTGAGAGTGCGCGGAACGGCACCTAAACTCCCCTGTCCCAATAGAGACAAACTTGTCGTCTGTAGCAGCGCTCTGATGGACAGGCTCCCATTGGCTGGCGCGCATCATAGTGTTAAGGAACGAGGCTCCCATTGGCTGCACCACGGCGTAGTTCCAAAGACCGCCACCAAAGAAGCCCTCATCATGGCGGCGCGACGGCGTGGCCGCTGGTAAGAAGGAGCCGCTGGCCGCAGAGCCAACAGATCCCGCCCGGGCAGACTCCGGAGAGGCTGCACGGCCGATCTCAGCGCGGCGCGGCCACTTACGAGAGCGCGCGCTCGGCCGTCGTGGCAACCTCCGCAGTAGCGAAACGTGGCCGTCTACGCCACAGGCCTGGGCAGAGATACTCAGAAAAGTATTCCGAGATAGAAATACTGAGATACATTTATTTTTGCTGTATGGGGATATTTCGTAGGTACTCAGCAAAAAGAGGAAAAATGTATCCGAGAATACAGATATTTTAATACAGGTACTGAAATACTGTTATTCCTCGAATGACGTCATGCCCCGTAAAAGTATTTAAGAATGCACTATAAGCTATGCAATGACCCATAAAACGCGAGTCCCAAAAGTGGCGCAAGAAACGAACAAACCTGAATTTTTAAGCGAAAAAAACATCTGTCTTTATTCGTGAAAGGATCTCGCAAAAAGGAAAAAATGAAATTAATTGCACTTGAGTAGGAGACGCTTCCCAAACAGTTCGACGTCAAGACAGCAACGGTTCGGTTATAGTACAAGACTCGCGAACGAGAAAAGTCTCTCCACCGCTGCAAGGGAGCATAAGTTCGTATTAAAACGAATAAATAGCGCCTTCATGGCTGGGAATTCCTGGAGCATGGAGACAACTGGAGACCTCTCACGCGAGTCTGTTCAGACCGTGCCGAAACCGAAGAGTTGCCATCTTCAAGGTCGTAGAACCCGTCATTCATTGTTGATGAAGACGCCTCGTCGCTTGGGTTTTTTGGATATGGTCCGATACTCTCGGCGGCGCGTACGAGCAAGTTCCAAAAGTCGAAAGTGTTTGCCATTTCGCTGGATGTCCATCGCAGTTTGAAGAAAGGGTGCGAACAGGTGGCGAATATCGCCTCATCATTTTTCATTTTGAAAATGATGAAGCGATACCTCCTCTTTCTCTTCGTCTCTAACTCCTCTTCCTCCATAGTTGCTTTTCGTGATTCGAATAAGAAACCATTATGTTCCCAAGTGAACCCCATAGAGAACAAAGGAGGACGATCGTTTCACAAAAGGAGTGAACCCTAGACATCTCACAGCATCCTCTCTTTGATGGAAACCTGACGATTGCCGTCAGGACAATAGACCGCTGTCCGCTGTAACATAAAGCGGACAGCAAAGGTGAGGTTGACATTCTCCAAAAAATAGGGTATTTGTTTGGGCCCTTTTATTCTCATCAATCTTTTGGTGACGTCTTCAAGACGCTGCCCCCCCCCCCCCCCCCCCCCCGGCTTTGCCTGGCCGAGTATTGCGTTACAACCGATACATAGCAAGTGTATTCCACTAATGACATACTAATACGTTTTTTAAATGTATTTCGATACAGAGATACAGATACTCAAAAGTATCACTGAGATAGTATCGCGATACATTTGTATCGCGATACTGTTTAGCCCAGCTACGCCAGTACGCCGCAGATGGTCTAACGAAGCGGAAGAACGACATTCATGCTTTCGCATTTACAACTCATACGAAGTGCTCAGGTGTCGTTGTAGTTTTTTTTTTTTTTTTATTAGTAATTCTTTTGAAATGACGCTCGGTGTGCATTTTTGGGACCCTTTCCTTTCACAACGTTTTTGTTACGGATGTTGCAGCCTCGTCACATACGAACCACGCTTGTGATGTTAAAAACAGCGCGCACTTCGGTAGAAAAAAAAGTCATAATTTACTACACACTGACAGTTACCTTGGTCCCTCCATATCTGACATCTGTTTTTTTCCATAGTTGTGAGTTTCATTATAACGTCAAAACAAGGATAGGAGTTGTTAAAAATAGTGTAAAACAGCTTGAAAAAAATTTGAAAACATTCGAAACGCTATGGTTCGCGCAGTTGAACTGCGAAACACATCGTCGAAATATAGTTCCCATGTAACGTAACATTCAGCACTTCCAGGCAATATTTTTGGATGCAGCCGTTCTTTTAATAATATCGATGGCGTATTGGTTTTGCCTTGGCTTCCTTTGACGCTCTCTGCCGGAAGTGAGATTATTTGAATGTCTGAGTAATGCCCTATTGGCCTCTTTATTGCAAACCTGATACATTTTTACGTGCCCGCGTGGCGCTAACTTTATGGAAGACTGGCGTTTGTGTGCTTATATTTGCTTGTCTTCAATCGCTTTGCTTTTTTTTTTATCGCGGTGTAACTGTTCACTAGCCCGTAAGCCTCATGTCTGAAACTCTCTGAAAGAATAAATTGTAACCAGCAACACTAAGTCATATGAAACGTGCAGAATCGTTAATGCATATGTTCCGAGTTGTTTTTTTACTGAAACGGGCTCTTTCGTATCAGTGCAGGTGCAGAAGCTCAGATCCATTATTTTCAGTGACGGGATCAGCGCAGTCAGTCAAGTTAGCCGCCGGTTACAAACTTCCGCCTCATTTTCGAAATAGTAATTACGTCTCTTGCGGTCTACGTGACACCGGCTCTGACAATGAGCAAAATGGATGTGTCTGTTTTGGCACCTCCATCCCAACATAACTTTTTTTTCTTTATGTGACATGAATCGGGGTCAAACGCTTTGAAGTTTGTTTATCGTATAAGTTGAAAATGTATTTATTTTCAAGGAGCATATGTCCGTTCACAAATGCACCAACGCATTGTGTCAATGAAATGGGAACGTGGGCAGACAGATCGTACGGAAGTTTGATTAGTGGGCAGAAATGCTTAGGCTAACAGTTTCAGTTTTGTTTTGTGCGTTCACTTTCCTTCGAAAGACACATGTAACGAAAATTGCTAGAATGGATAGGATTCCTTTGAATCTCAGTGCTCAAACTTCGGTTAGGGCTGAAAACACAATGAACATGACATTTCATCTGGTTGTTCTTTGCGCATATCAGGATTTTCAGGCCTAAGCGTATTCTGAGCTTGGTCATTTGCTGGGAGTGTTTGGTTGTTCGCAATTCAGAGTGCTTTTCGAGAATGAAAACACCATCACCCTGTTTTCTTTTCAAACTTTCCACCACCAGACTTAATTGGAACTACTGTTGTACGGAAGAGAGTTCCAAGGAACTACGTTCCTGCCACGTGTTCCCCTTAGTGGGGAAGGAGGAACGCCGCCGTTCCATTTTGCAGAGGTGGAACCGGAACTGGAACTCGTCACGTTTTTAAGAGTAGCGAAGAAAGAACGGAGTTTTATTTTGTCTTCTCATCTGAATTTTCACCTAAACTTAGTAGGTACAGTCGGGGACAAAAGTCTCCAGGACGCGCGAGCTGCGACTGAAACGCATTGCTCTGCCATCTGCCGGCGGGACGCCTGGTTTCGAGATCACACAAAAGCGCATGCGCGTCCTACTGTGCCTGCAGACATGGGTCTTTTCCTGCTCTGCTGCGGCGCGGCCCCTAACTCGGAATCGGCCGCGTGGTACCACCTCGGAGATAAGCGCTTGTGACTGACGGGCGTCTGCTATACACATTCCGAAACTGGAGATACCGCCTGCAGCATTGCGCTGCATTTCGCCGTGTCAGCGCACCTTGCTTTATAACCAGTTGAGCTTATCGCTCAGTTGAGCTGCCGTGACTTCTTGCTTTATAGGTGCCATGTCAGTAAGCGCTATCTCCGAAGCGGTGCCACGCGCCCGATTCCGAGTTAGGCGCTGCGCCGCAGAAGAGCTGAAAAACATGCATGTTTGCAGGCACAGTAGGACGCGCATGCGCTTTTGTGCGATCTCGACACCAGGCGGCCCGCCGGCAGATGGCAGAGCAATGCGTTTCTGTCGCAGCTCGCGCGTCCTGGAGACTTTTGTCCCCGACTGTACCTAGGAATTTTATTAGTGTCCATTTCAACCTCCGACTTGAAGGGATGGTGAAGACATTAACAGATATTCGAAGAATAAAACTGGAACAAATGAAATCGTAGAAAATCGACACATAGTTCGATATGTATTTATATTATTGATTGATTGATTTTACAGTATTTTATTCAATACGCATATGTAATGCGCATCTAACGACCCGTACCTTACTCAAAAAAGGAACGGGAACGCGTTTTTTTTTAACCACTGGAACTTGAAACGAGAACTCGTTCTAAGTTCAATATTTAATGAGGGGCGAGCTTTGGTTCCTGTTTTAGAGGAACGTGTAAAACATTAACATGAACCAGCATATGGTGGCCTTATAAAAAAACTCCAGGGGGAGAACTTTTACATTTTGGCAGTTTTACACTTTCTGTACTTAGCGAAATAAAATGAAAGACGTACGTGACACTCATCAAGCCTCTTCTGGAATACGCTAACATAGTATGGTATCCGCATCCAAATGTAGACATTAACACGCTGAATAGCCTGCATAAAGCTGGTGCCCGATGGATATGCAATATTTTGATGCTTACCTCTCCCCTACCTAGTGGGACTCCCCAAGTTGCTCGGATCGCCTAAATCGTCGTCGCCCCCTATTCTAAACATCTCTAATAAATCATAACTCCCGCAAGCACACAGGACGCATTTTGAGCTCTCCGAAGTTAACAGTATTATAAAAAAGTGATGAAACGTTTACATTAGATAATGCAAGTAAAACAAATATTCGCCTGGCCTCAAAAGTTTGATTAAAATATGTTATCGGTTTTAATTTAGGTTAGTTAGTATACTTTTGAAGAATTGATGGAAACCGACGATGTGCTGGATAAAGGGAAGCTCAGGTCTTTCATTCACAAAATAAGCACGTTTCAGAGCACTAATTGTTCTACAGAATCCAACAGCATGTAAATGTAAAATCTAAGACGATATATAAGTTCTTGCGTACACTTTAGTTTTAGTTTTAATCGTAATTTTTGTAGCAAATATTGGAGGAATTTAAAATATCTGTCCCATTTAAAATGTTTACAGCGCTTACTGAATACCTCAGACGTGCTTTACTCGGAAAAACAGAAGTGACAAGGTTGGTTGCATAAAATAACCGAAAATAATTAATAGATAATACGATAATGGAACATATAAATACAATTCTTAAATAAAGTTACCGCAACGGGGGAATGTTAAATGTGACAGGTTTCTGTTAAAGAGGTCCATAAGGCATTAATTACTCAGACATTCAAATAAGCGTTACAGGCAAGCAAAGCAAAGCCGATTGCTTCATGATTCATTGATATTGTTATATCAACAGCTGTATTCAAAATATCGCCTGGAAGCACTGAATGTCGCGTTACATTTAAAATATAGTTCGACTCCGTGTTCCACGATTCAAATGTGCGAACGAAACTTTTGCGAATTTTGGCGAACCTATTAGAACTGATTTTACATTACCTTAAACAACTAGTAACCCTGTTTTCATGTTGTAATAAAAGTAAAAACTTAAAGCAAAATCAGCGGACCGATAGGGGCGACCGAGGACACTGACGGCATGTGGAAAATTATGACTTTGTTTTTCGTTCGAAATGGAGGCTGTTTCTTTTTGAACGTCACGAGTGTGGTTTGTACATGACAAGGCTGCAACATCCGTGACAGAAATGTTATAAAAAAAGGAGTCCAAACATAAACACTGAGCGTGAATGTGCACAACCCTGTACGGCACGAGGGTGGACAGTACGCACTTCACTTCAAGGCACACGTGTAAACAATGTGATTCACGGTGATACAGTACTGGTGCACAAGACTATACCGTGAAATAGATTAATTGTTAAATAGCACCCTGCACACAAACCACATACCTGTTGTTAGTATACAGCCACTGAAAGCTCTCAACGCAAGGCAGAACAGCAGCACGACGTACTCCGTCATGCCGCAATATCTTATAATCAAGCATAGAGTAATAATTGAATAAAGAAGCTGTGATTTCTTGATTCGCATATAAACTCCAAGTAAATCATGTAACTTTAGCCATATCTGAACTCTAAAACGTGACTCTGGGTATGCTTTTCTGCAGAACATTCGAAATACCAATTATGTCGATCTTCAGAAGGAGCTTGGCAAACTAGGTTTTTTATATGACACTGAGATGACGTCAAGATATGAAACGTCATGCTCACTTCTCACATCTTTATTTATAACATATTTTTTAAAGTTCATACATAATTCTTGCATCGTCATTCGCCAACCTCCCTCCTTCCGTAGATCGTATTCACGAACTCAACTCTGTGACGTCACGGCGCGGTGGTGGAAATGTCGGTCGCACTTCCGGTCTGGGGCTGTGGGCAGAAGTCCCTATGCCAGACGTGTACTCCTGCGTTGTTTTGAAAGGAACCAGACAAAAACCTGCCTTCTCGTCAAAACGCCGCGACTGGGGCCGTACCAAAAGTGTCGAGAAAGGTTTGAAGGTCAGTTTTCACCTGCTCGGTTCGTCCGAGAATCTGGATATGTGCCGTGAAAAGAAAAAAGCAGACGCCGTCGGACAACGATTGCTTGGGCGGGAAGCACTTTGGGTTGAATTCGCGGATACTTGTGGTCATCAAATTTATTTGTTTTGTTCCAACATGAACGCCAGAAAACCGTCAAGTTGTGCGAACCACCTACGGACTACGTTCAGTGCGTCTTCAAGTTCAAACGGCCGCCTGATCGTTCGAACTGTCGTCTGCTCTTTCAAACGTTTCTGCTTGTCGTCTGCTCTCTTAGACAACGCCGGCCCGTAGACCAAATGTTGGCCCGGTACTTCTGATAAGAAGTAAGTGCAGGCCCCAAAAGACTTGAATTTAAAGGTTGGTAAGCAGGCTCGATGTAAACAGTAGATACAGTTGATCATTGTTACCAGTGACCATCACCGACTTGTTATGCCTAATTCACTTGGTTCGATTCTGCTTGCGATTTTCAGTATCGACGTCGACCATCTCAGCTACGGCTCACGCTTTTGCAGCCCGAGCGGCGTCGCGACTGAAAATTGCGAGCGAAATCTCATCATGCTTTAGCGTACACACTGCAGCGTCCACGCGGAATGAATCGCCGCATGCCACATTATTCACGCGAAGTTTTGCGGTGTAACGAGCCTCGGTAATTTCGCTGACGCCGCTCAAGATAGTCAGACATCGCCAGGAATACGTAGAATCAATAATTCGAACGCGAAAAAGGGCAGGGGGACTCACACCGACGCCGACAACATCGCATTTCAATGGTTTGTTTATGGGCGACGGCGAGCTCCATGCCCACACCCCCACCGCGCATGCGCGGCGCCGGTGGCGTCCGCTAGGGGCGCTCCGGTTTGTTTGTAAACATGAGTTGGTGTATTGATTGATTCTCGGAGTGTTATGTGGGAGAAGAGACCCTTAGGGTTTCAAGATAGTACTGGCCACCTAAAAATAAAAAATAGTCGTTAATTGCGAACTTTAACACACTGAGCATTGGCAGAGCCTTTTTCTTTTTAACGATTTAGCAATAACTAATTTAGAAGCGTGTTGACTGAATTTGAGATAGCCCCTTTCTCACATTGTCCGAGTGAAAAGCATGACGTCTCTCACTTTGACCTGGACTCAGTGCCTGCTCAAGGTTGTGCCTTACTCAAATCCAAACGGAGCCTTCAACAGCCTGATCTGCGCCATTGCTTAACCAGCTTGACAACGTCTCGGCAGACACCGCCATCTTAGACGTTGTCCTCGCGGCCTTTACGGCCGCAACTGGAATTCACAGTAGGAACTGTTCCTTTCGTCTTATAGACAATTTGGCAGAGTTCAAATTACGAGATAGCGGAGTTCAAAGGAGAGTTCAAATTACGAGATAGCGGGTGTTTCAGTGAGGAGGTGGTCGACAAAAAAAAGAGACTTTCTTCACGCAGGAACTTCCAGCGATGGCGGACGTCAAGGTTTGAAAAAAAAAAAAAAAAAAAACACTGATTAGCATCATTGAAAAAAACCTTGATCAGTAAATTTTTGAAATGCTTAAAAGAAGTGTGAAACGTGCGAGTCCACACCACTCGTGCAGAAGGCAGACGACTCGAAAAAGCGAATTATTTTCATCACCCACGTTCTTAGCATCGTAAGACAAAAAATGAAGTGATCCAAAGAATTGCGTTATCTACGAAAGCTGCTAGTAGCAAGAATAGCGTGCGTGACGAATACGACTCATGAGTGTGGTTGCTTTTATCAGGTTGATTGCAGGAAGAACCGTAACCAATAAATGTAACTGAGTGCAAGATCATTCTAAAACCAAATAAACGAGAGAAGTCTGTCGCGTGCTTCTTTTGAAATAAACCGAATTTATACTGGCTGACAGCCGTTTTACTTGGAGGCAAGGCATCGGTTGCTGAAAACGAGACCGTGTCGGTCATATGAAATGTTTATCGGGTATCTTAGTCGTTATTTTTGTGTATTAGGAGGAGCATGTTTTCAACTACGCACCTTAGTTATACACATATGCTTCGTTTATCACAGAGAAAAAGGAATACAACACAAACCTGCTTCACTTTAAGTAGATATATATATATATATATAAACCTTCCAAAATACGAAAAGGATCTGGAGTTGCTGATAAGAGTGATTTCACGAGTTCCACAAACCCAGATATTGCAAAACGGTGGCTGTTATTTTTAGCACAATTTGCTATAGTAAATTATTCTAGCAGTTTGTCTAACTGATATTTTTTTGAATGATGAAATTGTGCCCAATAATGCACTACGATCCGTTCAACTGAGTTATTATTGAGGAATATACGCCGACGTGCAACATCTGCCACGCAATGTCATGGCTAGTGTTCAAGCTTCTAACTACAAAAGAGAGAGACAACTTCAGAAAGCAAATCATCGAGCACAGTGTTGTATCTGTGGCAAAAAAGATCACCCTTATAATACTGGCAATATATTATTAAATACTAGCACTGTAGCATCGTGTGCAGGCCTCAATGTTCCTATTTTTAATTTTGTTTCGCAAACCTATATATGTATTTTGATACCCCTCCAAACGGCTAGAACGTTGCTCACAAACACGTTACTTTGCAGCTGGCTATAATCCTAGTTGTGCTATTTTTTAGCGAGTTACGCCTAAAACCAATGAAATGAAAACGCCGCTCCGGTAGGGAACCAAGAATTGATTTTCCCTGCGGTTATAGAACTTTTTTAATTACCCTGTTTTTTAACTCAACTAGTCTTACACGTGTGCTAGAAACATTGAAAGTGATGAACTTTGGGCACGTTTCTTTTGTTGAATTCAGGCTTGTAATAAATCTTTCCACTTCCCGCAATGAAAACTTCGTAGTCAATTTCAGTTTAAACAAGACGTGCGTTTTTTAATTATGATATTTTTATCCAGGCTGCAATGTAACGTTTCAGTGTATAAGAGATGACATATTCTTTACTAACTAAAGTAGCCTGACTCTCTGGGGAACTCTCTTCCCGAAACGTCATGTAATAAAGCCTCTACTGCTGTTCAAACATTTGTCTACGTTTACGACTTTCTCGGTGAAGACTTGTTCATTAATACAGCAAAAAGAAACATACATTTCCGTTCAAGAGCACTTCTTACTTTGAATAAAGTTTAGCGGATTACCAAACAAAAACGAACGTATACGTACGTCCATACCTTGTTGCCGTTTCGCTCAGACCCTCCATATATGCACAATATATTTAGGCTAGTGCAAAACGTTTCCTTTGTAATAACGTCCCCAGACAGTGTGACGACACATCAAGCGTGTTTCCGCTTAATTTAGATGACAAATATCTCCGCTAAATGTAAATAGTAAATATCGACGTCGCGTGATGGTGCGACGTCCCATTATGTTACAGGGCTATGTGACGTCGCAGTCATGTGACCTCAAATTGTCACGTGACATCACCGTCTCATATGACGTCAAACTTCGCCCTCCAAAGTTAACTGGGTTGTCTTTCAATGTAATTTTTGCACCATCGCCACCTTCGTTCGTCGCCTCAATGTATTTGCCGGACACAGAAATGAACCTGCAATATTTAAACGGAATGTGTTTGTTGGCTAGACTTCATGAGAAAAGTGTCAAGCTCAAGTGTGGCGAAAAAGTGTTACATGCATTTCACGGCCCGGTTAAGCATCAAAGCATGCATTACACGTAACAGGCAATGCATAAGCATTCGAAGCATATAGAAGGTATAATATGCTCAAACGACTTCACACATAACCTCAACCAAGCACAATTATTCGCATCCAGCGATTTTCAGCGAGGAAATCAGAGGGAATCTAACCCCGGATCGTGCTACATGCAGTTCGATTTCCTTGCTCGGAGGAATGAGAAGGTCAATGAGAGCGCAAGTATCTGGACTAAGCAAGACCTACCGCCGACGGTCGCCTGCGGTAGCTCGCGACTCTCCGCGGGGAGTCATACTTAGTCCAGCATGCTTAGTACGTAGGCGACCGCCGGCGACGAGTGATATCCAGCCTAGCATACTTTGTCCGGCAAACTATGTTCGAATGGGAACGTCGTCGCGCGCAACTGGCACCTGAATAGTGTCATGTCGATTCACGACATCCCGGGGTGGGACGTAATGTGCCAAGGGATAGCAAAGCGTGCGCATAATGTCACAACTTCAAACGACAGTCATTAGATAGCGCTAATGCTGGGATAAACTTCCTCACATCGCGATTGCTTCAGTTACCACAAGGGGTTCCTCACAGCCTAAGGACACGAAAACTGCAAGTTCTTACTAGAACCCACGAAAAAATTGTAAACACTTACGCAACCACTAAGGTTAAACGCATCTATATCTGAGTTGTGACGTCGGAGCCGCTAAGGCGTCATTTTGGAGCAGATAGACTGAATGGACGGGAATGGCCCCAGCGCGCACCATAGAATATAGAACATAGAACATAGAACATAGTTTTATTTGCAGAAAATACAAACCATAGAGTCTGCACAAGCGTTTCGGATTAAAGCAAGTAACACACCGTACGAAAATTCCATAGTGTTTTGGAGCCATTGAGGGTCTATTAAATAGAAAGGATTTCGGCTGTCTGCGAAAGAGGGGAGAGTGTTTCCGTATCTCACTTGGGTACAAATTGTCACGCGTGGGTCATTTCATGCCAAAAGAGACGCGGCTATTTTTCAATGTTTGGGATATCTAAGAAAATTTTACCTTCCCTACCAAAAAAAAACGGTTAAAAAATAAACCGGAATGAATCCAGAATTTCAATCCGTCATATGGGTCCCGGATTTCCGGTTTGCCGGTTTCCGGATCCAATTTTCCAGATCCCGGCAAACCGGATTTCCGGTTTGCTGGGATGCGGAATTTCAATCCATCATATGAGCCCCGGTTTGCCGGTTTCTAGAAATCCCGCAAACCGGATTTCTAGAAACCATTAAATGAACCGGAAATAACCAGTCCGGAAACCCAACCGCAATTGGTTGAAGCAGATGCTGAACTGTATCTGGCGAATCCGTAGATCTTCACCGGAGTGGGTCTAACCGTATATTAAACCGTATCAGACAACACCGGAAAATAATAGAAATAGATTATTAGAGTGATATACGTACCCTTACAAAAACGTTATATCTGGACTTATATTTAAAAATACAGACATGAATTTATAAGGAATTGGGCAGATATGCATAATAAGGCCGAATCTGAACGGGTAAAGTCATATCTGCACAATTCCTTATATACCCATATCTTCCCAATTCCTTATATACCATATATAGACTGCTTTATATGATCCCATGTTAGGGGCCTGTCAAATAGGGTACCCACACCACATAAAGCAATTTCCATGTGATGCTCCTTCTAGCATCACATGAAAATTATTGCCCAGGTTCTATACTTTCCAGGTCCAGACTTCGGATTGCATAATGCATTTTTAAGAATATCCACAAATATATACAATTTACTGCTATCCCACACCGCCAAACGTGTATTTACGTAGATATATCTACAGAATAGGCCACAGACCAATCTTTATTGGCCTGGTTCGGAATTTGTCAATCCGACAAATATGTATGCTACAAAGATAGAATGCAGGCAATCACTAGTTAGAAAACATTTTAACATATCATTCGACGTTGGAAAGTCACAGCCCTTTGGTGGGATTGGTTGTCGAGGGAGCAGACAGGGAATATGGTTTGCAAAAAAGCTTTATACATAAAAGCGCCAAAACTACAAACTATCACTTCCCCCATTCAAAAAAAATGATAAGAAACAAAACTGTAATATCACACGGACAACCATTAAAATTAAAAATGTAACAGCACACGGACACCTATTAAAATAAAGCAAACGGGAGGCAACAATTAAGCTGTAAACTACACGAAAGTTCCAAGGTCGTTGATTCTCACTCACAGAGTCACAGTCCTGATTCACCTCTCTGGTCGAGCACAGCAGTTTAGACATGGGCTTGCTTGCTAGCCTCGTCGTTGAAGTCCTTCCTTGCACCGTGCGATGTTCAAAGTCCCCCAGTCGCTCCTCGCTGGCCTTGTTTTTCCGTTTGTGACCACACACGTCGCACACACACACACACAGACACAATTGTTCCCCGGAGGCAACACAAGATGAAAAGGTCATTACTGCTCCTTGAACACGACGAGGTCACCTCTGTTTCCCGGACTAGAAAATGAAGAGGGCATCATATCTTTAACTAAACCCTCAAAAAAAGGAAAAATATTACCACATAAGTAACAAAAACAAAAACATGAAGGACTAAATCATGAGAAAAAAATGAAATAATGAACACACAAGTAAAAAGAATAAACACATAAAGGACTTATACAGACAGCCACATTTGGTCAATTAACAATAATGTTTAATTCTGGTCAAAAATATTCCTGCTGCACTAAAGATCACCAATATGGTGTGTAAACTAGGCGACCTTGAGCAAAGCAGGTATATTTGTGATCATAATCAAATGTCATTGCGAACTCAACAAGCGTGGCTGCCTGCGTAAGTCTTTCGTATTACTATTCTTCTGAATTCTGTGTTCATTATTGTGGCTGCTCAGGACCGGGCGGAACTTGGTGGTACTTTTTCAATTCTGACCTTACTTCGGAAAGCTTCGTACCCATAGAAAGAAGCACTAGGTTCTCTACAAAATCCCACCCCTTCTCCTTGGAGATACCATCCGAGAATGCTGTAATTGGAACAAAAAAGACAATAATCAGCACACATACACATTATTAACTACATTGTTTTGTAATAATTTTTTTAAATAGGCTCCTGGCCCAGGACCAAAACAACACGACTTTTTTTTGTGGGATGTATAGTTTTGGCACAAACGATTTGGCCCGCATTTCGCTGAATATACCCTGTATAACCTTAAAATGCACCATTAAAATTTCGGCGTACTTTACACCACTATTGTGCTTCCTATGTGCATGACATTTAAAAGCCAAATCCGCGAACACTTCACAATAATTTATGCTTATTAAGCCGTGTGCTTTATGTGGGGCCTTTAAGTTCAAAGCATCCAAAGTGCGCGTCCGTCTGCGTTCGCACAGTATACAGAAGAGGGGAGAATGCGGCCGGACAACTGCTTTCACTCCTTGCAGCATATAGCTCAAGGATTCTCTAAATTTTGCTTATAGAGGGCATTTCACCACGGAGAACGTACAAAGACAAGCTTGAAGGTTGCACACGCAGTTTAAAAAACCGATCACATCGCTTTTTTTATTTTTTTCGCGCCATAAAACGGTGTGTAATTATAATCATAGCATCAATGGGACTACACAAGATTGCATTAAAGTTTCCAATTGGGTGTGTTTTATACCACACAGCCACTGTGTGTACACAAGTCAACTAGCTCTACAGATACCGCTCAGCACATCACTGCTAGGCTGAATCAGATAAGTGTCGCACTTGCCGAGCTTGAAGTACAGTCGTGATCTATACGAAGGTGAATAAGCAATCGTCGACTGCCCAGTACTGGGAGCATCGTGCAGCAGCTGACTTGCTCTCCTTTTCAAATGCCTTGCCAAACAAGTGTGGTAAGTCGTCTGATAAGTAGAGAACGTCACCACGGACAGCACTGAGCAGTTGATACTCACCTGTTTACCTTCATATAGATCAAGTCTCTACCTGGCCGAAGTAGCCAGTGTGCGCGCAGCACAAACGGCTGTATTGAAATCTCAAGAAGATGAACGTTCAGAACAGGCTTGGTAAGGTTTCACATTGCAAGTATGCCCATGCAAATTTCACTTTCTAAAACATAAAAATGCATTTCAAATTGTCACCAGGATAAGCTGCTCTTACACAGCTGTATATATAAGGCAGCTTACCATCAACAAACTTTGCAGACTGCCATGGACCTATCCTCGGCCTAGTCGATGCTAGCTTCTGTTCGGCGAGGGCTGCACTGAGTAGAAAGGTGAAAAATGTGCTGTAGATTATGTGAAACAAGCAAACAAAAGCAATCCTAGAATGCACAACTCGCTAGAGGCACTGACAAATAAAAATCAGAGGTTGGGTCAATTATGTTAATGCAATATACTTGAAACGCATGTCATGAGTGCTGGCAAGATATTTGCTGCCTTCAATCTAGATAAGCTTGTAAATTTACATGCCAAATAACAAATAACTTAAAAGCTGAAATATATTTCGATGGAACTACAAAAACCGAAGACTAGCTCTGCAAATATGGTGCTATCTAGTACACCATAGATGAGTAGAATCAGATTACAGCGTCCCCCTTACAAAGACTGAAGCAAAACAAGTATAGAGTCTGCCGCGCCACTACAACAGAAACGATGGTATTGTGATCTCATGGAGATCAGAGTTCGGAACAAGTTTGACAGGGTTTGGCACGACAAGTATGCTAATGTCATTATTCATTTTTTGTATATTTACGGTGACAGTGCAGGGAAACAATCACACACCAGATACTCAGAAACACAAGCACACGCGCTGAATTTATAACTCTTGTGTATTCGACTACTTCAATCTTCACTTCAACGTCTGGATTGACTTTCCAGAACGTGATAAGCAGAAGAAATAGCACAAAATTCAAGAAAAAAGTGAAAGAAAAGATAAAAGGAAACGACAAAAGAAAAAAAACGAAAAAAGCAAACCCTTACAATTCATCCCTCTCCCTCACCGCTATCGTTTAGATAGAAATTGGAGCCCTTTGGTCGACAGCGCTATAGAAGGACTACTTACACACTTGTCCTTCAGATGCCCTAATCTTTGCGGTTTCATTATTTTTCTTGTCAGTGGGTCTCAAATCCTCCCTATTACGAAACAATTTTCAAAATGTCATATGCAACCACAATCCTGACAGTAGATTCTCAAATGTCCAGCGACGACTCGGTGGGTATTATAAAAATGCTCCCTTAAACAATCATTCAAACACCTGCCAGTTTGTCCTACATACTCCTTACTACGCTACTTATGTAGACCAGACTGGCAGGTGTTTGAATGATCGTTTAAAGAAGCATTTTTATAACACCCACCGAGTCGCCGCTGGAAATTTGGAAACCCACTGTCCGGATTGTGGTTGTGTAGCACATTTGAAAATTGTTCCGTAATAGCTAAGAGTCGAGAACCATTGACAAGAGAAATAATGGAAGCGCAAAGAATAGAGCATCTGAAGAACAAGTGTGTAAGTAGTCCTTCTATAGTGCTGTCGACCAAAAAGCTCTAATTTCTATCTTAAAGATAGCAGTGAGGGAGAGGGATGACGTGTAAGGGCTTCCTATTTTCGTTTTTTGTTTTTTCTTGATTTTGTGCTATTTTGTCTGCTTATCACGTTCTGGAAAGTCAACCCAGACGTTGAAGAGAAGAACGAAGTAATCGAATACACGAGTTGTAAGTTCAGCGCGTGTGCTTGTCTTTCTGAGTATCTGGGGAGCGATTGTTTCTCTGCGCTGTCACCATAGAATATGGTTCACCAACTCGCCCAAGCATTCATTTTATCATTTATGCAACATTAAAATGACTCTGAAAGTGCGACCACCTACGGGGTGTATTCACGCAAGCCTTGCAAGTGTTGAATTGTAGGTACAGCGCTCTGGTTTTGTTCATGTGCGATATATGACCAAATACCACAGAGACCAAAATCTCTACGAAAACTAATGGGCGCTGTGGCAAGCGGCAAGAGTGACACTGTTCACCACTCTCGCCGTTTGTTCGTGTTTGTGTGTTGTTACTAACAAGCGCACCAATGGGAAGGCTTCAGCCATTATTGGGAACACTAAATAAAGAAATACCAAATACAAATACAACACACGCAGCAAGACTGGATGGAAGTAGTGACGCACTTCTGTTGGGGTTCTGCGGATATGTCTACAGCGTGTAGTTGGTCAGCCATTTCAAAGCTGCAATGCGTCGCTCGCTGTAGATGAGCAATTTAGCCAGTGCAGTACGACTGCTAGCCTGGTGTCTTTAACCTGCACCACGCAGTAGTGATACACGCCTGCATGCCGGTACAATGCTCATCCAGATCAAAATGGGCAGGGTGGTGATTGAACCCAGGGTCCCTGGGTTTTGCAGCGCAAGCTTTGGCTCCACGTGCTCCAAGCTGGTGTGTGCTAGCCCAGTCGGCCAGTGATCCCCCAACGCAAGGCAACGCAACAATTGGTTAAAAGAGTTTCTGAACTTCAAGAAAAATATTTTTTTTTTGTAATGAAATCAATTTTATTTTTGCTGCCATGATGCTCTCGATATATACAACTTGCATAAAACTCATGTTGTTAAGACAATACTGTGGAAAAAAGGATGTGTACCACGTAAATTTAGGTCGGCGCCTAATTACTTATTAACCTGCCCTATCCTACACTGAAATACAAACATGAAAATACGCCATTTCAAATCAACATAGAAGCTCCAAAAAGCAAAGATTCTGTGCGAATTCTTAAATTTTTTTGAGTCAAGTTGGAGTTTGGTGTTAGATACAAAACTTTCCTTTTGTTCACATAGAACTAATAATTAAATTGCACGTGCTGAATTCTCAAAATCTCGTTTTGTTCCGTTTAATTAAATGACAAAATCTCTAGTTTCTGCAGAAACGGCCATAATGAGAGCCAGAAAGTCCGACCGCAGAAGACGCAAGGATGGAAGTAATCAATAAAGGAGCAACGAAAGTGCATAGTCACGGTGATCATTGTCTTTGTGCGTCTGCTATCGCCATCTAAGCCAGGGGTCGGAAACCCGCGGCCCGTCGGACAGTTTGATGCGGCCCACGGCATGACACCAGAAAAGCACCCCTCCCCACACCCGCTGCCACTTCTTCACGCATACTCAAAGAACACACGGCAGTTTTGACCTCAAATTGGGTTAGACAGGAACAAGGATCAGTTCCAGTTGGCATTCTTCGGCATCCCCATTCTTGGACACAGAACGTATAGCAGCAAAAATAGCGGTACACCAGGCTCTAAAGTGTTCTAAATATATCCTTTTCTGTTTTGAATGTTTCGATTTAATTGGGCAGTTTATTCGAAGGAAGCTTGTTGGCAAGGTATATGCCGAAGCAGCTGTTGGGAAAGTTTCTAGGCGTTGATGTAATTACAAATGAAGCTAGAATAGGCTGGCTATAGCGCAGCGTGCTGTCGCTCTTTCTGAACGGGAAAACATAACTGAAACAAAATCAACTTATATTTACTGACAGCTTAAAGAACGGATGATGCTGCAATCCCATTGGATGTGAGGCGATACGATGTTATGGTATCGGCACTGCGCCTTCCTTATGCTGTCAGTGAAAACGTATTTTATATTTTTTTCACCGACATTTTAAGAAACGGTTAGCGTGGCTTAATATGTACTCACTTATCGCGTAGTGACTCGTTTCTGGATGTTTTTGTTGGCTAATGCCGCAATTCGGCGGATCGAAAATAAGATGCCCCGGACGTGTTGCTCTTTGCTTTGATTAAGCTCTGAATGGCTATAGATGGGTACCTTGCTGCTCTCAAAAGCCCTAACATTCAAACTTAGAATTACGTATATTCTCTTATTAAGGAATTTCTCTCATTAAAAATGGCTAGACATAATAATAGTTAACGGAACAGGAACAGTTCCAGAGTCTGGCACAGTACACCGTAGCCTAATTGATCTTTCCGCCTTTTTTTAAGAATAAAACGCGTGTTTAAGAAGTATTTTAAAACTGACATGTTCGTAAAAGTTATGTATAGATCTCTGTAGACATAAATGTTTAGATAGCTTTAGATTAGAGTATTAGTGTAACGTAGTTTTGTTATTACCTACTATCACAGCCTTCATACACGCGGAAGCAAGTTGGTTTAGATAAATAATTTGGCGAAGTGGTGTTTGAGGCTATCATTTATCTTTTGAAGCAAAACACCTAGATGCGGGTGAATATTTCTTTGAATCAAAAAAGTTAATCATGTCGTTTAACACCAGAAGCTGTGATGCAGAAAATAATAAAAAAAAACTTTCAGACATGATAGGTATCACCAGCTCGCCTGCGCATTCACTGTCATTTCACAATCAAATTTTGTAATGTCGTGCCTCACTTCAACACAGCAAAAGGATCTGGTATGTGTCGTGGTGGGCCCCTGCCACCCCGAAGGCTTTGAATGACACACCGCTATTTGATTCGCTGCACAGTTAGGGGGAACACAACTGCAAACACGATGGGCTTGAAAAGGAGAAAAATGTAAATCTGGATATTTCAATGCAGAACGACATCATAAACGACAGAAAGCTTTTTTTTTTTCATAGGCTGTCACTGACCTTGGAAGAGAGGTTCATAGTAGACTGGACATTTGGGCAAGTTGGTATGAGTTCATCGTAAAAAAAAAAAAAAAAAAAAAAAACAGCGGGGAAGGGACAAGGACGGAAAAGAAGGACTACACAGCACAAGCGCTGACTAACAACAGATTTTTCAGTTGGAATGTATAGATGGCACAGTGTTCGCTCAGGCATAGTGCCCACTGTGGATTTTGCACTTCTTCCTTCTTCGTTTCACACTCCATCTTCTAACCAAGATCCAGAAAATGAATCTCGCTCTTCGTTAGAGTCAGTGAAGGTTGGCTCACACAAGATGTTTTGCTTTTTGTTATGTGATGTGTTTCTTTCATTTATATTCACGTTTGGTCTTGGTGTTCAAACAACACAGGGGTTTTGAAGAACTGCGGTTCACACGCGCAATCTCGACTGTGAAACGCTAAATGCGAGTATGCGGTCCCTTTCAATGAGCCTTTGTGTTCTCTGAGTCGGATATTCAGGCATCGCCCTGACTGCCCAATAAAGGAGCGCCCGCACGTTAAAGGGATCTTGTAGACCGGTCTCATAAGGAGATAAATCTATTTTCTACATTCGGATAGATGAAGCCATTTCAAGACTATGTTGATTTTTTTGACGGATGCAATATTGTTCAAAGGCGTCTACAAAAGTGAGCTCTAGATTTTTTATCTACGTAGGAGAATTTGAGCTCCGCTTCAACGCTCTAAAAAGAAAGGGTGCAATCTTATACCCATTTGCACAATATATTGCACCTCAAAACTTAAGTTCGACGTACAGCGCACTGCAGCCGAAGTGACGCCGTCAACTTTTACCAGTGGTTTGATAACAATCCGACATAACTTAATAAACACATAAAGCACGCCTCAAAGACTAGAAAAAAGAACCGGAGGTTTTGCAGTAGGCTCAAGAAAACCCCGAATCATTGTTTTGTAGAGAGTAGCACGTAAATGATCTTTTTTTTTTTTTAATAAGTTCTACCACTCGGTTATCAAGACAGCTCATGAAAGTTGGTACCTTCGCTTCGACGGCAGTGCGCTGCACGTCGATCTGAAGTTTCGGGGTGTATTATATGGGAAGAAAGGGTGTGAGTACAACACCCCTATGTGAGAGGAAGGTAAAATATAATCAAGCTTTCTAACCACGTTTGTAACGCAATTTATTTCGATTACTGGAGTGTTAAAAAAAAAAAGACAAGTTGTCAGAGATAAGGACTTTTTTAAACATATAATTTGATCCTTAGGTTTCCATTACGGGTGTCTACACACAGTTAAACCGGTTGATCATGGTGGTGTAGAACTGCTAATTATATCTTCGAACCCTTTCGAAACCACCAAGTTTTGTTCATATTGTCTGAAATTTTAGAAACAAATTTCAGCAAACAGCTTCCTGTTAAGTATAAGTTGACGAAAGGTTCAAATATTGTGAGCTCCAGCTAACTTTTCGGCACGTGTTCGGGGTTTCCGACTACTCCATGAAATCCTGCTTCTAGTGCCACGTGGAACGCCCATTAAAAACTACTTATACACGTTTACATCCTTTTGAAACTGTATACCAGTGTAAAAGACTACTCTATAGGATATCGTGTGGGAGTCAAACATAACTTGTACGCATGTATAGCATCCAAAAGTGGATGTAGTGCATATACTTCGTAAACTGCCAGATGAAGGTTAGGAACAGCTTTGTTACTGTTGATTATTTTTATGTTTCTAGGTATTATTCTGTTGAATAAGGGGCGTCACAGTAAAGCGTGTGTTTTGTTTTATTTTTTTATTTTTTATGATTTGTTTTGTGAGGAATGTGATCGTCCACGGTAGGCATTTCTAAGAACGTGCATTGTTTGAAGACGACTCTTTGGTGTTTAGATATAATTTATTTGCCAAAGCGTACAAATAAAATGTTCGGAAGATATACAGGGTATTTTTTTGTTTTTGTTTAACTTCACAGAGTTGCTTAAAAAAAAAAGCCGTGAAATCTACATTTATGCGGATTTTACAGGCGAGATTTACGTTCAGGAGGACATATTATAAGGGCTAATTGTAACGATAATTAGTCTAATTAAGTACAATTTGTTAGTTAATATTTAATTAGGGAAAATATACGTATCGTTCCAGTTAAACGTTGCCGAGGGTCATCAAAAACCACTAAATCAATGATTTGAATATATACCTTGAGCGCGTGGGAAGAGTAGTAGTAAGCTAAAGGTACCACGCTTCCAACAGGAACAAGGCTGGGGGCTATAATAAAAGACGAAATAATAGCGTGGGAGCATTACTGCACGGGTAGCCTTACTGCTGCTGCACGAATGGTAACTTAAGTGCACTGCTGCACTTCTCACGCGCTCAAAGTCTTTCTGAAAAGTACTGATTTAGCGGTTTTCGATGACGCTCAGTAAGTTGCGAATCGGAAGCATCTGTATCTTTTCACAAATTAAAAAAGTTAACATATTTTACTTCTTCGGCCAACTGATAGTTACGATTAGCCCCCTATACTCTCTAAACGTATAACCCACTTCCACAACCCGCATAAGTGTAGCTTGGACGATTTTGTTTTTAACACATCGACTGAGTTAAAAAACAAAAAACAATGCCCTTTAAACTTCAAAACCGCTTTAATATATCAGTTCCTGGGTACCTTTTTATCGCTATTGGTTTCATATATTGTCAAATATATTATAGGCGTCGTTCTGGTCACGGCTATTGACACAAAATTACGCTTTTCGTTGATTTTAAGAGGAATTCTTCTTCGGGTTTGAGTGCTTCAAATTAAAAGCCCGACTGGCTTGTTAATATTTCTTTACATTATAGTGCGGTCAGTAAAAAAAATTACTGAAAATAAAGCCTATTGGGAATAAAAGAAGTACTTAAAAAATACGCAAAACGAACGGGGTGTTAATGCTGGCTCTTATTTCCTATCAATTTAAACAGGATAGATTCCGCGATGCATCAGTAATTGTATTATTACAAAATTCGAACACCAACCAAGCCCTTCTATAGGGACCATACGTTTCAAGGCCAATTCGGCCTCTTCTTCAGGGGCGATAGCCCCTGAAGAAGAGGCCATAGCCGTAGTCACCCCTGAAGAAGAGGCCGAATTGTCCTTGAAACGTAGGGTCCCTATAGAAGGGCTTGGTTGGTGTTCGAATTTTGTAATAATTAATTACTCCCAACCAGACAGATCTCTGTCAAATGTTTACTTTTAAATCAGTAATTGTAACGTCACAAATAAAATCATTCCTATGTCTGATGTCACGAAGATATTTTAAAATTTGTCGTCATGAAACAAACATATCAAAAGGCTTTAATTTTAATTTAAGACATACTGCGGCTCAGAAATGAGGGTCATAGCAAGTGTAGGCACATAGACCCAGGTAGAACATTTCTTTGGGCTTTACGTCGGTCTTCGCCTGGGAATTGAGGGCCTTAAAAACCCGGAGAAGCCAAGATAGAGTCAATCTTGACCTTTCTTGGCCAGATTGTGGGTATCTTGGCCCTAATTCACCAAACAATTGTGGCAGAGCAGACTGCACTGCTGGTAGTTTTCAGCTGTTGTTTGGCATCTGTGAACATCAATCACCAAATAAGTGCCACAGTAAGGCTTGAATTCTGGTTCTGGTAGAACCATGACGGCATGTGGAAAATGATGACTTTGGTTTTCGTTCGAAATGAAGGCTCTTTCTGTTTTAACGTCACAAGCGTGGTTTGTAAATGACAAGGCTGCAACATCCGTGACAGAAATGTTATGACCGGAAGGGGTCCAAAAATAAACGCTGAGCGTGAATGTGCACGACCCATTGCGGCGCGTGGGTGGACAGTACGCACGTCAATTAAAGTCACACGAGTGAACGATGGGCCGTTTGGTGATTCAGTACTACTGCACAGGATGTATCACGTGACATACATAAATTGTTTAAATAGCACTATCACCCTGCACATAAACCACATCGACCTGTTGTTTAGTATCTGGCACCTGAAAACTCCCTACACAAAGCGGAACAGCAGTATGAAGAACTCCTTCTTGGTCATCCTCGGCGCCTTCGCAGTGCTGGTCGGCACAGCATCGGCTACAAGCAGTGAGTTATTCTGTTCTTTGCTTTTTTCTATTTTCGAAGACTGAGATTTGAATGGACCAGACGCCAGTGCACTTATTTAAATGTGTTTCACTTGGTTTGTTGAAGACTTACTTTAGTGTCCTTGAATGTTCAAACGGGTGAAGAAAACAAATTCTACTTTAGGGTAATTGTGTTCACGGAAGTTAATTAACGCAGTTGGTAATTCATCATAGTTAGCAATATAATAAAGATGAAACTATGTATTCTTATCTTGAAAGTGGTATTTTTTGTTATTTGATGAATTCTTTTTTCATTACTTTATGACATTGCTGTTTAGTGGCACTCTTCGTCATCACGCCAAGTGACCGATGGACCTAGTTTTTGATTACGAAAAGACAGCGCGATTCAAAGATTACAAAAGGCAGTGTATAGTATACAGACAGTGATCTGTCTGTCTACTCTTCCCTGTGTTTGTCGTTTTTTATCGCGCTGTTTTGTCGTAATCATGCATAAACAACTCGCGCAACTTTTTAATGTGCTACAATAAGTTTCTGACGAGGGTCCAATTAAAGTTTCCACTTTCATTTACCATGTATGAGAAACAATTTAAATTGAATATGATCAACGTCTCTTTAATATCAAATGACTGTATGATCAAAGTTCGATTTCAAATTGCGCCCATAGGAAGAATTATACACAGCAACGAGGTTTGAAATGAATTTAATGATTGTAAAGTGTCTCCTTTCAAAAGAACTCATCACCGGCAGAGCGTACTTGACCAAAGTCTGTACATTTTTTTTAGATTCCTGTGTTAATGTCAACTTTCCTGGATTTTTTAACATTGGAAAGGTATGTTGTCGCTAGTTTTACTTTGAAATAACGGCTAAACATCACGAGTGTTCATTTTTGTTATGTCTTTGCGTACACAAAGATGTTATTCTACTGAGGGTAAGTTTTCGTGATGCGTTGAAGCAATCATGTAAGGGCGAGCATGATAAGCTAGCAAACTTTTTGAAATTTGCATAAAATAATGTCTCAGATAATGACGTCAAAGTCTTAACGCCAATGCATAGTTGTATGTACACATGTAATAACCCTGTTATTTAAAAAAGAAGAGTTTAGGTGATATTTTACTGGCTTGCATATTCAACAATTGTTTGAGTAATTCACGTTTTTTAGATTCTTTCGTCTTGAAAAATTTTAGATTTGTATTTTTAACGGTAAACTTAAATTGTTTGTATATTTTTTTTAAAAACAAATTGCTGCCTTTTCAAAACTGGTAAAAAATTAACGTTGAAGCTCCCAACAAGCAGCCTGCGTAACTCATCAAACGATATTCTCGGTCAAACATGTGGCCTTTAATTATAAAAAAAACAATACAGTTAATGCATACCGATTACACGTAAAATTATGGTACCGAACCTAGCAGAGCAACAGAGTAAAATTTACTTTTGACGCAATATCCTATTGTTTTTTGGCGTCAAAACGTTCAATGCCATCCGCTAATTTTGCAGCGCAAGTAATCCAAAATTAGATACAAAGTGATTAATATATTCTACTTCTGATAATTTAAATAAGGAAAACGCGATTAATTGCGTCTTCTTTTCTTTCCATTAAATGCAGTGTGTGAGCGCTATTGGAAACACCTGTAATGGAATCTCGCCGGTGAGTATCTAACATTAAAAATTTCAATGTTAATCTCTGAACCTAGGGCAAACTCTAAAGGAATAGGTTCTTTTAGAGGCGCGAAACCATGAAGTAGGTAATTAAATTATATAATTGGAGTTTCAAGTTTGCAGAAGCTTTAAACCTGTTTCATAATATTTTCGAAATCTTAACATTATATAGGCCGGTGAAACAAAATAGTAAATGAACTACTACCTAAAATGGAACGCCTCATGCCCCCTTTTGGCAATTGGTGGACCGCTGATGCGGCAATAAAACAATACTTGTGAAACCAGTTGAACCATTTCAATTGCATTGAAGAAATTATAAATCATTTCATTGAACTAAACTGAACTCTGTATACATTAAAATTAAGGATGCTAAAAAGAGTAATCCTATTCGAGCTCACATTAATTAAAAAAAATAATTAAAAATTATAAAGCGATCAATTAATGATATATTTTTTACGCATTACAGACTACAGTTATTACGCAATTTACCCAGCTGATAAACGTGAGTAACGTTTGTTTTTGTTTTTAATAAGGAGTTGAAATATAAATCACCCGCAATGTGCAGAAGAGCTCTAAAACTTGTGTGCTTGTTTCTTGTTTGCATGGTATCTCTAAATCAGAATAATGAAAGCTGCATGCATCGTTAAAGTGCTAAACTTTCTGAACAATACGCAATGGATCACTTTATGGTCCAAAGTTGAGACGTTATTCGAGGTTAGTGGAAGAGTTGGAACGTTAGTTTCAGATCAAGGTATGTACCACAGCTGACGTTTGTTTCACGGTTATCGAGCCAGCTGTCCTGTTCGTGGGTCGCACGAAAATGATGCCTGGTTAGAATGAGACGCGAATTTATATTACCAACAATACATTTAAATATGCCTCAGTTATAATGCGCCTAGAAAAGGCGCCCATCAAGAATATGGCGTGTACAGAGAGTGGTGAAAAATGAGGGAATGCCTTTGTTACTGAGCAAAACCTGGTTTTATACCAGTTTAAGGACTCGAAAATAAAAAGACTCGTAAAAAGTGTTGACTGAAGTTACTAGTTTATGAGGAGCACTTAGCACAGCCTGTCTGATGCCGGATATCTCGGAAGAAATGAATGTAATGAGCTTCTCGGGCGAGTTATTTTGTATCCTTCTCTTTTTGGATGTTCTTAGTTAGTTTATTTTTTAGTATTAGCAAACCCAGATGCTGTAATCATCAAATATTGAAGTGAGAAAATCAATATATACAAAAAATCAGTCCTCAAAAATTTCTCTGATCGGATCGGCTCGCTCCTGGCAGGCAGCTAAGTGTAGTCACCATGTTAAAGCAACGCAGGACTTGCCATGTAATGTTCCCGCTTCTTGCGTTCTGATTGGTTCTACGAATTCTTGTCAGCTAATACCGCAAGCCTGTTGGTTGCGATGCGATATAATGAGATGCTAAGGGACTCGCGACGCCTTGTGCCTCTCGATCTGTCAAAGACTACACTAAGAAATCTGCAGCTTCTACTCTCCCACAAAGCCACAAAGCATTGGGAGAGCCAATCTGCAATCTATGGAGGGTGCTCAGAGAATGATAGGGCTGATGATATCTCTTAAACCCCCGAAAAAATGGTCTGCATTGTGGCACTGAGCACGTTAAGACACCATGCTCACTGCCACAGTGCAAACTTGTTTTTAGGTTTTAACATATTTTTAGCTGTGTCATTTGGAGAGCTTCTTCCGTACATTTGCAACGATTCACTTTCCCAAGTGTTTTCCGGAAGAGCAGACACTCCAGATTCCTTAGATTGTATAGTATTATAATGTTCCCCGTGAACATGAACGCTGCGGCGTTCTGAAGCGCTCCTTAAATACGGCGACTCTGGATGGTAATGTGGAGGTGGTTTACCGAAAGACAGGACGACCAGCTTGAACGAAGAACCGTTTACTCCAACTGAAACGTGAGCTCTGCGTCCGCTCGTTCTTTATTTTTTCCTACCTCTCAGCTAAAACCCCATGTAATCATTTAAAAAAAAAAAATATATATATATATATATATATATATATATATATATATATATATTATATATATTATGATATATATACTTATTGTGTATTATATACCATATATATAAACACAAAAAGCAATTGTGTTGGGTTAAATACATTTCACGGCTCAACTACCATTATTTGTTGCTAAGAAGATTAATGACAATAAATACCACTTTTCAATCATTCTGTACCACTCTGCTGCTCTAAACATATTTTGGAATGAAAGCCATGAATATTTTGCAAACTATCAAAGGTCTGCGCGAGGTCTCTAACTAACACAAATGCTTATCGCCATTGAATAGGCCAACAGTATCAATAAATGAATGATTGAATTCTTTTTTTCAGTGTTCCGTCTCCGGATTATCGTCCCTCACCCTTGGATCTCAGTTGACTCTGCTCACCGGACTCTTCTCTTACTTTGCCGGAAGAATACCAATAAGTGCGTTTCATGTCACGTAATCAAAAAAACATATCTTCGCGCTTACACTCTGCCACACTTAACAGGGCCTCCTGGGTCTTCGAGCATGGCTTTTTTTTTCTTTTTTTTTCTATTTTCTTACTTTAGTGCGTTTTCCTTGCTCAATATTTAAGTTTCGCGACAGCGTTCGGGCAGTCGCCAGGTTGGTGACCTCACAATGTTTTTGCTTACCCAGAGTGGCTAGGCCAGGTTTTGAAGTGCGATTGGGGTTATAAGCGTCTTCTACGAAACATCGTCTATACCGGGTGTTTCTGGGGATACTTTCCAAAATGCTAACAAACTAGAGTTGTTGAGAAAAATAGAAACTTTTTCAAACAATCTTCCAGCAACTGTGGTGGTTAGAGATTAAAAAGAAGCATTGAATAGCGAAATAATGACCAAACATTAGCGTGTTAACTTTTTCAAGGGGAGAAAATAAACATATGCTCCCAACAGAAACTTGCTGATCGTTATCAAAAACCCCTAAATCAGTCAAACTGTGGCACAATGCGTAAAACTTATCGCTCGTGCGACAGGCGCGAGGCCAGTGACGCGAAAACAACAAGGGTGATATCCTTATTGCCCTCGTTTTCGCTTCGCCGGCCTTGTGGCTGCTGCACGATTGGTGACAGTATAGTGCACTCCGCTCTTCCCATGTATTTCAAGTCGTCTTAGAATTTACTGATTAAGGGGCTTTCGATCACGCTCAGCAAGTTTCTAATTGGAACCATGCTTTTATTTTCGCGATTTTCGCGAACTAAAAGAGAACTAGTAAAGTTTTGGTAATTATTCTGCTAAACTGTGTGGTTTTCGCAATCCCTGGCGTTTGCTGTGGTTGGCAGCCTGTTCTCTTAAACTGATTATTTTTTTCTCGACCACCCTATGCTTAGAAATTTTATAAAGCATTCGCAGAAACACCCGGTTTATATTTTATAAATAAAACCGACCGAAAATATCGGCGTCTGCACACAGTAATTTAAAATTTATATCAGATTTGTACATTGGTGGTGAACTTCACCATTTAATATTTTAAGGCGTAGCTCCATTACTGCGGAAAATGAGAGCAGCACCCTTTACAAGGTCAACGTCGTACGCCAAAGCAGACGATTGGAGCTACCGAGGTTAAGGAAAGATTTAAAAGGGGCCGTAATCCAAACCGTAAAGAGCGGTTGAAAATTAATGGGGGATGACTTCGAAGCAAACTGGTTGCCCGTAATTTAAAAAAAAAAAGAAAAAAAGAATTTAGTGTGAAAGAGGGGGACCAGCCAAACACTTCTTAAGTTCATTTTACACCAGATCCTTTGCATTTTTACTTTCTGGTGGTGGTGCATGCGTGCATTGTCACGTGGCTGGGAGGCAGAGATGTGCACGTGATTGAATCAGTGTATCTAAATACCGTCAGTGGTCGTGAACTCAATAAGTAACCAAGTATTTTCCTCGTCACTGCGAATCAAAAAGGACGCGTTACTTCAGCTTTAATGTAGCGCGTTTTTTCGCTACTCCGAATGTGTGGTTTCTATGAAGCAGTAGCCGCTTGCAAAATTGGTCGCCATTAATAATTTCTTAATTTCAAACCGTTCATTCAGGCACACCTATGCTGTATTTTCGTACCTTGTGCAAATAAATGTATGGTTTATTTAGCGTTTTCTGGTGCAAATACAGGCGCGAGCTGGGGTGAGATCTAGGTGGGGAACTTGTGTTGTACACATTTTTCTCTAGAAGTAACTAGATGCCTTTACTCCTTACTTCATCAAAAGGTTACAAAACTACGTCACTCGATCCCTCTACTAAAAAAGTGACCAGGATGTTACTTCCTTGGACGTTAATTTCTTAACGAAGAACATAACAAGGTACAAGAAACGGGTTGCGTAGTACACAGGTCTGCAGGGACGAAGGCAAGCCGACAGACTGGGCCAAGCTTGAAGAGGATTGTGGAAGTTTATTTATGCGGAAGGGGGCATCCCGAGAGCCGGAGGCAGAAGCGGGATCCAAAAATGGGAATACAAGCGATGCGGGACATTCCTAAGATAAATATCTGTACGTTGCTGACAACTTTATTAATCCAAACGACCAGTCAGCCTCCTTACAACAACGGTTGCATAATATCGATGCTTTCGCCTCCGTCTCGCTTCTTGTATTGCAAATACGGCTCATGAGCCACAAGATCCCGATGAAAAGTTGGTAATACTTCAATATAGGTACTCTGCAACAAGGCATGTAATTAGGCTAGTTGGTGGCGCACACATGTTTGGTCGGAACAGCAGTAACACACGTAGGACCAGGACGAGGAAACTCAGAGAGGATGCGGTTACAACTGAAAGTTTATTGCAGTGAAAAAAGAGAAATAAACACGGAAAGGAAGAAGGGAAAATAACAAACAGAGGAAGCCGATAACATAGGGCATCCGCCACGCCTACACACAGTCACAAGTACCTCCCACACATTTCAGTGAAATCTTCTCCGTCACCTGCAAGGTCAAAGGAAGGAGCGCTCACAGACGGGTTTGCTCTATGAGTCGCCATAAACTATGGGTCGTCTATTTTTCTCGCAGTCTTGTTTTTGTGTCGAGATAAAATCTTGATGTCAAGGAATGACTGCGAGCAGCCACACCTACTACAATGAACCACTACGTTCTACGAGGGCAAGGAACGGAGAGAAAGAGAATGTTCCCTTGCCCTTATATCTACAAATCTGCCCGTCTGGTCAATATACACCCCGCCGCAGGACAGAGGGATCTGTTACACAACCCCGCATGCACATGCAACGTATGGGGTGCGATGTTTGATGTCACATTGAACGGCAGGTCGGCCTGCTCTACTCACAAAGGCACAAAGCTTAGATGACCTCGACAAGACGAAAGGCACATCAAACTTATTGGAAAAGTGCTTGATTCGGTGGAACAAGGCATGGTCTTTTCTCACCGAATCAACTGAACCTAATCCCGGGGCCTAAGGTTTAAGCTCGAAGTCCCGACACAAGGGGCTTTGTAATTTTTGGACATTAATCGCCGCCTCGAGACGGCATATGTGTGCTGGTCGTATGATAACAGATCGAAGAATGAATATCCTTATAATTCACACCACTCAAAATTGGTGAAAAGGGCCATTGCCGGGTCGTGCCTTTGGACATCTCTGTTGAAGTGGTGTTGTCATATGTGCGTTTGAATATTTGTGAATCAGGTTAAAAGGCTTGCCTCCTTGGGCTTCTCCTCGGCGGTGTGGTGAGCGTTGCTGAGTACTTTGTGAGCATGTTTAGAGTGTATACTAGACCTAGAGAAAAACAAAGGCCAACCACCAGACCTGCTGTACACCCGTATGACAATGCAGACGCGGTGAACAGTTCCATCAAACAACTTTATGAAGCTGTTGATAAGTGCTTATAAGAAAAAACTACTTTTAATTGCTAGAATATTGGTTCAATCTTACACCAGTAGAGGAAAGTTTTGAAAGAGAGCCGATGTTTTCTTGTTAAAAAAGAGTTGCCTGGATTGCTTCAAATTGATTGCGATATCAAACTCCCGCTTAAGGTATCGTGTTAAACTAGGACAGCCTTTTGTATGTAAGATTAAATGAGTCGAATTACTCAAACGCCCGCTGTCGCATCTCTTGAGAGAAGTGAAAAAAGGAAACTTCGTAGAGTCGGCCAATGCTTTCTTTAGAATATAGCGAAGCTGGTAGACTGAGCAAAGCTTCATTAAGATATTTAGGGAAGATTTTCTAACCTTTCATAAAGTCCTTGAAAGAGCTAAATCTCTTAGCAAAACGCTAACTGCATTCTTGCAGCTTCCGGTAAATGCTTTTTGAAACATTTTCGAATTGTGCGCATTTATTGTAAATTAAACGAAGTGGCCCAGGTAGCAGTACAGGGATGCGCCTAACTTGGATCAAGCGTCGCAATTTGACTATCCTAAGCTAGGCCTGACACGGTTCTGCTCCAAGTTGTTAGTTAGTGCCAGAGTACTTTCCGTTGGGGTTCTTATGGTATTTCTTTGGCTCGCCACATAATTTACGAAGTGCCTGATATGACCCAAAAAATTCCGCGTATGAACCGGGAATCAATACTGAAGCCTAAGTCTGACAGTTGTTTGGCAATTTAGTCCCAAAGTTGTCATCTTAATATCGAACAACGAAACGTGAAGACTACCTCCGGCACCTATTTGGCAATTCATGCACACAGATCCCAAATGACAGTCAATCTACCTACAGTGAAGCCTACCTAGGGCACGTGTTTGGTGAATTAGGGCCAAGATACCCAGACTCTGGTCAAGGAAGGTCAAGATTGGCTCTACCTTACTTTCTTTAGACTTATTAAGACCCTAAATTGTAGCAAAACCATCAAATCTCGGTCCAAAGCACCGGACTATCTGGGAGTGCAAGAAGCAGGGCTGGGCAGTATCGCAATACAAATGTATCGCGATAGTGTCTTAGAGATACTTTCGAGTATTTGTATCTCTGTATCGAGATACATTTGAAAAATGTATTTGTATCTCAGTAGTGAAATGCATTTGCAATGTATCGCATGTATCGCCATTCGTTGCCAGACTTAGGTATCTCGTTACATTTGTTACCATTTTTACGATAAATTTAAAAGATAAAAACACGTCTTTCTTTCAAGGTCCTTCGGAATTTAAAACATTAACCCGCCTTATATCATAATTCATCGCAATCGCCAACATGCAAAACCCTGTGGTTTAAAGAAGGTTACTTGCAAGAATAACAGAATAAACTCCTCTCACAAAGCCCTCCACTCTTTTGCAATTTAGCCTAGCTAACGTTGGAAGGGAGTTGAGTGAAGAAAATGTATACGGCTCTGTTGTCGAATCTCCTCACACTATGGGTGACAAAGAAGCCTATAAGACGACAGTTTGAGATGCGCCCTCACGGCAAACAGGGTTAATTTCGCGCAAACGCCTTTTATGAAGCATGGCACGGAGTCTTTACCGTTCAGCAACAATGTGGTTCACCGGGCGTGATATGTTTTTTTTTTTTAGCGGCATTAGTTCGAGGTAAGAGGGAATGCATAAAATAACACAAGAAGAGGAGCACAAGCATAATTTGCCATTTACATTCGCGACAAATACGCCCTCCCTACGCAAGCCTGGGCAGAGATACTCCAAAAGGTATTTGGGATTATACATACTTAGATACATGTATTTTAAGGCCCAAAATACAGATACTAAGATACATTTGTCTTTTATGTAACGGAATATCCCTGAGATACTTCTGAAAAAAACGTCGAAAACGTATTCCGAAATGAAGATACAGATACTTATAGGAATACATTTGTTTACGAAAGGTGCTGCGTAGGAAGGGCGTAGTTCGTTGCGAATGTAAATGGCAAATTATGCTTGTGCTCCTCTTCTTGTGTCATTTTATGCATTCCCTCTTACCTCAACTAATGCCGCTAAAAAAAGAAACATATCACGCCCGGTAAACCACATTGTTGCTGAACGGTAAAAACTGCGTGCCATGCTTGATAAAAGACGTTTGCACGAAATTAACCCTGTTTGCCGTGAGGGCGCATCTCAAACTGTCGTCTTATAGGCTTCTGTTTTACCCATAGTGTGAGGAGATTCGACAACAGAGCCGTATACATTTTCTTCACTCAACTCCCTTCCAACGTTAGCTAGGCTAAATTGCAAAAGAGTGGAGGGCTTTGTGAGATGAGTTTATTCTGTTATTCTTGCAAGTAACCTTCTTTAATTCACAGGTTTTTTATGTTGGCGATTGTGTTGAATTATGATATAAGGCGGGTTAATGTTATAAATTCCGAAGAATCTTGAACAAAACACCTGTTTTTATATTTTAAATTTATCGTAAAAAACGGCAACAAATGTAACGAGATACCTAAGTCTGGCAAAGAATCGCGACACATGCGATACATTGCAAATGTATTTCACTACTGACATACAAATACATTTTTTCAAGTGCATCTCGATACAGAGATACAGATACTCGAAAGTATCTCTAAGATTCTATCGCGATACATTTGTATTGCGATACTGCCCAGCCCTGTCCCTACGTAGCACCTTTCGTAAACAAATTTATTGCTATAAGTATCTGTATCTTTATTCCAGAATACGCTTTCGACGTTTTTTCAGAAGTATCTCAGGGATATCTCGTTGCATAAAAGACAAATGTATCTTAGTATCTGTATTTTGGGCCTTAAAATACATGTATCTCAGTATGTGTATTCCCGAATACTTTTCGGAGTATCTCTGCCCAGGCCTGGGAAGGCACACTCAATTTGAACACTATTTGAACACACTGTCATGCATTGCTTCTGCTTTCCGCAGTCGGACCTATCATCTCAGGGGTCCTGCAACTCTGCACCGGATCAAATCCCCTGCCCGGCTGCAATATCCTTCAACTGGGCAACAATTCGATTTGCCAGGATCCAATTACGTTCACCTTCCCAAGTGGTCTGGGTGTCGAAAAGGTAAAACACCTACTTCTAGACAGGTCGTATACTCTAATTAGTCATACACAGCGGTGCATCCGGAGTTTGAAGGGGTATATTTTTACGTCTAAGTGTGTTTTTTTAATGTGTAATGCGGCTTTGCCCAAGCTGTTTTATACCTAACCTATTATTGTGACGCTTGTTGCTTAGGGATGTGCTTTTCGCAGTTCTTACTTATCAGCTGATTCCACAATTTCATTAGCCGCGGAGCAATATTAAAGTGCTCGGAACTAATCAAGCCGTGTTTCCTCACAAGTAGTGACTACAACTGCTGACACTAATATTGTTATGCTATTATCCTGTGCTCACCATGTTTACCTCCTTTACAAAATATGAACTATGTGATGTAGTAAAATTAAACAAATAAATAAATAAATAAATACTTCCACATTTATCGTTAAGATCTTAGTCACTTTTACAGCGAGAATCACATTCTTCTCACAGGCCACATCTCCCTTGCACTTTCGGGAAACTTCGAGCCCGTGTAGCATCGTTCCGTGTCTAATCTTTTGAACCGATGCCAAAGACAAACGTCATCCTATCTTAATGGTTTTATTGGTAAAAAAAAGGCCTGATGTGTTTTTCTTTACCGTGTTTGCATTACCAATCGCGACACCGTTTATTCTTCTGAATGGTGGCCCAGATAAACCGCATTCAAATTAATATGGTGGTCAAAGTACCATACAAGGGTGTGTACACGAAGAAGACTTTGAGGGCGTGTCGTACCGAATGTTTTATATACGTAAGGAGACGGCGTGCTCTGTCAGATTTAATATAGTGTTGTTTAATGTGTCGTTTTGAGGAGGAACCGCTCTAATTCAAGACCTGATAAGGAGCGGTCTTGTGTTCCAGCAAATAGCATACCTGCCAAATATGCAAATATTCGTACATCTTAGATCTAGAACCCGACTGTGCTCATTTTTTCTGGGTTACTTCACGATTTAATTTCCCCTTTATCGGTATATTGCATTCATATAAAAACAAAAACTCGGTAAATATAACAGCTGGATCAAGGCAGGAATGGTTTATAATTTCCTTTAGACAAAAGAGAAAAAAGAGGGACAGATGGCGTGTAAAGGATCCGCCCAGAATTGGGTTGCATAAGATATAAGTTTTTGGGCGAGATATTCTTCCTCGGACACTAGTGTATACATACAAATCTAAAGATAAGTATATTGGGCGGCAGGAAATGCAAGTAACTTATTTAGTTTAAAGATGTAAGTAGTCTGCTGGCGTCGTGTGTGAATTATTCGGCCAAAAAGTTTGGAGATAGGAAATTGCGTGTTCAGAGTCACATGATCAAAAACAGCCCGGTGTTAAAGTCCAGAAGTTATCTTCAGTGTCTGTCGTGCAGAAAAGAGCCGTCATTCGTTTGAGGTTGTTCTAACGTTTGCTTGATAATTATTTTTCAGTGTATCAATAACCTAACTCAAGTGTGCCAGAACGGCCAGCCAGCGACGGTAAGCTTCAATATTTTGCGCTTATAAACATTTCGTTGCATGAACTTAGTCTCATGTGTTCTTCTCGTTGCGATGAATATTTGCAGGGAGGCGTTATCCAGGGATTTTTCAGCACACTCACGGTAAGCGGAGAGGCCACAGTTTTTGTCATTTCACCCAACCATTTGAGCGCACACTTTACGCCCCCAAAGGCGGTAAACGACCTTTTCAGAATAAAGTACATCTGGAAGTCTAAGAAATAGGGTGCGAATACTTTCCCCCAAAACACATGAGGAGGGCAATCGCTGCGATCTACGCAGGGTTCTCGCCCGATGACTTGTCACAAGATATTATTTTCACCTAAAAATATTCTTGGTTGCGCACAGCTGATTCTTAGCGGAGTAAAATCATGTGGCGAATCCGGGGCGGGAGTGACCTTTTTTTTCAAGCACGTCACGAATGCTCGCCCGCCGTCAACTGACGGACGCGGCGGCCGCTTCGTTTGTGACTTCCACAAAATTCACTGGTTGACGCAATAGAGAGAGGAGAGGGGGGGGGGGGGGGGGCGTAGGTAAACAACCGCCAGTGTTTCGCACGCGTACGTGGATGCCGCCTTCGAAGTTTGCTTGCTGGCTTACGACCCTGTTTGAACCGGCCGCCATCTTTTATTGTGATCTTACGCGCAATTATTGCCACGGGTCGACGCTTTTAGCGCTCTGCTACGCGGTGTTGGTTGTTTTCGCCGCGGCCAAGACTGTTTTTTTACCACCAGCATCACAAGCCATCGTGTCGCCGCCCTCTTCGGTGGTCGTCATGGTACATATATAGTGCATCGCGTGAACGTTGCTCGGTTTGCCATCACCAGCCGTTTTTTCTCAAGCAACGAGCGCGAAAGGGATACGGTCGTTTCCTGCTTGCGAAAGAGCGGGACGTTCAAATATATCCATCACGCGTCTTACATCCTTAGGTCGTTCTCGGTGTCACATCGTAGACGATTTTCTCTAAGGCCGAAACATATTTTCACGTCGTCATTAGCAGACGTCCTTCTTTAGCTTGCAGCCGTTGGCTGTCTCAAGCTTCTTGCGGGGAAGTAGACGCATTGTGTTTTTATAGTGTGGAATGAACCCGTTTCAAATGTAGGCGCCATCTACAAGCTGCTGAGCCAATGACCCCGGTCTCGCCATTGAATTGGCACATACTCTGAGCATGCATCGGACATGAGGGCTGAGTGAGTGTTCAACGTGAACACGGCTCAGGTCGGATCGAGAACTAGTGTTGCGTGATCGTTCGGTGAGGGCTCACATTCAAAAACATAGTTCGTGGCCAAGAAACGGGGACTGCAGTCGCCATTCCTTGGGCACGAACTTCCTTTCAGTAAAAGGGGCAACAGTTGCCCCTTTTACTGAAAGGAAGTTTAGTGGTGAAGCAAATGTTTGGCCCTATCTCTTGCTGCCTGGAACGCGTCTCCAACTGCTGTATTTACCAGGCCGAAAAAAGTGGACCCTCGCTCTTCCCACCTGATGACGTAATATAAGTATCATGTTTTCGCTGGTCGTGACCCTGGCGGTATCAGAGGAGCTCTGGTGGACGTGGAAGACGCCTATTGTCGTTCCTTTCACTCTCCGGATTAACAGATCACTGAAAATTCGGCAGCAAAAAACTCGAACGCCCTGACGCAGCGACACTTGCATTGCTTGCGCTTCTTGCCGGAACTTTTACCAGAGTCACGACATCTGAAAGCATAACACTCCGACGTTTGTGACGCCATTTGCTGCTATTTCGGGACCACTCTAGGTGCTTAGGTGGAATAGAACGCAAAAATCACCAGTCGGATTCGCGTTCCAGAAATCGTACCTACCGTATTTTCCGGACTATAGTCCGCACCCGGTGTATAGTCCGCAGGGGCGAATTTGGGGTCAAAAATAAAAGTTTTTGCTTGAATAGTCCGCACCCGGTACATAGTCCGCACGCTGTGCATAGTCCGCACTTAGTGTCTAATCCGATCGTACAAATTATCATACACAGCACACCTTGACAAATGCCTGCTGTATTAGCTCACAGAGAAGCTTGTATCATACATAAATCACTATTAATATACTCTGTTACTTATAAAATCTTTCGTGTCTTGTCACCGAGAACGATCCAGAAACATAAAAACCTTGTATAGTCTGCACCTTTAGATAGTCCGCACAGGGTAAAATTTCAACTTTGAAACATGTATAGTCCGCGGACTATAGTCCGGAAAATACGGTAGTCTAAACGTAAGCTGTTTCGCACTGCAGTGCCTGGCCGGGGTTGTTCTCAACACAAGCCCTGGTGGAGCCTTTTCCAGCATCGTCTGCACCATATTCAGACTGATTCAAACCTCGACGGGAGGAAATGCTATCATTGGTGCCGGCTTGACCTTCATCCAGTTCATCACTGGAACTACATGTATGAATTCTTATTTTTGAGCGCCGACATGAGTAAACAGTCATATTGTAAAAGGTTAACTCTGGTGGTTTTTTTAACTAGCCAAAACTGTGCATTATTTCGAGATACACAAGCTATACTCTTTCAGACAGGCTTTTTTTATAACTAAATTCAAAATAGCTAAATTGATGCAAAGTATTGATTCGAATTTTTGCGTGCACTCCAGCGGTGTGACGTCACATGCAAAACTTGCAAGTCGATAACTAAGTCTCAAAAATAATTTTTTTTAGGATATTTCTTCTTTATTTTTCTGGTGTGAGCTTAACCAGCACTCATTTCGTACGATATAACACATCTTGTGATCTATCGGGTAAAAGCTATACTACCCTCATATTGCTCTATGCTACATCTGACGTCACGTTTTCAGTGTTGTCAGTAGAGGCATTCAGCCTCTCAGACCGAAATCGAAACTCTAATAACTCCACGAAAACAATATTGGGACCTGTAATACGGTTACTAGTTAAGATTTCTCTATTATTTCGTTGAACTAAATTTGAGGCAAATCAGTGAATATTAATATTACATCTGTAAAATGGACGAAAATTCCATGGTCGCTGGCTTGACTGGAAATTGATCCAAAACAACTATAGACACGGCTTCGCTAGTAGCCAAAATTGTAGGACAAAATAATTTTGTTTCGCAATGGGATCTAATTCTTAAATTCGGGCGACTGCTAGCTCGACTTGCAAGTTTTACTGGAAAGCGCTGGAAAATTTGAACGATGGTTTTTCCATAGGCCGTTTTCTTACCATTCTGAATTTAGATGTAATAAATAGCTTGCCGGTAAAAGTAAATCATGGGTGTTTTGAAAACGTATTAAGTTCGGGCGGTGAGAAAATCATTAAAAGATTCCCTTAAAAAAACATAAGGCTGAAGTACGAGATGACATATTTTTAGAAATATCTTTTTTAGCTTATACATGGCCTGCGTTTAAATCGCATCAGCCTCAATTGCTCCGTACCATGCCCCTAGGCCCGTACCTTTTGCAGCATACATTTGGCACCACCAAATTGTTTGCCGAGAACAAATTCGACGGTGCCGAATGCATGCTGCGCATGGTGCGGGTACAGGAGCAGGGTACGTAGCAATGGCGGCAGTTACAGTGCCATAACGTAACGTGCAAGGCGTGTATGCGTAGACATTTAGAAGCACCTTTGCTTCGAAGGCTAGTCTGGCCAGCGTAGACAGAACTTTCACAGTTTGTGCTCAGGCTGGCAACTTTGGGCTCGCCTTAGCAAGGTGATAGTTACAAAAAGAAAGAGCGGAAGGAAATTGGTGGGGAACAAAATCATACTTTTGGATTCTACGCTAGGTGGCACAAGCTGCCGCCCGGTTTAAAGGGTGCAGCCGTTAGCATCCATCCATACCGGCCTGACTATCACTCCTTAAACGACATATCTAATAGGTCCGCGCAGCGCCGCCTCTTGCTTCAGCGTCCCACAACGGCCGCGACGCTAGCAGGCGGTGACGTCAAGACGATCGCGTATAGCGCTTTGCGGGAGATCTCGTCCCAGCTTCGGCATGTTTGTCCGCTGGAGCAGGTCGGGGATACACAAACAATGACGTTTTGCGCAGGACTTGTCTCCTAGGTTGTGTTGTCTAGACAAGGCAGCAGCAAGATGGCAGTATACCTTGACGCCGTACTTGCAAACGTCTCTACGTGCGTTTATCTCATGAGATACGGAGTACATATAGACCTTTGCGAAAATCGTCTTCTGCGCGCTCCCATGTTCGTCTGCTGGGCTGTGGAACGCGTTCTGAGCATGCGTTGTAGCTGTGTTGTACGTCAAATCAGACGCTGCGCATGCGTCCACAGCTCAGTGACTAAGCATTCTTTGCCCGGGTGATAAGCGCTGGAAAGGTCTATATAGACCGTTCCATTAGGGTCATAGCAGAGAGGGTAAAAGAGGAAAAAATGCACTCCCCCTCTCACCCCGCATGTCGTCCGCACCGCCGAGTGGGCTGTAGCTAGCGTCCAGCTGGCGTGCAAACTGTGTTTAAAATCGCGTCATTTTTGATCTTTTAAGCACAGATGCGCAGATTTTGGTATGCCAGTTGTCGTGTAATACTATGCTAGATAAAAAGACTCACAGGGTTCAATTGCGCTGTTACCTGCGTGCAAATAAAAAAAAAATAAGGAAAACTGTGTCAGATTGGCCGGTCTCTCTGGCGAAAAGTAAATCCGGTTGCTGTACCTTTTTTACTATACAAAGTTCGTACTGGTGTAGGCCTTTAGCGACCATGAGAGGAAGTCTGAAATAATAAATAAAAACGTGCTCTCCTTCCGCAATACACGCAGTAGTTGAGGGTAGTACTGCCGGCTGACTCAACTGCTATTTAAGTAATGGAAAAACGATATGCTAGTTGATCATTTACAGAAATAGAACAACAGAGAGCTGTAGGGTGATTTTGGAGTAGACATAACTATTCTAAGAACGGGAACCACTTCACAACGGCAGCCACGAGCGAGAGTTCAATGTTCCGTACAGCCCGCCGATACAGCTCAAAGATGGAGAACTGGCAACCTCCCGGTTTGTCGTGTGCTAGCGGAGTCGGGCGCGTGCCCTCTCTCTCGTTTTACCCCGCCGAACCCGCTGAATTTCCCGGATGTATGGAGAGGGCGCTGCGGTCGAACAAAATGGTGCCGCCCAGAGAGCGCTGAATGGAATGGTCTATACTGCCTTGTGCGGCGTCATCTATATTTGCTTGTCAGAATGATGTCGTTCGTTTTTATGAGCAGCTTAAGAAACGGATGCACATTTACAATTTGTTTTTATTTGATTAACTTTTTTTTTAGTAGACGCCATCCACCTCCTCTCCCAACATTTTTTACGAGCTCTTCTCCAAGCAGGTCGTGTGAATTTGGTGTCATCTCCTTTAGAGCATTTTTGCCTGTCTCGCTCCCTTTCCAGTCTGGGGATAGCAAACAAATCAATTCATTTTTTTTTTTTGGGGGGGGGGGGATTTAATTTGAGTTTGGGGCCAAAGTGTAGGCTTGAATGCGCGGATAATATGGCGAAACGTGTGGTTTTGATGCTAGCTAAGAAAGAAAATAAATACAAAATAAGTACAAGAAGTGAAAACAGGTGATATATGTTTGTTTCCTTTGCTCAGGCTGATCGCACGGAGACTCGAAGATACCAACCGGTCGTCGTCACCCACAGATACCAACATCTCAAGTTGCCTAAACAGGAAACATCCTTTGTATTAACACAAAGGATGTTTCCTTTGTATTACAATGGAATACAAGAAGCTTCGAATAAATATTTTGTTGCATTAAATCTTTCCTTCGTATATAATTCATAGTTTATAAGTCTTATCAATCCATTGAAATTATCAAATATTTGCATAGACTTTGAAATTGAATAATTTCAGAAACTACCCATATACAAAATACAGGGATTCTCGCTGCGGATATTGCCGAAATGTTTGTCGAGTCTACCGGTCTCTTGCAGGACCCCCTGTGGTTTTGGTTGTTTACAATGAAGGAGCCTTTATGGCACCTCCGATAGAGAACATCCATTGGTACAGCCACAGAAGCCACCGTGGAGCCCCTATAGTTCGAAACACAGCTTGCGTCCATTTACTATTATAAAATTTTCGAAGACGGATTATTCACCTCCGCTACGATCCCCGCAAAGAAGACGCCACTAATGCGCATGCACGCCGATTGCCTCGTGCGTTGTCTTCCGAGTTTCGTTGCGGTTTCCAGAGACCGTTGCTGGGCGGCAGAAATGAGGTACGAAAGCTCCTTGTTAACTCGGATGAACAACAGGCAGCAACCCACGTAGCACAGTTTGTTAGGTAAAATTTTGTTTTTTTTTTTTTTGTCTGAAGCTCTAGGTTCTTACAGAGCACGAAGAACCTAGGTAGAGTTGCACTTGAATTTTTTTTTTGGCCCGAGTCAGAGCTTTTTCTCCCCAATGCGCAAAACAAGTTGCAAGGTTAAAGGTTAGGCGTCACTGGTGGAAGTTTGGCTGTCATCTGGCATCTTTGTGCTTAATATACCAGACCAGTGCCAGAGTTAGACTTTACTTCTCGTTGTTCAGTTTTTATGCGGAAAATTTCGGCCTAAATTGGCAAACAAGAGCTAGATTTAGGATTCACCGCTTGTACATCGGTTTGTACCTGGCATCTTTGACTCATGTCTGACATTTTGACAGCTGCGTGGCGTGCCAGAGAAAAGCCATAAATTACAAAGGAATACCCTGGCACTACCTAACGTCTCGGAGCAAAACCGTATTAGGCCCAGCTAGAGTCCCTTAGGACTGCCTGGCTTGTGCCAAGTTAACCGTATCTCTCGAAAAACTACTTGGGCAGGCTGAATTAGGACAAGAGACCAAACTGGAGCAATCTATCGGGTAGCCGTGGAAAACACTTGCAGCTTCCGCATATTTTTTTTTGTTTGCTTATAATTCTTTCTTTCTCGGCTCGAAACTCGTTTGACAATCTATGAACGACAATTCCTCATAGACAGTACTTAGATTTGATCTCCCAAATACCGCAAAAGCTTCGTATTAGAGTTGCAGGGTCACCTCGTTGATGGCGCCAGCACGCCTGTGTGCTTTCTCGAGGTAAGAGAGCCCAGGACGTCGGTCCTAAGGCAAGTGCAAGTGTGTGAACGGGCCCTTATATAAAAGGACTCTACAGACTTGGCCATCTTAAGCAACGTAGTGCATGGTAGGCCCCAAGCGTGCAATTATTGTTACACTGCCAATGAGGTCGCGGCATGAGCCTCTAAGAACGCAGAAGGACGAATCACTAAGCAAGACGCGTGTGTGAGGAGGTTCGTTATTCAAGTTCAAGCTCTGTTTGAATGCATTAAATTATTGACGAGGCAAGTACTGTTTTTGTGTGAGCTTTAGTAGTTCCGTTGAAAAACACTAGCGATACAAATTTAAAGAAAAACATGAAATACGTTACGGGATACACAATTCCCTTAGGGTAGCCATAAAAGCACTAGTTGATGAGTCACTGACTAATAAATGCGATTCTCGAGTCAAATAAGTTAGTCGAGGTCGGAGTGAAACACTTCACTTCACTTCACCTGACAACGACGGTGGTGACGTTGTGGCAACGATGTGGTGACGTGGCGTTGTGGCAACGATGTGGTGATGTCTTCCATGGTCGATGCAGCAGCCGCTGGGAGTCATCCGGGACAACGGAACATCGTCTTCACGATACGGTCCGGTTGTCCCTCGCAGTTACGCCCAATCGTTTCTGTTTGCCTCGACGGCTCCCAGGAAGACAACCCCCAGTCCGCTTTCGTCCTCGTTGTTTCAGTCACCTCTTCTTTTTTTACCTCTTGTCTCGTGCTTTTTTTTCTTTTCGAATCCCGTCTTCTTCTTCTTTTTCGCACCTCGTTGAAATGCCCGATCACAGTTCACCACACAACCCCACTTTAAGCTTTTCTTTTCCACAAAAGAAAATTCAGTTGCACCGGTGAACATATACATAGTAAAGAAAAAAAATACACAACAAAGACCATATCAGCTAGATAGTGCATGCAAAACCTCAGATCCTGCTCATAAAATCTGCTCCTACATTTTCGCTACCCTTAATATGTACAACTCTAAAACTATATTCTTGAAGCAAGAGAGACCACCTTAACACCCTACTGTTTATCAACTTCGCAGTGCTCAAGTACTGCAGTGGATGGTGGTCCGTTTGTACCGTAAACTGTTTACCATATAGGTACATGTGGAATTTCTGAATCGCCCATATTAGGGCCAAGCATTCCCGTTCTACCGTGGAATAGTTTTGCTCACGCGGAAGAAGGGTTTTGCTCGCGTAGGATATGGGATGCAGCAATCCCTCGTGCTCTTGCATCAGGACGGCGCCAACCGCGGTCTCTGACGCATCCGTTCGCACGACAAACTCCTTGGTGATATCGGGTGCTCGCAACACAGGTCTAGCGGAGAGAGCAACTTTTAACATATTAAAGGCCTCTTCTCTTTCGTCTGTCCAATGTACCTTGTTGGGCTCTTTTTTCCTTGTCATTTCCACTAGGGGTTGGGCGATCTGAGCATATCCTGGTACGAACTGCCTGTAATAATTTGCCAGGCCCAAGAATGATCCGACCTGCTTCTTCGTCTGTGGCTTTTGCGCCTTTATGACCTGCTCTAGTGTGCACAGCAAATGTCGAATCTCTCCTTCCTCAAGCTCGTGGCCCAAGAACGTGATCTTTTTCATGCCGATTTCGCACTTGCTGGGTTTGATTGTTAAGCCTGCCTGACGAACTCGCTCCAACAAACAATGCAGCGTCGTCAGGCGCTCTGACCAAATATCGGTGGCAACGATAACATCGTTGATATAGTGTTGCACATGTGGGATCCCGTTCAAGAGTTCTCTCATGAGTCTTGTGAAGACTGCTGAAGCGGTCTTTAATCCAAAAGGCAAGAATTTGAAATGGTACAAGTCCGAGGCTGTTGAAAACGCCGTAACTGGCTTGGATTCTTCCGTCAACGGTATTTGCCAGTAGCATTTAACTAGGTCAAACTTGGAGAAGTATCCCTTCTTCCCCACTTCCGCAAACACATCATCTGTGCGGGGAATGGGTTCTGCGTCCCCTCCCTATTGAAAATAATTCTAAAGGGCCCATCAGCCTTGAAGGATTATGGGACCTCACAGACCTTCAAAACCCTTCAAAAATACCCTACAGGAAAACCCTTCAGGTATACCCCGCAGAAAAACCCTCCAGCCCCACAGCCCTTCAACCCGTCAGCCCAAACCCCTTAGCCCATCAACCCTTTAGACGCCCAAAAGACTGTGAACCATAGACAAAATGCAGTTCAAAACGCTATTAGAAATTTATTACGGACATTAAGTTTTACATGCATATTAAAACTCAAAAAGATGATAAAAACCAACGCTTGTTCAAACCCGGGCGCAAGCAGCTGTAGACGAGCGAGATCATATCAAATAGGAACAACTGTCTTCTTTATCACAACAAAAAATATCTTTCAAAGTACTCACAATACCGCTGGTTAAATTCCTGATGCACGGTAGTTCAGCTAATAAAACTTAGCAGGTGCACCTCACGGACACATACACAGTCTCAGTAAGCACGTGTAGCGAAAACCACGAACTTGCAAGCATCACCCGTCACCGCTGAGAAATCCTGAGCACAGTCACGGTTTCGTCCATGATGCCGTCGGGGAGGCGTCTTCGGCGTATGTTTCGCTTGCTGGATGCTTCTGAAGCCGGACGGACGAAGAGGCGCAAGGAACAAGGAGGGACAGCGGCCGTCATCCACCGTCTCAGGGCCCACAGTGCCATGATCCCGGTGCGCATGGGGTGAAACGCTGATCCCGCCTGCCAGGCTTGCGGCAAGTAGGCCGACACCGGCCACCATATCCTTGAATGCGCTGAACACGATGACGCTCGAGCGGTGCTGAATGCGGCCAACGCCGAACTGGGGTTCACCTGCGGAACCAAGGAAGCAACTGCACGGATCAAAAGAGACCAAGGGGCGAACCATGCTCCTGAAAGGTGAGCCATGCTCACCTTTCAGGAGGAAACCGGTCCGTTCCAGATATCCACGGCGGTAAGAAGCAAACCGCCCACGAGTGGAAAGAAAATGGCTATGGCGTCCTCCTGCTTTCCTCGGCTTCCTCACACCACTCTCTCCCGCCGACCGGCGACCACTGGAGACGCGTGTTGCCCGGCCCTGGTGGTTCTGCACCCTCTCCCCATTGCCGGGCGGAGAGAAGCACAGTGTGTGTGTGTAGGCAGTGTAGGCGTTGTAAAAGGGGGGGGGGGGCAATTTGAGTTGCCTGTTTGTGTTTTTGACGACGACGAAAAAGAGATAACGCCCGACTCTGGTGAAAAGCAAAATGGTTCTGTTTATTTTTTCTTTTTTGGGGACCGTCCCCTGCGGAGGAACCGGTTCCCGGGACGACCCGCTCCCGCTTGGCCTTCACAATCTCCCCCGTGTCTCTGCTTTTGGGCAACGCGCTGCTCTCGGATTGCCCTTTTTTATTATTATTAGTGCAACAAGCAAAGCTTGTTAGCCTCAGAACGCCGCTCGGCCAAAAACACTCGGCTTGCGCCTCGTCAATTCTCCACATGGGGCGATCGCCCGCAGTGGCCTCCTTGGCGACCGAACACCCGACCAGTGACAGACGGGTCCACGAGCCCACTTCGTGTTTGATAGAAGAGCAGTAATAAAAATCTGACCGCACGCATATACGATCGACATTCTCCAAATACTTTTTTTTCCCGTCGCGTACAATACGCAGCTATGTTCTAATTCTGCGAAATGTGTTTTCTCCACCTGAGCCGTTGCCCACAGACATCTCAAGAAGCCTGAAGGTTTTCCCGACCCCATTAGAAAAGCTCTTGACAGGCTTTCAGACATTTCAAGGCATTGTAAAGGGCACTTCAGACAATTCAGGAGAGCCTCTGACGGGGCCAGCGAACCCACCAGGAAATATCGGTGCCCCCTTCAAACATCTCAAAAATTCCTGAAGTCCCCTTTACACCCTTTAAAAAAATCCTGAAGTCCCATCAGAGCGATTTTTAATAGGGCTACCAAGATGTTGTTGATGCGACGAAAGTCGACGCATATGCGGAAGGTGTTGTCTGGTTTCCGCACTAGAATAAGTGGAGACCTGTATGGGGATTTTGACTTTTCAATGATTCCTCCTCGCAACATCTCCTGTACTTCCTTTTCGATCGTCTCCCTCATGGCTAGGGGCACGGGATGCTGTGGTGTTTGGAGCGGCACTTCGCTTGTTAGTTGAAGTTGGCAATCAAGGATGTTTGTCTTCGCGGGCAGGTCTGAAAAGAGATCATCGTACCCCTTCAAAAGGGCCCATAGCTCATCTTTCTCTTCTTTTGAGAGATCCTGGCTAAGCATGACATCCTTGGCTCCTTGTGTCTTTTGAAGCGACGGGACTATTAGTAAGCCGTCCTTTTCGTCTTCTACGGCGAAAATGGCCGATATCTGGGGTCGAGGCTGTTCTTGCTTTCCCCGCTCTTCGTACCGCTTGAGTAGGTTGATATGGAAGAGCTTTTGCGTGTGTCCCAAATCGATGAGGTAGTCGTAACCTCCCTTTGTGCCGACAACCGGAAACGGACCTTTCCAAGCCATGAGCAGCTCGTTTTGGGTAGTCGGCAGCAAAAGCAGTGCTCGGTCACCAACTCGCAGTTGACGTTTTTGGGACTTTTTGTCAAAATATTTCTTTTGGACCTGTTGCGCCTCAGCCAGATTCTTGTGGGCCAGCTCCATCGTCTCTTCAAGGCGATCTCTTAAGTCCAACACATACCTGTAGGTAGTCTTGACCTCTTCGGTGAGACTGTCGTTTGTCCACAGCTCCTTCAGGATGGTCATAGGGCCTCGAATGTGCCTTCCGTATATCACAGTAAAAGGCGAAAACCCCAGACTGCGCTGCGGTATAAAACGAATTGTCAAAACAAGATTTACGAAGTTATTCGCGTCTCCAGCTCGACGCTCGCCCTCGCGCGGCGGAAACGGGAAGCGCTCTAGTGAGGGTTCCCCGATTCTCCTGCTCAGCGGGCACGACGGAACTGCTCGCGATCATGGCTCGCGAAATGTCATTTCCGAATGCAAACAAGACTCTTCACTGTCCCAACGTAGTGCTGCAGCTGGTAGGAGATTGTACCTTAGCTGAGAGTTTCAGTATTGCGCATAAAATGCGCATAGAATCAAACACAAGCAGTGTGCGTTTGCATTAGAGTTGTGTGCCCCACGTTGTGCGTGCGCCTCATCGGCATGCGCCATCCAAGACCGCAATTTTGGGCTCCGCGCACGCGTAGTATGGAACACGCAAAGCTAACGCAAACACACAGCGCTTGCGTTCGCTCGTATACGCAATACTAAAGCTCACTACCGTTTCACCGGCTTCCAAAGCCTACGAAACGTCCTGCAGTGAGCAGACGCGCAATTAGGTAGGCGTTCTTTCGGACTGGAAAGGCTGAGATTGGCAAAACGACGGAGCATAAAAATGTAAATAGCTAAATGTTATAAAAAATCGGTAATTAAAAAAAAGTTTTTTATTAAATTCTTTTTGGCATTTGGTCTGGAAGGATATTGGCGTCGACTTGGACGTTTTGCCGATTGTCAAAAGTCGTGACTGTGATAGCAAAATAAACTTTCCCCACAATTAATGTAATTTTACATGGATTTCTAACATTAGCTAGAATGTTTTCATTGATTTTAGACTATTTTTGTTTTATTACTTGGTAATTCAAAATGCTGCAATTGGTACCAGTGATGATAATTAGCACACTTGATTGTCATATTCGTTCGCGCGTTTGAAATTAGATCATAAGCAACAAATTATATTAGAACTTGAAAATTTAAGCATTAAAATACCTGAATTTTAATATTTTTATTATTAATACAAATCGCGGCAATGTATGCCCCCAATTAACGCCAAGATCACGAAAATACGCCATTTAACCATAACAGTCTTTCCAGAAAGGTATACTTTTGTTTTCTTTTTAGCATATGCAAAACTATGACATCGTTATCAAGATAGACAAACAGTCAAACACTGGATGTAATATAAAGTCCTATGTGTCACGCGTTGCTATAAAAAACACACACACTTCAGCTGCCTGACTCGGATTCCGTCTTTGGGTTGTTGCGGTGAGAACAGCGTTTATTAATTTATTTGTTTGTGGATATATTGTAAAAATTTAAATTATTCTCTTATCTTTGTACTGGGAGTAATGTTAAACCAATTAATCATCTAAATACCCAATAAACCATTTAAAGGCCCGCTGTTCATTATTTTCCTTGACAATTACCTCAGCGAGAAAAGGCAGCGAGAACGCCCAAATATCAGCAGAGATTTTTTCAACAACTACAACTACAAATATCAGCCTGGATCAAACATGTATGTCACAAAATAAAGTTTCCGCGAACCACTACTTCTCTAACTAAATAATTACGATGTGAGACACATCTTGAGTTATGAAGGAATCCGAAATTAAGACCTATATCAAGACATTAAATCCAAAATAGAGTTTAGTTCCGGTTTCGCTCCAGAATTAAAACGCGAATACTTGCGTAAATATTACGCTAAACACCGTTCTTGTTTTCAGGGTAAAGAGGTGACCTGCGCTCATAACACCCTAGCTTCCTCGTATTACCAGAAATAATTTGTGTCGCTCAGTGAAGCCAGCACACTAGACAGGCTCAACAGCGGCACGCATCTCCGACCCTCACTTTAACCGCCATTTTGGAAAATGAGTGGCGCCACCTATAGTTAGTTGGAGTCGCTAATAGCGTAGCTTAGCGGTTAAGATGTCTGTCTTATGCCCAAGCGGTCGCGGGTTCGAACCGCAATGAAAACTTACTTTTTTTTTCAAACATTTTGTTTTGTTGGGCATTTGGCGATATTAACGACATTTCTTTTTTACAACTAACACTGAAACAAAAAAAAAATGTTTGTCGACGACAGTGCTAAAAGCGCGAGCTAGTTGCTTTGGATCACGCGGCACGAGCACTCCTGCAGCGGGTGCAGTCATGCCAGTCACTGGCGGCCATATCTGTGTGCGTGGTTGCTGAGCGCGTGCTGGCGGCGAGCTTCCACAGTTCTTTTGCAACGTGCATTCCACACCATCAAGATTGCCGGTCTTAGCAGGCTATTAATGTAAGCTCGTTCTGAGCATGCGCTCTAAACATCGCCCTCAAATATGGCGTCCAGTGAATGCCCCTATAGACGTTTCGACTGTTTACAAATATCACAGTCCACACGTGTTAAATCACAGTCCAGAACGCGCACGTTCGTCGCTTCGGAAAGCGAGCAAATCACGCGCCATACGCACGAACACTGAAAATGGAACCTGCCAAGTGTCCTTTTTTGTAAGGTCTATAGACCTTTCCAAAAACGAGCTTCTGGCCGGTGCCATTTTGAGCGTTCGTGCGTATGGCGCGTGCTTTGCTCGCTTTCCGAAGCGACGACCACGCACGTGCTGGGCTGTGAAGATCGCACGCTGGACTGTGATTTTGTAAACATTGGAAAGGTCTATACTCTAGGTCTGTTCGATTCGCCTGAACTGGCTGAACTAGTTCAGCAGTGCAAGAACTGGCGCATTCGATTCAACCGGAAATTGCACGACCGCTGCACTGGCGCGTTCGATTCATCCCAGTTCTAAACGAGTTCAGACCCAGTTCCTCAAAATCTTGCACCGGCTCCGGAGTCAGTTCAGCGTCCGTGCAGAAGCAGACGAAAAGAGCAGACGGCGACAGCAGACGACACTCCTCGTCCGTCTCTGCTTGCGGTGCCATTTTTCGCAGCTCTTGCTCAAATGTCTGCGATGTTTAACAATAACGCCGATACGGAGGTTGCGTTTCCTCTCATTTATGATAAAACCGTACCCGCGGTGGACGCGGAATATTGAGATCATAACTGAGGGTAGCAATTTGCTTGATTATGATATTCTGAAAGCGTTTTAGGCACCTGCTCGTGTAGGTTTGTCTCCTTGTGGTAAGTTTTGAAATATTGGCTCACGTAAATTGTTTCTTTTTGATGCTATGTGGGGATCCACAGTGTTGATATTCTTCCTTACAGACACGGGAAAGGTATTTCACTCTTGATAGTCCCCGCCTTCACTTGCTCTTGGATGCATACTGACGACTCCGATACATTGCAAAGGTCTGGGATTTAGTACATTGGCCCTCGCATGCCCCGTAGCTGAGCATAATACTGCATGCTTTGTCCACTGGTATCTGTGGGCGTTCACTAACGGGCCTGGGAAAGACGCCGAGAATCGGCATTGGCTTGGTAGTTCCACGCAAGTCTTTCTTGAGAATCAGAAAACGCTTCAGCTTGACGCCAAAGTTACGGTCGATAACTGTCTTGGTTAAAACGCCATCGTCAGGCCTTCGTCTTCGAGGTGACCTGTACCGACCGCGCGCTGCCGCCAGTGACTCCCGACGCAAAATCATCCTGATGCCGCGAACCTACCGTCGAAATGCGAAACTCGAGAGACTTGTAATTAATCTGCTATTGCTAAATGAATGTGAAGGACACGAACGCTTATGGAAACGACGAACCGAACGGCAGTTAAAAATGCAGACAGAAACACATTTCGTGCAGAAAACGTTTTAGTACACTCGAATAAAAAATGTTCACAGAAAAGATTCCGTTATTATACTTTGAAACTAAGGAAACACGAATGGTCTCATCAAACGGCGACTAATTAAATGTAGCATACAACGTGGCGTGGAGAAACAAGAGCCAACAGATGCAGACGACACCCATGCGCTTCCGCTCGGAAAGCCGATCACAGCGCCAGTCCTACCGCGGCGGCTGCACTGTTTCTGCGCCGCCGCTGCACGACTCCTGCACTCGTCTGAACTCGGACAGAACTAGTTCAGAACTTTCTGGCCGATTCAAACAGACCTTCTGTTTCACATTGTGTTGTACCGCAGGAAAGGCTACAAGCGCGAGCTCGTTGCTCTATGGCACACCTCGGCGGCACAAGCTCTCGTACACCAAGGGCAGCTGCCAACGCTATGAGCTCGCGCTTCTAGCCTTCGCTGCGGTACAACATAAGGTGACACGGAGTATAGGAAGTATTCACTGGACGCCATATTTGTGGGTGCTGTTTAAAGCGCATGCTCAGAACGAGCTCACATCAATAGGCTGGTAAGACCGGCACTCTTGATGGTGCGGAATGGACGTTGCAAAAGAACTGTTGTAGCTCGCCATCAGCACGCGCTCAGAATTCGCGCACACAGCTATGGCCGCCAGTGAATACTCCCTATACTCGCTCGCCGCTTGCACGGCCTTCGCAGCTATTCTATGCAAGGGTGATAATCCGTCGTATTACACACAAGTACAGCTCCAGAAAAATGCGTACAAAATTACTGCGGCTGGGCTCTGTCGCCTCCGGTACACGTAATCTTCATTTGCAACAGGAGTGACGGATGGCGCCGGGTGAAGTCTGAAAATGAAGAACGCTTATTTTGATGTTCCTGAGAATGCGACGAGTACAAGCGGCAACGTCGACAACACGCACCAGCGCGGACACCGCCGAGCCGCCGAGCACCCGGCCACACACACGCCGGGCGACTGACATTTCAAAATGCAGTCAGCGGCATCCAAAGAAAACGTGTTGTTGACGTCCAAATAACTAAGACGTAAAAATAAAAGATGTTATTTTGACGTCCGTGACGTCATTGGCCACGCCCCCTGGACTTCAAATGGGTGCCGAAAATACGCAGCCAGCTACCGACGCCGCCGACCGCCGACGACGCACGTACGTACCTTTGCACGTAGCTACGTCCGCCGCTTGGAGACTGTTTACTGTGTATAAAAGACATCGAACGAAAAGAAACGCGTCCTGTGTGCTCTCAATTCGACTGAAAGGCGCGCAGCCTCCGCCTGTCCTGGGCTCGTCTCCGCCTGTCCTCGGCTGCTGGCCGCCATGTTTTATGAGGAGCACGCTCAGAGCATGCTCAGCCAACACGCTCAGCCGTGCTTAGCGGAAGAAAAACACGGTGTATCGTGTTAAGTTTACACGGCACCTCATGTGTAGACGAATAACACACATGGCTGCGTGTAAAACGAACACGTTATGAAGTGTCCGCCATGGGACAACGGTTTCACTCTTAAAAAAAAGGGTACTGTAGTACCCTCCTTAAGGGGGTAACCGACTTGCACACAGGGCAACCCCTTTTGGAGGTATCGTTACCCCCTGCATCGAGGGTGCAAACTTACCCCCTGGGTTAGGGTGCAACATTGCCTCCTTTTGGAGGTAACCTTAGTTCCTTTTGGTGTTAAAAGTGCATCCTTTATGGGTCAGCCTTTACCTCCTTTAGGGGGAATTTCAACCCTTTTGAGAGGTAAGACGACGTAATTGAGGGCGCTGCTTTTACCTCCTTTTGGAGGGAACTATGATCCACTTTGGTGTTGAATGCACACGATGACGAAAACAGCTCAGAAATCACGAACTACGAAGAACAAACACGACAGAAAAGTGCTGTCCTGTCATGTTTGTTCTTCGTAGTCCGAGCTTTCCGAGCTGTTTTCCCCATCATGTATAACAGCAACCAACTGGCCCAGTTCACCACCTTATTACAGGTTAAATGCACACCTGATGGAATCACTTTGGAATCACATGACAACGTTTTATTGTGGCTGTCACAAACAAAATGGCATAAAAATCAATGGCATGACTAGACATCTTATAAAAGTTCTAAGATGAAACCACTAAGCGCAATAAAGGCATCTGGAACAACACTTTCGGGGCTCTAGTCGTAGCTCAAGATGAACTAGAGGCAGAATGCAACCAGGACTGCCTCAGCAGGCGATGCGGCTTCGAGATCTCCCTCCACTGCCACATAGCTGGGCGCCTCAGGATTAATTAGGCTTGAGCTGACAGCCACCGGGTAGATTGCACTGCCTGCCTGGAACCAAAAAAATGTGGAAATCATGTGATATGAAGTTGAAACATATCATCCCCAATTTGAAGAAACTGTGAAGAAATATTAGGTTTTTCTAAGACGCATTTGGAGCATTTGATGGGCCACTGATTCCAGCATTATAAAGCATCGACCATACTTACCAGACGTGACCAGTTTAACTGTTGACTAACTACCACTGACTAAAATTATCACATGGCGGGTGGTAATCATAGATTAGTAAGCACTTTGTATTCACCGGTCATGTTTAAATTTGTCACCCCGATTTACTTAGGTGACTAACAAATCTTAGTCAAAGGGGTACAACTACTGTAGCAGGTTAGTATATACAAGTGCTGATTGTTGGGCGAGTTGGTATTGTACGTGAAAAAAACATGATTGCGCTTTAAGACAAGGACAGAGGAAGAACATACACCACAGAGCGCTACACCACATTAGCTACTCAGCACCACAGCAGATCCCTATGACCGCCAACCCTAACTGCCGAACTTCGGAAAATATGCAAATATTTTTGCCGAAGTGCTCTGCCAGATGAAAATTGAATTTGTTTTATTTAGACATGAGAAGAACAGCACACAAGGACGAAAACACATAAAAAGAACACACCGAAAAAGACACACTCAAGCGCCTTGTGTGTCTTACTCTAATTTATTTACTCGAAGTATACCCTCAATTTTCTCTAGAAAATGAACGAACACCACACACACAAAGAAAATTAAAAAAAATCAAGAACCTCATTTCAATTGCCCAAATGCGAACAAGAACATCAAAAAATTATATCTGACTACGCTTACCTGCAGTTGCGTCCAAGGTAGCAGGCATCCAGTACCCTCGACGAAATCACCCTACAACGTTGACGCAGTAGGAAAGAAATATATTCAATCAACTTCAAATAATGCAAACTTAGCCATCTGACTCGCCTATTGCATGATCAGCTTTTAAAAATGCCTGCTCACACGCATAAAAAAAAAAATGCCAAGACGATATACTTGCTAGTCTCTCTGCCGGCAATAACTTAATGACCTTATTCAGTAATATACTACTATTAATGTTTGCGAAGCGCACAAATAATTTTTAACTTCCGAATGTCGAACTTCGGCAAATATGTAAATTTTTTTGCCGAAGTAATTTGCCGGATTAAAATTTAAAATTGAATCTATGTTTTATTTAGACATGAGAAGAACAGCACACAAGCACGAAAACACAAAAAATAACGCCGAAAAAGACACACTCAAGCCCCTTGTGGGTCTTACTCTAATTTATTAACTCGAAGTATACACTCAATTTTCTCTCGGAAATGAACAAGCAGCACACACACAAAATAAACATAAAGATCACGAGCCCCATTTCAAGTGCACAAATGGGAACAAGAAAATCAAAATAAAATATTGCACTACGCTTACCTGCAGTAAACAGTGTTAAGAACTGTCACGGGATGCGTCCAAAGTAGCAGGCATCCAGTACCCTCAACGAAATCACCCTGCAACGTTGCCGCAGGACGAAAGAAATATATTTAATCAACTTCAAATAATGCAAACTTGAGTTATATCTAACTCGCCTACTGAATGATCAGAGTTTTAGAAATGCCTGATCACACTCAAAGAAAATGCCAAGACAATATAATTGCTAGCCCGCGGCCTGTAACAACTTCATGACCTTATTCCGTAATATAATACTATCAATGTTTGCGAAGCGCACGAATAATTAGCTCAGACATTTATATTCGGTATTTCAAGGTAACGTGACATTTTACCAAACTATTTATTAAACCTCGTTAAATTAAAAATTTAAAAAAAAACGTTGATATTAAAAATTACACCATCTTCCCGAGGGGAACCATGGGGTGATGCGGAGCATTGGGGTGGTGCTGACGCTTGCTTGCGCCAACCCACTAACTGACGGGACTGTTGCTTCCATCACACTTCATCGGAAGAACGGAGTGAAGTGGAGTCAACAGCGGTGAACTGATGTAGCATGAGTAACTTCGAAAGTCTAATCAGACCGCACGGTAAGGCGGCGCAAAATGCCCTAACAGCGCTTGCAGGTTTCCTCGTCGAGACCGGGCTGGCCGGCGAGATCTAGGCTGCAACGGACGCGAGCGGTCGGGAAATGCTAGCAGACGACAGCCGCGGAGTTGCGGGGAAAGCTCACCCCACTAGAAAGGCCTGGCCTGGCGCTGCGACCCGCGCACCGAAATCTTTCCTCCTTTCCCTCCTCCGGGGAAACACGGTTTCGCCTCAGACCCCGCCGCGGTCACGTGATAGGGAACGCGCGCAGCGCGCTACCGCTCACACTTGAAGGAGAGGAGACTAGAGGAGGAGAGTTGCGCATGCGTAATGTGAGTGCGGACTACGACGCCGACGCCGCGGGACATAGACCCGAGCAAGAGATGCTCCGCATCTAAAATCAGTGTTTAACACTGATTTTTACAAATATCACCAACGTTGAGAATAAATCGCGCCGGTTGGCCGGTGCCGCCAATGAATGCCTGATCGACTACTGCTCTGCGGGGAAAAAACAAAATAAAACAAAAAACAACCACCTTATGAGATTTTCAAATATTTGATCAGATCCTCAATTTAACGTCCGACGCGACACACCAACGGCCCCAAAAAGAGAAAACCTCCTACCCCCTCACGCCTTAAACGTAGGCGACACCCGATTCAAAAGGCGCCTTGCCGCCCGGCTCGCCGAACCGCCGCTGTCCCCCTTCGTCCACCCGCACACACATACACCGGGAAAAGCTGCTGGCTAAGCCACTGGTTGGCGTATGTCAACCTTCTAAATGTGCGCTAGTGCAAGCGACAGTCATTCCTGTTCTTGCTCTTTATGAACTTCGATGGTCTAAGCCGTGTCTGCGTTCGCGCCACACACTAATTTTATCGAACGCTCAACGCCTTCAAACGTGCCAACATGTCCGCCAACTCTTTGTCTAAGGAAAACGGGGGTCGCCTTCCCGGGCGGTCATAACCGACGCCAACTGCCGACCGCGCAGAACATGTCCTTACCTGCATACGGTGCACACGACTTGGATCTTCGACTGAAGTCAATGCAGCGCTCTCGGTGACCTCGTAAGAAGAGACCGAGCCGAACAGAAGAATAAAGAACGTTCCTGCACCGGGACGCCTCCGTCGAACGTTCGAGAAGAAACACCGTTATGCCGTCATAACCGGGCGCGTCGGAGGGGAAGGCGCGGACGCTCCCGGTCGGCCGGGCAGGCGCTCTCCCACGCATGTGCGAATAATCACGTGTCACACGAGGAGACCAATTAGCGAACTCGTTTGCGCCTTCCCACAGCCAATCGCAGCGCCCAGGCTTTGGCAGTGCAAAACAGGTGCACCCTCTGGGAGGTAATACATGCCTCCTTGGTGCCCCTTCGCGGCGAACTTCACCTGGTAGCACCGCATTCTTCGTGTTTGCTGTGCCTGAGGAGGTAACAAGCGGAGCGCTTCACCCCTGGCCGGTTGGAGGGGGGTAAAGGCGGTCTGTTACCTCCTTTTGGTCCCCTTTTTTCTAAGAGTGTACACGTCGGGGCGTGTTATTTTTGCTAACAGTGTACCGCGTTCCACTCTTAAAGGCGAAGCTTCAGCGTCGTCCAAGTTTTTTTCTGCGTGTTTGGTTGTTCCAGTCATAGCCAAAAGCCCACAGAAACAACGGGCCCGCAGAAACAACGGGCATGTTTGGTGCTGTTTGATTGGCTCCTTAGTGTTGCAGACTTAAAGTGAAGTCGGACTGTAAGTGAAAAGAGCGTAACTGTCTGTTAAGTGAGCGGAAAAACTAGCGGTATTTTATTGAATTTGGCTTCGTTGATTCCGAATGGCGCAGCATGTTTAAAAATGTTCTAAAAATATCACTGCCATTTTTTCAGTGTTTCGGTTGATCTGCGCAGTTCATTCGAAGGTAACTTGTGTGCGAGATATATGGCAAATGAGAAAGTTCCTACGCGGTGATGTAATTAAAAAAGGACCTAGAGTTATTTTGCTATAGCCGGGCAACACAGCGTGCTGCTGCTGCTCCTTCTGAACGGGAAAGCTTAACTCACACTTTATCAACTTATATTTACTGACAGCTTAAAGAAGGGGTGATGCCGCAATGTTTTTGGCTATGGGGCGATACGATGTTCTGGTCTCGCGGGACTCTCCGCGTTTCTTAGTCTGTCAGTGAATACATATTTTCATATTTTCACCATCAATTTAAGAAACGATTAGCGTGGCTTAATATGTATGCACTTATTGCGCAGTGACTCATTTTTCGATGGTCTTGTTCGCTAATGCCGGAATTCGGCGGAGCGGTAATAAGATGCCCCGGTCGTGTTGCTCTTTACTTTGATTAAGTTCTGAGAGGCTATAAATTTGTACCATACTGTTGCTTTCAAAAGCGTCAACATTCAAATTTAAATCTCGTATATTCGCTGATTAAGGAATTTCTCTCATATAAAATGGCTATACTTAGAATTATAGTTAACGAAACAGGGACACCTCCAGAATGTCGCATGGTATACCGTAGCCTAATTTATTTTTCCCCCTTTAGAAGAAAACACAAAAGAAAACACGTGTTTAAGAAGCATCTTTATACTGAAGTGTTCGTAAAAATGATGTAGAGGTCTCTTGTAGACATATATTTATCTAACATATATATGTTCGATAAAAAAAAAAAAAAACTTTAATGTGTTTGACACCGATGCATGTCACATAAAAAAAAGAGTTATTTTGGGATGGAGGTGCAAAAACAGACACATCAATTTCGCTCAGTGTCAGAGCCGGTGTCACCCTGACCGCAAGAGACGTAATTAATATTTCGGAGATGAGGCAGAAGTTTGCAACCGGCCGGTAACATGACTGACTGCGCTCATCCCGTCATTGAAAATAATTAATCTGAACTTCTGCACATGCAATGATGCGAAAGAGCTCGTTTCAGTAAAATAAATTTAGGAACATACGCATTGCTTAACAATTCTGCTCGTTTCATATCACTTCGTGTTTCTGGTTACAATATTCTTTCGGAGCAGTTTCAGACTTGAGGCTTGTGGGGTAAATTGAAGGCGTGCTCATGCAGGTAATTAAAAGAGCAGTAACAAGACTGAGAGGGAAAATAGTTGAAACGTATTTCATAAAGTCATCGGGTGACAACTGCGTCAGCACGCCTTCAATTCACTTCTACTAAATGACAAGGAAGTTTCTTTCTAGGAGGCTTCGTGTAGTCACGTAGAACTAATGCAAATGTTTAAATTATTGTCACCTGTTGTTTATGTTTATGGGGGTACTACTATCACATGATGTTGGCATGACGGGAAAGAGTGTTCACGCATGTGTGCTGGGTGGTTTGCCTTGATGTTTGCTTTCGTGTTTATTTCAGTGAGGCTCTGACTTTCTGCGTATATTTTCGCTATTGCGTAAATTGTAGCAATATGCTACTTATCTTGTATAGCGTTAGTTCTCTTTTGTAATTTGTTTTTTCATATATGTAGTGCACATGTCATGTATTATTTTTGTATAATTTCTTTGGTGCCTGCATCGCGACTGCTGGTTTAGGTGGCTCGGTGCTCTTCAAGCTGTTTTCACAGCTTTCTTCCCTTGTCAGCTTTTCAACATTGTTTTTGTTGCAAAAATAAAGGTACTATAATTATTATTAAATGACGCTTCTTCGTGTTTTTTGCGCCTTTTAAGTCCTCTGAATCATAATGAACAAACTAGCCCAATCCAAATCTTAGGTCAGGATAACGTCCACTTTAAGTGAATTAAGAGTATTTTCAGGAGACAGTTGAAGACCTAGCGGCGGAGTCTGACACCGTTGATGCCTCGCTGTCTAACGCCGACGTGCGTCACCACGATGCGGGTGCCTGGAGGCATGGTCAAAGAGGCTCATTTAAAAAAAAATATACATATATATATATATATATATATATATATATATATATATATATATATATATATATATATATTAGCAACAACAAAAGGTACATTTCTAATTTTTTGATATCTTGAAGAAATGAGGTGTATTGAACTTCTCGGTTGTTTTAAAAGTTGCGGGCACCGATGCTCACATTGCTTTTCCTGGCTCTGCAATACGGCCGTTTCTGCACAAACTAGAAATTTTGTCATTTAATTAAACGCAACGAAACGAGGCTTTGACACTTTAACACGTGCAATTTAATTATTAGTTTTATGCGAACAAAAAAAGGTTTTGTAGCTGCCACCCTACTCCAACTTGACTTTAAAAAACAATTAGAAAATCGCATGGAATGTTTGCTTTTTACAGCTTCTATCTTGATTTGAATTGGCCCATTTTAATGTCTGTTTTTTGGTGTAACATAGGGAATGTTAATAAGTATTTAGTCGCCCACCTAAATTTGTGTGGTGCGCAACCGTTTTTTCTCAGTACTGTTTTAACAGCATGGGTTTTATGCAAGCTCAATATATTGAGAGAATGATGTCAACAAAACTATAAATTATTTTATTAAAAAAAATTCCTTTCTTGAAGTTCAGAGGCTCCTTTATTTAACGTAATATTTTCATAGATATCCCAGACATTAAAAAAATTGCCGCGTCTCCTTTGGCATGAATTGACCCACGTGCGACTATTTGTACTAAAGGGACATACAAAAACACGCTCCCCTCTTTCGCAGACAGGTGAAATGCCCTTTACTTAATACACACTCAATGGGGCCAAGAAGCTATGGAAGTTTCGTCCGGTATGTTGCTCGGTTTAATACGAAACGCCGATGCGGACTCTATAGTGCGCGATCGTGCCTTTACCGTTCATTCAGTCCATCTTCTCCTAAATTGACACCTTCGCGACTCCGAAGTCACACCTCAGTTTTCGCTGTGTTTTACCTTAGTGTTTGCCTAAGTGTTAAAATTTGTTTCGTGGGAACTAGTAGGACCTTGCATTTTTCGTGCCCTTAGACTGTGAGAAATCCCTTGTGGTATCTGAAGGAATCGCGATGTGAGGAACTTTATCCCAGCTTTTGCGCTATATATTGACTGCCGTTTCAAGTTGTGACATCATGTGCTGTACACGCTTTGCTATCCCTTGGCACATTATGTCCACCCCGGGATGTCGTGAGTCGACATGACATTATTCGGAAGCCAGTTCCGCGCGACGACGTTCCCGCCCGAACATAGCATGCCGGACAAAGTTTGATAGGCTGGATATCAGTCGTCGCCGACGGTCGCCTGCGTACTAAGTATGCTGGACGAAGTATGTCTCGACGCAGAGAGTCGTGTGCTACCGCAGGCGACCGTCGGCGGTAAGTCACGCTTAGTCGAACTGCTTCCGTTCTCTTTGTCCTCCTCCTTATTCCTCCGAGCAAGGAAATCAAACTGCGTGTATCCCGATCCGCGGTTCTATTTCCGCTGATTTCTTTGCTGAAAACCGCCGGTTGCGATTTATTGTGCCTGGTGGTGGTTATGTGTGAAGTATTTTGAGTATACTATAACTTCTATATGCTTCGAATGCTTATACATTGCCTGTTACGTGTTATGCATGCTTTGATGCTTTACCTGTCCGTGAAATGCGTGTAACGCTTTTTTGTCACTTTTGAGCCTGACATTTTTTGCATGAAATCTAGCCTATGAACAAATTCTGTGTAAATATTGCCGGTTCATTTCCGTTTCCGGCAAATACACTGAGACGACGGCCGAAGGTGGCAAAGGTGCAAAAGATACATTGAAGGACGACCCAGTTAACTTTGGCGGGAAAAGTTTGACGCCAGCTTAGACTGTGATGCAACGTGGCAATGTGAGCTCACATGAAGGTCACGTCACATAGCCATGTAACTTAATGTGACGCCACACCGTCACCTGAAATCGAAATTTACTATCTTCATTTCGCGGAGATATTTGTCATCTAGATTCAACGGAGACACGCTTGATGTGACGTCGCAGTGTCAGGTGACGTCACCTGAGAGGAAATTGTTTACACTAGCCTAAATATATTGTGCATATGCGGGGGTTCTGCACAAAACGGCAACAAGGCGCGGATATGTGTATATTGGTTTTTGTTTGGTTTGTATTTGCTGAGAGATATTTCTTTTTTTCAGGACACAGAGGAAAGGTCAGGCTACTTTAGTTAGTAGACAATATGTAATATCTTATGCACTGAACCGTTGCATTGCAGCCTGGATGAAAAATATAATATTTAAGATAAAACGCATATTTTGTTTAGAGTGAAATTAACTACGCGGTTGTCATCGCGGGAAGTGGAAAGTTTTATGAGTTAGGAGCCGGAATTCAGCAAAAAAAAAAACGTGCCCAAAGTTCATCACTTTCGATGTTGTTAGCACACGTGCACGACTAGTTGAGATCAAAAACAAGATAATTAAAAACGATTCATAACCGCAGTGAAAATCTATACTTGGTTCCCTACCGGAGCTGCGTTTTCATTTCATTGGTTTTAAGCGTAATTCTCTAAAAGTATCACAACTTGTATTATAACCAGCTGCAAGGTAACGTGCTTGTGAGCAACGTTCTAGCCGTTTGCATCAGAACACATATGTGAGTTTGCGAAACAAAATTTATAGTAGGAACATTGAGGCTTGTACAAGACGCTACACCGCTAATATTTCATAATGCATTGCAAGTATTGTAAGGGTAATCTTTTATGCCACAGATACAACACTGTGTTCGATGACATGCTTTCTGAACTTGTCTTTCTATTCTGTAGTTTGAAACATGAACACTCTCCATGGCATGATGTGGCAGATGTTGCGCGCGCGTAGGCGTGTATCCCTCAAGAATAACTCAGTTGAACGGATCGTAGTGGATATTTAGGCACAATTTCGTCATTTTCAAAAATAGCAGTTAGACAAACTGCTATAATTTAGGGCCTTAAAGGGCAACTCCGCTTCATTTTTGATAATTAGAAAACTATACAGCCCTCTTCACTATCATATAGGAAGACCCCATGTCAAATATTACGACCTAATTCCGTCTATATGTTTAATAAACTGGCCAGCAAACTTTCAAATGAGCCAAGTCTCCGAAATCTGCCAACTCTAGCGTGCGACGCGAGGCGCAATCGTCAGCGCAGTCAATGCGACGGAGTTGGAGCGGCCAACGTAGAGTTATTACGTCAGAGGCATGTCTACGTCATTCTCACGTTTTGTTTATTTTTACTTCTCAAAGCGAAATTGAACGATGACGTCATGAGTTTCTCCTCCCGTTGTTGGCTCAACGGCGTCCACGTGATCACCGTAACGCGGATGCGCTATTTTGCGCTGCCCTGCGCGCTTATCGGTCTGTTTCTTCGCTCCCCCTCTTCTCTTTCGGCTTCCCCCCTTCCCCCTCTCCCCCGGGCCATCCCCGTCGACGCTATGCGAAGCGACCTGCCCGCGTCGCGTGTCCTGTACCTCGCCCCCACGAACGTCACAAGACCACGTGGTTCGACGTGACGTGGCCATGCCTCTGACGACACGAGACCAATGTTGCCTGACGCAACCGAAGTTTCGGTTTCAGTGTCAGCTGATGTTTAAATTAATATTACACAAATAATATTCCACATTTCGCGAATCCGAAGACGTAGGGCTGTTTAGTAATGCTTTGTGAAACGGAATCACATGTAAGCCAACATTTTTCGGAATTGAGCGGAGTTGCCCTTTAAGAGCCCGCAGAAGCAGAAAAAAAAGTAAAACTTCACCTTCCTTGGCCAGAGTGTGGGTATCTTGGCCCTAATTCACTAAAGAAGTGGCGAAGTAGACTTCCCTGCTGATAGTTTTGGCTGTTATCTGACATCTGCTAGCATCAATCGCCCAACAAGTGCCAGAGTCAAGGAGCGTTCACACACTTGCGACGTCTTAGAACCGGGTGCCTTGGAACCTCTTAGTATGTTTTACGACGAGAGGACACACTGGCGCCATCTATTGGGTAGCAGTGTAAACTTGGCGGTTCGCATATTCTCTTTTTTTCTCGCGCATTATCCTTCCTTTCTTGACTCGAAAAATAATAATAAAATAATAATAATTGAAGGAGGTATCTTTTTCCTAAAGCTCTTTGAATTGCGAGCAACGAAAACTCCCAGCAAATGAGCAAGCTTAACACACGGTTAGGCCTGAAAATTCTGATTTGCGCAGGAAAAAGAAGCAAGTGAAATGTAAGTTTACTATTTTCTGCTAAAACCAAACTCCGACATCTGGGATTCGCTGGCCTCTTATCTATTTTTGTAGTCACAGATTACATGTAGCTTCCGAAGGAAATGCACAAAAACACATCAGAAAAGTGGTATTCTGAGTATTTATTTCCATTAACCAGACTACAGTAAAACTTTAAAAAAAAAATGTAAAAAACAGTGCCTTTAAAACAATTTTTTTAAATTCTATTTTGCGAGCTTTATTTCTAGAAGATTACGCTGCAAACTATTAGAGCAAGGATTTGAATATAAGCTTAAGCTTGAACCTATCACAGCCGGCTCTTCTCAATTGGTTCTGTCAAAGTCTGTATTTTATTGTCACAATAATTTGGTGCATCTAAGGACGGACAGACTCTCATTGACAAAAATACCCGCTCAAGTTGTACGATAGTAGGAAATCTTAAAATGGTTTGACAACGATGCATGTCACATAAAGAAAACAAATATTTTGTGATAGAGATAAAAAAAAAACAGACACATCCAGTTCGCTCAGTGTCAGAGCCGGTATTACCTGTATTGTAGTAGACGTAATTTATATTTCGAGAATGAGGTGAAAGTTAGTTACAATCAGCCAATTCAACAGACTGCGCTCACCTCGTTATTGAAATTGATAGATGGGAGCTTGTGGACATGCACTGATATGAAAGAGCTTAATTCAATAAAATACAACTAAAAACATATGCATTGCTCGGCATTTCTACCCGTCTGTATCACCGGATGTTTCTCAGTATAATATATTTTTGGAACTAATTTTGAACTTCAGGCTTGTGGGCTAGATAACTGTTACCCCACTATAAGAAAGCAAATAAAGCGATCAAAGAATAAGATAATTGAACACATAAATACAATTCTTATATGAAGTTAAACGCAGCGAGGGAATGTTAAACGTAAGAGATTTGTGGCTGAAAAGGTTCATTAGACATTACTCAGACATTAAAATAACCAAGTTTTCGACAGAGAGCGTTAAAGGAAAGAAAGGCAAAGTCGATTACTCCATCGATATCGTTATATTAAAGGCTGTATTCAAAAGATCGACTCCGTGTTCTCCGATTCAAATGTGCGAACCAAACCGTTCCGAATTTTTTGAGATATGGAGGAAACTGCTAACGATAATTAATTAGAAAACCTTACATAGGCCAAAATTCTGCTCAGCAGAGCGCCTGTGCGAACTCCTGTTCAAAACGCTCATAGCACAATATTCGAGTCTTAATAGCGGCATACAAACAATATATTACAATTTCTGTTGGTAGTTTCTGATAGACTACTATATTAAGTAACTGTGAATAAAAAATAAAAGAAATAAAAAGTGGGTTTGTTTAGAAAATCGACTCCAAACGTGCCAGTTTTTCGAAATTTTGTTTTTCAGGCAGATGTAGCGCATCATATACTTATCGCAACATATTGATATTATATTAAAAAAGAGCTTAATTGGAGCTTTATAGGGATATAAAGATCATAAAAATATGTTGATTAGGTCACACAGCACAGCTTGCTGAACTTCGTCAAATATCGTCGCAGAGAGGCGGTTTGACAAATAAAAAAATCATTAAGATTGTTATGACCTAGAGTCCTAGACGCTTAATTAGCATGAAAAAGCCTATGTCTAGAGTGTTCCCATAAAGTTATATTGATGTAGCGTAAAACGTAGGGAAAAGGGATGGAGTGAAATATGGCACCTTCGATAAGCTGGAAAAATGTCAGTTTCCACCTGGGCCGCTTCAACGGTTCATAACTTGAGAACAAAAAATTCGACGAAATTGCCGTTTGCGTCCTCTTTTATTATAGGAATTGCCCTTAAACATATATATTTTCCGTCAAAATTTAAAATTCGACCCTAAATCCGTGCCTGAGTTGAGATGAAATCACCCATATGCATCTGTGTACTTGATATCACTTACGCATTTTAACTGTTCAAACTGACATTTACTGAAAGGTTCGGTTGTAGAGCGACAGTATTGAATTGCTGTTAAAATGTTTTGTATACTTATGCTACGTTTTATTCTCCGCACCTGTTAAATCACTTAAAAGGGATGAGAAGTATTTCTAAATATTAAATTAGGAGAAACCAATTACAAACAAGATGGCTTTGAAGAAGGAGATCTAAATGACGATTTTTTCACTGCAGAACAACATTATCGATAGAAATATTTTGGAAAGGCTACTGGCCTTGAAAAAGAAGTTTATAAATTCGTATAGGAGTGACAATGCATAGCGAATTCTGTGGCAATAGTGTTGCATACGTGAAAGGTTCGAACATCACCAACATTTAGCGATACTCTGAGTTTCCAGACGCCAGATGCCTACGCTCATGGCGCTCTTCATCGGATAGTTTAACGCGTACCATGTGTACACTTGATAGTTGTTCCTAGAATGCAGCCATACTACCACTAATCGGGCTGATTAAGCTGGCGATCTTCCCGAGCCTTCCATACTTCCGAGCTCCTCTCCCTCGGTGCGCACGTGCGTCGGAGCTCCTCCTCGCCTGCCTCGCTCCACTCGCCTAACCCTCTGGTCACATGACTTCCCCGTTAAACAACCAGAGCCGAGCACTTTATTTATTTATTGATACTGCCGGCCGCAAATACGCAGCCAAGGCAGGAGATATACACAATAAAATGCACTTGAAAATAAAATACATAGGTGTGGTGGCGTTACAACTCGTAGAGGAATAAAGGGCTAACAGATGCCCTTGATAGGATTCTTCTCATGCAAGAATGACTACACAAAACGATCTTTTACAACTACACGTCACAAAAACACACGTAAACATAAAAGCATGACTAGTAGAAAAGCACAATCACAGACAGTCAAACCAAATCATACGCATGTAATATCAAACAACATCCGATTCCTTTAACTTGGCTGTGAACGACAATACGCAATCTGTGGAAACGATTTCTTGTGGGAGCAAGTTCCATTCATGAATCGTACGTGGAAAACAGGAATATTTGAAGCAGTCAGTTCTACACCTTATTTCAGTGAAAGATTTGCAGTGCTTGTTCCTTGTTGGCCTACTAGTATTGAAATGAAGGTAATTGCTGTAGTCTAAGTTGAAATTGTTATTTAATAGGTTGAAAATGAACTTCAGTCGGCTAATTTTTCTACGTTTTTGTAAAGAAGGGACACCGCTCCGGACATAAAGTTCTGAGATTGATGTGTTTCTACCGTATGTGTTAAAAATAAATCGCAGCGCTTTTTTCTGAATTCTTTCCAACTTATTAATATTTGACTTTGTGTGTGGATCCCATACCACACCAGCGTATTCCATCAAAGACCTGACGAATGTCTTATACGCGATTAGTTTTGTATTGTTGGAACAGTCTTTTAGTCTTCCTCTCCCACCCGTCAACCAATCAGGGTCAAGACTCGCGGCCACGCTTTTATCTGGGCTTCACGAAAGGCCGTACACCTAGCCAAAGCATGTTTAAGGTTAAAAATGAAGTCGACTTGGTAAGAAAGCACGAAGTCGATTTGCATGATCATGGTAGCGCACCGGTTTTAGCACTCCGTCTGTAGATAAATGCTTAAATAAAACGCCGGAAGTGTTTTTTCTTAGCAAGTGGGTGTTTTGAACTTGGTGCATTCTAAGTTTATGTTCTCGGAGGTGAAGCTAGAGGAGACAAGGGACAGTATTTAGTGACATCGATGAGATCGAAGAATAGCGAAAGAAGCATTATACATAACAAATAATCCTTGAGGAGGATCCTTCAAAGTCAGCAGCATGGTAGGATCCGTTCTACAAGCTGCGAAAGGAAGACATCAGAAGAGGCAACGACTTAGCTAATGTAAATGTATGGATTTGTTTATTCATCCCGAAAACACATTCGTTCGTCTCAAGGACATTCGTCTTTTGGCTGGACGCATCCGTAGTCGCATTGAAGCCACTGATATCTTCAGAAGAGCAGGATATGGCGGAGTCTCGGAAATCTCATTATCGTCCCGCAGCCAATAATATTGCCGCATCAGCCAATGCGAATGCCGAAGAACGAATCACGAAGCAAGAAGTGTGAACGAGCTACACCACGCCCTTCGTTTTTTAATATGTCTATTACTATAAAACACTCTAAGAAATTCCTGCTCGTCTACTTACCTGCAAAACACTCGAAGAGCCAATCTCTGTGATCTACGAAATCAGCTCAGCGAATGATGAGGCGGAACATCTCTTTATACCTCAAAATGAGGTCTGCGCTTTGGCATTACGCAATGGAAGGATGACGCTTTGCATTGCGTAATGCCACAGCGCAGACTTCATTTTAAGGTCTAAACGGATGTTCCGCCTCATCATTCGCTGAGCTGATTTCGTAGATCGCAAAGATTGGCTCCTTGAGTGTTTTGTGGGTACGTAGACGCGCAGGCGTTTCTTAGAGTGAAGAAACCGAAGTAATCATTCACACAGGTGTGGAAGCGTCACGAAATTTAAAGACATTCACAACAAATGTAGAAGCGTTTTGCCTCATAACGAGATAAATCTATTTTTTCGCATTCGGGTAGATAAAAGAGATTAGAGGTTATGTTGTGATTCTCTGATTACGTGCAATATTAATTAAATGAGCCACAAAATATGGTTTATATGTTTATCTGCATGAGTGGCATGAAATATCGCTTCAAGCACAATCACATGCTGCTGTCTAAACATATTTGTAACGCAGTTTCGTTCGCGTACGGGTGTGTTTAAGAGAAAGACAAGCTGTCGTGCCCAAGAACTTTGTTTTCGATCATAGTAAAATAGTTTAACTTCTTGCGTGTTTATTACAAGTTTTCACACATAGTTAAACCGGTGAATCATTATGGCATAGAAGTGACTATTACATCTTCCACCATTTTCAAAACTTCTAAAGTTTGTTCACACTTTTTGCAATTTTTAAATCAAAATACGGCGAACAATTTGCGTCCTCCCAGTTTTTTACAGTCCGTTAATCATGAACTGATGAAAGCATAAAGTATACTGAGCTCCAGCTGAATTTTCGGCACGTGTTCGGGTTTTTTGACTCCTCAACAAGATCCTGTTTCTAGCGCCGCGAGCAATGCACATTAAAACTACTTATACACATTTGGTTCGTTTTTAACGCGTATCCGGGAGTACAACGCTCCTCTTATGATGTCCTGTGGTCGTAAAACAGAACTTGTATGCATGAATACGACACAAATAAGGATATAGTACATATACTCCGTAAGCCGCTTGATGAAGGTTAGGAGAGATTGTGTTATTTTTGTGATTTTTATATTTCGAAGTATTACTCTGCAGAATAAAGCACGTCACAGAAAAACGTGTAGCTTTTTTTAAATCTTATTTTTGGTTTTGCTAAAACTCTAATCGCCCACAGTACTCATCTCTAAAATCCCGAGTTGTTTGGAAACGACTCCTTTGGGGTTTACATATAATTTATTTGTCAAAGCGTACAAGTAAAATGTATTCAAGAAAGGTACTTCGAAACATTTTAATATATCGGTTTAAACTTCAAAACTCCTTTAATATGTTGCTTTCCTGTGTACATTTCTCGCAGTTTTGGTTTGAGTTTCCTATCTTGTCAAATATATTATAGGCGTGGTTCCGGTCAAGTCGATTGACACAACATTGCGCTCTTCATTGATTTTTAGACAGTGGCTCATTCGGGTTGAGTCCATCGAATAAAATACCGAATGGCTCCTTGATATAGTTTTAGATTGTAGATGTGGTCAACAGGGGAAATGTTGATAAATGAACGTCGTCCGAATAAGAAAAGTAAGTAATAAATACACAAAAATAAGGGGGTCTTCATGCTAGCTCTGATATCCTTCCATTTTAAACAGGTTAGAGTCGTCGTTTTGTAAATTAAACATAGTCCATGCTTTTAATTTTTTTTTTCAAGATATACTGCGGCTCACAAATATTGGTCATAGTAAGTTGGGGCAATAGACCCAGGTAGCACAGAGTCTTTGGGCCTAACTTTGTTTTTGTCTGGACATTTGAAGCCTAAAGAGCACGAAGAAACCTCGATCGAGCCAAACTTGACCTTCCTTGGCCAGATTCTGGGTATCTTGGCCCTAGTTCTCCAAACAAGTGGCAAAGTAGACTTCATTGCTGGTAGTTTTGGCTGTCATTTGGCATACGTGGCCATAAATCGCCAATCAACTGCCAGAGTTAGGCTCCACTTTCGATTTTTCGGTCTTGATGTGCCAAATTTGGGCCTAAATCACCAAACTAATTCCAGATTTAGGCTTCAATGCGGAATCTTCGGTTCATACGTGGCATCTTTTTCGAAGGTCCGACACTTTGGCAATTATTTGTCGAGCCAGAGAAAAGTCACAGAAAGGCCACAGAAAAGTACTTTGGCACTAATGCTTTAGAGCAAAGGCCGTATTAGTAACAAGTGAGGCCCCAAGTATGAGCGAAGTTGTGCCAATTTAGGCGTTTCTCAGATGCATATCCTATAATTCTTAGGAGCGTCATCTCGCGACCAAAGTAATTTCGTCAACAAAGTCGCGAAGCGAGAAAAGGATCCTGATTTCTTCCGATAGCGAGCTTCTTTCGCTAATTGCCAAAATCAGTAAGGAATACTGCAAAATGCAAGGCTTACGTTTCTGTCATTTTATTCCTCTGATATGATTTATTTTAGAAGCTTTGGTTGACCAAATTTAATAAATATTTTAGTGCTCACATTAAAAAAGAATTTCAAAAGAGCATGTAGACGCCTTAGCCTATTGTTTTTCCGATTTTGTCTTTAACGGTCGAATGTTAGGCCCTGAAAGCGAACGAGGTAAGAAAGAGATAAATTTAAAATATTGCATATAAATCCTGCACCGAGTTTTTGAAGGCTGTCCAGTTTGTCATTTTTTTACATCTGTATGTGGATGTCATAATATATTAGAGTATTCCACATTACGACTGTGTCGTATACGCAGTTAATTTTATTTCGCTATGTACAAAACATGTAAAACGGCGTAAGTGTTAAAGTTTACCTCTGGAGCTTGTTAAAATGCCATCTATATGCTGGTTTCAGTAAGTGTCGCGCACGTTTTACTAAAACTGGAACGAAAGCTCTTTCCTCGTTCCCTCTCGAACCCAGAAGGAGTTCCCATTACAAGTGTCAGTCATTGGCAAGGAACGCGTTCCTGTTACCTTTCCCAGATTGGAAATGGTTTTTAGATTAGCTCTACCTATTCGTATTTAATTAAATTCTGTGCTGGGTAATTCTCAATTAAAATGATTTAATCAAGTGGAAATACATCAAACTAAGTGTCGATTCACCACGACCACATTTGCTCCAGTTTTTGGTTCTCGGACATCTCTCAGACTTCCCTATCCCTTGAAGACGCAGGTTGGAATGGCGGCTAATGAAATTCCTGAGAGCCTACTTAATTAAAGTGAAATCGCAGATATATAAAAAGAAAACGCCTTTCCTTTTGCCGTTTTCTCGAAGACGTAAAGAATCTGTTCCAATTTCACCGCTTCAAGATGAAACTGTGGCGTACGTTCATCCGCTCCTCCTAAAAGAAACGCGTGCTAGGAACGTCATTTTTTAGAACGCCGTTTGATATAACACTGCTTTTAGTTGAGTTTGCTGAAGAAAAAAAAAACGTAAAGAAATAAACTTAATTTTTTCTCAAAGAACTCTGACCAAGCGCGAAATACGGTTCGAACTGAAAATCCTGATTTTCGCAGAGAGGACAAGCAAGTGAAACGTCATTTTTATTTTTTCAACTCCAACCAAAGCCCGAGCTCTGGGATTCGCTGGTATCCTATCTATTATCGCAGTGGTTGGTTCCCTTTATCTTCCGTAGGAAAGTGAGCGCACAATCCCCATTTGGAGTGTCTTAGTTTGAGTATTTGTGCCCACTAATCAGACAACCGAAAGACTAGAAAGAAGTTTGTACGAGTCATTACCGTTAAAACAAAATCTATTAAAAGCTAGTTTGCGAGCTTTATGTCCAGAAGCTCACGCTCCGAGTCTTTATAACGAAGAGTTTTCTGCACGTTTAAGCTTCAACCTCTTACAGCCGGCCCGGCCCCTTTTCAAATGGTTCTGTCGAGGTGCCGATTTCATTGCCACAAGAATATGGTGCATCTATAGGCGGACATATTTCGTTGATAACAATTCATCCGCTCAACTGGTACAATAAAAAAGAAAGCTTAAAGTAGTTGAGACACGGATGCACGTCACAAAATGTAAACAGTTATTTTGTAATGGAGATGCAAAAACAGACACACTTATTTCGCTGACGTTGTTGAGTATACGCAGCAGATGTAAGTTCCGCTCCGAAAAAGAGGGGAAAGTTTTTTATTTGCAGCTAACTTGACAGACTGCGTTCACCCCGTTATGGAAATTAATAGATCGCAGGTTGTGCGCATGTACTGGTATGAGCGATCTTTCTTCAGTAAAATAAAACTAAAAATATATTAATTGCTTGGCATTTCTTTGAGTCAGATATATCCTGTTTTTATTAAATTATTTTTGTTTGTATATAATTTCGACCTTCAGGCTTGTGGGCTAGTGAACGGTTACACTGCTGTTGGCAAACAGACAAAGCGATCGAAGCCATAACATAAGAGAACACATAAATGTAATTCGATACAGTCAGCACAGCGAGGGCATGTAAAATGTGTCAGATATGTATTGAAGAGGTCCATAAGGCATTACTCAGACAGTTAGATATTCTAGCTTCCGGCAGAAAGCGTTACAGGAAATCAAGGCAAAGTCGACAACTCCATCTGTAATGTTATATGAACGGTTTATTCAAAATGTCGCCTGAAAGTACTCAATGTTAATTAAGATTTGAAATAAATTTAGACTACGTGTTTCACAACTGAAATGTGCGAAACATACCGTTGCGAACTTTTTTCGAACCTAAATTAGATTCTCTCACGTTATTTTAAACAACCAGTTTCCTCGTTTTGATGGTATAATAAAATTCAAAGCTAAAAGCAAGATAAGAGACAGATATAGAGCGACCGAGAACCCAGTCGGCATGTTGTAAATTATGACCTTGTTTTTCATTCGAAATGAAGGCTGTTTCTGTTTGAACGTCACATGCCTGGTCTGTAAGTAACGAGGATGAAAGAAATGTTATGAAAGGGTTCCAAAAATACACACTGAGCATGAGTACGAACGACGCAGTACGATGGACAGTATGAACGTCACTTAAAGGCACACGTGGCAACATTGGGTCGTACGGTAGAATGTATCATTGCACAGGATGTATCACGTGACATACAGAAATTGTTTAAATAGCACTATCACCATGAACATAAACCACATCGACCCGTTGTGTATTATTTAGCTTCTGAAATCTTTCAGTGCGAGGCAGAACAGCAGCATGAAGAATTCCGGCTTGATCATCCTCGGTGCCATCGCTGTGCTGGTCGGCACAGCGTCAGCCGCAAACAGTGAGTCATTCTATTCTTATTTTTTATTGCATTATCGATGACCGTGATGTTATAGGACGGCACGCTGGTGCACTTCTTTATTGTGTTTCAGTTTGTTCGTCGAAGACTTACTACATTGTCCTTGGATGCTCGAACAGACAAAGAAAATGAAGATTGCTTTCAACAAATTTTGCTCAGTCAAATAAATTAACGCAGTAGTTAATTGGTAATAGGTGGCATTATACTACAGATATATCTATGTTTTATTTTCTTGGAAGCCAGGTTTTGTTTTTATTTAACCAACATATTTGTTCATTACTGCATGTTCTTTGGTGTCATGTGGAACAATTTGTCATCACGCCATTCGTCGTTTTTTATCGCTCTGTTTTCTTCGCAATCATGCATCACAAACTCGACAAACTTTCCAATCTGCTACGATTTTTAGTTTCTACTAGGCGTTCATTTACAGTTCTCAGTTTTATGTTTAGGAGAAACAGTTTAAATTAAATATGATCAACGTCTCCTTAATGTTTAGTGCCAGCCTGATCAAAGAATCACATTAATTTTCGTCCATAGTAAGAATGAGAAGCAACAACAAGGTTTGAAACAGATATAATGATTTGCAAATTATCGTAATTTAAATTAACTCATCACCAGCAGAGGAGACTGGATCTAATTCTGTCATTTTCTTTTCTTTAGATAGCTGTTTTAAGATCAACTTCCCTGGCTTTTTGAACATTGGAAAGGTAGGTTGTTGCTTTTTATACTTCGTTGATATAGGCTAAATTTCAGGCGTTTTTTTTTCTTTATTCGTAATAACTTTGAGTAAATAAAGCTATTAGTCTACGGGGGTAATTGTTGGGGATGATATTAAGCTAGCATGTGAGATGTGAGAGCAAGCGGCAAACGTTCAAAATTTGCATACAAATGTCTTAGGCGATAGCGCTTAACGTCCATTGATACTTTTATGGCATGCATAAATAACTATTCTATTTAAACAAAAATTGTTGTATAGTTTGTATTACATGTTGAAAATTTGAACAATTTTGGCATAATAGACGTATTGTTGCTTTCTTGCTTCTAGAGGAGATTCAGATTCGTTTTTTTTTTTCTGATTACGATTGAATACTTTGTACTTTCTAACAAAATGCAGCCTTTACGAAAGTGGAAAAAATGACTGATTGAAGCACCCAAAAAGCAGCCAGCAATAACTCTGCGAACGAGTTTCCGAGCCCAACATGTGTTTCACTTAATAATAAGTGAAAAAAAAATAAAAAACACGACAGCGTTAATATATGCCAGCAGACATGTAAAAATTACGAAACCGAATCTTGCAGAGCAATGGAGAGAGTAAGATTTACTTCGGACGGAGTGCCCATTAGCTTTTTAGCGTCGAGAAAGTGCACAGTAACGTCATTGGCTAATTTTGTAGCGCAAGTAATTTTCAATAGAAACGGATACACACTAGCTAAATATGTATAATTTCATCTGCTTCAAATACAAAATGGGGTGAAAAGTGACATATGCATTTTTCTGTTGAAAATTAAAATCATGCCTAAATACGATTAATTGCGTCTTCCTTTATTTCCATACAATGCAGTGTGTGACCGCCATTGGGAACACCTGCAATGGAATCTCGCCGGTAAGTATCCTATGTTAAAAATTGCTATATTCATCATTAAGCCTTTTAGAAACAATTGTGCAATAAGCTTTTTTGGAAACGCAATATTAAGTGGATAAATAAAAAAAAGATAAAATTAGAGTTCCAAATTCATTCGTTTTTGCGGAAGAGCAGTGTGAAAAGTCGTCAAAAACATAACATTTTCTAGGCTTTTAAAAAAATAGTAAATTGACTTCCACGTAGACTAATGCGCTACTTGCGCTCCTTAAGCGACTGGTAGACCGCAGATGCGATGATCAAAAGAACACTTGTCTAACTCATTAACACATCCCAAATCCATTCAATATAAAATGAATTATTTAATCATGTTGCACAGAATTTTTGAACATATGAAAATTATTCATGCAAAATAGTCATCTCAATTGAGGTCACCTAATGTAACAATAATTAATAATCATATTGCAAACACTACCTATAATGTTTTCTCTCATTACAGACTCAAGTTCTTTCGCAATTCACCCAGTTTATAAACGTGAGTACATTTTCTTTCTTATTTGTTAATAGGAAAACAAATAAGCACCCGCAATTTGAAGAGGACCTCTAGACATCCGGGCGTGTTTCTATTTCCATGGTAATTCTATCTGAGATTAATGAGAGGTATCTTTAAAGTGGGAAGGTATCTGAACAATAGTCAATTGATTAACAAGTGGTAACCTTGAGACGTTATGTGTGGCTTGAAAGACGCAGGACGTTAGTTTCATATCAAAGTATGATCCACAGCTGACGTTTATTTGACGTTTATGGAGCTTTCTGCCATGTGCGTGGGTCACACAGAAAGGAGTCTTAGGGTTAGAATAGGACATTTATATTACCAAATGTTTCAGACATAATGCGCGTAAAAAAAGGCGCCCCTCAAGAATACAACGTGTACAGAGACTACTGACGATGAAGAGGTGTATCCTTTACAGGGAAACATCTAGTTTTACGAATTCTTTAGAGGCCCCGATAATACCTGGACTCGCAAAAAGTGTTTGCGGAATTATTACTAGTCTATATGAAGTTCATTACATTGCCGGATGTATCAGAGGAAATTTCAGTATTGCGTTTCAGTTTTACCCAAACAAGTATTTTCGCTTTCCCCTCTTTGTGTATGTTTTTTTCTTAGTATTATCAGAGTCACAAAGAGGACAATATAATCTCGGAGTGACACGATAAATATATGCATAAAATCACTCTCCGAAATTCCTCTAATTGGCTCGCCTCGCTCCCGGCAGGCAACTATAAGTATAGTCGCCGATAGTTAAGGCAACGTAGGGCTTGGCAGGTAATGTTCACTCTTCTTGCTTCCTCATTCGCTCTAGGCATTCTTATCGGCTAATGCCGTAACCTTTTTGTTGCGGAGTGATACAATGAGATGCCGACGGACTCGAGACGCGCTGCGTTTCACAAGCTTCCAATGACTATACACTCTAATAAAAATGGAGCGTCTGCTCTTTCGCAGAGATCTTGAAACAGCTAATCGCTGTGTACGCAGGGCGCTTGGCCAATGACGGGGTTGGTAATCTAATATATCTAAACCCCGATAAACGGTCTGTGCTGCGGCACAGAACATAGATGAATCTTATCCTTAGCGCCGCAGCGACGACAGTTTTCTTAAGACCCGTTCACACTCTTGCGACCTCTTAAACCTGGGTTCCTTAAAGTTTTTAAACCAGAAGACACACTGGCGCCATCTATTGGGTAGCAGTTTAAACTCGGCGGTCCGGCATATTTTTTTTATTTCTCTCGCGCATTATCCTTTCTTTCTTGGCTCGAAAAACTTTTGTCAATGTTATAAACGAGCCTTTCTCTGGGTATTACGCACATTTGACCTCGGAAATCCCGCAAAACCTTCGCTCTTGTGAAATGCAGTTCCAGGGTCACCGCATAGATGGCGCCACAATGCCAGTGTGTTCCCTCGTTCTAAAAAAATTTAAGAAATTTTAAGAGATCTCGTCTCTCTCAGTCGTACTCGGTCGCAAGAGTGTGAACGGGCCTTAAGAGCTTCGAGGGGGAGCAGTTGTTTCAGATTTACTAGAGTGTATAGGTAGCAATATAATCTTTGCTGCAAACATGTGCACTGTTGAGGTTTGAAGGGGTCCCCAAGTACGGCGACTTTGATGGTGATGTAGAGATGGTTTACCGAAAGACAAGACGACCGGCTTCAACGAAGAACCCTTTACTCCAACTGACACGTTCGCTCTGCGTGCGCGTAGAAACCCACGCGACCGCTTTAAATATTTATCAAGCACAAATAGCAATTGCCTAGGTTGGGTCAAAATGCTTTTGGTGACTAAATAACCGTTAATTTGTTGCTGAGAATCTACTCTGCTGCTATTGAACATCTTTGGATAAAAGCCACGAATATTTTGCAAACCATTAATAAAGGCCTGCGCGAGATTTCTTATTGGAACAGATGCTCATGGCCACTTTCTTTTTCAGTGTTCCGTCGTCGGCATATCGTCCCTCACCCTTGGATCTCAGTTGACTCTGGTCACCGGACTCATCACTTACGTTGCCGGACGAATACCAATCAGTGCGTTTCACGTCATGTAATCCCAGATCATATCTTCGCGCTCACACTTTGCCGCACTTACCTAGACCTCTTGGGTCTTCGAGCACTGACATTTTTTTTTGTTGCTATTTTCTAACTCCAGTGCTCTTGCGGTGCTCCATATTTATGCTTCACGAAAGCGTTCGCGCAGTTGCCAGATTGGTGACCTCGCAATATTTTTGCCTACCCAGGGTAGCTAGACCAGGTTTTGAACTGCTGTCGTTTGTACAAACGTCTTCTGCAAAACATCGTATATACCAGGTGTTTCTGGGAATACTTTCCAAAATGCCTAAAAACCAGGGTGTTTGAAAAACAAAATATAGAAACTGTTTGGGAAACAGGCTACTAGCGATGGTGGAGGTCAGGGAATAATAAAATCATTATTTTGCGCAATAAGTACAAAGTATTTATAGTTAGGAGTTTAAAAGAGAGAAGAAAAAACTAAGGCTTCAAAAGAAACTTGCTGGTCGTCATCGAAAACCCCTTAATAAGTCAATTTTAGTACGATTTGAAGTGGGTGGGGAACGGGGGTGGGCGTAAAACGTATCCCCCATGCAGCAGGCGCAATACCGCTGATGAGAAAACGCGGATGACATTCTTATTGTCCACGTTTTCGCTTCGCCGGCCTTGAACCTGCTGCACGATTGGTGACAGTATAGTGCACCCCGCTCTTCACATGTATTTCAAGTCGTCCTATAATTGACAGATTAATGGGCTTTGAATCACGCTCAGCAAGTTTCTAATTGGAGACAAATGTTTATTTTTGCTAATTAAAATCAACAAGCGAATGTTGGTAAATATTTTTTTCTAATTATTTTTGTTAATAACTGACGTCCTCCGTGGTTGGTAGTCTTTTCTGTACAACTTTTTTTTTTTCTATTTTCTTGCCAAAACATTTTAAAATGTATTCGAATGAACACCCGGTATATATTTTATACCTAAAACCGATTGGAGATATTGGCGTCTGCATCCAACAATTTAAAATTTCCATCAGAGATGTATATTTGTCGTTAACCTCACCGTTTGAAATTTCAAAACGTGGCTCTGTTACTGCGGCAAATGAGAGCAACACCCTTTACAAAGACATTCGCGGACGTCGAAGCAGACGATTAGGGGAACCGAGGGCAGAGAGGCTAATTTGAAAGTCACTAAAGTGCCTTTCGAAATCCTCGTTTTATGGTCATAACTTCATCTACGAGCTCCTACTTAAAGCTAAACATCCTAAGCACCCTAAAAAAACAAAATTACATTTATGCGCGGCCGATTTGCGGATAAAAAAAAAGTCATAAAAGATCCCGACACTTACCGTTGGCACTGAACGACAGATGGCGCTACCGAACCTTGCTGAATATGTTCGAACGACGGACGGCGCTTGTCAGCCACACGCGACCGATTGGTTCCCGTGTGGAGGAGCGGCCGACCAGTCCCGCTCGTCCGCGCGGGAACCCATGGCTCTCGAGTGGCTGACAAGCGCCATCTGTCGTTCGACCACGATCAGACAGGTTCGGTAGCCTCATCCGTCTTTCTTCGCCAACTGCAAGTACCAGAAACTTTGCTCACTTTTATTGCGAAAGCATTAACTGTCTCATGGAGCGAGCTGACGTCATCAGTCTGAAGCGCGAAAACGGCAGATAGGTTGCTTCGATTCCATTGGCTGGCGCGCGTCGACGGAGCTCCCATTGGCCGCTGCGCTCGTCAGTTTCCGCGACCGCCCACCCCATGGCGCTGCGTGTCCACCAGCGCGGAGCGTCCAAGGTCACCAGGGGAGCACACCCGCCGACCGGCGACGAAAAGTACGCAGCAGACGAAAAACGGAGCGGACGAGCGGCTTGCATGCTTTCGCATTCACAACTCATAAGGAATGCTTAAGCGTACCTCGATCTTTTTAATTTGCAATTCGACCGCTCATGGACATAATTTAATTTTTTCTAAATGCTTAGAGCTCGTAGATCGAGTTACGACACTAAGACGAGGATCTGAAAAATCACTTTAGTGCCCCTTTAAGAGAGGCAGTAATCCAAACCGTAAAGATCGTGTGAAAACTAATGGCGGATATCTCTTGCGCTAATGGGTTGATCATAATTACAAAACAAAACTAATACAGGGTAAAAATGGGGACCGGGCTAACACTTATGACGTCCAATTTACACCAGCTCGTTTACATATTTACTTTTTAAGCGCCGTTCACACTCTTGCAACCGAGTACGACCGAGAGAGACCAGACCGGTTTTTAAGCCTCTTGCGACGTCTTAGGACCGGATGCGCTGCAGCGGAGCTGGTTTAAGAGATCGCAAGAGGCTTAAAAACTGGTCTGGTCTCTCTCGGTCTTACTCGGTCGCAAGAGTGTGAACGGGCCTTTACGGGTTGCTCATGCGAACCCGAACATTGCCACGTGGCGGGGACGCAGAGATGCACAGGCCATTGAAATAGACTAGATGTACACGTTATTGAAATAGAGTAGATGGATAGCGTTACTCGTCATAGACTGAAAATAACCAAGTACTTTGCTACTGCGATCCAAGAAGAAAGCGTTACCTCATCTTGAAAGTAACGCGCTTTTCGCTACTCCGAATGTGCCGTTTCCATGAGGCAATAGCCGCTTCCAAAATGTGTCGCCGTTAGTAACTCCTCGCTTTTTAACGCGTTCGTTCAGGCATACCTGAGGCTATACTGACACACCATGTGCAAATCATTTTATGGTCGATCTAGCGTTTTCTTTTGCAAATTACAGGCGCGAGCTTGGATTGGAACTAGGTGGTGCTTTTGTTGTACACATTCTCCTCCACAAGCAACTAAATACCTTTACTCCTTTTTTCATGGAAAAGTAACAAAAATTCGTCACTGGTTTCCTCTCTGAAAACAAAATGAAAGACGTTTACAATGCCCTGTAATGCCGAATTAGTACACAGCCCTTGAGGAGAAGGAGGAGAGGGTACGGAGAGGATGTTATATCCCTCCTCCTCCTCCTCCATACTTTCTCCTCCTCCCCTTTTCCTCCTCTCCGCCTCCCCTCCTTTCCTCCTCCTCCTCCTACTCTCTTGAGGTATTTCGAGTTTGCGATATACCGTGCTAAACAATCTGATATATATATATATATATATATATATATATATATATATATATATATATATAGTGGTATTCTCGCTCACCGCTTGTCCAGAGAAAAGAAATATAGTTCTCACATCTGAAAGCTCCACTCTGTCGAAGTTCTGCGGGTGCCAGGAGACAGGACAGCAAGAGGAAGGTGGGAGAACGAGACAGCGTTAGAGTCAACACTTTGAAGAAACAAGTGGTACTCTCGATGTCATCCTATTTGCTCTCGGCTCTGTCGAAGACAGCTCGGCGTTTTTGATTTCCTCAGCAGTAGTCTGGAGCGTGCTTCCCCTAGATGACACAGCAGAACAGCGAGTGTACGTCCCTCGGGACCAATGTGATCTTCTCCTGCATGACTGATATGAAGTTCTCTCTCTTTCCCGAAATATTTGGTGAGTGCTGTAGGCGAGAGATACAGAGCTACCGCGATCAAGCCGTTGTCGACCTTGGCGGCAGAATATTTACCACCTTGGACTGACGTGCCACAGAGATCGATGGGTACAGCACAGACCCGTACCCATGTAGATGGCCACTTGGCTAACGAGTACCCCACATTTTCATACGTGCCTCCATGTGATATATATGAACGGTGATATCACTTGCCTGAACAACGGGTAGCTGGCATCTCCCCTCCTCGTCCTCCTCCTCCTTCTCTTTCCTCCTCCTCTCCTCCTCTCTCCTCGTCCATCAAGATCTAGGCTTTCGCCTCCTCCTCGCGCCTTGTATTGCAAATGCGGCTCATTAGCCACGAAATCCCGGTAGAGGAGTTGGAAACACTTAAATGTAGGTACACTGGTCGATGGCTTTGCTTGTGGCGCCAATCAATCCATAGGTGCTTCATACCCTTCCATATTAAGGGAACGCCTGCGACATCGGTGCTTTTTCCGGCTGCTAAAAATGGGTGGGAGGAAAATCATAGGGAGTGTGCATCCGAACACTTTCCCAAACGCCCCTTTTTTCTTGTTTCGCTTTTCGCAAAAGAAATAGTAGTCGAATTACACAAAAGCCCTCTGCCGCATCTTTTGACATAACTTGAAAGGGATACATCTAAAGGTCACCTAGTGTTTTTTTTTTTTTTTTTTTATTAGCGAAGTGTGTGACTCGTAGATACCAACGCTTCCTGAAGATATTTAGGGAAGATTAGCTAAGCTTTCCTAAATTCCTTGAAAGAGCTAAATCTTTCAGCGAAACATTAGCTGCCTTCTTGATGCCTCCAGTAAATGCTTTTTGAAACATTTTCAAGTTGTGCACATTTATTGTAAATTAAACAAAGTAGCTTAAGTAGCACTACAGAGAAGCTCCTATGTTGACACAAGCTTCACGATTCGAGGGTGTTAAGCTAGGCCTAATACGGTTTTGCTCGCGAGCGTTGCTTATTGCTTTTCGTTTGGGTTTTTCTGGTTTTTCTTCAGCTTGCCACATAATTCACGTAAGTCCAGACTTGAACCAAAGATGCTAGGCATGAACCGAGGAATCAGTAGTGAAGCCTAGGTCTGGCACTTGATTGACAATTTAGCCCCAAAGTTGTTACATGAATTACGAATGGCGAAACGTGATGCCTTGCTCCGGCACTTTTTTGACGCTTTATGCGCAAAGATTCTAGATGATAGCCAAACTACCAGCAGTGAATCGTTTCTTTGACACTTGCTTGGCGAACTAGGGCAAAGGTACACAGACTCTCGTTAAGGAAAATGAAGTTTTGCTCTACCTTACTGCCTTCAAGCTTTAACAGCCCTAAATTCATTAAAAAAAAAAAAAAAAAACAATGGTTTAGCTCGGCTATGCCAGGATATACGTAGCGTGAGCTAAGGTTCAGCTGGTTATTCTTAGCTTTCCTGGTTGTCTAGGATTAGCTTTATTATCATGCTTACTGCTGCTTCAATGACACACACACGGTATACGCATTATGGGGTACAACTACTTCGGGATCCGATAAGTTAAGCTTCTCCGCTCTTCTGCGAAGCTGAGCAGCAATTTCGCTCTCCTCCATGGCTATATCACACTGGCAAACGCCCTGCTATATGATACCCCCACTGATACCTCTGCGCATGCGCACAAAATGAGAGGCGCTGTCAAGCGGCTCCGGTGCAGCGTCAGACTTGGCTACTGCGCAACGGAGGCGCACAGCTGGGCACGCGCCGGTGCCAGTGCGTCTGCCGCGGCTATGACGTCACTCCTCTGGAATGCGCAGACCGGCGAGGAGCGCGCGGCTGCGGCGGAGCGCGCGGTGGCGGTGGCTCCGACGCGCAAGCTGTGCGCCATGTGAAGTCACTGCTCCTCGCGCATGCGCAGCACGACTCTCCAGGAGCCACGTGAAACTGCTCAACCTCGGCCAGTGCTCAACCTCAAATTTCGGTTCAAAGGGCTGCTCAACCTCAAACTGCTCAACCTCAGAGTTCGGTTCGAAGAGCCGGGATACCTGGGGGTGTAAGGCCCGCTTCAGACGGGGCAACTTTTCCAGCAATTTTAAGGTTTCTAGCGGGTTGTTTCCTAGCTTTCCATAGATCGACTCGAATTGCTGAGATCGGGTCCGGCTCGAAAACGGACGAGCAACTCGAACAACTTTGAGACGTTTGAAGCGGCAGCAGCCAATCAGGGACGCGATATTTTCACGTGACGCCCCTCTGGTGGTGATGATGACAGCTAAAGACTTGGTTCTGGTTTGAAATGAAGGGTTTTTGAAAATAAACCGTTTCAGAACGATGAGTTAGTATTCTCAACGCCATTCAAAGATATAAAAACACGTTTTTAGCGCGTAGCTGTGCGTCTAAATAGGTCAAGAAAAATTAAATTTCATGATAATGATGGCAAGTCGTAGCAATTCGGTTGCTGCGTGTGAACGCGGGCGGCCCGTGTTGCTGGTGTTGCGACGTCAAGTTGCTGGGTGAAATTGCCCCGTCTGAAACGGGCCTAAGAAAGTATTGCCGATTTGTGCAATATTTGAACATACCGTAATGCTTTGATTCTGCTTTCCGCAGTCGGCCCATTCATCACAGGGGTCTTGAGACTGTGCATCGGAAATAACGCCCTGCCCGGCTGCAATATCATTCAAATGGGAAATAACTCGATCTGCCAGGATCCTATTACGTTCAGCTTCCCAAGTGTCCTGGGTGTCGAAAAGGTAAAACACTTACTTCTAGACAGATCACATTTACTAATTCATCATATACATAGGTGCATCGGAATTTTGAAGGCGAAGATTGTTACGTCACACTATGTTTTATGCGTTGGCGTTAGAACGCTCGTTTTCACGGAAACCCGCCGGCGTCAGTCCGTGCTGCCATGTATGACGTCGCGAGGAGAGTCGGGTGGTGAGGAGGTATAAAATTTGTGTTGCTTGTATCTTTAGACAGCCTTGATGCTAGTACGTCTCAACGTGTGACTTGTCTCTTATCTGTAGATGAGAAATTTAGCCAGAGCAGTGCAACCCCTAACCTGGGGTGTTTAACGTGCACCACGCATTGTATTACATGAACTCGTGCCGGTATAAAACTCAGCCAGATAGCAACAGGCAGGGAGTGGGAACCGAACACAGAAGGTTCTGCAGCGCAAGCTTTCGCTCTACGCTCCGAGCTGAGACGCGTCAGCCCACACGGCCACCGATCCACCCTCCGGAGGCGGAGCGTTTACAGATTCCCTGTCTCACTATAGCGGCGAGGGGGGGGGGGGGAGAGAGAGAGGGTGATTCTTGCTGACGTCAGCGCTTCGGACCAATACGAGCGTCGCACAGCTGGCGCGGAGCCAGAGGCGAGCAGGCGCCGCGCCGCTTTGGAATCCTGCACAGCTCAGTCTCCGCTCGGTCGATGGACGTGGCTCTTTCCACGAGTGATATGGTTGACTGGTTGACCGTATCTAAGAGCGACGACGGAAGAAACCCGACGCCACGCGTTCATTGAACTGAATCTGATAGAAATGCTAACGCATTTCCACCGGATGAGTTCCATTGATCATCGTACTAATTTTCTAATGTAATGAGCCTTTGCCCCATCTGCTTTATGCCTAGCGTATTATGGTCACTATTGTTGCTTCGCGATTCGCTCTTCTCAGGTCTTTTTTATCAACTGAAGCCAGAATTTCAGTGGTCGTAGAGCGATAATAAGGTGCAGGAACTAATCACGCCCTGCGTTTCTTCAACTTCCAGTGACTATAATTGCTGACACTGTTATTTTTACGTTAATAGCCTGTGCTCATCATGTCTAGCACCCTTCAAAATATCTACTAGGTAATTTAGCACAATAAATAAAAACATATATGAATATATAAATACTTCCACTTTGATAATTACAGTCTTAGTCGCTTTTACAGCAGGAGTAACATTCTGCTCACACGCCTAATATTTCTGCCATTTGGGTAGCCTCCGACCGCGTGTTGAACCACCCGGAGGCTAATATTTTGAACCACTGACAAATTTAGACGTTATCCATTTTAATGGTAACGTGGTTTTACTGGTAAAAAACTGTGTGGTGTGTTTTTCTTTGCCACGTAAGCCTTACCAATCACAACAGCATTTGATTTTCTAAATGGTTCGACAGATAGACCGATTACCAATTATTCTGGTGTTCAAAGTACACTGCACAAGAGTGTACACGAATGAGACTCTGAGTGTGTGTCTTACCGAATGTTTTATATAACTAAGAAGAAGACGTGATCTGTCAGATTTAATATGGAGTTGCTTAATGCGACAAATTTGAGCAGGATCCGCTCTTTGTCAGGACCTGATTAAAATAGGGCTTTCCTTCCAGTGATGCAGTGTATCATACCTGACAAATAATCATGAACCTTATGCTCCGAACCCGACTGTGCCAATTTTTTTTCGGTTACTTTAGTGTTGAATTTTTGTTTTATTTGTAGGGTACATTCGTCTGAATTTTGTTATTAAATGTTACAACTGGATCGCGAAAATGATGGTTTATAATCTGCATAAAAAAAAAAGATAGGGAAAGATCTGCCCAGAATTGGACTCCATGAGACATATTCATAGCCGAGATATATTTCCTCGCACACTAGTTTATAGATACAAAGCTAGAATAATTTTCTTCTGCGGCAGAAAATGTTAATTAACCTATTTATTTGGCCGACATAAGTTGCCTGCGGGCGTGTGACGAAAATGCTGGCGAAAATTTGGGAAATACGAAATTGCGTGTTCAAAATCACAAGATCAGAACACAGCCCTGTCTTAGAGGTCGGGGGTTATCGCCCCTATTTGTGTGGAGAAAAGAATCAACATTCGTTTGATGTTGTTTTAATGTATGCTTGCTATTTATTTTTCAGTGTATCAATAACCTTACTCAAGTATGTCAGAACGGGCAACCAGCGACGGTAAGCTTAATAATTTAGCGTTCAGAAACACTGCATTGCGAGAACTTTGTCTGATGTGTTGTTCTCGTTCCGAAACATATTTACAGGCTAGCGTTGTCCAGGGATTTTTCAACTCAGTTACGGTAAGCCGAGAGACCTACATTTTCATTATTTATCAAAACATTTGTGCTGTAACTTTACGCCCCTAAAGCCGGTAAACAACAATTCTTAAAATAAAGCGCATCTCTGAACCTAAGAAATGAAATGCGTCTACTTTCCCGCAAAACACTTGAGGTAGCGAATCGTTGCGTTCTACGCAAGAGGCTCGGCCAATGACTTGTCATAAGATGTGATTTACACCTAAATGTATTAGCGGTTGCGTACTGAAGCTTATTCACAAAGTAAAACCGTGAGGCGAATCCGGGGCGCCTGATTTGCCGTTTTTCATGCACGCCTGCCCACCGGCAACTCAGAGACGCGTCGGCGGCTTGTCTTGTGACTCTGCGAAACTCTGACTCACAGCCGCCAGAGTTTCGCATGTAAATGGGCTCGTGTGCTTCTATATGCGATTATTGTCACGGGTGAACGCTTGACGCGCTCTGCTACGCGGTGTGGGTCGTTTCCACCGCAGTCAAAACTGTTGTTTGCCGCCAGTATCGCAGGCCATCGTGTCGCCGTTGTCCTCGGTGGCCTTTATGGTACATGGCCCGTCGCGTCAATGTTGCTCGGTTTACCGTCACAACCAGTTTTTTCTCAGACAACTAGCGCAAAAAGGTCACGGTCGTCTCCTACTTGCGAAAAAGCGGAAAGTTCAAGCACGCCAATCAGTGCAATAGGTTTGCTTCATGGTTTTTTTATGTGAGAAAGTTTGAACACGCTTCCGGGTTCCTTGACCTGTACCGCAAATGAACAGCGGCGATAGCTGAAACTTTGCGCACTGCTGTACAGTTACACAACCGAGTTTAAATTTAGCGTACTAAATTTAGCGGAGAATGTTCACGTAACCCTGTGTCGTCACATGACACCACAACGTCACGTGAAACGAAATTTCAGGTTAATTTAGCGGGAAAAGTAGGACGTCATGCGACATGACGTCACCTGACACTTCGACGCCACAATGTGACGACACTGATTTCCTGCTAAATCTACAGGATAACCTTTATCGTCAAAGTTAGAGGGACAGTGCGCTCGCGAAACAGAACCGGGGATACACTTGTGAAACCTCGCAAATAAAGAGTACCGCTCTGAGAAAAATGATAACAAATCTCTCTAGGTTTTGGCACTGTACATGGCGTCTCACAGGTCATTTTCTGTGTCACTCCGCAGGCTATTTTTTTAGGGTTCAAACATATTTCAGCGTCGTCATTAGCAGACGTCCTTCTTTAGTTGGCAGCCGCCAGCTCTCCCAATTGCCTTGCGGGAAAGTAGGCGCATTGTGATTTTATTGTACGGAATCCATCTACAAGCTGCTGAGCCAATTACCTTAGACAGCCATTGCATGGGCACGTACACTGAGCATGTCTTGGACACGATGGCTGCGTGAGTGTTTGGCCTGAACTCGGCTGAGCTCGGATCGAGCACGAGTGCTGCATCATTGTTCGGCGGAGGCTCAGATTGAATCACGTGGTTTGTACCCAAGAAATGGCGACCCCCAATATTGCTTGATAGAGTTGTGAAGAGGGGAAATTGTACATTTCCCTAAAAGGGAGCTTAGCGGTCAAGCAAATGTTTGGCCCCACAACATGGTGCCTGAAACGCGTCTGCGACTGCTGTGTTTACCATGTTCAAAAAGGTGGTCCCTCAATCTTCCCACCTGATGTCTTCATAGATGTGTCATGCTGTCGCAGGTCGCGACACTGGTGATTTTATGTTGGATGTGGCAGACACCTGTTCTGCTGCAGGTCGCTCGACGGCTTCACAGCTCGCTAAAGCTTCGGCAGCCTGAAGTTTGGACAGATTGACGACAGTGACCCTCGCATTGCTCGCACTTCGTACCGGAACTTCTACCACCAACCACCAGGGTCGCGATATCCGGCAGCATGACACTCCGACGTTTGTGACGTCATTCGCTACCATTTCGGGACACCTCTAGATGCTTAGGTGGAATAGAACGCAAAAATCACCAGCCGGATACGCCTTCCAAACACCCTATCTAGTCTAAACTTAAGCTGTTTCCTGCTGCAGTGCCTGGCCGGGGTCGTTCTGAACACAAGCCCTGGTGGAGCCTTGTCCAGCATCATCTGCACCATATTCAACATCTTTCAAACCTCGACGGGCGGGAATACTATTATTGGTGCCGCTTTAGCCTTCATCGAGTTGTTCCTTGGAGTATCATGTATGAATTTCTATTTTTCAAGCCTTGACATGAGTAACAATAGAATAGAGAAATAAAAATAAGGGGCACCCAAAGCTTTGGGTTACCCGAGCAGCTTGCATCGTTGGACAAAGCATGCGCAGATCGTCTGTGCATGTGCGGTGCTGCACCCCAAGTTGCTTGGAGGAACCAAAGCATTGGGGCTTCGACGATTTGGCTCCCCGAAGGGGTGCGAAATTTGGATGGTCGCTCGGCTGCACTAGTAACCCGAAATTAATAATATATATTTCTTGCGATGTTATTGGCTTTTTAAATTTGGTTTTTCAAACGCAAAACTTCTACTGCAACATTAAAACACGACGGAAGATGTAATAACTTGGGCAATAAACCTCTTTCTTAAAGGGTAAAAGATTGATGGTCCGAACTCAGTGCTAGAAAAACTCACTCCTACAGGAAAAACTAAGAAGGAACGCAATATACTGTGCTTCTTTTACTGCATGGTCAACCTGCAAATTTTACATTTGAGGCTACGCTACTGGAAAACCCAAGAGAATTTTAATGATGGTTTTGACATTGGCTGTTTTGTCACCAACCATTTTTAATTCAGAGGTAATAAATATTATGATGTGAAGAGTACATACCTGGTATTCCGAAAGTGTAGTTAATTTGGGAAGGTAAAAGAAAACGTCGGCTCCCCTTAGAAACGGCAGAAACACGCACTATGTTTTTGTTGTTTTTTTTAAGTTTCTTTGTCGTGTAGCATAACCAAGACGTTTGCGTGCAGTCACGCCTCAAAAGCTAGTCTGACCACAGTGGATAGAAAATTCATTGTTTGGAGACCAGATTCGCAACCTTGGCATGCCTTAGCAAAGAGGTTAGGTGGCGCAAGCTACTTCCTGTTATAAAGGAAACAGCCGTTATTATTAATAAAATATCCAGAAGTATCAGGCGATCTACAGACGAGGCCGCAGAGTGGTGGCGCCCAGAAGCCGCACTTGTAAACGTCTAGAGTTACGTCTATTCCACCAGCCATGGAGTACATACACATATGCTGCGTTGAGCGGAATCTTTTACGATGGCTTTATTTTTATCAGAGTTACGTCGTTCGTTTTTAAGAGTGGTTTAATAAACTGGAAGTACATTAGAAAATCAGATTTTCCTCTTCTTCGCCCTCCTCTCCCAACAATATTTATGATGTATTCTTGAAGCAGGTTGTGTCAGTTCAGTGTCATTCACTTAATTCTTTCTTCGCCTCTTTGGCGCCCTTAACTGTATAGAAAAAGACAAACTAAATATTCATTTTGTTTCGATTTAAGACCAGAACTGGACAAACCTCGGACAGAGCATTGCTCTGTCCGATTTTGGTTGATTCTAAACGAATTCAACACGCTAACAATATATTTGATATGAAAATCTATAAATGCCGGTAAAGCTTTGTCACTACCAAGGAACGCTGTGTTTTTGCTTCATATTAACATTTCATTGGTTTAATTGACCAGGAAATTATTGTGACATTCAATCTTCGTGCCTAGCGATTTTCTAGCCTGACCAAATGTTAAATAACAATAAGTCGCTGTGCTGACATGATAGCCTATCTTTCAGTTCTGTCTTTGCTTGAGTTAATGTTGAAGTTAAATATTGATGTAGAGAAATTTATTAATACTTTTAAAGTTACCCATACGCTATGACTAAAATCAAATTTCTTTGTTTTCTTTCACCTGCTACATTGGTGGAAAACACATAAAGTGTATTTTTGTATATTTGCCCTAGGTCATACATCTTGATAACAAACACAATTCAATGAACCCCAGCGTTTAGGAATTTTCGAATATAGCAGTTGCCTCCAATCAACTCAATATGGTCAAAGTGTTTGTAGCCTTTACACGTACATGGTATCATCTTGATGCTCGCGTACTTGAACATTTATATTGATTTCTAGATCTCGAAAATAATTATATTTAGATAGCGCACCTTGTTCAAAGCTCGTTAAATAAATTGTTTTTCTTTTGCTCAGGCTGATCGCAGAGAAACCCGAATGCACCGACATGTCGCCTTCCCCACCGGTACCAGTTCCTCAAGTTGTATAATCAAGAAACGTTATTTGTATCAAAAGAAGCTGTTAATAAACATTTGGATGCGTTATATATTTTATTCGTATATGATTCCTAGTTTATAAATCTTAGCAAATCACTTTAATGATGGCATGTTTACATAGACTTTGAAATCGAATAAATTCAGGAAGTGACCATATAATAGATGTATGAAGATTCACAGCGGAAGTCGGCGAATTCATTGTCGAGTTTACAGGTCTCCTGTAGGACGTTCTTGAGATCTTGATTGCCTACTGTAGAAGGGGCATTTGTGAAACAACTTCCCGAAGATATCCTTTGGTACAGTCACACCAGTCACTATTGAGCCCCCAGAAATCGAGACACGTCTTGCGTCCGTTTGCAAGGGAGTTTTTTTAGACCGTTTATTCACCTATGCTACACTCTCCGCAACGAAGACGCCGCTACTGCGCATGCGCGCCGATAGCCTAGTGTGTAAATTTCCGGGGTTCGTTGCGTGTCCTGAGACCGTTGCTGGACGGTAGAAGCGTTTTAAGAAAACTCCCTGTTAACTCGTATGGAAGACGAGAAGCAACTCGGGTAGCGCAGTTCTTTACGCCAAATTTTGGTTTTTGTGTGAAACTTTAGGTACTTACGCAGCACGAAAAAGCAAGGTACAGCTAAAATTGACTTTCTTTTGCCAGAGTCTGAGTATCTTGGTTTTGAATCGCCAAAGAACTCCATTAAAAATAACACTTCAGCCCTGATGTGTATGGAACCCTCTCTGTCCTTGAAGGCACTTCAGCCTGTCAAAACCAGCAGTCATTCAAACCCCTTCAGCCCTCCAAATCCCTTCAGCCTTTCAAACACCCTCAGTCCTTCAGACCCTTCAGCGTTTCTAACCCCATGAACCTTTGAACTCTCAACGTTTAACCATCAACTGTGAACCATTAACCAAAATGCAGTCTGAAACGTTATTGGAAGTTTATGTTGAGCATTGAATTTTACATGCATGTTGAAACTGAAAAAGACGATAAAAACCAACTTGTACTTAAACCCGGGTGAAAACAATTGTAAACAAAAGCGATCGGACCCAGAAAGGGCAATCGAGTTATTTGTCGCAAAAAACTTCCAGTTACTCTTAATACCGTTGGGTAAAGTCCTGAGATGTAGGGTAGTTCAACTAAAAAAAGCCGGGCAGGTGCACCACGCGCATATACAGGGTGTTTTCTTTAAATTAACAGACTTGACTAAAAAAACCGTGAACTTACACTTATGCGGTTTGGGCAGGAGAATTATACGGCCACGAAACAGATTATAGGGGGCTAATCGTAACGATCAGTCAGCTAATTAAATAAAACATCATTAATTAACAGTTTTATTAATAACAATAGACATATGGTTCCATTTAGAAACTTGCTGAGCGTGATCGAAAACCACAAAATCGACTCTTTTTAGAGAGATATAAGCCACGGGCAGCATTTTACGGCGTTCTAAAAAAGCGCTTAATTTCTACGCGTTCTTAGGTTTCGCTGTCTTATCGGAGCGCTTCTTTGCGCTCGCGGTCCTGCCCCCCGGTGGTCGCGGCGCGAAGCCACCCCCTCGCCTCCCTCGTAGCATGGAGGGAAGTTGGGCGCACGTGTGTTGCGCGTCTCAGCCACTGGGGAGCAGAACCGCGGGAGCAGAGATCCGCTCCGATAAGAAATTGAAACCTGGAAACGCGTCCCAATTGAGCGTTTTTAGGGAACGCCGAAGTATACTGCCCCTGCGTCATATCCTTCTAAAAAGGGTTGATTTAGTGATTTTCGATGAGGCTGAGGAAGTTTCTAATTGGAACCATGTGTATATTTTTATTATTAAAAATGAATTAACGAATATGAATTATTAGCTGACTGATCGTTACGATTAGCCCCCTATATTATTTATGTCCCCCTGGCAGTATAACTCACCTGCACAAACCGCATTAGTGTAACTTTCCCGGCGTTTTTAAACAATTCCGTTAAATTAAAAAAAAAACGCCCTGTATCAATGCACAGTGGCAGTAGAACACTAAGAGAAAACCATGATCGCGAAATCAACGCCCGCCACCGTTGAGATACCCCGAGCACGGTCACGGTGTCATGCATGCCTGTTGCCGTCGCGGTGGCGTCTGGGGTGTATTTCTTGCTCTCTAGATGAGCTTCTGACGCCGGACGGACGAAGAGGCCCAAGAAAGAGGACACTGATAAAGCCTATCTGTAGACCTTTTCTGTGTACTCTCGTCCGGAACCACCTAATTGGCGTATCCGGTATCGGCGACGAACAAATACTAAAACATGTCAACCTGTAAATAGTAAAAAAAAAGGGGGAGGCAAAACGATAATCTGTTTTCGCCCATACTGGAAGTGACGACATTTCAAGATGGCGGCGCCCTTGAAGAAAGGGTCTATACGGAAAGTAGCGCCATTGGTTAATGCTCGGACAGATTTTCACCCTCTAGAAAAATGCACCTCCTGCTCTTTAGTTCCCCTTTCCACTGCCACTGATTCGCCAAGCTTCCGTCCGGTTTCGGTTTGCCACTTCCGTCTGCCATTTGTGCCCTCCCATGTCGCAGCCTCGCATTCTGCGGGGGTGTGCATGGGTGTAAATTTACGTTGCTGGCCGCCTGTCGAAGCTTCTTTGTTATGGGTAGAGCGTATGTCGCGTGTCTTGCTTTTAGAAATGTCATAGAACTGCAGCTACGACGTGGCGTTACTAAACCACTTGCGCGTGTTTACAAAACGCTCATTCAGGTGTTTTTTTTTTATCCAGTCCTCACTTCGGCGTGCAAAGGCAGAAACAAAAAGGCACAAAAAGTGATGATATCTGCTGTCGACTGTATTGGAAACAAGCGTAAGATTGCGGCTTTGCATTTGATAACAGAAACGTGTGCCCCTTGGCTCCTATGTCTGCAGAATAGGAAATAAGATTGGGACGATCCGTCTCGCAGTTAAATTTTGTTGTATCAATGTATATAAAGGGGAAGATTGCATCTGATCTCGAGCCGAATGATCCGAGCTGACACACAGCCGAAGCATTGACAAAACTAGCGTGCCTGATCCAGACGCAACCAGACGCAATGAAAAGACATAACCAGTAGCCAAGACATCAGAGACACCGGCAACTCATATACTAGAAAAAACATGAAGTCTTCGAGTCAAAATCACGTAAAAGCCACCGATCTAGCAAGTGTTTGCCAGCAGTCACCTGTCGCGGCGCTCGACGGAAGGCCAGCCTAGGAGGCCCTAGCGTGGAAATTAAAGAAGGATATACTCGCGGAGAGGAGGAAAGAGCGAGAGATTCTCGAGGGACAAAGGGCTTGGCGATACCTTCAGTATAGAGGGGTTTTAGGCTTGGAGAAACATTCTCCTTGATCCGCACGCTGAGCTGCTTTAGGAGATAAGTAACCTACGCATGGGGTGGGAAGCCGACACTAAGCGTCTGCTCGTTGCGGCCGCCCGATACAAAAAGGCCAAGTGACTTTCCCGACGCATATATCCCGAAGGGTAGCGGGATCTCTCCAAAAGACAGTTAAAACGATTTCGATGGGTGCCATGCTTTCACTGAAAAGATAGGGACAGACCCCACAAACCTCTCAAAAGAACTATGACAGGTATCTTAATCCTTTTAGAAAGTCTTAAGAGGTACGTCAGTCCCCTTAAAAAAACTTAGACGGACGTCCAAAACCCCTCAGAAACGTTTGAAGAATACGTGAAAAAATGAGGTATTTCGGCTGTCATCCGGCATCTTTGGGCCTATTTGACCAAACAGGTGCCAGCGTTAAGCTTTACTTTTGGTTGTTCGGTTTTCATGTGGCGACTTTGGGGCTAAATAGCCGGACAAGTGCCATATAAAGGCTTCACCGCTGCTACTTAGATTCATACCGGACATAATGTACTCAAATCAGGCACCTTGGCAATTATATGGCGAGTCAAAGAAAAGCCATAAAAACTCAAAGAAAAGTGGCACAAACTGACGCCTTGGTGCAAAACTGTATTAGAGGCTCCTAGGATTGCCAAGCTGCTGCCAATTTAAGCTTTTTTTGTGGCGTGCTAGCTCGTAATGTTGAATTGGTTAATGCTAATATATAAGGCCTAAGGAAACCCTTACAATGTTTTATTTAGCTTCGAGTAGTAGTTTGGAGCTTGGATAAGCCCGAATGCAACCAGGCTGACTAAAGCAAAGCTGCAACGTCCCAGCGCAATCTACAGAGGGCGTTGGGAATTGATCGTCGCACAAATGATGGATTTATAAACTCTTATTTCTTGAAAGACCGGACGAAATTAAAGTGAGGAAGTTCTTCGGATGCTTTATAACGCCACTGCAGATGTTCAGGACCGACGGCGAGTCACTTTCAAACTAAAAACTCAGAAATTGCAAAGGTGAACTCAGGCTTAAAAAAACTAGCGGCCTTATGCCACACCATCGAACGGCAAGGTGGTCACCAGCAGAATGATTGCGCTAGAAATGTTAGGGATTTAACCGGACAGACGTAATTCAAATACTCTATTTCAGTTACTGCAGTTTAACTACTCTTCTGAGTAATTGAATAATTTTTAAAGACATACTTATTTTGATAATGAGTAATTTGCTTAAAATGGTTTTTGCGAGTAACATCCACACGAATTGCTAAATATATGGAAATTCAGTGGTACTTTCGAACATAAAGTATCACTCGCGCACAACGAGAAATAAAAGAATATGCTGATATTTGCAAAGGGTGCAAAGCCTCAAGCCAAGACAATCGAGATTGAAAGCTCTCTTTTCAGAACCTTTTAAGCCTCTCCGTGGGTGTCTTGTTGTGGCCGGGCAGCCTTGTCGCTTGCTACAATTAGAACCGGACACAAAACGGGAAGGTAGGCCGGGAGATTAAGGTATAGAACTGGCGTCGTTTTGCGTCCCCAAGCTTCGGGGGTAGAACCTTTGCGCATTTTAAATGTAAGTTGGTGCATGTTTTCTCCCCCCTCCCCCCCCGATAGTTATCGGCAATTACCCAACGCATCCTCACTCAAAGAAGGACCCAAAATACAGCGCCCGCTCTGAAGCTCGGGGGTGCACTTTGATTTTGCGCTATGCAACAAACATAATTTCTTTGTGCTTTGTATTTTGCAGGAAAATTTGCTTGCTAATATGTTTTTATTTTTCTTTGTTGTTGACTGAATTCGAGGTTTGGATTCTTCATTTGGGGAGAGTGCAAAAAAGGGAACGTGAGTTTACTCAAGAGCTCGAGGTATGCATGCAAGTCATCCAAGTTTGGAATATCGTTCAACAAACCTTAAAAACTCGCCCAACGTTTTAAATAAAAAAATATGTTAGAAAACACGTTATCAGCAAAAAACTATCTCTGACGGAAGAAAACCTGAACGTGAAACCCGCGAAGACGCTATGTACGTCGGAACATTTATACTTTGTTAGTCCTATAGCAAGTAATGGTCAAAACAATAATGTATGCAGAAGGAGATGCTTCAGAAACCATATTTAAGCCAATTGCTTCTTGGCGATAAAATAAAATTTCGATGAAACCTGTGGGATTCGACTTGCCTTACTGTACCACGAGGTCGATCCCACTCCGTAGCTGGATGTTGAGGACTGCTACGGCCGGGTCCGTCCGAAGGCTGCCGTTGGCTCTGAGGAGAGGAATCACTCCGAAACACAAAGGTACTGATGAAGCGGGTTTATTCGGCTCCTGTGCCACCAGGCTGTGCCCGTCAGCAAAACTAATGAATAAAAGGAACTGTAAAGTGTCGGCGCTGTCGCATTAGACAGATTCACCTGGAGGGGCCCCCACTGCCGTATTAGGCAGATTCGTGGGACAAGGAGGAAGCACAAAAAGAAAGAGGCTCACAAAGAGAGCTTCCCTCAAAACGAGAGTCCCGGCCGCCGTTCGCGGCTCGCTTATCTAGCCAGCGGAAAATGAACGCGGCCGGGGTAGGTGGTGTGGCTTATCCCGCAGATGGGCCGCGTACACAATCATTTCCAAAGGGTGCGCCGGAGGCACGTTCACCCAAAAGGGCGAGGGTAGACACGCCCTCTTCGAGGAATGCGGCCTTGCCCCCGTATCCGGGATGATGTCGCCATAACGCTCCCACGGCCTGACTGTGCTAGGCCTAGATAGGGAGACGGGAAACACGTGGTTCCCAGAAACCTCAAACTAGAATATTAAATCACGAAAGGGCGAAGCCGATATAAATTCTTGCACTAACATAAATAATGTTAGAAAAGTCGCGTCACCTGCAGCTACGAAATGCGTCCCTCAAACTCAGTAATGTACGGTAGCAACCCTTTTTTGCCACTGGTAGATTTTGTTTTTCGACGGCTACTCTGTCGCGGTGCATGCCGATAAAAAGATTGCCGGCATCCGTAGCAATTGTTACAGCCCAGTGCGGTGCAGATTGCCATGGCTCTCACTGGAAATGGCCCCAGAGTCAAACACCAGCATGGTGGCTACCAGTGTGCGACGACATCAAGCGGCGTTTGTGGACGCCGTGTGTCCTGGAAAAATACCAAAATGAATGGTGTTTCAGGCTGCGTTCAAGGCATTCTTTTAGAGAATATCAAAGAGAGCTGACAACGTTTAGAAAAATACTTAGTTACGGAGTCGCAGGAAAGGTCCTCCTCCATTTGAACAGATATAATAGAAAAGTATACAACTGCATCACGGTTCGTAGGTTTTTGCCAAGCTTCTTTCTATTAATGCGAATGCTCTCTTTATGTTTTTTAGCTTTAGTGCCGCAGCTGCTGCCTGTTATGGGCGCGCCGGTCAACGAAGGTTAGAGTTGAGTTCTCCGCGTCGGTTCATAAAGCGAGACTTCTGTGTAACAGTGAAAGCGATTTAGACAGCACGGCAAACAGAGCTTTCGATGGAAGATGTAGTCGCTCATCGCACTTGATATTTGAAGAGATTATACATGTCATCAAGCGGAAGGTAAGGTTTCTATGTTCCACTTCGTTCCACTTAAAGAAAACAACAACAAATCCAACATAAACGTGCGCTGCTTAAGTTCAACACTGCGTTTACTGCTACAGCGCTGGTCGAGCTACACATTGAAGGCTTCTACCTAAATAAACCCTCTGATTCGTGGAGGTTAGTATTGTTTTAGTGTATGAAGTAACGTGCTTTATCTTTTACTGGCCATGCTGCGTATCAGTCAAGCATTAAAAGTGCTCTACTGACTTAGTAACACTTAAATAGAGCGAGGGAATCGGCGTTTGTTGCCTAGAAAAAAAAAAGTTTAACTGTCGAGAATAAATGTAAGGTTACATTGGCACCCTTTGGATGCAAGTTAAGCTAGTGCCGGTTAAATCCGGAAGCGAGTGAAGCCACCCAGAATTACAATGTTTTTTGTGTGTCCGTGATCTGCGATATTTAGTAAGGGTTGCTCCGCTCGTATTTCGCTGCTTAAAGTTAGCGTTGTAACATGCCCATTCATAATAACCAACGTCGATTAGTTTCGCCTACTACCTCTGATCTAGTTTTTAATGGCAGCGTGTTATAACTCTAGTTGCACAGCACGTGGAGCCAGAATCTCAAGTTCAGGGGTTTGGCAGTTGCTGCAGCTAGACTGCAAACGGGTCCCCAGCTCTGCGGCGCGCAAAGACGAAGCGCTGACACCCCGAGCAAAGGCAAATCATAGTAAAGGCATATCAGAGTTGGACACGAAACCTTGTACTCCTGGTCTTACTCTGTATGGGCAACATCTGCTGGCCCATCGCCAGGCTGCGCAGCATGAACCGAAAACCACGCGGTCGGTTGACTGTATTCCAACATTTCTTGATAGTGAATGTAAATGTTCACTGCATGAGCAAAATTGAATCATTTTGGTAGATGAGATTGCGATGACGCTGAACATGCTAGGCATTGGATCAATTGCTCACATCCCTATGAAAGCGCCTGGGTTACACTAAATTATTCTCTTACTTGGCATTCGGGTTCAGCTTCATTTCAATTAAGAGTGGAAGACGATTTTTTTTTTCCTATCCCGAAATGAATGGAAGTGAAGTTACCGATTGTTTTTCCCAAACTAAAAGGTGGTGGTCTTCCGAACCAAACTAACATTGGAAGCTCCGCACTTATATGTTTCGAGATTTGACTGAGGATACAATAGTAATGTTGGAAGTAAATTCGTCAAATTATGCTTCAATGTGACCTCCAAGCAGATGGAAATATTTTTTTAAAAGCCGCGCGATACGGTTCGGGAAGTAAACAGTCCGCGTAGTCAAGAATCTACTAAAGAGTTCGTAGTACGTTTTCATTAAACATGTCAAATGCAGGAATTTGCTCCTTTTGTGGCTATTTAATTGAGTTAATTTGCGTAAATGAGAGTATAGTTGTTAGTTAGTTGTATAAAAATACACTTCCCAGATTTTTTCGTCGTTTGAAAACCTGGGCAAAAGCCTTACTTTGCTGCTTATGGTGCTGAGCGCTCTGAAAAGTAACATATTACGAATAGGTTTAGTTTTAGGTGAATGTATGTTCAAGGAGACTGAACACAACAGTTACAAGCTCTAAGTTTTTATTATAAAACCAGAGTCTCGTTTTTAAGGAGGGTTCATGCAAAACGTTTAAAAATTCGAAACGTAGAAGCGCTCGAGACGAGGACAAAAGAGCGGACAACACAGAGCGCTGCGTTTTACACTCTCCTCCTTTTTCTTCCTCTCAACAGCTACCATGTTTTTGAATACTTAGTACCAACTCGCCCAATAATCTGTACTGATCAGTTTTATTTTAAAAATTGCGTTATACAGATACACAAAAAAGATTAGACTTAAGAAATGCTGACGAGAGATATAAATACAAGCATGCCTCATAATTATGAACATCTCCATCTCTCTCTCTCTCTCTCTCTCTCTCTCCCCCCCCCCCCTCCCAACGCGTCCATAATGCGAGTCGTCCATTATAATGAGAAAAGATGCGTGTAAATACTCAGTCTGTTTTCAAAAAAGGTGTCTATATATAGTAACGTATTTCTATTAACCAGGCCCATATCCCAACGAGACGACTGCGAAATTGCAGGGTTGTTGCCATTAAGACATATAAATATCTCGTATTTAAGAACACCGCTACGATAAAGTTGAGACCCATTCCTCAAGTAATATTTCTATGGAATGCGTTACAAGTAAAGAATAATTTATCTGCAATATAACGTTTTTATTCCTGTGACGATAATAAACCCTGGAGAGGGGGAACAAAGGGCCGGGACAAGGGTCAAACACAAATCTCCAAACGCAGCTGTACCTATAGTAAAAATACACGACATGATCATTTTTCGCTTTCAGGTTCACTGAAGATGGCGCCTCGGAGATATCGGATATATCGGGGCATATTGTGGATTCTCATTGCTATAATAGCCGCGATGACATATATCTACACACTACGACGGCACAAAAACTGTGCACCACCATTCAGCTACGCTGTCCAGCTTCGGAACTTCGCAAACTCCAGCAGTCGAAAGTTCTGGAACCCTGGGGAAGTGTTACGCATGGGACACGAGGTGCTGCCCTTCCCAGTGGAAGACACGGGCGATCTTCCCACGGCCCACAACACCGCTTCCACCTGCAAGAAGCGCTCCAAATACATATTTTTCGTTAATTCGACGCCTGGGAACCTTTATCGCCGAGCCATCATGCGAAGCTGCTTGAGCAACCCCATCTTGTCTACGTACTACCGGTGGACCACCGTCTTCTTCGTCGGGCTGTCCGCAGACAGCGCCACAGCAAAGCAGGTGGAAGAAGAGGCGGCCCAACATGGCGACGTCGTGGTGTTACCGTTCCAGGACTCCTTCAGAAACCGGACCTACAAGTTTGTCTACGGCATGAAATGGACCATCGAGAACTGTCCGTCCGCGCAGTACGTGGTGAAACTTGATGACGACATGGCGGTCAACGTGTCCATGGCGATAAACTATCTGAGGGCGCATTCCACAAGTGAAAAGTTAGAGTGGCACTGCAATGTGTACAAGAACGCGCTCGTCGTACGAGACATAAAATCCAAGTGGTATCTATCCGAAAAGACGTATCCCAAGAAGATGTTCCCACCGTACTGTGCCGGAGGCGTCGGCTTGCTTAAGTCTAGTGCACTCCAAGGTCTTTACAATGCCTCGTTTTACCTTCCTTTCCACCCAATCGACGATGTGTACGTGACCGGTGACTCTTCCTTGATCGCTGGCGTGAAACTAATTGAAATTAACAAGTTAGTTTCATTCTCCGGATATGATTGGTCGGGTGTCACGTCGGGAAACATTATGTTTAGTCAGCTACATTACCCCGAGCTTAGCGAACTCGCGTGGAGAATTATTTCTGAAAGTCTGACACGGAGAAAACGGCAAAAAAGAAAACAAAGAAGACGATTTACCTTTAGACTTCCATGAACAAAGATGACAAATAAATGATTGAAGCAAGAGTAAGCAAACAGTAGAGTTTGTGGATGCCTAGTGTCCAATGTCACGGCTTCGACCGTCCACAAGAAAACAATCTCAACGACAAATACCTATGCTGTGAAGGATGCCTTCATGGTCCGTGATTTTTTTAAATTTATGGCGAACTCCAAGTAATATCACCTCGGTTTGACTAACATTAGTGCCATAATCAGCAAAAAGTAATTTAAAATGAGATGCTTGATCATATTGCCAGAAGGACTTGCGCACGAAGAGGTATCGAAAAATTTTCATTTTTGTGGATAAATTAACCGATTTCGTAGAACTTTATGAACAGAAATATAAAGCAATTTTCAGTAGCTCGTAGAACCGCTTACTTATTTATGCTATTACGTCGCGTGGCTGGCACGTCTTTTTATCAAAATAATCAGCACGAAGGCTATCCCGTCCTTTAATTTTCCTAATGTATACGAGCGTAGTTTAAACCTTAGCTCAACGCAAGTACATTCGTGTTAGCTGAAGCGCAAATCTCTCGGAATAATCAGGAATCCTTAGGGATTTGACTCGGTGGCGCTACACTGTTAAGGCCGGTTGACCCATACAGCGCAGCACTAAGGCCATACTAACGGCGAATACGCGTGGTTCTTTCTGCGCGCTCTCTTGCGCTCTTTCCAGAGCACGCGAGATCGGGTGGTAGGAAGGGAGTGCGGTGGCCTGATCGGCTGATTCTTTCCGAGGGCGCCTCCCCCCTCAGAGCGCTCCCTAACACTCCGTCTGTAGCCGTCGGAGTGCGGAGCGGCGCAGGCGTCACGTGGTGCTTGGACGGGGATCGCGTGGTTTTGTTGACGAAGGCCGGCACTGGTCTGTGGTGGTGTGCGGGGTCCGGCATGACGGCGATGGATATTTGGTTCTACAGAATGCTTGTGCGGTCAAGGGTTACAACGGAGGGGACGATATTCCCTTGTGACTGTGACAGAAAAACTCGACGTGGGAACTATTCCCAGTGTTTTTACGAGATCGTTCATCTCACGGCGATGAACCCGCTAAGCCGGACCGATGAAGAAACACTTCGCAGAGCTCGCCGCCGTTTTACCGGCTTTTGTGGACGCTTCGAGGAATTTTCAGGTTTGGTAACAGTGCGTTGAAACTTAAAAGGACTGTGTCGTAAAATCGGAGGCATGCGGTTTAGAGAAGCTCGTTTTAGCGAACGCCGTTTTACCGACCCCGGTTTATCGAATGCCTTTATAGAGAACCCAGTTTAGAGAAAATGGCGACGAGCCTCCTTTTAGCGAATTCGGCCGCCGCGAAGCGGCGTGTACGGGTAAATCAGGTGAGTTAACATTTTTGTAATGAGCCGCCGCAGACTGCGCCGCGAAGCGGCGGGAGCGCAGCGGGGGGCATGGGTTAACACGCGGACCAGTGATACACGCGAGAAGTAGGAAAGCCTCTTTTAAAAAAGCGTCCCCTTTTCGATAAACGGCGTTTCTCTAAACTGAGCCCCTGCTTTCTCTAAACCGTGCTTCGATAAAACGTGCCCATTCTCTAAAACGTGCTTCGATGAAATGGCATTCTCTAAACCGTAGTAAACCCTCGTAAAATAAAGGAAGAGCCGACTGTAATGCAATGTTATTTGTGTCACATGGCGATACGTGCTATGTCCTGTAGGCGATGCTTGCACGGCATTTCGCCTTGAGAAACATGCGGTTTATTAACCATTTGATATTGTACTGTTCTGCCGTAGGCATGACAACTATCGCATCGCGTTCACTGTCGAAAACGCGATGAGGTGACAACCATTTCTAAACATTGGCGTTCGCTGCGTTTGGCGAAGATCGATGCGAAGTCTTCTAGTCGTTTTTGTTTGGTACATATTGATCCGTAGATCGGTCTACAGTGCGTCACAGATGTCATTTCATCACGTTGCGAGCGTTAATTTTGCTCAATCGTCCGTTGCACCTGTATTTTTTTATTAGTTTCTAATGTCAAGAAGTTTTACTTCCGTGGCTTGCCCGAGAACGTGAAAGCGCTATAAGCCCAGCAGTTGTGATCGTCTGCAAAGTATCCAGAGTAGCTCTGGTGACGAGGAGGGGGCGCTCTGTTGAATCAAGATCAAAGGAAAGAGGCGACCACCAGAATTCTCCATAAGAAGAGCGCTGATGCTGCGCTGTGTCTGCACTGTATCACGAGCATAGTGCAAAGTCAGCACGGCATAAGCAAGGTCAGCGCTATTTCCAGCGCTGACTAATAGTGCGGCGGTAGTGCTGTGCGTTATGTGGGAACAACTTCATTTCCCCTGAAGTAAATGCTTAGCCCATTCAAGGAGTCGATGTGGCCAAACAAGCAGCTCCAAAAAGGCATGTCACTACGTTCCTCATTTTTCGTGGGCGAGCTATTTTGGGTCAATCAATCAAGCGCAGTGAGTACCCGTGACTTTGCACTTTTGGCACTCCTGCCCACGTATTCTTACCTTTGACAGTGCTTTGACTCTGACTGAAACAATATATAGCATTGTTGCCCGGTATTATATCATGAAATGATTGGACTAAGCGTCCGCTTCCGCGAAATTCCGGCGGTTTCAGATTAAGAACCGGAGGTACTTTAGAGAGCTTCTTCATTGAATTTTAAGCTCTCATCCCATTAATTTAAATGTGAGAAGCTTTAAAAGTCTGCGGAGGAAGGCCCGACGCTTTAACTTTTACTACCGCCAAAGCAGCCGACATGCAGATCGACCATCTCGAGCGTATCTCTTGCGCGAAGCGTCTACTTTGAGAACTATAAATCACCCCAGCGAAATGCAACACCATGCGAGAATAGCATTTATATTCATCCAATGGCATAACAAATGCAATATCTCCAGCAGAGTGCGTGTCTCGCGTTATTATAACATCTGTTATTATACTTTTACTGACCCCATCTTAACCGACTGCAATCGGGACACGCTTCTTTGTGTTCTCTTCATTGTTGAATGATAACATATGTGCATTATGTGTTCTCTTTAATCACTCCTCGCGTAATGCATCCTATGAATGCCCTTGAGGTCAATAAGATCAAATAATATTAATACTAATATGTGTGCACCTGACAACCTTTCAAATGCTACAACGAACTGAACAGTTTTAGTGCTATCGGGATTGAATTGTTTTGCTCACGTAGGTGGATATTGTGTTCTTGCAGTTCCTAAAGAGTAACTGCAAGAAACAAATTTAAAAAAAAAGCCTAGTCGGGACAAGCATCTCACAAAACAAATCTTCCGCGAATTTTTTTTTTTTTTGTTGCAATATTTACGGTTTAGAATTTAATTTAGTTGAAGTCACAATCACTCCACATTTGAAACTCCCGCTCTTTCGACCTGCGCGGAGGAGAAGTACGTCGCGCCCTTCGCTCTTGGATTGGCTCTTGGATTGACTTGGCTGCGGCGTTGAACGACATGCGCAGCGTCTCGACTTACGCTGCGTTTAAACGTAGATGCGCCAGAAATGCCGCGGAGGACGGCTGCTAGTTACGAAGACGACGCACCGCTAGCGCCTCCCGAGCCTTCGGCGCGGTTGGACGACACCCGCTGGTAATGGAACTCCAGCTGTTCTTCGTTAGGCGGGACAAAGGACTGCGTCGCTGTTACCTTCTGGCGCGAAACGCCGCATGCTTCGACGAATTGACCACTGAATAGCTCCGGTGTTACCAAACTGCCTCAATTTGTCAAGACTGAAAGAAAAAAATGTTAGTGCACTGTTGCAATTGGCTCTCGCAATATTACATGCAACCAGGTGCCACTGCGGCCGTTGCCAGCTAACGCCAATTGCCCGCGAGTGCGTCTGCTGCCTGAAGGTTCCGGAGATCGCCTCCAAGGCTGGCAGCCGCTGCATCACGGATCACGCCGACTTTTTCAGTGACGTCCTAAACCCAGTCGTGCTGCAGATCACCTACAGTATGAGGGCGATGGAGCTAAACGAGATGGAGCTGGTGGGAAACTTGTTTTATTGACAAAAATAAAATCGGCGGCTTCACTCAATGAGAGCAATCAGCTGATTCTTGTTTCTTGCTTATTCTTTGTAAAATAAGACTTCTTGGACAATTATGGTGATTAGTCCAGTGAGAACTTTTCTCAGGGAAAGAAATAGTTAATAATCGACTAAAATAGTATCGCATGCTTCACTCAATAGGAATGTAGCTTTTTCTTGATGGTCAGCTGTTTTGTAATACCCTGGCTGCGCGAGGTGTTCATTTTGGGCACACAAGTACTAGGCCACCACTGTAACTTGACAAGAAACTTGTTACACCAAACAAAGGTGGCATAGGGATAAAAGGTGGAAATTTCATTTGGCACCGTTACTCAATAAAAAAACATTTTGGACGTCGCAAACTCTAGAGAGAATACCACTCGTCGTGGGAGGTTGGCGCTTTACAGGTAGGAAGGGACCAGTACACTACACATTGAGTTCAAACCACTTTACGTAAGATGGTTTGGAAGTCGAGAAAAACAAATCTGTCGGCGAACGCAGAATTCGGACGTCCGAAGGCTTCTGCGGACAGCTGTTACGTAATAACCTGGCTGTCAGGTCTTTTTACGTTACAGCTGTGTCTCAGTCGTGGACGTACGGTACGTGTCCAGGTACGTACGTACCTGGACACGTTTGTCGCTACGCGAACACCGATTGGCTCCAGCCAAATAGCATTCAGCTTGTCCTCTTTCGGGGCGACATGGCTGCTGGGAGACTCGCTGTCACGATCACTCATCTGGCAGCACTTTACAGAGCAACGGCGCCGCTTTACAGGAGCTGACAACTAAAACAAATCGGCATTTGCACGCGCAAACAAAAAAAAAAGAAAAAAGCACTCTACAAAAGCTAGGAGGAAAGCGAAAGTAACTAACCGCGCTACGAAAGCCGAAACTCGGCGTCGCTTCCTATCACTAACAGCTGCGACAGCTGCTAAAGAAACATTACTTCACTTCAGGAAGCCTCACTCAAGCACCTGGGTCAACACGAAACACTGATCATTTAGGCGAAACGACTAGTTGAGGTAGGCGAGACACGCGGGAGCATAGACTTCGGTGGCCATGAAAAGAATGGTGAAGCTTTGTTTGTTATGCTATGAATCCAACCGGAAGTGCCCGTCTTGTAAACCTTTTGTAAACACTAATAACTCTCATTCCATGGGTTATTTTTTAAACGTAAAAAATAGGACGCTCAAAAGTAAATGACAGCATATCACAAAGGTTTAACACCCAAGATCTAAGCTGTGAATCAATCTCTTAGCCAATGAGAAGAGTTGCTATCGCCCGTCACTCCGTGACGTATAGCAGCCACTCCGTGGCGTATAATACCAATTTTGTGACGCTCGATTTAAAACGGACGATATAGCCGCAAACTAAAATCAGTCTCGAGAAATTAATATTGCTGTAACATTTTTTTTCGAGGAAAAATTGCTTTGTGATCTGCTTGTCCCAGAATGGACAAACACTAATACTAAGGTAGAATATACGTTTATAACATCAGCTGAGTGCGATTGCAAACACGGAAGACTGTTCACTACTTGTTTCTAATTACAAGTCTGGACACCTGTTGTGCAAGGATTCTTCAACTCGCTCACGGTAAGCATGGACATAGAGAACAAGTGAAAACAGAAAACTTTAATTGTTAAAGGGATATGGTATGTCAGCAACAGCAACAGAAAATAGAGATTTCGATGATACTCTCCAGACATGTGTAGCGGTATTCTGCGTAGACAAAAATTAATTTCTTTCCAAACTAATTTTTGAAAAAAGGCGTATTCTAGTTAGAGCTAAGAACACAGCAATATATAATAGCGTTTAGTGAATACGGAGTCTATAGTAATTTGAAAGATTAAAACACAAAGAAAGACAAACTGCCCCTCTCTTTAATTTTGGAAAAACAGTTTTTAATTAAAATATTTACAGCTTGAGTTTGTACCAAAGGCAACTTAAAATACCTCCTGTGTGGCACGGTCGCTTGATGAGTTTGCACTTAAAACGGTTCCTATAGCTCATTTTTTGGAGTCCTCGTGGGAATCTAACATTGAATGTGCGGAGTCTCATATCTTAAAAGGCACGAGCGAGCAAAGAACCACTAGATTGAACTTGCGCATGGGCACCATAAAATACGTCTAAAGGCCGGTTTACACACTTGCTTTTGCTTACGATCGAGTTATTGTGATCCCTTACTAGGACGGAACACGCTGGCGTGCTGGCGCCATCTATGAGGATACCTTGGAACTGCGTTTCCTTAGAAGGTTTTCTGGTATCGGGTACATCAGATGCGCGTACTAGTATCTATAAAAAATTGTCGTTATAACATTTTTCAAACGTTTTAGAGCAAAAAAAAAAAATCATACGCGACTGAAAACAGTAAATATACGGCTGCTGGATTGATGGCTCAAGTTTGTTCCCCCGTCGTAAGGTGTTCTATTGGCGATAAAGCAGACGGTCGTGAGCAGTCGTAAGTGTGTGCACCAGCTTTACCAAGCATCGCGACGTCCGAAATAATAACGCACATAAATCGAAATAAAGCACGCTCTAAGATCTTTGAAGCATATACTTTCCTCCAAACCAATTGGAGAGCCAATGTCTGCAATCCACGGTGGAGTTCGGCGAATGGCGAGACTGAAAATCTGTTTAGAGCTAAAAAAAACAGAAAAGCTGCCTACGCTGTGATACTGAGCATAGCGAAACGTCATGGCAAGTGTCACGGTGCAACTTTTCTTTTTTAGAGCGCAGCTCTTATGCGTACGTCTCCGGGTTGAGCGGCATTCGGTGTCGGCGTCGGCTCAACCGTGCGCGTTGATTTATATGATGTCACAGTTTCCCCGCTAAATTCGGCGGGAAGATTTTCGCTAAATTTCCCGCTAAATATATCAGAAACAAAACTTTGCTAAATTTCCCGCTAAATTCAGCGAGGAAAGTTTTGTTAAATTAAGATGGGAAATTGAGCGAAAATTTCCCGCTAAATCGGACTCCAGGAGGAGACGAGGAGGAGAGGGTACGGAGGGAGAGGAGAGACATACCCTCCACTCCGTGCCCTCCCCTCCTCCTCCTCAAGAGCTACGCTCTAATTACGCATCACAGAGAATTATAAACGTCTTTCAATGTTTTAGGATTAACGATATTTTCAACCCAGCCATTCACCAAGCTCGCTGCAATTGCAGGTTGTCGCGATCGACTTTCTCAAGCGCTTTTGCGGGAAAGAAGAAGCGCCGGATTTCCTAGAGTATAGACTCCCAAATCCATTTGTAAGTTCACTTTCCAGACAGGACGCGGAAAACAGCTAATAAAGGCCATAAATGAATGAACCCTGCGACGGAGAAAGCTTAGACTATGGTTAGACTAAAATGCGATGTGGGCGGGGGTTTCGAGAAAGGCGTTTCAATTCATTGTTATTCTTACGCACGTGGCATTGTTCAGATGTATACGTATTCTGAACTTTGTCAATTTTTTGGAGTCCTTGTATTGTTCGGCGTGATTTTCTCTCTCCGTGTTCGACAAGAGACGGAACTAACAGGCTGTTTTTTTAGAGTTTGAGGGTTCTGACGTCAATTAAACTCGATGGGAGTGTTCATCGATCTTGAACGTCATCGCACAGAAATAGAGGTGAACGAACAGATGCAAAAAAAATTGAAGATGGAAAGAGAAATGTACTTATGAAATATAAATTGTGGCTGTAAGAATCGAAATGTTATTTTTTCTTTTTTTTAGAAAAAGCAAGTACCATTCATGTATTACGAAAGATTGAAATAAGAAAAAAAAAAAGAAACATGTTTATCGTTGTTTTTTTTAATTTTATTATGAAATGCCTGCAGGGTTCAGATCGTATTTTTCACGTTTGCCGGTGGGGCTTTGAGCAGTGTTGTCTGCACTGCGTTCAACATCATTCTCGTGCCTTCTGGAGGAAACGCAATAATCAGATTCATCACAAGCTGTTTTGAGGCCTTGCTAAGAGTACAGTGTACGCGACTTTCACCAGCGACTCTTGTACTTTTATCAATACTTTGGACCAAATCATCTTGCATTTGATATCTCTGTATTTTCCAACGCCCACTCCTAAATAACGCCCGACTCCGCACGTAAGGAATATTAGTTATTTACGCGCAATGAGCAGCCAAAACTTTACTAAGAGCTCAACCACGAATGTGAACTCAGGGCTATTTTTTTATAACAGCATGATTGGCGTTCAAGATCTGTGGGAAATTACATAAACACCTGAATGAACGTTCGTAACGTTTGATGTAATTTACACAATAATTTGTTGTCTGAACCCGCTTCGGTGTCTTCCCAGAATCTTATGTAGCAGGTGCGACGAGACATCATTAAATTATTATCAACGGCGGTGGCTTACAACAAACGTTTATGTGAAGTCACTAGTCTAGACGAAGGCAGACGTTGCTCTTCTATGAAAATAATCAAGATAGAGTCATTATTGTTTTCAAGTATATTCTCAGGTTGCTTCGCCGGTTTGGTTTGAAACGTTAACAAACATGGCTGCCGGCGTCTGCAGAGTTTTGAGGGGCTGAACGAACTGAACGTTGACCACCTCAATATCTATGAGTGCGAGTCGTTTTGAGTTTACAGAGGTGTTTGGAGGAAGATCCTATCAACCGACATGGCTTGAAGCAAACAACTGTCGCAAGTACGTGCCCTCAGAAGCGCTGTGCGGACGCTTGTTTTCGTTACGGGACTGGCCTGAACATAGGGTCCCTACTTTAATCGATCTGGCTTGATTTCTTTCTTTTGCACGTGTTGATGCCGAATAAAGATGTTGGCTCCCGTAAAAAGATCGTGCTACTCTGTGAATTGTGCAACCGTCATGATTGCGACTATTTCAATACCAACTACACAAGTAAGAATGGACCTTTTCCGAGAAGCGTTCTGCGCACGCGCGAGCACTCGATGCCAAGCGGTGGAAGTCGGCACTAGAAATCGAGGAAATTCGGAAGAAGGCTGTGGATCAGCGAGTAGAACACGTAATTGCATCATATATATAATTGTGTTACACAAAAAAAGAAAGTGGACGTAAAGAAAAACATGACGCTTGGGTGGACGCCACAGATCCCCCTCTTTAGAGTCGCGTTGGGCACGCGCCGCTGCTCGGAGAGCGAAGGAACTGGTAGCGTAGCTCCCATTATCGATTGGTAGCGCAGGTAGGTCACTTCCTCGATTTTTAGTTCGTGCAGCCACCGCCTGGGGCCGTCGGTATGTGGAAAAGGTCCATTTGCGAGCTAATTGGGTTGAGGCAATAGGACGTTCGTCTCGCATCAAGTTAGATTAGATATGTTTCCGTCACTTCGCTTCGAAAGTCAATAAGTATCTCTCAAGTTTTGCAGTGCACCTGGCCTGACAAAGCGGATACTTTTAGGGCACGTTTCAATTGTGCACCATGACGCTCCCTCATCCTGCTCGCGGATGCCATGGGGAAAAAAACAACAAGAACATAACAGCTGAAACGACCGCAAATTTATTTGGTTGGTCGTTTTAAGTTTCTCGGTCGCTTTTACCACACATCGACAGACGATGACAGACGCTTGTATTGGACCGTGGCTCGTGCACGATTGAACTTTAGAACGCCACTTTCATGGTCACGTATTCTGAGCTTTGCAGACGTTTTTAGATGGGGACGCAATAGCAGACGGACGGTGGTGAAGACGGACGCAGACGCGCGGCTTTCATGTTCGCGTCTCACGGGCATTGCAGACGACGATAGACGGTGGTGAAATAGCAGATGGTGCAGGAGGCTGCCGCGCGTCGGCTCACACAACTAGCAGGCGTTGTCAGACGCCAGACTGGACGCGCCGGGTGTCGGGAAATGGAGACACCGGGCTCGTTAGCCTGTTCGGCCGAGCAGCCAAGCCAATCCAGTAGTAATAGGCGATGCAATTGATTTGTGGGCGGGGCTTAGATAGGGCCGTGACCTCCACATGAATTGCGTCTAACAGCGTAAATATTGCTGGAAAAAAACAGTTCTCCATTTATGCTGTTCGAAAAAAGTTTTTTTTTTCATTGCACTGTTTTGTTGCCGAGGCTCAAAGTGAATCCTCGCGGCCCACGTCCTCTTTGTACGTTTGCTGTAGCCGGCTAAAAAAAAACAAATCACACGCAGTAAAGGGCATCGCGATCCGATGCTTTTTTTCTCTGCGTGATTCGCTCTGCCGGTGTCAGCAAAGCTCGAAAATATCCAGCGTCATGACGATGCATCCTTGGTGCTGCATGGCTGGCTTCATCGGATCGTATAACCTTACCCGCAATCGTACTCAAAGTGAAATGGAGTCGCGACGAAAGCTGACGCTGATATTCCACGCTCTAAGTTGTAAGAGTTCCAATCATTCGTGTCTAGTCTGTCGGCTTAGAGTAAATACTGTTTCTTGCCAACTCTTTTGATCGCCTTTTATAATCACTCTTTCTCCCTCTATTTATCCTTTTCTTTTAAAGGGCAACTCCACTTCATTTTTACGAGTTTTGAGTTATGATCTCTTTAGTCGAAGTCGGCAACTCTGAATCACGAGATATAATTTGTTTTTCTTTAGCTTGTATAGTTTTGTAGATATCGCGTATCCAAGTTTCGTTCCGGCGGCACGGCGAAACCGAAACTACCGGCTCTACTGGTCCGAGCAGCCGGGCAACATTGATAATTAGCTGCACGTCGACGGCATGACGCCGATCTCGTCCCGCGCTCCTGAGCTGACGCGCCGACACGGCCGGTTCAGTCGCACGTAGAGTTTCAAAACAGAAGGTAATTTGCACAATCTCTTTTTTACCGCTGCACTTTGTAAATATGCATTAAATAGAGTAAGTGTTAGTGTGCATTTATAAATTTGCCGGCCGAAAATCGAATCCGGCTGCTATCAATATGACGCTGTCAGTGCCGGCGCGATTGCATTTGTTTCTTGCTCGCGGACCGAGAGAAAAAGAAATAATGGGCGACAGATGGACAGATGGTATCCACAAGCGGTCTAAGTTGTTAAAGCTAAGGTGCCTTTATGTGTACGCAAGTTAGAGCTACTGCGACTACCGCTCGTGCTGGAGCAACCGGCGGACGGTACGCGAACAGCGACGGCACCTGATCGTTCTTCAAAATCACCTGTTTAGTGGAAAAACCCGCAGCAGTCAGCCGCCGCCGATCCCGTGTGTAGCTGTCTGGCGTAAAGTGCTGTGAGCATAGCATTGGAGCTCGGAGTCCACGGTCTTCCGAAGTCTATCCGGTGAACGGCACCGACCCACACCTTGTGCCTCTTCCGGTCTCTTGGAAACTGATAGAACCACAGCTCCGGGTTGTGCACCGGATTGTTGGTGCAACCCACAGCACGACAAGTCGTGCTCGGCATTGCCCAACGCGAGTCCGACGAGTCTCTCCGGCTCCACGAGTCGCTCGTGAGAGAGCAGCACCGCTTCGCTCTCTTCCGCGTGGTCGCGAAAGCTATGCTGGAGTTAAATGAACTGCCGGGACGCAAATAAATATAGAACACAGAATAATGCGGTAAGCACCTCTTGCCGTCAGCAGAATCACAGAATGCCACTTGAAATGAAGCGTCCGCGGCGTCCGCACGAAAGCATAGGACAAAACCTACGTCATTGCCCTGTGTTGCTCCACTAGCTCACCCGGTGCCAGCGTTGCTCACCCGCACTCGGGCCGCTAACCGAGCTGGTAGAACATTTTTAATATTGGTCTTAATCCGAAACGGGGCGTCGGTTTGGCGTGATATTTTGCGTATGACCGTATTTTGACCTCCTAAAGCGAGTCCAGTTATTCATTTTTGTTTCGTTTTCGACCGGAGTTGTCCTTTAACATGTTGGTTGGTTGTCGTCAATGAAAGATTTTATACAAATATCAATGTTGCTATAGTGACTGGGGTTATATGTCACAAAGCATGGCGACTGCAGCCTCTCAGCACTTCAGCGGGGGTGAACGTTCCCGAAAATCTTTTTCTTCCTGGTGCAAGCAGATCAGGTCAGTTAGTGTCTGCAGGAAGGACGGCGGTCGCGCAGGATTGGCTGGTTATAGAAAGCGACGGCGTGACGTCACACCTAGCAACCGAGGTGCGGTGGGGGCAGCGGGGCTAGGGCTCACTCGGGCCACCAGCGGGGCGAGATCGGTTAACACGCGCCCTACTGGTGCACTCACCGTCCCCCACTGCGCCTCGCAGAAATTGGCGAAAGGGGATGTCGCTGGCGATCTTCGGTTGCAAGGTGTTATGTCACAGCGTCGCTCCCTATGACCAGCCAATCCAGTGCGCCCTCCGTTGCTATGCGTCCTATCGCCAAGCCTCTCGAAATATGTACCCCACCGCCATCTGTCGGCGCTTGCAGAAGGTGTCTCCTATAGCCAGTCTGTACAGCGAGTGGGGCTGTGGCGCCATCCCGTGGCGACGTTGATAACTTTATATACGTGTGCTCGAAACCAGTGCAAGGTCAGCGCATGCACCAGAACACAAATGCTTGTCCATTACAAAAGTTGTACTCTTGCTAGATTATAAACGCTTTTTGAGTCCATCCTCCACCAAAACTCCACCAGTGAAAAGGTGCTCGGCTATTTCAGTACGGGCTTCCCTAGACAAGGGGCAGATCGCAGGAATCGGTGATGTGATTGTGGTGTCGTACGCAGTCCGTGGACGAAAAGTGCGATTCGGTTAGTCGTGTGAATACGTATTATTGCAGTCACACTTAAATTTGCCTTCCAACGCGGATCGCTTCTTCATTCGGCCCCCAAATAAGCATCAACTAAGCAACAGCTGGTCAAGGGGAGAGGGACGACAAAAATTGAACAGCCACTGAGGCCTCGAGATTGGTTAAGCTTTCTTCTGATAGATAGCGTGGCAGACCTTGGTCACGCGCTCTCCTGTGCTTTTTTATATCGTCGGTGACTGTACAAGATCTATATCAGTGTTTCTCAAATGGGGTTCCGCGAACCCTTTGGGGTCCGCGAAGGCATTCTAGGGGTCCGCGAAGCCCTGCCTCATCAGTCAAGCCCGGAAATAAAAGTTGTATTTTTTTCCGGCCAAGAAGAAGTGTTTGTTTTCGGGCTATTTTTCTCGTCTGTATGTCAATAAGAGAAGTCTACTTTACACTAGCCCTTAGTTATATCCATTTCTTAAATCATTATTATATTTAACCTATACCTTTCCCTTCCCCTAGCTCACCACGAACGGGGTCCTCCATCATCTCCGCCGACCCACAAGGGGTCCGCGAAACATTGATGGTTGAGAACCACTGATCTATATTATCATAGCGGACAATATGGTAGTAAACAACAAAGTCATCTAACGGGTGGCAGCGACAGTGAACAGCTCTCGTCTTTAGTCGGCACAAATAACACACGAGGGAGCCGACGTCTACCTTTTCTCGAAGGTTTAATACCTCAAGCTACCTTTTTTATGCCTGTCGTGATGTGGCACTGACAATAACAAACACTAGCGTTTATTCTACCAAAGTTTCCTTTTGAGCGCGGTAACGCATTGGGTTTGTATAGCATTTCATATGTCTACATTATTGATATGGATTCGCAAGTTTTTAAATTTTACGAGAAAAAGTTACATACGCAATATTCTTGTTTTTTTTTTTTAGGCCGAAGTCCTCAAGACCAATTCATATTGAAGTACCGGACACCACTAAACTACTATATATTGTGCAAGTTTGAGGTGGTGCTTCAAATTAAAGCATCAATATACACTTTGCATGTATCTGATTATTTGTTTTATAACCGCACTGCAAGTGTAGCACATGTAAAAATAGTTAACCATTCCTAAGCTTTACGAATCGTCGCAGTCTCTCGTGTTTGCATTTGTTCATAAAAAGTATCCGTATAATCTTCAAGTGCAGCTAACAATCTCGTCATCAGTTCTTTCATCACACCTTGATTATCGTAACACCGTTCATGTACATATTTTGCTACTCGTATACAGTTAATTCCTAATTAAATCATAACACTTCTAATCACTAGATTTCTTGAAGTGCTCTCCAACCAGGACGAAGCCAATGCCTCGCAGGGAAAGAAAAACGCGCGTGCTTCTTAAAACGCGTGATAATAATATCAAAATAAATCCTTTTATTTCCATTGATCGATAGCGGAGACTGAGGGGAAAAGCTATCTACAGGCAGCTTGACGAGCCCTCGGCCCCCTCACAGTGGCAGCAATGAAAATAATACAAACATCTAAGAGCAAGCATGTTACAAAATTAAAACATTCTGCTCCTGTTTACGTTTTTATTGAGGACATCAACGACACAACCAGCACGACATTGCTCCTTGTCTCCTCGCTGTCGTTTCTTCCCTTTTTAATGGATTCGGGAGATTGAGGACCGACAACAACGGCGAACGCCTTGACGGCGGCCATCAGAGTGTGTGAATGGCTGTCCGGACCAACATGATGAGCACGCTACAAGCCTCTGTCCTAGGCCGCATGCGGAGGGCAACTTTCCCTCCGGCTAAAAAATAAAATGTGCAAAAAGCGGACAAGAGTCGGAAAAGAACCTCCACTTTCAGTGCAGCAAATGCTGCGACTTCATGAAACGCGTCCGGTTTGGCTTTACCGGTATCCCTCACATCTATTGTTGACTACGCCCTTCATAGAACCTTCGCTAACTGCCAGTTCCTGAGTGTTCAACTATTTCATATGTTGTTTTTCGTTTTTTAATCATAATCTCGACAACCTCTGTGAGGCCTTCCGAACCTCGAAGACGAACAAATAAATATATACTTTTATTCGTTTCACACATTCCCTATCCTTTTCGCACGAATTGAAAAGGGCGGAGGTCGACGTGCGAACGGTTGCAAGTTTTAATCTCACTTCAATATTGTTTAAAAAGTGACGGCACTGCTCGCAGCTGCTTTTACACAGTTCCGTGTCTCGACAATACCAGCTAGGAAGGCAAGGCGTTCACATGAAGTCATCGTTAGTGAATCCCCGACCCGTCCCCACCGGCAAACAATGCTGAAGCTCGGCAAGTGTAGCTGCAAAGTGGCAGACGCGAGCGTCTTGGCGTCGCCGCGTGGTGGCGTCTCGGTCGTCGTAGGACGCTACAAGACGTGCTGGTGGCGATGCTGACGCAAGACGGGTGGCTCTGCGTGGATCCACTACACTCGTGGACAACTTTCTGCGGCAATGATGCCGAAGCTACATACACCAAACCACTGCCGTTTCACTGCGCAGCTAAATATAGTACAACAAAAAATAAGTTGCTGGGTGTAACTTAACCCACTAGAACTTTTACAATTGTTAGTTACAGCTTAGGTTTCACAATGTTATTATAATATCATACAGATATGCAAAACTTATGACATTCTTTTTTTTTTTTATAGCTCGTTCGGATTTGCTTGGTTTAAGTTCACCTCAACTTTTCTAGTTCCCTGCAAAACAAACATGGCGTCCTTCTCGTAGTGTGGTAGTGTAATCGTGGGTACCTTCCGTGAGGTCGCACTTTTGTTCCCCCGTAGGATTCTCGCGAAATTTTGGAACCAAAAGTTATCAAAACAAACTAAGGAAGTGGTGCGCAATGCGTACGCACAAGTGAGACAGAGGGAACCCTGAATCTCCATTGTTTCCGTATAGCGGTTGGTTAGCGAGCTCATCGGCGTAAGCGAGCGGGGGTCGGAATCGAGCCCAGGATCCCTGGATTCTGCGGTGCGAGCATTCAATATATGTTTTCCGAGCTGTGTGCACCAGCGACCCCCACCACGGCCAGCGGCAGAATTGTACGTAGTTCAACTACTCTTCTCAAGTTACTCTAGGCTTTAACACTTTTCTGAGTAGTTTAGTAACTTTCAATTACATTTTTGTTGCTGTAATTAGTATTTCACATTTAATTACTCCTTACGAATAACTTCTATTGAACTTGCAAATTGCTTTCAAATATTAATGGTAGGTCGGCCTATCAACAAACATTGCTGCACGAAAAGAGGTAAGATGTTGGAATATCAGCTCATATTTACAAAAGGGGGAAAGATGTGGCGCAGGCAGAGGAGGGGAGGGGGTGGTTCGGAGGGTCCGAAACCCCTAAAATTTTCACGAGCCCCTCACTGCAACAGCATTGCTACGAGGCACGGGGAGCAGACAGACACGTCGCAAAGTGTGGCTCAGTAAATGAGAGATTAGCTGCGAAGACTAGCGTTTCTTTGTTTTCCGAAGCTGAAGGAGACTTGGTGCGTTTGAAGAAAGGGCTTGCCCCCGCTTCTCTCCAACGTAGAAACTCTCACCCACTACATGAGCTGAACGCATTGAATCGTCACTCAAAGGAGGCAACAAAATGCAGCACCCGCTCTGAGGCCCATCCGGTGCTCCCGTAGTTCGTTTGTACTTGAAGAATCATGTGCTGAAGTGCAACACAAAGCTGACATCCTTTGCAAAAATTATCAGTGAGTTTCAGTTGAGTTTCTAAAATATATCCTATAAGAATACATGAACAAAATCAAGTTATAAGGCACTCCTTTGTATCGGTCTTATAACCATCATTACATCACTCAGAAGACATCTAGAAGGACGATAGCGCGTTTTACAATACATTTGCGACGACATTCCTCCCAAAATTCAGAATATGCAGGCCTTCCAAGATTCGAATATCGTTCGTGAAACCTTGGTAGTTCCCTCGATGTTGTTACATAAAAATAAATAAACAAGCTGCGTTGTGAAGCACTTTAAGTACATGGTGTTTAAAGTACTTTTAGTGGGTTTAGAAAACGTATACTTTACTTGAAGTACATTCTTAGGGCATGTACTTGCACTTTACTAAAGTATTTTTGGGGTACTTTCCGAGGAAAGTGCAACTCCCGATATCTAAATAGATTCCCCAAATTTTGAAAACAAAAAATGACATATCATTATGTGAAAACGCGCTATCGTCTTTCTAGATGTCATCTGGTTAGCTCTCTGAGTGCAGTAATGGCCATTATAAGACCAATACAAATAAGTGCCTTATAACTTGATTTTGTTAAATAGCTTGTCAGCGAGAGTGAGACAACTACTTTGTCGCGACTTTACTTTATCCAGTATATGACGCCATTGCCCAATACAAATATTGATGTACCCCATTCCCCCTGGGACAATGCAGTTGAAAAACAAAAAAGGTCTGTATAGGGAATTGGAAGAACAATATGAAAGCATATGTTAAAAAGTACATGCACTTCACTTAGAAAGTACGTTGGATTTATGGTACTTCACTTCATGCGCATTGCGCCCGGTGTTCTTACTACTTTACAAAGTACATAAGTAACATAGCCCCTCATTTACTTTGTGCTTTACTTCAGGTACATTTTAGATGTACTCTACGCAACAGTGTAAACAAACAAACACTGTCCGGGAAAATCAAGCTCGCGCAGTGCTAAAGCTCAAAGTAGAAATGATAATCCGTATTACATCATTGACCAAAAAAGAAGTATGTACAAAACAATTAGGCACGCAAAAGGAGAAACAACTATTAAAGCATTTTTTTGTGAAAACACAACCCGCTTCCTATTTTGCTGACAGAATATCGCTAATGAATTAAAACTTAAGTACTTTCTTGCTACAAAAAAAAGTAATACAAAAGTAGGGTCAAAGGTAATTCGCTACTTTTTACGGTAGTTCATAATTTTCTTAATAACTTTTCGTTTGAGTAGTTTCTACTCTACCCAAATTACTTTTGAGGCGAATGCTCATGACTTAATTACTTTTGTTTTTGTAACTTGTACATATCTGGCCAGCGGTAACTCAACGCGATCCCAATAGGATTTGACTTCGTGCCCAATTTGAGATATCGCTCCCGCGCTATGCTTTTTCAGCACCAGAAAAAAAATACCTATCAGTGACCTCAAAACTACTGCGCTGAAGAAATTAATGACACTTCCTGAATCGACGCCGCATGTCTGCGTCGGTCGGAAGACGTAAAATTTGATAGGACCTACCACGGTAAAATTTACCTTTTAAGTCTGTCCGAGTGTTTCAGTCAAAGCGATGGGCTCGTATATTGAAATGGGTAAAATGTAAGAAAGGAGACGCGGATATGCCTACGTGCTCGGCGATCGCGGATCATCAGCCCCTAACCGCGATTCTCATGCGGAGAGACGAACTGTAGGAAATTCGTATCTGTCGCGCCAAAACCCAAACTGAAACCGAAACCAAAACAAAAAAGTCCGGAACCACTTGATGCTATTATACAAAGCCGCTAGCTCCCCCCTCTCTCAGCTCCTAGCTTTCTATTCATTGCCACAGAAAGTTGTCCCCAAATAGTATAGACCTTTTCCGCTTACTCTCGTCCCCAGCCACCTTATAGGCGTATCCGGTATGGGCAAGGAAAAAATAATAAAACGTTTTAACCTGCAAATAGTAAAAAAAGAGAGGGGAGGCAAAACAAGAATGTGTGACGGTTACGCTTATATCGTAAATGCCTTCTATTGGCGTGGCTACGGCAAAACAATGTTTTCGCCCATACTGGAAGTGACGACAATTCCAGATGGCGGCACCTTCTTATATATAATTCTTTATTTTATGTGCATAATAATTACTGCTTCTTGGTTTGGGGAAATACAACGTCCACAAATATTAAGCAGATACAAATTTTGCAAAAAAAAGTTGTGCGTATTATATGCCATGCTCCATACGATGCCCATACAATACCATTGTTTAAAAAACTTAATATTGTACAGATTCCAAATTTCTATAATTATAAACTTTGTATTACCTATAAAAAGTCGTTTCATCACAAAGAAAACGTATTTCTGTCTATCTCGCAGATTACAATTAGAGACACGATTTATGCTACACGCAGCGCCGATACGTGGCCAGTGCCGCACTCCAGGACAAATTATGGAATTCAGATGTTGCGAAATACTCTTCCTCGTCTTTTAAATCGTCTGGGGGAATTAAACATAGAACTTTTGACTTTTGTAAACAAATATTTGCTTTCATTTTTTGTTGAGCCTTCAGTGTTAGTGTAGGTACAAGAAGTGTGGTGATTTTTCTTTCTTTTTTTTTGCTTTTGTTTTATGTCAAACGAGTAATTACATAAACCATTTCTTTTTTGTGTTAACTGTTTTGTGTGCTGTCTCGGCTGCTGCTGGGGGGAGATAGAGACCTGTCAAGCAACTCTTATGTTGTTTTTTTCTCTCTCTTCCCTCTCCAAATGGAGAAAAATAAAGCATTTTGATTTAATTTGATTTGATTTGTGGAAAAGGTCCATAGTGGTAAAGTTTAGGAAGGGGGGGGGGGTATAGGCGCAGGTGTTGTTTTGAAGATGGCAGCGTTATTGTGCACAAAAAAAAAACCTAGACAAACTGTACTGTGATGCTGCCAGCGATATCTGTGTAACACATACACACTTGGGTTTTGACACGTTGTTCGAAAGCTTCATTTTGATAATTAGCTTCGATGTTAGCAAGAGCAAAAAGTTGCAGGCAAAAATATAATACACGGCTTAAAATAAAAATTAAAAAAACACGCAGGACGGATTCAAAGTTTTAACGAAAAACAAAGCCAGTAATTCCTGTCAAAAATAAAATGCCCATCCAACTAATACAACAACGTCCTCGAGCCATGTTCACTCAAATTTCCTGCCTATCATGGTTGCGTAGGTACGAGTGTACCAAATTCCTATGAAGGCTGGTCCACACCCTTTCGATTGCTCACGACCGTGTGCCTTAAAATCTGCTAAAATTCCTTACCACGAGAAAACACACTGGCGCGTCCTCTCGGGTAGCCGTGGTATACACAGTTCCCGAATATTTCCTTCTTTTTTCCCCACATCATTTTGTTGTTATTTTCTTGAAAAACGTCTGACAATGTTACAAAATGACCATTTCTAACAAATAGCACGTGCATTTGGTCTCGCAAATACCACAAAAAATCTTCGCTCTATCGAAATGCAGCTCCGAGATAGATCAGGATAATAAAAAAAAAAAATAAAAATAGCGAAGGACGAGGACAAGTGGTAGAACAAAAGAAGACGAGCGCTTACCATCAACTGACGTTTTACTGCATCAGTAGGGAGACGCAATGAGGAAGCGGGGGATATGATAATTAAACTAACGGAAAGAGGTAATTATCGTATAAAACAAAGTGTGAAAAATGAAGTTTTCGAAAATGACATAAATTACCGCTGCCTGTCTGTTTTTCTTTTACTTTATTATATATTTCTGTTGTTTTTTTAACCATATATTATCTCTTTGTCTAATTATGAGATCCCACACTTCCTTCTTGACTTTCACTGTTTGCATCAAAACCTCTGATGATTGATTGCAAGAGCTTGTCTTCTCTTGCTCTACCACTTGTCCTTGACCTTTGCGTTTTTATTTTTGTGGAGTGTAACCAACTATAGATTCCCTGACAATTTTATTACCTCATGGATCGCGCCAGCGTATCAATGGGTGCTGTCGTCATAAGGGATTGTAGAAGCTATCAAGGCACTCGGTCCTAACCAAACGCTGGTGTGTGTGAACGGGCTTTTACACACAAAGCGTCGTAAGTATCAGAAGGTGTTTTGTGAAAACACAAGGACATAATGAAACATCCGGTGTCTTTTTTGTTTTGAATTTTGAACCAACCGTCAATAAATTTGCCTGCGAGCAACAAACAGGAGATAGTTTACATAAATAAATAGCCCGTAGCACAAAATCACAAAATGAAAAAAAACATGTATATTGCCTATGTATGTGCATGTACACTAACACCTCTGAAGGTGACGGAATGTTGAAGTAGTATTTTATATGATCGGACAAAGATACACTGATGTTAATTTTTTTTTGCCAACCGGTGTTCATTTTATTGACCCTGTATTTCTACGAGAGCAGAACTTCATCTTAAGTATTAAACACGCTTTTTAATGGTCTAAATAATAGAAAAATATTGTACCTTTTAAAACGCGTCTTTTCATTATAATTAAAAAAAAAGTTCAATGTATTTATGTATTTTAAATAAAATTAGGAAACGGGACTGCTTATGTAGATTGAGAAGGTTCATTTTTATATAGTAATAGCGTAACGATTTGTTGTGGTCGTCAAGAGAAATGGGCTCCGAGCTCAGGAAAGACACGTCAACCCCCGAGATTCCATGCAGAACTTCTCTTCTTTTTTATTTTGATCTCCTTCTCCTCGCGCTCGCACGCGCGGCACCGGAGCTCGCACGAGCCCCACTAGTCGTCTTTTTCGGCTCGTCACATGCCGGGGTTTTAGAAACTGTCGACCCGACAGTGCGCTTTCATGAGGCAAAAACAAAACAACATTAAACAAATACCGCGCTCTGAGATATGCCCGCAAGTGAATAAATATGTACATTCAAAATGCTAAATGAGAAGGCACGCCACAAACAAGTGCACACACTAAAAATTCCATAAGTTCAGTCATCGGGTAGAGGCTGTGCGAATTCAGCGATTGGTGAAAGATACGGCTTCAGTTTCTCCACGTGCACTACATCGCGGCCATTACCGTCCATGAGTTCAATCTCGTAGTTCACAGGAGAGAGCCGGCTCACAATTCGGTGGGGGCCAGTGAACTGTCGTGTTGCCTTGAGCCCCACGGGTGGTGTCTTTAACAACACGAGCTGGCCCTTCTCGAAGGTGATGTCCTTGTGTCCCCTGTCGAAGTAGCTCTTTTGTTTTTGTTGAGCGAGCTTGATGTGCTTGGCGGCCAGTTTCCGAGCTTGGTTCAGTCTCTCGTGAACAACGACTGAATAGTCCGATGCATCACGTAGTTCAGCGAGCTCCTGGCGGCCATAAACGACATCAAGGGGGAGCACAGGGTCACGGCCGTAGACTAGGAAAAAAGGTGACTGACGAACAGTGTCCTGGAATCCGGTATTATAGCAGAACACAACGTAGGGAAGGACGTCAGCCCACTTGTCGCCTCCGGCTGTTGTCAAATTGATCATCTGCTTGAGCGTCTTGTTCGCCCGTTCACAGAGGCCGTTCGCAGCAGGATGGTACGCTGTCGTAGGCGAGTGCTGGATGCCACGGTGTTGAAGGTATGCCGAAGTCGAGCGTGCCATCATCTGAGTGCCACGATCAGTGATAATCACTGCTGGGGAACCGTGCTTTAGAATAACTCGACGCTCGATAAATTTCTGTACCGTAACCGCTTCAATGTTCCGCACAGGCTTAGCCTCAACAAATTTCGTGAGGTAGTCGATGGCGACAATGATGTATTTGTAGCCTCGAGATGTCTTAAATGGTCCAACAATATCTAGCCCTACTGTGTGAAACGGGGAGTGGGCTTCAATCGGTTGCAGCAGTCCAAGAGGGGCCGCAGATGACATCTTCATATGTTGGCAGAGATCGCAATGCGTGACAAAGTTCTTTACGTCCCTGAAGAGTTTCGGCCAGAAATATTTTGTGCGAATAGCTTCGAAGGTGCGCCTGATGCCCATGTGTGCGCCGTACTTTCCTCCGTGGAATTCGCGTAAAACTTCGGCTCTCTTCGAGTCAGGAAGGCAGACCAAGAAACGTTGATTGATGGGGCCTTGATCCCTCCTGTAAAGGACTCCGTCATGAACGACGAACTTGTGCTGTACTCGCCTCTGCTGTTTGCGTGTGCCAGCACTTCCATCCAGAAGTTTGAAAACGTCCTGGCAATACGAATCCTCATGTTGGTCACGTGAAAGATCCTCAGCCCGTTGCAGGAAGGCCGGAGATGTGACACAAAGAACTTTGTCATCTAGCTCCCGTGTTGACTGCGGAGTACGGGAGAGGCAATCTGGCGCTCTGTGTAGAGCTCCTGACTTGTAGATGACCTCGAAATCGAACTCTTGCAGGATGAGCGACCAGCGCAGTAAGCGTTGGTTCCCCTCCTTGTACCGCATCACCCAGCAAAGAGCATGGTGGTCGGTAACAACTTGAAATTTACGACCCATGAGGTACGGGCGAAGCTCATCCAGAGCCCACTTGACGGCAAGAGCTTCCATCTCTGTTGATGTGTAGTTGGACTCGGAACCTTTGAGGGAGCGACTTAAGTACACTACAGGTCTGAAGTTTCCGTCTTCGTCCTCTTGCAATAGCAATGCTCCCAGCCCAAGCTTGGAAGCGTCGGTGTGAACTTGGACGCCAAAGCGTACGTCATCCGAAAAAAGCTTAAGAAGAGGTGGTTCACACAGGGCGTCCTTGAGGGCTCCAAACGCTGCATCTTGTTCTTCCTTCCAGAGGAAGTTTGTTTCTTTCTTGAGAAGTTCGCGCAAAGGAGAAGCAAGAACACTGTAATTCGGGATAAACTTCCGGAAGTAAGATGTCAGGCCCATGAAGGATTGGAGTTCCTGGATATTGGGGGGAACCGGAAACTTATGGACAGCTGCCAACTTGGAAGGGTCTGGTGAAACTCCATGCTTCGTGACGATGTGTCCAAGGTACTTGACTGACGTACAAAAGAAAAAACACTTTTGTGGCTTCAACTTCAGGTTCGCTTCGTGGAACCTTGAAAAAAATGTTTTGCAGGTGCGTCACATGCTCGTCAAATGTCTTGCTGTAGACAACACAATCGTCCATGTAGACAAGTGCGTGGTCGTACTTGGCATTCTCGATGATAGTGTCTACCGCACGCTGGCAGGTAAACGGAGCACCCTTGAGTCCAAATGGCATCCTCAAGAACTCATACAGGCCCCACGGAGTAACAAAGGCCGTTTTCTCGACATCTTCTGGCCGCATGGCAATTTGATAAAAACCAGAAACCAGGTCCATGACAGAGAAAAAGTTGCTACCCGTCAGGGTCTGCAAAGCGTCCTCAATTCGTGGAAAGGGGTAGACAGTGTCTTCAGTGACCGCGTTGATCCTTATGTAGTCGACGCACATTCGTGTTGATCCGTCCTTTTTCGTGACTAAAACCAAGGGGGATGCCCACGGACTGCGCGATGGTTGCACAATCTTGGCATCGATGAGATCCTTGATCATCGCCTTGACGAGATCACGCTGCGCCGGCGACAGTCGACGTGGTCCCTGGGAGATAGGTCTCGCATTACCTGTCGGGATGGAGTGCTGCTCAAGCCGACAGTTTCCAACGTCAGTGCTGGTTCGCGCGAAGCAAGCCATGTTTTTCGCAAGAAGCTCTTGAACTTTTTGAAGCTCTTCAGGTGCCAGCGTTGAACCAAGGTTGAACGAGACATCTTCAACCGATAGCGGTTGATGTTGAGGGCCGACAATTTCCAAAGCATTCGGGCGATCCAGGTCCTCTGGCGAAGGCAGGCTTGAGCAACTTAAGATAGACGCAGTTTCGTCGTCGCTAAGCTCGATGCCTTCGACACTTGTGACCCCCCTAGCGACTCCGACAGTAGCATCAGAGGGTAGAGCCACTGGTCGAGACGACGGGTTGGCCAGGAGTACGTAGAACGTGCTCTCGGTCTCATCCATGACCATGGGTTCAACAAGAAGGCAGTGGCGGTCGTAGAGCAATTTTGTGCCGCTCACCTCTATCTTCGTTGATTGCCCTCAGACAGGATTCTTCAGGCGTGCTTGAACAAGCTTTCGGGACCGCGGAGGTATCAGCTGCTCCGTTACCAAGATGACCTTATGACATGTCGTAGGCGGAGGAATCGAGAAGCTATTTGCACCCCAATCGATCATGGCCTTGCACGCTGTCAGGAAATCGTCACCAAGGAGCAACTTTTCTTCCTCCAGATGTGGGACCACGATGAATGCCTGGTTCAGCGTCTGTCCGTCAGCTGTCACTGTGGCAGTCGCTTCGCCGAGGTTCGTGAGGGATTGACCACTTGCACCATGGAGGCGGATGGAAGAAGGCTGAATCAGAAGGTGCAACTGGTCGGCGATGGAAACGTGAATGAGACTTCTCATTGCCCCCGAATCCAAGAAAGCTGTCAGAGGCTGTCCGTTCAGTTGAACCTGAATTGTTTTGGTGCCCACTGCTGCGCCACATGGGATGCGCCGAACTACTGATGACCTCTCGCAGGCGTCAGAGGCATCAGCTTGTCGTTTCCCTGTGTCGGTGCTGCAGTGGACTCGAAGCGCTGTTGCCACTCCAAAAATTCTGGTGTGAGCTCCTGCCGACACCGCGTGACGAAGTGGCCGCTCTTCTTACAATTGCGGCACAGCGGACGAACGTCCGGGTGACGAAACGAAGAACGCCGACAATTCTGGGAAGCTTTTGATGGGCGCTGAGGCGACACGTGCTGCTTCCCTTGCTTCTCGCGTGGAGAAAGAGGCTGCTGAAAATGGCCGTCGTCCGCGTTCTGACGAGGCGGCGACCGGTCCTGCTTCAAGAGCGGGAAGGAGGACGCTTTCTTGGTTACCTTCGCAGCCTGAGCTGGCTCTGCAGCTACCGTCAATGCCGGTGTCTTTGGTTGGCTGAAGACTACCTGGTCGAAGCGGAGGAATGAGTCCAGCAACTCATCCAACGAAGCAAAGCGTCTATCGAAGTAGTGCTTTCGTGGTTTGTCAGACAGTGTTGCCGGGATAACCCTGCATTTCTCCGCTTCCGTCTCCGGGTAGTTGCACTCGTCGATGAGCTCCAGTTTGCGGAAGGCGAAGTCTGTGCAGGACTCTCCCGAACGCTGACTTGCGCCGAACATCTTCTGTTTCGCTGTAACTTCGTTGTCCAGGTTGTAACGACGACGGAAAGCGGTCTTCATTTGCTCCCACGTCGTTACCTTGGTTGTCTTCAGGTGGTACCTCACCCACATGAACTCCTTAGATGGTAGCTTGGATACAATCAATGGGATGGCCTCACTCGGTGCGACTTTAAACGTCTGGAACCAAAAATCCATCTGGTGAAACCAGGCGAGGACGTCCTTGCCTAGCTGAGGAACCGAGCTGACAGCCACGTTGGTCAGCGACTTTGTCGGCCGGTCTGGTGTGACTGCAGTATCTGCGGCTGACTCAGCTTGAGCAGGAGCCTTTTTCTTGGGTGCCTTGGGCTTCTTTTTCTTGGCGGACTCGCTCTCGGAAACGTCTTCGATAGAGATTGCGCTGCACAGCGATTCGGCCGACGAAGTTCTCCTCATCTTTGCCTCGAGCTGATCAAGACGATCCACGACAGGCGCCAGCAGTCCGCAGATCAAATTCTCTGTTGCCTGTAGTTGTCTGTTGGTGGCGTCGTCGCAAGGGCGCGATATGTCCTCCAGCTGGTCGATCGGTTGTGCAGAGGTCGCGTTTTTGAGCTCTGCTAGTTGTAGGCGTAGCTGATCCACCTCGGCTTTCAGGATCTCCGTGTCGCTGACGACTGATTGGTATGCGGCGTCCTTGGCGTCGTCATCCAGCCTTCGGAAAGCTTCGATGGAACGTTCCGCCATCTTGGAGTTACCTTGAAACCTTGGCCGTCCAAGCGACAGTGGTTGGTGGAGACCTAGTCGAAGTGAGCGCCGTCCCCACATAGGTTGTCAGCGTGAATTTGCTGAAGACCCGGGTCTCCGTTCGGGCGCCATATGTGACGATTTGTTGTGGTCGTCAAGAGAAATGGGCTCCGAGCTCAGGAAAGACACGTCAACTCCCGAGATTCCATGCAGAACTTCTCTTCTTTTTTATTTTGATCTCCTTCTCCTCGCGGTCGCACGCGCGGCACCGGAGCTCGCACGAGCTGCACGAGTCGTCTTTTTCGGCTCGTCACAAAATTGTCCTGTCCTATGGTGTCGACTCTCATTTACTCGGCACACCCTGTCAAATGAGCTGAGATTCATCTTGACCAATCAGCAAGCACACATGTTTTTGACATAACAAAGTTTGGAAGTCGTCGTTGAACTTATCACAGGATCATTGCCCGTTCGCATCTTTTCAAATGGTTGCGATTGACAACTCCCATGTTCAACTTTTGTATTGAAAACGCAGTATGTGGCGAACTATCGCTATTTTTTTATTGCGATGATCATCACGATTTCCCTCATGCCGGAACTCTTCTCGGCTCGGTTGCAACAGCTGCAACGAAACATGTACGGTACGAATTGCAAGGAATAAAGTTACTTGCAATCGCTCATTTTTTTTAGTAATTTCGTAATAGAGCACAGCACGGGCCGAATTTTCTAGGCCCGGCCCAACCCGGCCTGGTAGAGGCAAGGCCCGGGCCCGTCCCGACCCCGACAGCATCTTTAATTTCAAGGCCCGGCCCGACCCGGCCCGGAAGAGGCACTACCCGGGCCGGGCCGGGCCCGGTAGAATTTTTAGACGGAAGGATGGAAGCTTGAGCCCGGTCCGAGCATGACAAAAATATATTTTTTTTTAGATATAAGCCCAAAACCGGCCCGACCATGACATATTATAAATATGAGCCCGAAAAAGTTAGCAGGCTTTAACCTAAAAACTGCATAAGCATAAAGCCAGTATATTTGATTTAAATTTCCTTTAAACTTGAACCGAACGTGTTTTTTTTTCTTGACACCATAAATATTTTGACCTAGACGATGTATTTTTGAGAATATGTGAAAAAGTATGCAGTTCATAAGTGATTTTGAGAAAAAACAAAAGTGGCCAATATTTTATTTACGAATTTTAGAGTTTTCGTTGTTCAATTCGTTTCACAGAGAACTTTTCCTTTCTACATCTTTTTTGTGAAGAAACAATCACAATCACGGTAGTGCATCTTCAAAAGGCAGTATAAGCATAAAATGATCTATAGTTAGCTTATTTTGGTGGCATAGTAAGGCTCCTTGCAGAAAGTACAAAGTGAAGCTCATGTTTTTTTCTTCTTTTTTTTTTAGTTTGAAAAGCAGAGGAAAAAGACACTCATATTGTACCCTGCGGCTGTTGTGCCCTCGTTTTCTTGACCGCACTTTCCCATTATGCTGGTGGAATCCATAAGTTTTCTTTTATCCACGTGAAAGCTTTCCAACAGTAAGACATCTTTTTTTTTTTTTAACGGTGCCGAAGTGATTTTGCTTTTCGCTTGTTTGTTTTCATCGAACCTAAAAGATCAATGAGCACACTTTTTGTTATCACCTATTTAGAGGCTACGGCACACGACTGCCCAGCCACGGCCCGAAAATATTCTTGTTCAAGCTTGAGCCCTGCAGGGCCCGAGAAAATGTGTGCTACCCGGCCCGAGCCCGGCCCGCGGGCCGCGGGCCGTGCTCGAGTTTTCGGGCTGGCCCGGGCCCGTGCAGTGCTCGATTTATAATCAATTGATTACATTCATTAAGAAGTAATCAATAGAAAAATGTGCCTACTTTTGAAATTTCGAAAATTCCTTGTAACCGTTCCCTCCCTTATCTAATGGAGTCCTTTGTTTCCAAAAGCTTCCTCTAAAGACAACTTGGAAATTAGTATACAAGAAGAGCATGTTCTACAAAAATTGGTGGATTCAGAAGCTCATTAGTGTGTAATCTTGGGATAATAATCTAATAACGGACAGTGAAAAAAAGACCCGCTTTGAAACCGGGAGAAAAATCTATTCTTTTGAAATTTGAAGTAATGGGTTGCTTATAAGTAACGATTACTTCTACAAGTAATGGTCAAATTACGTTTCTCCTAAAGTAACTAAGTAATATCAATTAGTAGATTTTGACCGAATAGGAACTGTAAATGTAATCGATTGCTTTTTTTAAGGAACGTGTAGGAGACTGGCTGCAACGCTGCTCTTTGTCGTGACTCAGATCTGCGCTGCTTTCTTTTCCCACATGTGGTTTAGACGCCAAGTATGTTTTCAAAGATTTTTGTCTTTTTTTCGCCGGAGCCGCGATCGCAAACACAATAGCGCCGTTGCCTTCACGCTATCCTAGCGAAGAATTGCTAAGTTAGAAATTTCAGTAACCGGTTTATAGGCAACGTGGCTCGTCGTAGGCACCTTCCGAGTCTTGTAACACACGCCGCGTGGTCTTGTAATGTGTGGCCTTTGTATACAACCCGATGCGCTTACGAAGTATTTTACAGTTTTTGGTAGAGTTCTATTTTTGAAGGCACGAAACGTTCTGGCGGTGGAAGGTCTTTTATGTTTAGTGTAATCATCTTAGCAGAGTCTTATCTTGAATCCAAACGCTAAATGTGAAACCTCGCGAACGACTCGATACGGTCTACTGCCTGCGTGCCCTTTATATGAGCATAGGTTAACACTGAACAGTGTTTCCCAGCGAAGAGGAAGAGGAAGCCACCTGAGCATAAGGCGTATCGTTTCCATCGTCAGAGAGCCAGCCAGACTAGTGGCACACACCATGTCTTCAATCGACAGGGAGCTCACGCTACTCGGTCACAAGCTCGACCGCAAGCTGGGAGACTTCAAGGCCCGCTTCCGTGAAGACCGCCGCCTTGCCAAGACCGGCGCAAACCCCTGGAACCCCACCATGGGGGTTCTGAACTCCCTGCGTCATCGCAAAGTCGGCCGGCACGTCTGCAAAGCCGGGCATGCAGGAAGCCGCTCGAGACTGGCCTTCTATGAGTCAGCAGCCCATGGCATCCCGCGAAGACCACCATCACGAAGATCGCTGCTAGGCCTAATGCACTTGTACATATCATATCCTAATCACCATCGCTTTCATGTTGTATATTATATCATCGCATAATCACAATCACTAGACGCGGCACCACGGGCCTCTATGGTACGGGCTGTTGCCTTTCTGTGGATGCTGCGGCTCTCCAGAGCCAATAAAGATTATTATTATTATTATTATTATTATTATTATTATTATTATTATTATTATTATTATTATTATTATTATTATTATTATTGTGAGACGTGTGAGAACGGCCGCCATTCAAGTCGCCGGTGTTCGCCTAGTTCGGCTCTCGTCTAGTCTTCGGGAGCTGCCCTGCGCCGAACCGCGCTTTGTTTCTCGTCGGCGGCCCCAGCTACGGTCGTCTCCTGCTGCCCGGGGCAGCGCGAGGCATCACGGGAAGACATCTCTCCGAGAGACGTGTGAGAACGGCCGCCATTCAAGTCGCTGGTGTTCGCCTAGTTCGGCTCTCATCTAGTCTTCGGGAGCTGCCCTGCGCCGAACCGCGCTTTGTTTCTCGTAGGCGGCCCCAGCTACGGTCGTCTCCTGCTGCCCGGGGCAGTGCGAGGCATCACGGGAAGACACCTCTCCGAGAGACGTGTGAGAACCGCCGCCATACCCGCGGCTGGTGTTCGGCTGGTTCGAGATTGATCGGCGGCGCTACCCGGACAGTCTCGCGCTGCGGACGGAGCGTGCAGAGGAGCGTTCGCGCTCGGACCATCTCCTATACTACTGGGACTGTGGACTGCGTACGCCAGTATGCTGGGCAGGCGCTAGGCGACCAAGAGCGGCGAAGAAGTGCGGACGGCTACAACCGTACCACTGCGCTGTGCGAGCCGATTGGTGAGCCAAATGACAACTATAGTGTCGCGCCCTATAGTGTCCTCAGATGAACGCCCGCGTTCTTTTGTTTATGGGAAACGGCTCTAGGTTTTCTTGAAATGTCTAAGGTTGATGAGTGCACGATTTGCTCGAAGCCGCTGCCTCTGGACGGGAGGGTGCTGTCTTGCACAAATTGCAAACTGTCGTACCGTCTAGGACAGAGATGTGCCGGTGTGCAGGAGGGCACGTTCGCGGGTATGAGCCAGGCTAAACGCAAAAAATGGCGGTGTCGAAGCTGTCGCGACGAGGAGCCCAACGTATCTGTGGCGGGCAGTCCAGGGTCATCGTCGGAAGTTTTTCTGGCGGAACTGGCATCCGTGAATGAAAAGCTAGACCAGCTGTTGTCTATGAACGTAAAGGTTGACTCGCTCGCCCAGCTGCCCGCTAAGGTAGACGCGCTTTTGGCACTGAAGAAGTCGGTCAGTGACCTACATGTGTCAGTGGAATTCTTTTCTGGAAAGTATGACGAATTACTTGCTTCCGTGACAAACAACGAAAAAGTTGTACAAGCCCTCCAGACAGAGTTACACTTACTAAAGACAACCGTTGACGAGCAGACAACTCAGATCCAGCAGCTTCAGGCTGGGCTTAACGACTCGGAACAATACAGTCGCCGTTCGAACATTGAAGTGCACGGGCTTCCATGTTCACCCCTAGAGAACCTGAGCAGCTGGGTGGGTGACCTTGCCCACAAACTGGCCATCCCAGACTTCCACCCGTCGTCCGTGGTCGCTGTGCACCGTCTGCCTACCAGGGGCAACAGGGCACCGCCTGTGCTGATCAGGTTTGCCTCCGTACGCGTTAGGGATGCTTGGATGTCGGCTAAAGGCAGACTGAGATCGCTTATTGCGGAGCGATCCGTGCCTCCGCTTTTCTTCAACGAAAATTTAACACGGACGAACAGTGAGCTATTCTGGAAGGCAAGAACGCGAGCGAAAGAGAGGAACTTCCGATTCGTGTGGCTTAAGAACGGCAGAATCTTCGCCAAACGCGAAGAAGGCTCACCGGTAGTGAGAATCGCTCAGCCAAACGATCTGGAGAAAATGATATAGAACCATTCCGTAATTTCCAGAACCATGTCTGTTCACTTTTTTGAAAGTTCGGATTTTAACTCTTTTGGGTCGGAACTTAGTCCAGCTCCTACTGATTCATTCGCCATGCTACACTCAAACATAAGGAGCCTGCGCAAGTACTGGGACCAGTTTTTAGTTACGTTTGAGGCAGTCAGGGAGTATGTGGATGCCTTTGTTCTAACTGAAATTAACACACCTGAACAAAGTTTGCCACAGTTTCAGCTGAGAGGTTACGAGGGTTTTTTTATTACCAGAGATGGTATCAGAGGCGGTGGCATTGCAGTGTTTATCAGGCAATCGTGGGACGCTTCCAGGGTTTCTGTCGTCTTTCAGGAAGCAGAGTCTTTGGCCCTCTCAATCTACAATGGGAATATTTCAATATACCTCCTGGCTATATACAGCCCACCCTCTTCGAACCCTACTCGTTTCTTGGCAGAACTGAGGGAGCACCTTCATACGCTTCCTGTCGGTGGGTCCGTTTGCCTTGTGGGGGATTTCAATATCGATACGCTGAGGCCGTCCAAATCACTAGTATGCGACTATCTAAATTTATTGGCAGAGTTTGGAATTGACAACACAATTCAGGCTCCCACAAGGGAGGAGTTTATGGGCAGCACTCTAACATCAACCTGCATTGATCACATAAACATTAGATCACAGTCTTCCAGTTCAATCAAGGCTTCGGTAATCTCTCAAAAGCTCGCTGACCACTTTTTTGTGGGCTGTCAGCTAGTCTTTAGCAACCGGTCGAAACCGCGCGACGCAGTGCCTAAGAGTGTCAGGGTTATTGACCGTAAAAAGCTGGACGGGCTGATAAGCTCTTACGACTGGGACTCCTTCATTTGTACAACGAATTGTTCCGACGCTTATCTCAAATTTGTTGAAATACTCGACTTCTTTAAAGACTCTAGTAAAATAGTTATAAAATTTAAAAAGCGCAAAACAGGCCAACCATGGCTCAGTGATGATATCTTAGCCGCTATTAAGCTGAAGGAAGCATTATGGTTACGGTGCAGGCGATCTCCCAACAGCGACGCACTTAGAGCCGAGTTCAGATGCGCTCGGAATAGGGTCAATGCACTTATTCGTTCCTCAAAACGCAAATACTTCAAGAATATGTTCTACCAGGCCCGTTTCGATGCCGCGAAGACGTGGTCTCTAATTAATTACTTTCGAGGAGGCGAGCCAAGAAGCATAACTAATAGAGTCAAAAAAAATTTCGGCTCTCTATCGCCCTTGCTCGCAGACAAGTTTAATAATTTCTTTGCCCCGTCATGTGTTGCGGTTAGTGGCGATGGAGGTTATTCTGGGACGACAGGTTCAAATGTGTCTTCGGCGTTTTTACCTTTCCTGGACGCCTCCGAATTGTGCTCTATTTTGCTTAGTTTCAAAGTGGGCAAGTCGCCGGGAATCGACGGAATCAGCGTATCCGATCTCTGCAGGAATGTCAATGCTCTGAAGGACGTACTTCTTTATCTAATAAATGGAATGATCGAAAATGGAGAGATCAACTCACACCTAAAAACCGCCCTGGTTGTGCCACTATTTAAAGGCGGTCCACCAGGCGAGATGAGTAGTTACAGACCAATCTCTATTTTGTCTAGCATCGTACAAATTTTGGAGAAACACATCTTCCGCACAATGACTAGCTTTCTGGACAGGTTTGACATCCTGTCTTTCAACCAATACGGGTTTATCGCGGGCCGAGGTACGCAGCCTCTTCTGGAGGACTTTTCTGATCATCTTCACGCGTATTTCGAAAATAACTCAGCACTTTGTGCCCTTTTTCTGGATGTCGCCAACGCTTTTAACACTGTAAGTCATAATATACTCCTCCAAAAGCTGTATTCCTTAGGCTTTAGAGGTGCTTTCTATACGCTTCTAAAAAGCTTTCTCTCAGACCGCACGCAAATTGTATCGCTCAACGATGTAAGAAGCTCCAAGGTGAATTTGACTGCTGGAGTTCCGCAAGGCTCCATCTTATCTCCATTGTTATTTAACATCTATGTGAACGATATTAGTCGAGTTGTCTCTGGTTGTCGTATACTGCAATACGCGGATGATACTGTCCTGTTCTCTCGTCATCTATGTGCTGAAGAGGCGGTACGTATGCTGCAGAGGGATGTACTCAAGGTCATGGACTGGTTTGATTTAAACATGATTAAAGTTAACGCGTCTAAAACTAAGTTAGTATGCTTTCATAACCCACTAAAGGTGATTAAACTACAGGTCCCTATTTTGCTTCATTCTTCAAACTGTGTTGCCTGTTGCTGTGTGCCTGTAGAATATGCCAGTTCAGTTAAATATCTAGGGGTTTTCTTCGACTGGGATTTATCTTGGACAACACACCTGTCTTATATCACTAAACGCCTAAGAGGTATCTCTTGCTTGCTCTATAGCACAAAAGTGTTTATGCCATTTCCTGTTAAAAAAGTGATTGTTTATTCCCTAGTGTTTAGTGTGCTTAGGTATGGTTTAACACTCTTTGCAAACTGTTCACGTCTGTGGCGTTCTAGGGTGGATAGTGTCCTCAGGGGGATCTTGAAGAGCTTGGCTTACAACTCTGCTTTTGCTTCAAGTGATAATTTATTTCAGTCTCTCGAATTGCCTTCGTTTTATGCGCTATTCCAACACTCGGTAATCCTTCGATACTTCTGGTCTAATGAATACAAAGTTCCACATGCTACATCCCGGACATTAAGAAATGTTCCCCGCTTTGAGATACCTAGGTGTCGCACAAGATTTGGAGAATGTGTCCGACGGTATTACATTCCACATTTGTTTAACGAATAAACTATTATTATTATTATTAATATTATTATTATTATTATTATTATTATTATTATTATTATTATTATTATTATTATTACATCCAGCACAATTGCCGCCTCTGAGTTATTACTGGAGTATTTGATACTCATTTCCTCCGATAACCGCTGTTACATTACCACTGCGGAATGGTGCCCGCGCGAAACCTTCGCATACATATTTAGAACTACTGGGTGGTTTCATTTGAAATCGAACACGCTTGTCGGGGTGGGTCTTTCGATTTTTATTTAAAAAATATATATGATTGCCCTATTTGTTGAAAAAACAAAACCGCTTTTTAAATTAAAAAAAAAATCTTTTGTTTTACAAAACAATATTCAGTTGAGCAGGGTGAAAATATGTTTTTTACTCCGTGATTTTTCTACCCAGTTCTGTACACTGGTATCAATACGGAAAGCATACAAAACTCACAGAAATTTTTTGTGGTTTTGTATGTTATTTTGACTATTTTTAGTTAAACAAAAAAGTACTTTTGCATTTTAGTTTATTGAGGTAAAAAGTGCCAAACATCGTGTTTTTGACGATCTGGTGGCATCTTCCGTTCCTTGTAACTCATGAGTTATTATATCTGTCGCTTACCAAATACTATGCGGGTGTAGTCCTGCACATGGGATATCGACGGGCATAAGTTTAGTTTATTTCATTTTCACGGAAGTTTTTATATAAAATTTGAAATATCGTCGAAAATGGGATTAACCGATATTTTGAACCCACTTTATCGAAAATGGCCATTTTTTTCTTTCGTTCAATTTTTTTTTTATTATTGCTGCCGATCATAGGAACTTTCAATTGGCTTGATGCGAATTCCCCCTTTTTTTGTTGTACCTTCTCTAGAAGTGATCGAAATCACTCCCACTTTCAGTTTCCGCAGGTCGGCTTCGCTGCAAAGAATATACTGCTTATTTTTGTGTTAAAATGCGGAGGATAAATTTATTTTGATTGAGAACACTCGTGCTTGGCTACATATTGTATTTTCTTAAATTTGTAATGATGGCAACTGACATTCCTTAGTCCGATCGTTAGCGGTGCAGCGGATGTTCCATTATCGGGTGCGTAAAGCCAAGACGCAAAGGGCGAAGAAAACGGAACGAGCCCTTCATGCAGCCAGACCGGGGTCATATATCTGTTTCTGTTATACACAGCTTGGAAGGATTGAAGCACCTCGCCAGAGTAAACAATTTTCGTTCGCAGGACGGCTCCTAGATAGGGACGTCAAAGGACTTCGTTGAAAAAAAAAAAATAAAACAATGACAAGAAGCGTTGTGCTTTTCGACTTACCGGAGAAAGAAATCGAAATATTCAGGAAGCACAAAAAAGAAGAATGGGCCTCAGTAGGTGCTCGCACAGGATTACGCTCCTTACATGTGTGGTGCACAGTTCGCGAGCCAGGCCAGGAACCTATAGGGTGACATCAACGCGAGACGTACAGTCTCCGGCATTATGAACGACACATTCGCCGATGCTGTTTAGGCAGCGGTGCCAAGTCCGCCTTGACCGGACGCGCTGTATTTTGAACGAGAAAAAAAAAAAAAAACCTTTATTTATTCCCAGACTAAAGCAATGTGTGCCTAGCCAAAGCAAATCTACCGTAGCCAGACATTAAGTGACTGCTTTTGCTGCCTTCTGTACATGTGGGAATCGTTGCTTCTTTGCATTCAGAGATATCGATCAGTCTTGAACAAAACCCAACACTTTGATTTTTAACTGCACACACTCGTTCAAACGGAAGGGCCACCGTCTCGGGTTCACCGCTCACTCGCTTTGGCTCCAGTGTTCGTTCTGTCCGTCTCGACTTACCTCGCTGTCTGTTGAACTTCTCGGCTGCTTCCGACCGCTGCGGTACAAAGTTCAGCTCGCCCCCGCGCTCGATCTTCTCACCAGAGGCAAGCCGATGCCGTTGTCAAAAAAGTTCCAAGATTGCGTTGCTCGTGAACTGGACTATTTAAAGCACAACAACTTATTGTTTTACAAGTGCATCCTAAATATATTAGCGTTAATTAATAAAAGTGACTATTTATCGCCAAATGGTGTTTGTGTTCTGTAAGAAATTGTCTTCGCTTCATGTAAACTCAGTCCATCTTCCACACTTTTTTTTTTGTAAACTGCTTTTCCTTCTTAAAGAGGGGCATGTGATATTACGTATTTTTGATATACACACTGACAATAAAAAAACAGGCAATTACTTGGTTATTTGATCGCGCGCGACAAGACACATCATGGATTGGCGGCCCGTGCCGGATGCTTCCTGGGTGTAACGGAGATGGGCCTATAGCGCGAAGGGCCGGGCGTGCTGTACGTGCCTTACAATTTGTGTATAGCACAAACAGATATATGACCCCGGTCTGGCTACATGAAGAGCTCGTTCCGTTTTCTCCGCCCATTGTGCCCTGGCTTTACGCACCAGATAATGGAACATACGCTGCACCACTAACAGTCGGACAAAGGAATGTCAGTTGCCATCATTACGAAATTAAGAAAATACAATATGTAGCCAAGTACGAGTGTTCTCAATCAAAATAAATTTACCCTCTGCATTTTAACTGAAAAATAGGCAGTATAATCTTTGCAGCGAAGCCGACCTGCGGAAACTGCGTTTTGCGTTTCCAAGAAAGTGGGAGCGATTTCGATCACATCTAGAGAAGGTACAACAAAAAAAAAAAAAAGAGGGGAAATCGCATCAAGCCAATTGAAAGTTCATATGATCGGCAGCAATAATAAAAAAAAAAATTAACGAAATAAGAAAATGGCCTTTTTCGATAAAGTGGGTTCAAAATATCGGTTAATCTCATTTTCGACAATATTTCAAATTTTATATAAAAACGTCCGTGAAAATAAAATAAACTAAACTTATGCTCGTCGATAGCCCATGTGTAGGACTACACCCGCATAGTATTTGGTAAGCGAGAGATTTAATAACTCATGAGTTACAAGGATCTGAAGATGCCACCGGATCGTCAAAGAGACGATGTTTGGCACTTTTTACTCAATAAACAAAAATGCAAAAGTACTTTTCTTTGAACTAAAAAATAGTTGAAATAACATAAAAAGCACAAAAAAATTACACTGAGTTTTGTATGCTTTCCGTATTCATTTCATACCAGCGTACAGAACTGGGTAGAAAAATCACGGAGTAAAAAACCGATTTTCACCCTGCTCCACACAATATTTTTTTTGTAAAGCGAAATATATATTTTTTTTTAATTTGAAAAGTGTTTTGTTTTTTCCAGAATTGGGGCAATCGCATATAATTTTTAAATAAAGATCGAAAGACCCACCCCGACAAGCGTGATCGATTTCGAATGAAACCACCCTACTAAGACATTGCTGCAACAAGGAGGCGGAAAGATTTTGAACATATAATGGCACACTTCAGCTCAGACTGGAACCGCTGCCTTGAAAATCGCTCGTTTGCACTTTTTTTAAAAACGAAAAACTCTTAGAACGATTTTAATGAAACGCGTACCATGCTGTAATACTTATTTCAAAGGATTCGGGGTGCTGAAATAAGTTGTAAGTATAAATATATATTTTTATTATTATTAGGAACCATTTAGAACAGTTTATACTCATGTGCTCCTTTTTCTTCTGATTGAAGACTTGGTTCATATTTTATTTGTGTAAACGTGCTCAATGTTATTTATTTGAAATGAATGAAAAGGAAGGCCCTACTTCGTTTACTTTGTACATTTAGTATACTTTTGTTGTATATAATGCTACAATAACGGAGCTGACGGATAATGCCGAAGTGAAAGGAACAGAAGTCACGAAAATGGCATTGTTTTATTTATTATTTTAGCTGGAATATGCTTTTTTTTACTTCGGAATAGTTGTTTAAGGGAGTGGTGGACGTCGCAGTTGGATTCGCCGCCGGGTGTGGTTGAAGCTACGGCTCTTAATTGTGAATAAACTTAATATCCACGATCAGGCGCAAGAACATCTCTCTGGAAGGTTACCTCGCTCGAAGAGCTGGACTCTCGTACGGTCTATACTGTGATCATCTTCAAGTCTGAGGTAAATATTCGCATTATTGACAGCTACATTTGAAAAATATATTTTAGTTTAAACGATGCGCAACTCGCGCATTGTGGAGGCGCTAAAAAAGAAGTAGCAGAACTGAGGGGTTGTTTTTGTAAACGTTAGGCAAGCAGCCAATCCGAAAATTTCGTGGCTTGAATGGCACATGATAGTGTTGTGTAGGATGCAGGTAAGATTCCGTGTTTTCGGAATTTATTGTTCGTCAAAATCGAAGGGTGTTTTTTAAAGTTTATTATTTGCCAAAAATGTTCAGTTATCGGGGTTTATTTTTGTTTGATTACCTATTTTTCGATGTTCGGAGTTTAAGTTCGCAGTGTTTCCTGTTAAAAATAAACAAATAATACCCAAATGAAAACGTATGCTTGAAAAGAAAACAAAAAACGTAATTGTATAAATTAATATTTTCTTCACTTGGATTTGGCGTTGGTGCCATTACTACTGGGAATGCTGATTTGTCTCACGACAAGAGTTACACACAAGTGTTGCTTCGATAAATGTCGATACCTTAAAATCAATAACCTCTTGAAGGTAATCGCTTTGAAACTCGTATTCATTCCATACTATTTCATCAACCTACAGCGCGGGCGCGCGAGGTAGAGTGGTAAAGGATTTTGAAATCTCCAAAGATGAATTCGTCTTGATATTTAAAGGCAACGAAATTTTACGATTCCATGGCCTAAACAGTACGCATTTAGTTTTGTCTGTTTTTATTTTTAGTCCATTAACTTGCGTCCATAAGTGTAGGTTTTCGAGAACAAATGCCGCTGTACTTTCTACCTCAGTAGTTGTTTGGCCTTTAATAAAAAGAGTGGTATCTTCCGCATATGAAATAAACCTCACATTTGGTGCGGATTGTTTGATATCATTTGCAAATATTATAAACAGCAGCGGCACAAGTACACTCCCCTGGGGGACTCTAGCCAGCCATTCATGAAATCTCCCTGGTTCTTGAGTGACGACTTAAGTGATCTATGGAATCTTTCGAACATGCATTTGGCGAAAGGAAGAAGAAAAATGCTTGAATGTGATATGTTCCGAGGAGCTTTATGAGAGAATAAAATAGGAACGACTCAAACTGTCGTCCTCTGTCAGTTGTTTTGCCGGACGGCACACCAAATATTGCAACCGATCCGAAAATAAGAATCCTCACGATGTTGTTGGTTGTGGTATCGGAAATTCGGCAGGCTTGCGGTCAACGTGTAAAATGGTATGTTACACGTTGGCCAACCACAGCGGAACTTACCTAACACAACAGCACTACATGTGCGTAAAAGGTGGTATTAAACGTGTTTTCAAATAATTAATCAGTTGATGGTGGTAAGGCAACGACCATGTTGATGTTAACGTTATCGAAACGGGTGGTGGGTAGTGGGAGTTCTTGAAAAGGCGTGGAAGTGCGTCGATTAGTGTAATTTTTGACTGCCTATGCATGCTTGCGTCCATTCAATCCAGTTCCGGGGCGCAAGGGCATCTGTCGGAATGAATAGCTAAATTGTCCGAGAGGGAATTCCTTACTGATAGCGCGTGCTCTCTTGCCCTTTCGTTAACGCGTCTGCCCGTTTGGTCCATGTACCCTTTCGTGCATGTCATTGGACTTTCGTATACGACCGAAGATGCGCATTCCACGAATTTCCTAGAGTGTTAAATTTATTTCTGCAAACTTCGCCTCCGTCTTGTTTGTTGTTAATTCTTTGGTGCAGGCTGGGCAGCTTTTCCGGGGCCGAAAACACAACCGGCAAAGCAAAGTGTGCCGCCACTTTTTTTAGGTTGTGTGAAGCCTTGTGGATATAGGGTATAACAGTGGGTCTCACTCTCCTCCTGGGCTCCTGTGCTTCCACGTCTTTCTTTTTCATCTTGGAAACAAGTGTTTCAGCCACCTCTTGAAGAAAGCGATCAGGGTAACCCGACGATTTTAGGCGTTCCCCCTGGTTGCAAAAACAACTTCTTATGGCGTGTTGGCACGACTTGGCAAAAGATGCCTTCGAAAGGGAGGAAGCGATCTCTCTTTTAACCAGCTTAGAATGTGCTGAATTAAAGGGCAAGAACGTTTTCTTTGAGCGTCGTCTTTACTCCCAGCACACGTGCTCTTCTTGAAAATCTAAACTTAAAACTAGGAATTGCAGCTTTCCTGACGCCATTGTTTCTAGAGTAAACGTTAGTCCACGCGAAGTCAAACAGAAAAATCCATCACTCTTTGAATGAGGTTGTCATCCAACACACTGGGCTGCGGTACTAGCACCAGGAAGTCATCCACGTACCTTAGTATCTTAACATCCCCCTTTCTTTTAGACTGCTGAGCTAGGAATTTTGAACCAACCGTCAATAAATTTGCCTACGCGCAACACACAACCCAGGCAGCACGCCAGAGGAATGCCCAACTTGGGCAAAGGTCTGGCAAACATAAGGGCCCAACTTTGGCGCAGTTAGGTTTTTGCACCATGGCATTCATCAGTGCCAAAGTACGGTGCCTAACTATAGCCTTAGTTGGGCGATCCTAGGGCATGCCAAAGTTTGGCTCTTCTCTGGTACGCCAGAGGAGTGCCAAAGTTGGTGCCATACTTGAGCCATAACTGCCATAGTAAATCCTAATCTGGGGATTCGGGGCATGCCAAGGTTTGGCGTTTCTCTGGTCCGCCAGAGGAGCGCCAAAGTTGGTGCCATACTTGAGCCATAACTGCCATAGTAAATCCTAATCTGGGAATTCCGGGCATGCCTAGGTTTGGCGTTTCTCTGGTCCGCCAGAGGAGCGCCAAAGTTGGTGCCATACTTGAGCCATAACTGCCAAAGAAACGCCGAATTCGGGTATTTCGGACATGCCAAGTTTGGCCTTTCTCTGGTCCGCCACAGTTCTGCCAAAGTAAGTGCCACACTTGAACCATAACTGCCAAAGCAACGCCTTATTTGGGTATTTCGGACATGCCAAGCTTGGCTTTTCTCTGGTCCGCCACAGTTTTGCCAAAGTAAGTGCCAGACTTGAACCATAACTGCCAAAGCAACGCCTAATTTGGGTATTTCGGCCACGCCGAGTTTGGCTTTTCTCTGGTCCGCCACAGTGTTGCCAAAGTAAGTGCCAGACTTGAGCCATAACTGCCAAAGCAACGCCTAATTTAGGTATTTTGGACATGCCAAGTTTGGCCTTTCTCTGGTGCTCCACAGTTCTGCCAAAGTAAGTGCCAGACTTGAGCCATAAATGCCGCAGTAAATCTTTATTTGGCGATTCGGGGCATGCCGAAGTTTTGCTCTTCTCTGACTATACACTGAAGTTCCAAATAAGTGAAAAACGTGGCAAAGAAAGTCGAGAGGCCTGCCCAAGTTTGGAATATCTCTGGTGTGTCACAGAATTGCTCTTTCACGCGCCGCAGAAGAAAATTAAGTTAAACAAGCCTCTGAAACACGATGGTCAGATGTCATCACCTCCGTTCCCAAGCAGCACGGGAATACTTTGCAGTATCGTGCCAGTACCGGCCGAAAGTCGGTTCCAATATCGCTCATATGTCCAGTTTTGCACCACCGTTTGATATCCGGCAGGTATTGCCGTACAGCTGTTTTGCCCCGGCCTAGTGTTCGCGCAATATTCTGCAAATACTCTACGATGCGTCTGCTCCGTATTGGCCGAACGTCGTGCAAGTCTGTGTTGTGTACGACGTTGCATATCATTTGTAGCATATCAATAATATATACGGACAAACAAAATGTTTTCGATTGCTCCCAGAAGTTTATTAAACAACTATCATTACACACAGTGTATTCTCGACATATTTACAAAGGTCACACTTTTCTGTAAAACGAAATGCAAATTATAAAATAAAATTAACACTGTCCTCATGCCAAGCAAAACTCATCACAAAAAAACCGCGGAGACTCAGAGGAAAGCAGGACTACTATCAGAAGCATGCTTGCAGTGTACTTACTAATAAAAGAGCGATATCACGTAATCCTTGACAGATGCATAATCCAACTCAGGCCCCCAACAAACACACTCGATAAAGAAGGTTGCGCACATTCAACTGACGTCTCGTCGTTGGCGAAGAGCAGTTTTTGTCGAAGCGTGTCCAACAAACACATCACAAGAATTCCACGAACTCCGGCGAAAAAAATGGCTGTTACCAAAAAAATTGGCATGGACGTATTCCGGCCGTTTGCGACGAAAACACACGGCCGCGTCTGCAACCCACGAAAGCAACAGAACACTGAAGAGCGCATTTCGAAAACCGGACCTACGTGGCCCGCCTATTTCTATAACTAGGCAAACGGCGAAAGCAACAGCCCCAGAGATCCCATCAGCATGACAGAGAGAGTCACGTGAAAAACTTTTCGTCCAAATGTTTTTGTCCTACGTGTCCTACACCGAGAGGTCACGCGTTTCGCTCCACCCTTTTGATTTGCTTAAAGCGGCTGTCGCGTTCGCTGACAACCACACGAAGACACAAAAGCAGGTGGGGAGGATTTGCAAAAGGCGAAGTCGAAGGGGAATCAACAACGCAGCTAAGCTCTCTCAGCATTTTCAACGCTTTAGAGTAAAAAAAAACAACAAAAAAACAAAGACAACTTAAAAAAAAAATAAAAGAAAAACCTGCTGTACAGCCAAAGCTACAGGGGAGAGAGTGGGGGAAGAAAATCGGGAAGCGTTTGCTTGGAAGTAGGAAATGAAGATTAGGCTTTAGCGTTTTGGAGGTCGCCGAGTGTGTCGACCTTCGGGTTGTTGTTGTTCGGGAGGTCGGTTCCCTTTGCGAAAGTGATGGAGCCGGGGAGTGGCTCAGGCTATCGGGGGCGAACTCGTCGGTCGTCTGGTTTTGCGTTTGAGTTCTTTTTTTCTCTTTCTCTCTCTTCTTTTCCCTTTCTCTTTTTCATTTGTCTGAGAGTCTAGTTATTGGTGTGTTCATATCAATAAAATTCAGCTGCGTTTGAGATTTTGTTGTCTTCGTCCGTTTTTTTATCGTTCCCCATCTCAGGTTTTCCAAGATGTCAATTAATTACCAGCTCGCCTGCACTCTATCACTGCTTACTGTTCAACAGTAGGGAAATAAGGTACGGGGGAATCCCAGCCCTTCTCTGGAATGAAATGGAACGGAATGAAAGGAAAGGCCGCTTCTGCCGGTGACCTTGTCGCCTTGCCTAGTCTGTCAGCGTTCGGCTTCCATTGTGGGCCTCAGAAAGATAATCTCCTTTCTTGAAAGCGAAAGGAAGAAGAAAAATGCTTGAATGTGATATGTTCCGAGGAGCTTTATGAGAGAATAAAATAGGAACGACTCAAACTGTCGTCCTCTGTCAGTTGTTTTGCCGGACGGCACACCAAATATTGCAAGCGATCCGAAAATAAGAATCCTCACGATGTTGTTGGTTGTGTTATCGGAAATTCGGCAGGCTTGCGGTCAACGTGTAAAATGGTATGTTACACGTTGGCCAACCACAGCGGAACTTACCTAACACAACAGCACTACATGTGCGTAAAAGGTGGTATTAAACGTGTTTTCAAATAATTAATCAGTTGATGGTGGTAAGGCAACGACCATGTTGATGTTAACGTTATCGAAACGGGTGGTGGGTAGTGGGAGTTCTTGAAAAGGCGTGGAAGTGCGTCGATTAGTGTAATTTTTGACTGCCTATGCATGCTTGCGTCCATTCAATCCAGTTCGGGGGCGCAAGGGCATCTGTCGGAATGAATAGCTAAATTGTCCGAGAGGGAATTCCTTACTGATAGCGCGTGCTCTCTTGCCCTTTCGTTAACGCGTCTGCCCGTTCTGGTCCATGTACCCTTTCGTGCATGTCATTGGACTTTCGTATACGACCGAAGATGCGCATTCCACGAATTTCCTAGAGTGTTAAATTTATTTCTGCAAACTTCGCCTCCGTCTTGTTTGTTGTTAATTCTTTGGTGCAGGCTGGGCAGCTTTTCCGGGGCCGAAAACACAACCGGCAAAGCAAAGTGTGCCGCCACTTTTTTTAGGTTGTGTGAAGCCTTGTGGATATAGGGTATAACAGTGGGTCTCACTCTCCTCCTGGGCTCCTGTGCTTCCACGTCTTTCTTTTTCATCTTGGAAACAAGTGTTTCAGCCACCTCTTGAAGAAAGCGATCAGGGTAACCCGACGATTTTAGGCGTTCCCCCTGGTTGCAAAAACAACTTCTTATGGCGTGTTGGCACGACTTGGCAAAAGATGCCTTCGAAAGGGAGGAAGCGATCTCTCTTTTAACCAGCTTAGAATGTGCTGAATTAAAGGGCAAGAACGTTTTCTTTGAGCGTCGTCTTTACTCCCAGCACACGTGCTCTTCTTGAAAATCTAAACTTAAAACTAGGAATTGCAGCTTTCCTGACGCCATTGTTTCTAGAGTAAACGTTAGTCCACGCGAAGTCAAACAGAAAAATCCATCACTCTTTGAATGAGGTTGTCATCCAACACAGTGGGCTGCGGTACTAGCACCAGGAAGTCATCCACGTACCTTAGTATCTTAACATCCCCCTCTTCTTTTACACTGCTGAGCTAGGAATTTTGAACCAACCGTCAATAAATTTGCCTACGCGCAACACACAAGAGATAGTTTACATAGAACATAGCCCGTAGTACAGAATCACAGCTACACGAATATTGCACCTGTGCGCTAACACCTCTGAAGGTGACAGGATGTTGAAGTAGATTTTTATATGATCGAAAACAAAACGCAGATGTATTTTTTTCGCCAACTGGTGCTTAATTTATTGACTCTGAGTTTCAATGAAAGAAGAGAACGTCATCTAAAGTTTTAAACAAGCTTGTTAATAGTCAAAATAAATATTACAAAATATTTTACGTTTTCAGACGCTTCTTCTCAAGATAATTCTTTTTTAAAAGTTCGATGGGTGTTGTTTATGAACAAAATTTAGGAAACGGTGAATGCTTACGTAGATTGCAAAGGATAATTTTCTTATAGTGATAGCGCAACAAATTGTCCTCTCCTCTGGTGTCGACTCTCATTTACTCGGCACACCCTGTCTGATGAGCTAAGATTCAACTTGAACACTCAGCAAGCACACATGTTTTTGACATAACAAAGTTTGGAAGTCGTCGTTGAACTTATCAGAGGATTATTGCCCGTTCGCATCTTTTCAAATGGGTGCGATCGACAACTCCCATGTTCAACTTTTGTATTGGAAATGCAGTATGTGGCGAAGTATTGTTATTTTTTTTTACTGCAATGATCATCACGATTTCCCTCATGCCGAAACTCTTCTCGACTCGGGCGTTGTATGTTGCAACAGCTGAAATGAAACGTGTACGGTACGAATTGCAAGAAATAGTTACTTGCAATTGCTTATTTTTTTAGTAACTTCGTAATCATTTGATTACATTTATTAAGAAGTAATCACTATAAAAATTTACCTACTTTTGGAATTTCGAAAATTTCTTGTAAACGTTATTAATTCTCCCTCCCTTATCCAATGAAGTCCTTCTTTCGAAAAGCTTCGTGTCAAAATAATCTTGGAAACCAGTATTCAAGAAAAGCATGTTTTTAAAAAAAATAGGGGATTGAGATCATTAGTGTGTAATCCGGGGACTCTAATTTAATAACGGACAGTGCAAAATTAAAGAAAACGCTTTAAAACCGGTAGAAAAATCTCTTCCCTTGAAATCTGAAGTAATGGGATATGTAAGGATTACTTTTACAAGTAACGGTCAAATTACGTTTCTCCTAAAGTTACTAAGTAATATAAATTGATACGTTTTGACCAATAGCAACTGTAATTGTAATCTATTGTTTTTTTTTATGGAACGTGTAGAAGACTCGCTGAAATTCTGCTCTTTGTCATGTCTCAGATCTGCGCTGCTTTCTTTTTCCACATGTAATTTGGACGCCAAGTATGTTTTCAAAAAGTTTCGCCTTTTTTTCGCCGGAGCCGCGAACGCAAACACAATAGCGCCGTTGCCTTCACGCTCTCCTAGCGAAGAATTGCCAAGTTAGAAATGTCAGTAACCGCTTTATGTGCAACGTGGCTCGCCATAGGCGCATTCTGAGTCTTGTAACAGACGTCGCGTGGTCTTGTATGTGTGGCCTTTGTATGAAATCCGAAGAGCTTACGAAGTATTTTACAGTTTTTGTTAGAATTCTATTTTTGAAGGCACGAAACGGGCGTTCTGGCGGTGGAAGGTTTTTGATGTTGCGTGTAAATTCAGCTTAGCAGAGTCTTATCTTGAAGCCAAACGGTAGGTGTGAAACCTCGCGAACGACTCAATACGGTCTACTGCCTGCGTGCCCTTTATATGAGCATTTAACACTGAACAGTGTTTCCCAGCGAAGAGGAAGAGGAAGTTACCTGAGCATAAGGCCTATCGTTTCCATCGTGAGAGAGCCAGCCAGACTAGTGGCACACACCATGTCTTCAATCGACAGGGAGCTCACGCTGCCTGGTCACAAGCTCGACCGCAAGCTGGAAGATTTCAAGGCCCGCTTCCGTGAAGACCGGCGCCCGCGATCAACACCGGCGCCAACCCCTGGAGCCCCACCGCAGGGGGTTCTGGACTCCCTGCGTCATCGCAAAGTCGGCCGGCACGTCTGGAAGCCGGGCATGCAGGGAGCCGCTCGAGACCGGCCTTCTATGAGTCAGCAGCCCATGGCATCCCGCGAAGACCACCATCACGAAGATCGCTGCTAGGCCTAATGCACTTGTACATATCATATCCTAATCACCATCGCTTTCATCTTGTATATTATATCATCACATAATCACAATCACTAGACGCGGCACCGCGGACCTCTATGGTACGGGCTGTTGCTCTTCTGCGGTGCTGCGGTTCTCCAGAACCAATAAAGATTATTATTATTATTATTATTATTATTATTATTATTATTATTATTATTATTATTATATTTAGTACACTTGCCGCCTCTGAGTTCTTAAGGGAGTATTTGATACTCATTTCCTTCGATAACCGCTGTTACATTACCACTGCGGAATGGTGACCTTCGCATACATATTTAGAACTAAGACATTGCTGAAGAAGGAGGCGGTAAGATTTTGAACATATAGTGACACACTTGATTTCAGACTTGACCCGCTTCCTTGAAAATCCCTCGTTTTCCCCTTTTTAAAAAAGAAAAAAAATATTAAAACAATTTTAATGTTACGCGTACCACGCTGCAATACTTATTTCAACGAATTCGGGTGCTGAAATAAGTTGTAAATATGAATATATTTTTTTATTATTATTAGGAACGATTCAGAACAGTTTATATTCATGTGCGCCTTTTTTGTCAGATGGAAGACTTGGTTAATATTTTATTTGTGTAAACGTGCTCAATGTTATTTATTTGAAATGAATGAAAAGGAAGGCCCTACTTCGTTTACTCTGTACATTTAGTATAATTTTGTTGTATATAATGCTACAATAACGGAGCTGACGGATAATGCCGAAGTGAAAGGAACAGAAGTCACGAAAATGGCATTGTTTTATTTCATTATTTGAGCTGGAATATGCTTTTTTTACTTCGGAATAGTTGTTTAAGGGAGTGGTGGACGTCGCAGTCGGATTCGCCGCCGGGTGCGGTTAAACTACGGCTCTTAGTTGTGAATAAACTTAATATCCACGATCAGGCGAAAGAACAACTCTCTGGAAGGTTACCTCGCTCGAAGAGCTGGACTTTCGTCGGTCTACTGTGATCGTCTTCAAGTCTGAGGTAAATATTCGCATTATTGACAGCTATATTTGAAAAATATATTTTCGTTTAAACGATGCGCAGCTCGCGCATTGTGGAGGCGCTAGAAAAGAAGTAACAGAACTGAGGGGTTATTTTTGTAAACGTTAGGCCAGCAGCCAAGCCGAAATTTCGTGGCTTGAATGGCACATGATAGTGTTGTGTAGGATGCAGGTAGGATTCCGTGTTTTCGGAATTTATTTTTCGTCATAGTCGAATGGTGTTTTTTGAAGCTTATTATTTGCCAAAAATGTTGAGTTTATCGGGGTTTATTTTTGTTTGACTGCCTATTTTTCGATGTTCGGAGTTTAAGTTCGCAGTGTTTCCTGTTAAAAATAAACAAATAATACCCAAATGAAAACGTATGCTTGAAAAGAAAACAAAAAACGTAATTGTATAAATTAATATTTTCTTCAGTTGGATTTGGCGTTGGTGCCATTACTACTGGGAATGCTGATTTGTCTCACGACAAGAGTTACACACAAGTGTTGCTTCGATAAATGTCGATACCTTAAAATCAATAACCTCTGAAGGTAGTCGCTGGGAAACTCGTATTCATTCCCCACTATTCCATCAACCTACCGCGCGGGCGCGCGAGGATTTTGAAATCTCCAAAGCTGAATTCATCTTGATATTTAAAGGCAACGAAATTTTACGATTCCATGGCCTAAACAGTACGCATTTAGTTTTGTCTGTGTTTATTTTTAGTCCATTAACTTGCGTCCATAAGTGTAGGTTTTCGAGAACAAATGCCGCTGTACTTTCTACCTCAGTAGTTGTTTGGCCTTTAATAAAAAGAGTGGTATCGTCCGCATATGAAATAAACCTAACATTTGGTGCGCATTGTTTGATATCATTTGCAAATATTGTAAACAGCAGCGGCACAAGTACACTCCCCTGGGGGACTCTAGCCAGCAATTCATGAAATCTCCCTGGTCCTTGAGTGACGACTTAAGTGATCTATGGAATCTTTCGACCATGCATTTGGCGAGAGGAAGAAGAAAAATGCTTGAATGTGATATGTTCCGAGGGGCTTTATGAGAGAACGTAGTAGGAACGACTCAAACTGTCATCCTCTGTCAGTTGTTTTGCCGGACGGCACACCAAATATTGCAACCGATCCGAAAATAAAAATCCTCACGATGTTGTTGCGGTCAACGTGTAAATTGCTATATTACACGTTGGCCAACCACAGCGGAACTTACCTAACACAACAGCACTAGATGTGCGTAAAAGGTGGTATTAAACGTGTCTTCAAATAATTAATCAGTTGATGGTGGTAAGGCAACGACCATGTTGATGTTAACGTTATCAAAACGTGTGGTGGGCAGTGGGAATTGTTGAAAAGGACGTGGAAGTGCGTCGATTAATTTTTAATTTTTTGGCTGCCCATGCATGCTTGTGTCCATTCAATCCCATCCTCATTTATGCCATGTGAAAGGAAACGTTAGGTAACCAGGCATTATGTCGCCTGTATTCCGGGATGCCACAACCCTTGAGGGGTGCCGAACTTTTGAGGGCGAAATGCCGAAAGGACGGCGAGCCGCAGCACTAAAGTGGAGAAATAACGAAGGAGAGGCTGATCACAATGCGGTATTGCGATGTTTTGGAGCTGCAGTCGATTGGAGGAGGAACCGAACAAACGAATGTAGTCGTACTTCTGCCTCGCAACAGCCATAGTATTGAAGTTAATGTCAGATCTCGGATCATTACAAAGGAACGTGGGTGTTTTGCTCGATGGAGCGTCTGCTGCTGGGTCGTGGGATTCCTTGACATGACGGACGTTTCTTGTGAATTCATCGACGTAAGACACGTGGCGTGCTTCTGGTGGAAAAATTTATTCCTGGACGATGTCAAGGCGTTTCTAAGAGGCTTATCGACAGTAAGTACGAAAAAATACCGACCTTCTCAGAGGTGTTTGAAACGTGGATTGCGAACAGTTCGTGGCCAAAGGTGCTATAGCGGCATACTGCAAGGTCAATTTCGTTTAATTAATTGAGGCGCCCGACTGCTCCCATGACCCGCTAAAAAACTGCACGAACTACAGTATTCGAGGCGCCGACAATGACGTTGAGTGGGGCACTCGGCCTTGGAATAAATCGCGGTGGCGTTGAAAAGTGCTTGCTTGGCCTTGTCGAAAGATTGAACTGATTCTGGGAACCACTGGAGTGTTGTGAAAGGGATGTGCACACCTTTAAAGAGATTCGTTTGCAGTTCGAGTAAATCAGTTCAGTTAGAAATTAAGCGCCTGTAGAAGTGATTTTAACTAAGATTTTTTTTGGGGGGAGAATTTGCGTAAGTACAAACATTGAGGGAAGTGCGCGTCTACTTTGATTTTGTCGTCGAGTGGTTCAAGTTCGCGCTGGTCAAATCGTGGCCAAGGATATCTGTCTTGGTCAAATGAAACTCGCACTTGTCTCTGTTGATTATGAGTGAGTAGTCATCAAAACGTTAGAAAACAAGTTCGAGATGTTCGAGGTGTACTTCTTGGTCAGGACTGTAAATGGGGAGGATCAAGTTGTTCGTAACGATTGTAAATTTTTCGAGTCACGTGATTGACAAAACTTTGAAACGTCTCGGCTGCATTTCGCAGACCAAAATGCATTCTCACATATATACTCAAAAAGACAGAATGGAGGGACGATGGTTGTTTGAGAAATATTGGGTTTGCGCACTGCGACTTGATGATATGCCTTTACGAGGTGAATTTTGGAGATGTTGGAGCCATGAAGAAACGCTGTGAAATCGTTAATTGGAATTGGGTATCGATCGGGTGCTGTTGAGTTGTTCAATGCGCAATAATCAACCCGATGGTCGGCAATGTCCGAGGGTCTTCCTCTGCACAATCTGTAGAGGCGGTGCCCATGGTACTTGATGAGGGTCGTATAATTCTCAAGTTAAGTATATGAGCAAACGTTTTTGCGCCATATTCAGGCGATCCGGGTGCAATATACGTAGGTGAGCAAGCACAGGTGGTACGGTAGTTACAATTTGGAGCTTCCCTTCATGTTTTATCGGGTGCTGAATTTTGTTAGAAGTTTGTTTAAAGTACAGAAGTAGCGTTTCGAGTGCAGGCTCACTGAGGATTCATTAGATAGTGAGAGTGATCTTCCTGGAAACCCGAGCCTCGTTACAGGGTCTACAAGACGCCAGTTCGGCATGTCAACAACGAGTTTGAAATGCTGGAGGAAAACAGCACCCAAGATTAATTGTGTAACGTCCCGACTAAAGTTACCAGCGGAAAACTCGCCATATTTCAATGTTTATAGCTCAAACTCGCTCACCGTAAATAGCAAGAGGTGCATTATTTGCAGCCTGTATAGACGAGTGTATTAGTCGGAATTAATCTAGGAGGTCAGATGCGTGCAAAACGCGGACTTCAGCGCCGGCGTCTAATTGAAAAAGTTGTCCAGTATCGGGGTTCGTAAAATTATAAGTCCCAACTCCAATCGCCGATTTTAGGAGTCGATATTGTTATCTAGACGGTACGAGCACACTCTTAGGTGTGATGAGGTCGATGGCTTCGATAATTGCGGCCGGTGGCATGTGGCAGCTAAGTTGAGCGAGTACGCATCGTAATGTCAGACGTGCTGTTTCGAAGTCCTGTCAACTATCGGTGAAAGACGGGTCGGAGCTGATGCGGCTCTGTGGAGAGGGCTTGGGAGGTGAGGCCACAGGGCAAAAGGAAGATCCTTGCGTCTGTCGGAGGGCTGCCACCAGTGGTGTGACGCATGCCCATAACCGAATCCGCCAACTGTGCGAGGGCGGGCCACTGGAAATCTAGCGCCCTTGCTAACACCATTCCAACGTTAGTAGGCATTCGCTGTAGAAATACCTCCTTCAACACTGATCTGTAAAATGATGCGGTCCTCTCGCCAAGGAGTTGTTGCAGTTGGCTTCGGAGCAGTTACCAGGGTCATTGGTTACCGATCTCTCTACTTGCTAGGAGTTGGTGTAGGCAGGCTGCTCTGTTTCTGACGCGCGCGTGTCACCAGTTCCGGCTTCAAGGTGGAGAAAGGGTCTGTCGCTGGCGGGTCGAGAACCGAGTCTCGTGCTTGGGTCGCGACTTGGGATTGAAAAGCGGAGACCACGGAAGGAAGCTTGTGAACCTGCGAGGTGATTTAGTACGAAGAGAATTGGGTTTCGACTTGTGCGAGCTACACCTCCTAATCGGTGGTTCAATTTTTTAAAAGGCGTGGATGATTTCATAAGGTAGCCAGTGATGGAGAATCATCATTAGTATCCGTAAGCTTTAAGCTGAAGGTGAATAGGCTTGGTCCGGGTCAAAACGTTTGAAAAATTTAATTGTGATTAAATAGCTGGGCCTTCTCGTTGACAGCCGCCGTCGAAGAGTAGTTATCTTCTCTTGTCTGCTGAAAGAGCACTCATCGGACACTATAGTGTCGGTCGTTGTTCGCAACGCATGCTAAGAAAAGCGACCATTTGTCTTTTTGCCAAATGGGTGTATCTTGACTGGGACTAAGGCACAACGATACGCGCTCAACGCGCATTTCTCCAATCAAGATTATTGTTCTTGGCGCACGAAAGATAGGAATTAGTCCTTAGCATGCACAGGAGACACGTACCGACAATATGGAGGTTCGGGAACACCCGCTATGTGTGAGAACTGAGCACTTTCCACAAAAGGGACACACACAACAATCAGCTTTTGATTTTACTTAAGAAAATGTCATCATGGCAATGGAAAACGAACTCTAGGGCTGCTCAGGCCTTAGTGCCAAACAATTTATGCATGAGCAGAAAAGTGCCTCCTTTGTCCGTTTTCCAGTGCCATCGTGACATTTCCTTAAGTAAAATCAAAAGCCGAGCCAAGCAATTATGTAATTGACTTGGCCTGAAGCAAGCTGGTTCATCCATTAGCCAGAGTAAACTATCTAGCCTTGAGATGTTCTGGAATGCGAAAACAAATAAAACCGAATGCCCCCTCAGGGTCATTTTGTCTGAAAGAGGCACGTGACAAAAGTCCATCTCGATGTTCCTCCAAGAAACAACTAAATATTCTTGACATAAACGATCTTTATTTGATTAGGAGCTCAGATGATGTCTTGCAATGTTTACAAGAATTCAAGGACAGAAGGCTCATGGCCTTTTCTATTGACGTTAAGGATCTTTGTTATGCCTCACCTCAAGATCGTCTCCTGATGTGCATAGAGGACAGTGTTGACTCCTTTGGTGTCGTAGCCTTTCAAAATGCAGCAGGGATGTCTATCAAGGGTTTTCTGAACCTAATATCTACCTACTTGCATTCTATGTTTGCCACCTGGAATGGCTTAACATATTTACAAAAAACGGAGTATGTATAGGTTCCTGTATAGCTCCTGTGCTCAACGACCTCTTTCTGGCCTTCCACAACAGAATCTTACAGCAAAACCTTGACAATTAAAAAATAGTGCGTGCGTTTCGGTACGTGGATGACTACTTGGTTTTCATTGACAGCAACGATAGCACCTTCCCCACCTTGGTGGCCGATGTCCTTTCTACCTTCCAAAAAATGCCTTGATCCGTTAAACTTTACCCACGAACTTCTGGTCGAGTATTCTATATGATTGTTTTTCGATTGTTTTTTAAAAGCAGTCAAACCTGCTGGTCTTACGAACCGAGGGCAAAAAAGCTACTACTTAATTATAGTTCCGCACATTCAAAATTTGTTAAAAGAGGCATTGTTAAACTTTGCCTAAAAAACTCTCGTAAGAAATCCTGCTTGCACATGACCCATGTCAGCACCAAAACGCAAATATCTCGATTGGTTTCAGCAGGATACCCTTTGTCGTTATTAATTTCAATCTTTGAATGCCTACTTAGGGAGGTCAAGCAAGCAGTAGCCACTAACCACAGAACAATAGAACGCACCACGAGGCCTGTCATAGTGCCTTGTATTCACAACCTGTCCCACAATCTTAAGAAGGTAGCCAATACAGTCAACATCGACGTAGTCTTCTCTGCTTCGCCAAAGCTTTCCAACCTATGGAAGCGGGTGAATGGGCCATCTACTCTCCCAGAATGCTACAACAAAAACCACAAGACCAAGTTCGTTTCCTGTGCAGAAGGAGTAATCTATTTCTTTCTGTGGGAAGCGTCACGTCGGGCAGACGGGTCGCTCTCTTAACGATAGACTTCGAGAACATAACAACAACGCCATTAGCGTTAACTCAGGTCACCTGGGCAATCATTGCAGAGATCGTGGATGCTCTCTCTTTCTAAACAATTGCACGGTACTGGGACGAAACACGAACAAGCTGAGTAAAGAAATTATCGAAGCCACTAGCATAGACCTGCTAGATGAATTGTGTGTTAGTACCCCGTCGATTACCTTATCCCAAAAAGAGTTAGATTATTTAGGAAAACCCCCTTAGTGACTTTTACTGTAGCCGGACTTTATCCCTTTTTCTTTCACTTCATTTTTTTTATTTAGTATTTTATTTTCTTGTCTTCCTTTTCTTTCTTATCTTCTCTCCATTTCATTTTCTTTATCTTTTTCTTTTTCCTTCTCTGTTCTTCCTTAGTTAATTTTCATTTTCTTCTTTATTTCTGTGTGTAAAAGTAAAATATAACGAAGAGGATGTTTAATATATCCCAGAGTTGACAGTCAGCGCTGCGTCAGGGTTGTTTCTTTGTGTGTATGTATTTTTATAGAGTGTTGTCTTTTGTGCGCTGTGAAGTATTAGCTTAAAGATGCGGGGGGGGGGGGGGGGGGAGCCGGTGAGTGACGAGCCTGAAAATATGCTATACCTAAATTGCAGACTGCGTTGTGACACTGGTTATAACGGTTTACGATGCTAGTGTCACAGCGACGCTTTCTTACCTTAATATAGACTATCAGCCTCGTCATTCGTCAAGCGCTTTCCGTAGATTCAAGCTACTAGCTTTCATGAGTGTTTTCCCGAAAAGTGCACCCTCCAGATTTCTTAAAACGTACGGCCGCAATTATTTTGTGTATGCTGAGGTTTTGAAATTTCGAACACAAGAGTACCGAATGCACACTTTTGCGCGGCTTTCATCAGCACAGACCGTTCATTCGATACAATTTTTAAAAGTCTGTTAGTAGGCTTGTCTCTCTCCCTACACCTTAAACTGCAGTAAACACGCTCAACCTGTAAAGGTATTCGATCACAGTAATTCATGGGCGTTGGTCTTTCTGACCGACTAGAATTAATTGTATTCCACAAAGCCATGATCCCACTAAGAAGCTTGCCTCTGCTTTCTAATTGAAAATCTTTTTTTGTTGTAAGGCGGTGAAGTCAATACGTTAATTTCTGCCGATCTAAAACCAATCTGAAGGTCTCGAGACCTTGTTCGGAAAAGCCAATCTAGAAGACTCTTCCCTATGTTTTTGACCTCACATCACACTTCGCACTGGCAGAAGAGTCTTTTTCATTATGCTTTAACTCCAACACATTGTCAGCTGCTCCCCTTGTTGTCTTCTTTGCTTTCCAGTCAACAAGTGATTCATTGTCTTTGCTTTGCAAACAGTCAGTCTAGGGTTCGCCGTGATATGAAGTTCTTGTCATATAAAGTAATCTCACCGGGTGATTTGTGAGGGGAAGCTAGAAATACGGGATGACGCATGCAAAAAATCAGAAGAGCAGTAACATGTCACTTACGTTACTTACATGAACAACTGCCGTGAATGCAAGGAAATAGACAAAAGAGCGATTTACTTTAATAAATAAAAGGTCAGACGTTTATTAATCTCTCTAACGTGAAATTATAGTGCAGCTCTTGAGGAGGAGGAGGGGAGAGTATGCCTCCCCTCGTCTTCCGTACCCACTCCTCCTCCCCTCTCTCTCTCCTCCTTCTCCTCCACTGCTCCTCGTCCACCTCTTCTCCTCTTCTCCACGTCCTCTCCTCCCTTCTTCCTCCTCCTACTTTCCCGCTCCTTCTCCTCTTCCTTCCTCCTCCTCTCCCCTCCTCCTTGCTTGCTCCTCCCCCTCTCCCTTCCTCCTCTCCCCTCCTTTCTTCCATACTCCCCCTTCTTTCCTCATCATCCTTTCCACTCCTCCTCCACCTTCCCTCCTTTCCTCCTCCTCCTCTCCCCTCCACATCTTCAACTCCCCTCCTCCTATTCCGTACCTTCCCCTCCTCCTCCTCCGCACGTGACGTCAACTTTCCCGCTAAATCTAGCGGAGAAACTAAATTTTTTCATAGGTGACTTGACACCAAATCATGTGACGTCATTTTCAAGTCAAGTCAAGTCAAAAATGCATTTTATTTATAGAACAATTGTTAATACAAAGGATGTTATACACGCTTTATTTAGCGGGTAAACTGAATTGGTGTGGAGGTCACGTGATGTCAATCTTTTTGCCAAATTCGGAGATGAATTCAATTGCTGTTGAGGTCATTTGACGTAAATGTTTCCGCTAAATCTAGCGGAGAAACTGAATTTGTTCATAGGTGACGTGACACCAAGTCGTGTGACGTCATTTTCCCCGATAAATTTAGCGGGGAAACAGAATTGGTGTTGAGGTCACGTGGCGTTCGTTTTGCCGCTAAATTTAGCGGGGAATTGAATTGCTGTTGAGGTCACGTGATGTCAATTTTCCCGCGAAATCTATCGGAGAAACTGAATTTGTTCATAGCTGACGGAACACCAAGTCGTGTCACGTCATGTTCCCCACTAAATTTGGCGGGGAATTGAATTGGTGTTGAGGTCACGTGACGTCAATTTTCTCGCTAAATTTAGCGTGGTGACGCCGACGCCGACGCCGCTCAACCCGGAAAGAGGCGCCTAAGAGCTGCGCTCTAAAAACAAAATGAACTTACGAAGTATGAACTATTAACATTAAGCTGTTCAGAAAATGTGGAGAAAATCTCCTATATGTCTACACTACTGCAATAATTCGTAAAGTTGGAAGAGGCAAGTATCAATCGTATATAGTTTTTCGATATTTTCGTATTCAGATTTACAGGGCTGCCAACTCGAGGCAATATTCAGGTCTATGTGGAAATAAGGAAAATCTTGCTAGTTTGAAGGAAATTTTGGGCGCAGTATTTATCTGAAATTTTATTGGTCAATCTTGATTTCTTTTTCGAGATAACATTGAATTTCAGCGGCTTTGCCTACATTTGGGTTATTTCTTCCAGCCGTTTGAGTGTTTGTGGTGCGACCATCTGGCAACACTGAGTAGTACTGGGCTAGGTGTCGGAAGATACCACAAAGGGTACAGCCGTTGGCTTCCATCCATTTATCCAACTTTTTCGGTCAAATCAGTTTTCATCGCCACCTGAAAACTATGGGGGAAGGTACCAGCAAAGTGGAAGATTCTGATGGCGCCACTGTGCCCTCTCGAAAGAAAAAAAAAGCTTAAATTCACTAAGAATTACTGCAATGTATCGAGATGAAGACTTATCATGACTAATAACATATCGTGAAGTGTCGTCGCGTTCCGTGTGTTCGAGTTTGAGAACTCTCGCTCGTGTTACAACTTTTGCTTTGGACTGACTATTATAAAAAGCGCTAATAACGTTGTTTGAACAATATCATGTTCCGATGGCGTGCATAACATATGAGCCGAAGAAAGGGTTCGATTCGTCATTTTGAATCTTCCGGTAACACTTCCCCTCGCCAGATTTGCTTTGGCCCGATAAACTAATTTCTTGCGAAACGTACGCAAGGCGTAAAGCTATACGTAGAGCAAGTCGTCTGCTTCTTGCACAGGGTTTGCGGTGACGTCAGAACGACACCGAGCTTTGATTGGCTTCGCTTGAAAAGTAAGTGGATAGACCACAAGGTTAAATGCCTTGAGATCTACCCACTATTTTGTTTTTTCAATCAACCAATAAGAGCTTTGCGACCTAACATCATCCAACCCTTGTGCAAGGTGATGCAGAGAACAACAAATATTTAGTATTATATAATTATGTGGGCAAGCGAGGAACATGTCGGCAGAAATAAGGAAATTTCAGGCGTCCTCTAGAGAAATTTTGATTTTCCGCGTTGGCAGCCCTGATATTAAAGTAGAAACATGGTTTTGTAGCGCACTACAACTCATAACCGGGGGAGCGGAATCTTTCCCCGTGCAACCAAGGGATCCTGTGTTATATCCCGGCTCCTGTCCATTATAACTTGAATGAGGCTCGTAACACTGTGAATTCATGTATTAAACCAGAAATGTATGAAGCGTGTATTTATATCATGATCGATGTCGTCGAACGCTGAACAGATTTGTCATCTATACGCAGAAAGAAAAAAACAACATCGCTTGGGACAGACAAAGTTCCTGCTCTCTAAACTCTTATATAGCGCATTACACATATTAATTTTGGTTGAAGGAAATACAAAACGTGAGAATTGTTTTCTTTTCAGGTTCGCCGGGCTATGGTATTTCGAAGAAGTCGAAAACTATGCTGCGTGCTTGGTGGCTGCATTAGGAACAGTGATGTGTATGTATGCTCTACAGCTGCACAGGACCTGTGCACCGCCGACCCGGAACGTGACCCTCAACGAGAGCACCGCAAGCCGCAACACCACCAATTTCTGGAACCCAGAGGAGATACTGCGAAACGGGTACGAGGAACTGCCGTTCCCAGTGGAAGACACGGGTCATCTTCCAGATGCCCACTTCACGGCCTCGGCCTGCAAGAAAGAGCCAAGGTATCTGTTTTTTATTCACACGGCACCAGGACACTTTCGTCACCGAGCGATCATACGCAGCTGCTTGAAGAACGGGACCTTTTCCACGTACTTCCGTTGGACGACCGTGTTTTTCGTCGGTCCTCTCTTCCAGACAACGATACTGCAAAGCAAGTGGAAGAAGAAGCGTCCCAGCATGGCGACGTCGTAGTGTTACCCTACAGAGACACCTATCGAAACCTCACCTACAAATTCGTCTACGGTATGAAATGGGTTATCGAGAACTGTCCGGCGGTGGAGTACATTCTAAAGATGGACGACGACATGGCGGCAAACATTTCGATGCTAATGAATTACCTTTGGACACGTCCCAAAGCTCAAAAACCGGAATGTCACTGTTTAGTGTACAAAAACGTGGCCGTCATAAGGGACGTAAAATCCAAGTGGTATATACCTGAAAATATTTATCCCAACAAGACGTTTCCGCGATACTGTGCCGGAGGTGCGGCTTTGTTTAATGCTAGCGCTCTACGATTCACTGTACAACGCCTCGTTTTCTCTTCCTTTCCATCCAATTGACGATGTCTACGTAACCGGCGACGCGTTTCTAAGGACTGGCGTTCAACTAGTTGAAATTAATAAGTTATTTGCATATCACGGAAACGACTGGTGGGGAGTGACGTTGGGAAAGCGGATGTTCAGTCACTTAGCTCATCACGAGCTCCGTGTGTTGGCGTGGAGGCTAACCTCTGAAGGCCTCGCCAAAACTATAAGGGCAGCGCCTGTCAACAAGACAAAAAGCTGATTAAAGGTATCGTGTAAAGATTGCATATGTAGTACGCGCTCTCTTTCACGCTGACCGATAACTGAACGCATGTTGTGGGTTGTCTCAATACGTCTGAACGTATCGTAATCCCAAATGTAAGAAACTCATAACTACACGCATGGTGGAAGATATCTCCGTATGTTTCACTCCGTCGTTAGCTTATATGTTAGAAACACAATATATAAAGCACCCGAATGTGTTATCAAGATAATTTGCCGACCAAAAAGTATCGCGCGGGAATTTGTTTTAGAGCGCAGCTCTTGGGCGCCCGTTTCAGCGTTTCGCGGTGTCGCCGTCGCAGTCGGCGTAACGACGCCGCTAAATTTAGCACGAAATTAAATGGGCGTTGAGGTCATGTGACGTCAATTTTCCCGCTAAATCTAGCGAAAAAACTGACTTTGTTCATGGCTGACGTTACACAAAGACTAGTGGCGTCGTTTTCCCTACTAAATTTAGCAGGAAATTGAATTGGTGTTGAAATCCCGTGACGTCAAGTTTCCTGCTAAGTTTAGCGAAGAAACATAATTTTTTAATGGGTGACGTGACACGAAGTAATGTGACGTCATTTTCCCGGTTCAATTTAGCGGGGAAATTGAATTGGTCTGGAGGTCACGTGGTGTCAATTTTCTGGCTAAATTTAGCGGGGAAACTGTGGGTGGAGAGGAGAGTATGGAGGAGGAGGGGGAAGGTATGGAGGTGGTGGATGGGAGGGTGCGCAGGAGCAGGAGGGGAGGGTACATAGGAGGGTGAATGGAGGGCACGGAGGAAGAGAAGAGGCGGAGGGGAGAGGAGGAGGAGATAGAGAGGGGAGGAGGAGGATGAGAGGATGAAGGGAGAGGGAGCGGGAAGGGATAGCAGGAGGAGGAAGGTTATACCTTCCCCTTCGTACCCTCCCCCCTCCTCCTCAAGAGCTCCTCTCTAATTTCGCATTACAGAGATTTGTAAACGTCTTTCCTTTTTTTCTAAAGAAAACAAGTGTGCGAAGGTCAACAAGGAACAACATAGTGATCATTTCTTCACATGACTTCCGCGTGCTTATTGTGACACTGGGTGACACGAGATCAGGACTGGTTCTCTACACGTTACAGATACATAATCAGTAGCTTAATGTTGACTTGGCTTTACTTTAAGCAGATTGTGGATCACTAGCAAACAGGAGTGTTGGAAGCTAAGTGTTAACTCAAGCACAATCAAGCGTTCGTCGAAGCCCTAACTTCCTTAGACGTTTGCAGGAAAGGACTTAATTCGTAGAAGCAACGTTTTCATAATGAAAGAACGGACGCGATACGACAACACACAGCGGACTTGGCTTGGTTTCTCTAATATGGTATAGTCACCGACCACCTAAGTAACCCAGAACGTAGCCACCATCGAGTATCTAATCACGATTCCGTAGTCAATGAGATGCGGAATTCGCCAATGAGAACACCGAAGAACAATCCCCGAAATGAGAGGCGTGAACACTATGACCTTTATTAATAAGCTGTGAGTGACTCTGCTGTAACTGGTTTTATTCATGAATATGAAAGCCAGTCTAACGGTCAGACCCTAAACGAGACCCGATTTTATCCAAGCAGGTGAGACATCGGTCTGTGATATAACCAGGCAATTTTGGAAAATATTGTACTTCGAAATATTTTAAGATTTGTCTAAGTGGTATATCAATGCTTGTTTGTGACAATCACACAAAATAACGTTTTACACTCAAAAGTGCTTTCTTTTTGTGGTTCCTCATTTGATTTAGCGTACATTCATTGATGTGGTCTATTCATTTATACAGTTTGATCTGCACATGAGGCAAACGACTAGTGTAAATCATTCAATCTACAACAACTGTTTTGAAAAGGCAATAAGCGATAGTTTCTGGTCGATTACATGAAGAACCCTAGTGGCGTAATCACTGACAGCTGAAGAAACACACGCGGGCCTACCATAACCATACTTCTTCGTTCCTGGGTCATCCTTCGGGGTGTTCATCGGCTTGTGAGCAATCTGATTTACGGCTGAGCAATCATGGCTTCTTGGGACTCTTCACACCCGGCGTTTTTTTTTTTTTAATTGTCAGTGACTGTAGTAGTAGACAGTTTAAAAGTGAAATTGAAGCCCGTACCTCTTAAGGAGCAGAGCCGATTGGGGAACCAGTCTGAAGTCTGTGTGTAGGCACCCATAAGAATTGTCTTTATTCGGATCTCAGAAATGTGTCCCACTGCAAGCTTCGAAAATACAAATGACGTTTGACAGTGCTTTTTTTTTACGCTCTTGATTTCTAGCTTACCACTCCGATTTTGAACGTACTTAAGAGGTTTTGTTTAGGCTTCTGCCTTCAAGTTTTAAACGTTTTTCAACAAGAGGAAAAAATTAGGGCTTGGCGTCGATTAAGCATTTTAACCCGAATATTGGGCACTCTTTAGCTGATTAATCGGTTTCGCTGAATTCCAGGCATAATATTTTAAACATGGCTAAATTACACTTCTTGCCTTCGATAGTATTTTTTTTTTTACTATGTGATAAATGGCTCACTGTATATATTTTCTATTAGGATTCAATTTTGATGTGAAGTTGAGACGATTTCGACGATTCTTCTTGCATATTTTTCTACTCGTGGAAGCAAAAAATTTCGTTAGTATCCTCCGGCAGGAACGAGGTGTTTTGCTTCTCCACAATTTTCACTGCTGTGGCGAGCAGACGCTTGCTTAGCGTTGAAGTGATCGGATCGGATATTGTCACGGATGAAGGCAAAGATACGATGAATCATGATTTGAAAAATGAAGGTTTAATCGGGGAACTTGTGCCAGAAACTAAATGAAGAAAAAATGTTGAATAAATAGCAGCTAGCGTGGATGGCGGCAGCAGTGAGTAACACTGCGTCGGCGTGACAGCTGGCTAGCGCGACAGTGAATGAGTGAATAAATCGACAATATCGTGATTGGCTCCTTTTCTATTAAACTCGGCTTCTCGAAAATTCGGCCTAGAATTTTCGGGAAAGAAATCAGACGAGACTAACTAGGCAAGGGCATCTCGGCTTCCTTATATTTTACGCTCTGTGTAAGAGGAAACACTATTCTTCTGGATGGACGGAGAAGCGTTGCTTCTCACGGTCATGCACGCGGCAGTATAATATGATCGTCTTTCTGTGGGTTGCGAACTTCGCCCGTGCTGCTTACATTAAATTCTAATTTCACCTAGAGCTTGCCCTTCATACTGGTGTAGGACTCGACGTCTGCGCAGTGTATAAAAAGTAATGAAGCAAGTAAAAGTGGCGCAGGAAACAGAGCTCTGTTTCCTTCCCAAAGGATTTGTCAGTTTAAATTTAGCGTTGCTCATGTGTCCTCAACCGAACCAACTGAAGACGAGGACACTAGTTAAAGGAAGGTAAAAGGCACGAATAAATTGTTTTCCCGGAATTTTCAAGTAGAATATAATGAAAAAAAAAGGAACTTGTTAATTGGGAATTTTATACATTCGAACTAATCTGCCGCCATTGCTGCACGCAGTTTCTACTATTGTGTCATCCGCAATTAATGGAGGGTGACCGGTGATTTTCTTCAAGTACATGGACGGCGTCTGGCATGGGTCAACGAATGGCCTCGTCGGACTCTGCGGTTGACAGCGGCTCAACACCACTGAAGACATTGACGCGTTGTCTTTCTTATTTGGGTTCTCGTTGCTTTGACGGGAACCTCAGTTGGCGTATTTTCCAAAATTGGCCCAGTGAATATCGAGTAATTTGTTCATATAAACCGCCTGGGCTCTTCTGTCGGACAATCGCCACTGAGCGACGGGACACGCCGCTAGCACGTCAGTTTTTGGAGGAACTAAAATGTCGCCGGTAACCAACTTGGTAACTTTCGATACATAAAATTCATTACCAATATTGGTTCCCTCCTCCAGGAATTCAATAAAATATGTTGCCGATTAATTTTTTTTGTGTGTGTAATTCAGGTTTGCCAAATGAGGAAAGCGTTGAATGTTTCTTTTTGCTTGTTTTATTTTGGTTCGTCAAAATTGAACCGATAAACCAATTAAACATATTTGTCGCGACTAAAGCCTTAATTATTAATGGAAAGGTTATTCGATAAACTGCTCAGCCGTAAATATCAGGGCTCTTTTACTTTGTAAACAGTGTTAAACCGCGACATCTGCTTTGTTTTGCTTTGAGGCAACTTTCGTTTCAACTCTGCTTGAAAATAAACAGCACTGTACAAGTTGAGTGAGTTGATCCTGGAGTCCGAACTGCACCTTGCTCAATCTTCATGTTATTATCGATTTCTTTCTTTATTTATGTATTACTTTTACTTTTTTTTAATTTCTTTTCACTTGAACAGCGGCTGCAGTATATTTCTTAAGAGAAAGAAAGCCTTCAGTTTTGTTATTTTCTGGGAATCGAAAGCCAATCGAAAGGTGTGAAACATTTGAGGGCGAAATGAGGAAATGTCGACGGACAGAAGCACTCCAGGTAACGATAGGATACTCTTATGTTGTTCAACGTGCTATAATAACCCCGAAAGTCAGCAATCTCCGGAGTATTTCTCCGCAACATGTGTACATGCGGTGCCTGCAGGCACTTTACCGACATTCGTATAATTCCCATGTCAAGTATACGGTCAAATGTTTTTTGCGCTGACATTCTAGCGATCCGGGTGTAATTGACTTAAACGAGGAAACCCAGGTTGTCCGGTAGTTACAGTTTGGAGGTTCGCGTCATGTTTAATCAGGCGCTCAATTCTGTTAGGACGAGTTAAAGGGAAACTGAACCCAAATTTAGAGCTCACAAAACAAGGCTGGAGCGATAGGCGGGACGCAGGAAAACAAAACAAAATCACTCATACAGCAGTATATCTAAGGGGTGTCCATATTTTTGGAAAAGAAAGGCGCGACTGAACACCGCCAACGAGACCCGCGAGAAATGTGACGTCATGATTCTCATTCCCTTTCCCCTTCGCTTCGTCCCCTCGAGCTGGTGAACCGAACCGAGGAGGAGAGAAGCGAAGCCGCTGCCTCTCATTCTCAATACTTCCGGGAAGATCGTGACGTCAAAGTCCTCGCTTGATCGCACCCTTCTTTTGAAAAAATACGAAATCCGTTTGATATTCCGATGTATGAGTGATGTTTTGAAGTTCGTAGCGTACCGCTCAACGCTTCTACGGCCTTATTTTGCGACATTAAAGTTTTGGTTCAACATCCCTTTAAAGACGGAAAGTCCAGAAGTTGCGATTGTATGCAGCCCTCTGGGGCGTTCATTGGATAGTGAAAGTGGTGTTCCTGGAAACACGAGGTTCTTTCTAGGGTCTACTAGACGCCGGTTCGGAATGTCGAAAAGGAGTTTAAAATTCCGGAGGAAAGTGGCACCCAAGATTGGGTCTGCAACGTCCGCTACTAAGAATTGCTGCGGAAAACTGGCCGTAAACCAATGTTTATAGTTAAATATAGCTCACCGCAGATAGCGAGAGGTGCTTTATTTGCTTCCTGTAGAAACGAATATGTTAGTCTGGATTAATCTGGGAGGGTAGATATAGAAAAAACGCTGACTTCAACGCCGTTATCTAATTTAAAATGTTGCCCATTATCCCGGTTCGTCAAAATATAAGTCCCAACTCCACTCTTCGATTTTAGGGGTAGGTATTGATGTCTTCCGCAGCAGAACAAGGTGGTGCGCAGATCCTGGCCATCTTTCGGAATGCTTGATGTTACCAGCACACTCTCCAATGAGAGGAGCTTGACGGCTTTGATATTTGCGACTAGTGGCACGTTTCTGCTAAGTTGATCGAGTATGCAGCGTGATATCAGATAAGCTGTTTTGAAGCCCTGTCTACTCTAGGTGAAAGACACGTCGGAGCTGATGCAGCTCCGTGGAGAGAGGGAGAGAGATGAAACTTTATTAGGCCCAAAGAATATGAGCAGGGAGCAGGGAGCTCTGTGGAGAGGTACTGCGTTGTTACGCCACAGGGGATCCTGAAGATTCTTGCGTCTGTCGGAGCTCTGCTGCCAGCGTTGCGTCGACGCCCATAACTGAGTCAGCAAGTTGTGCGAGGGTGGAAAGCTGAAAGTCCTATGTATTGACTAACACCAAACAAACGGTATTGGCCATTCGCTGTAGAAATAACTCCTCCAACAGTGATGTTTCGAGTGATGCGGCCCCTCGCCAAGGAGTTGTTGCAGACGTCGGAGCAATTGAGAGGGTCTCCGGTCACCGATCTCTTCGCTTGTTGGGAGTTGGTGTAGGCGGGCTGCTAGCTTTCTGACGTGCGCGTCACCAGTTCCGGCTTCAAGGAGAAGTGGTGATCTGTCTCTGGCGGTACGAGAACGAAATCTCGTACTAAGATGGCGATTTCAGACTGAAAAGCGGATACCACGTGGGAGAACATGTGAATATGTGAGGGGATTCGGCACGTAGAAAATTGGCTTTTGACTTGTGCGAACAATACCTCCGTATATGTGGTCCAGTCTTGTGAAAGACGTAGATGCTTTCATAACATAGCAAATGATGCAGAATCATTACTGGTAGCATTGAGCTTGGAGCTGAAGGGGGAAAAGTTTAGTCCAGGTAACTACTTTTGAATAATTTAATTGTGATTAAATAATTGGGCTTTTTCTTTGACAGCCGCAGTGGAAGATCGATCTCTTCTCTTGTATACTACAATAGTATTCGCGGGACACCATATGGCGAGTCGTTATTCATAGCGCATGCCAAGAACTAGCAACCACTTATCATTTTGCCAAGTTGAAGTGTCTTGTTTGGGAGTAATGCACGTTCCATGCGGGGCGCATTTCCCCTAATCGTGATCATTGTTGCTGGTTGACGATCGATAGGAGCTGGTTCTGAGCCGGTGCCGCGAACACCGACCCACAATACGGTGATCCGTGAATCCCGTCACAGACAGTCAAATTCGATAGATTTGTCGGATTGTCTTCACTCGCTGAAGCTCCTTGTCTCGTGAACGTTGCAGTTGTGTCACCGCCGCAGCAGGGCTTTCTCAATGTCGTAGCTCTACTCCTATGTAAGGCGAAAACAATCATGTGACCAAACCAACAATCAGCGGCATTTTTGATAAAATGTCGCGGTACGAGTCTGGCTACATAAACGTTGTCACGGGGCTTAAGCCGCGGTCACAGACGGTATGCAGGAATATGCCCGAAGCCTGTTCATTCCTTGTATTACGGGACTGTCAGATCGATAATAAAAAATAATTTCTGCAGATATGTTTGAACCATACATCTCTGTAGAGCAAAAATGCTTTGCAGATGCTTCCGGTGTGTCCGCAGTCAATCTTGTAGTCATGTCTGCAGCCAAGAGCTTGTCTTTCGTATGCTGTATGAGCCGTGTGACGTCTGTTTTGCGCATCTAGCAGGGTATATGGGGTATGACCAAAGTGTACTTCAGGAAATATGGAGCCGCAAAGCAATAGGGAAAACTGATAGCTGAAATATGCGAGGGGAGTTCGGCGAGTGACGGGGCAGAAAATATGCTAGACCTAAAATGCTGAGTGCGTTATGACACTGACGTTTAACAGTGATAGTGTCGCAAAGCGGACGATTTTCTGATGTCTCTACACATTACCAACCTCGTCATTCGTCGAGCACCTTCAGTAGATTGCAGCGATAAACTCTCACAATTGCTTCGCGAGAAAGTGCACCCTCCATATTTCTTAGAACATACGGCCACATACTTTTTTGTGTGTGTGTGGGGAGGGGGGGGGGGGGGGGAATGTGATGTTTTGAAGTTTCAAGTACAAGAGTATCGAATGCACACTTTGGCGCGGTTTTCGCCAGCGCAGAGAGTGCACTCGGAAATAGTTTTCGAAAATCTGTTCATAGATCTGTCTTTCTCCCCACCTTTTAAATTACAGCAAACTCGCACAAGCTGTAGAGGTATCCGATCACAAAAACTTATGGGTGTGTGTTTTTCCGTGGGAGTGTAATTAATTGTATTGAACAAAGCCATGTTCTCACTATGAAGCTTGTCTTTGCTTTTTTATTGAAATTCTGTTTGCCGTAAAGCGGTGAAGACAATAGATAAATATTGCGCATCTGAAACCAATCTGAAAGCCTAGAGACCTTAATCGGAAAGGCCATTCTAGAAGTTTCTCCCCTGTGTTTATGACTTCTCCTTACCCATCGCACTGACTGAAAGGTCGTTTTCATTGCGTTCCAACTCGAGCACATTGTTAGCCGCTCCCCTTGTTGTCTTTTTCGCATTCCAGTCAACAAGGAACTATTTTTGCTTTCTTTTGCGAATAATCAGCCAAGGTTTTGCTGTATTAATAAGTCCTTGTCATATTATAAAGTCACCGCAGCCGATGGTTTGGGACGGGAAGCTGGCATAACGAGATGGAGCGTACACAAAATCACGACAGCAGTAGCACGCCACTTTGTTTCATCCCTTGAACAACTGCTATGAGTGCAATCCAATAAACATAAGACCGACTTACGTTAATAAAAAAAAATCCTGTGAAGTATGAACTATTAACGTTTATCTGTCTAGGAAGTTCGAAGAATATCTTTCATATGTCTACACCGTTGCTATATATTGCTATATCTTAACGCTGGAAGAGGCAAGTACTAATCGGATACATTTTTTTACATATTCTCGCATTCAGAAGTAGACACATGGACGATAGAATTTAATGGCCTACCACAGCTCCTAGCCCGTGGAGTGGAATTTGTCACCGTAAAATCCAGGGATCCTGTGTAAGATCCCCGCTCCTGTCCATCTTAATTTGGACGAGGCTGGTAACAGTGTGTATTCGTCTATTGAATCATAAGTGCGTGAAGCATGTTTAGATTTCATGATAGAAGCCCTTGAATTCTGCATATATTTTTCATCTAGACAGTAATAATAAAACGACCCTTAGGACAGCCAATTTGTCAGCTCTATGAACTCCAATGAAGCAGATTACATTTTCTATATTTTGTGAATAAAATATTTGATGTGATAATTGTTTTTATTTCAGGTTCACAAGCTAGGGTACTTTCAAGAGGTCGAAAACTATGCTACGTCTTGGTGTCTCCATTGGGAACAGTGGTGTGCATCTATGCTATACAGCTGCACAGGACCTGCACACCGCCGATCCGGAACGTCACCCTAAAACAGAGAAGCGCAAGTTGCAGCACCACCAAATTCTGGAACCCGGGTTCCAGAATTTGGCGGTGTTTCCGGCTTCCAGGAACCCGGGAACTTATTGGGACCCGGGACGTCACGAATACGGGATGTTAACATCCCCTATTTACGACGTCCCGGTTTCCCAATGAGTTCCCGGTACTGGCCGGCTGCCGGCATTGGGCCCGGCCCGATGTCGCCCCTTGGGGCGTTTCCGGTACTGGCCGCTATCAGTATCCCGGCAGGCCAATACCGCCTCCTACCCAGCCCGACGTGTTGTGCTACTTGGGGAGGCCATGGCTTTGCGCCGGACAATAGCGCTCTCGGCCAACAAGATATTTTTACGCGGTTCACCTGCCGGAACAGGGCCATATCTTGGCGAGAACTAATTCTTACCTACCCGCCGATGGCAAGAGATGTCACACGACCATGTAGGTGCTCGTTTTGAGTACTTATTTATTCGCGGATAAATATCAAGTTACGTGGTACGAGATATAATTGGCACTTCCAAGAGAAGCACGGGTCGTCAATCGCGTCCCTTGTTAAATAGCAGAAGTTCCCGATGCAAGTTTGATTTCTATTGTTTCACCCGCAGCATAGGGTGCGTAAAAAACGATTCACCTTTCTTCGGTTCTAGAAGCAGACGTCGCGACGGCGTCTTGTTTCCAGCGGCGAATGATACTTTCTAGCAGATAACCCCTCCTTCTTTACTCACGTTGGCAGACGACATGTTTGCTAAAAAAATATCAGCTCCTTCAGTGCAAGCTAGCCGAGGTCTTAATCTTAGAAAACACCAAAATCTGAACATTGGCACAATATCTCAAGGTACAAACACAAACTGCACAGCACGGCGCCGAAGCAAACTTGCAGCACATAAAAACAAGCCTCTAAGCTGTCCGTCGAAGCTCTCCAGAGTATGACAGCACCACGGCCATTCTCGACAGCGTGCAATGCTTTCCCACAGCGTCACGGAAACGTTTTGTGACCGGTAGCGTAATGAAGGACTTGGTCAGTACTGTAAATGTGCATTTATCACTACGAAGATTAATTTGGAGGTCGCGAAATTGAGTAACTGTACGCAAGCCGATGTGGTCAAGCATGCTAACACAGAGCAGATAAAAAAAAAAAAAAAAAAACGTGTGCTAGCACATCATCAGGAGTTTAGATGAAAAGGAACAGTACAAAATATTACTTACTGCATTTCTGCAAAATTGATGCTCTGAACGAAGGACAGTTAGGGTCTGGTGCTTGGCCCTCCTGCACACGATACAGGATGTCCGCCCCAGACATTTTGCTTGGCCACAGGCAGTGGTTCGTACTCACGCCGCAGAGAGACAGGCGTCACCGTTATTTCGTCATTCTCTTTGGTGAATTCTACTCCTCTTCACTATAATGAAAGGCGTCGTCAGACATGACCAGAGTGTCGAACCGAATCTTTTATCCGTTCAGTTCCGGTTCGGATTCACGGCTTTCGGTTCAGTTTCGGTTCATTTCCGGGGAGAAAAAAGTAACGGTTCGATCCGGTTTGAACCGGTTCGGAACCGCTAAATTGAGAATATATTTTCCGCATTCGTTTGACAATAGGCACTATTTCAAAGTGGAACGTGGAACTTTATAGCTTTTTTATCATTCGTAGAATCTACATTTATTTTAAAGAACCAAAAATAAATTGCATTAACTAAATTCGTTGAAACAGTAAAAGAAAAACTAGGTTAACATGTATAACTCGACATCTGATTGCTTTACCTCAGTCACATATATATTACCTGAATCCAAAGCTTATCAGTCCGGTAGGTCGCCTAAAATACCCGTGATTGGTACAAAATTGCGTCGCAGTATTAAACATAGAATCCTGCTGTGCTTTTGAACTTAGGAATTAATTACAGTGCACAAAATCATAAAATGAACTCGTCTTCGCGATATATACCCTCAAGTGTAGTTTACAAAATACGTTTCACAATATATATGATGACGACACAACTGAGCTAAAAGCAATAATATTTTCAAAATGTCAGGAACGTTTCAGGACAAACCATTTCAATCTACCTTTTATAAAAGCACTGAGCGGCAATCACAGCGCTTGCTTTCCTGACATATATTATTCACACTCAGCACCATTATGTAGGCGAATAATCATGCAAAAAATAGCGACATTCGTACTCAGATTGGATCTGGCCTAAAATAGCGCGTACCGATGGGAACATTTTCGACATAGCTTGGCGTTTGATGTTTGTTCTTGACAAGATGCCGGTCAATTCAATTTGCAAGTAAACATCACCCTTAATAATGTTTATTTTTTAATGGAACAAAGTGGTATTTCATACTTTACTCGACATCGAAGCTTCTTAATTGGACAGTTTCTGTCGGTCTGCGTGCTCAATCGTCATAGTTCCGCCACGCGCCACTGTGTACTTTGTTTTCGTCCAACCCACAGGCACCTAAAATCGTTGTTCATCGCATAAAAGAGGCAACAGACTTCTATACGTTTTTAAGTTCAATACGCGTCAGGAACACATATGGTATTTAAATCAGCCTCAAAATAAAAAATTGTGTTTAAGGTTCTCCCAAATCAAATATAGACGTGCCTATGGAGGATAAAAACGCCGGAAAAGATTTGCAGAGCATATTTAAGATGATCTGGGGTGCATTTACTTATGATTTATATCTTTAGGGTGATCGGATGTTTATTTATGTTGTCAAGTCTTCAGGCAGAAAAATCGTTTTTTTTTTGTCATCAATAAGTTTGACTGTATTAAGTTCACATATTTGCTTGAGACCGACACGGGAACACTATACTCGAAAATACGCCACCTTTGGAGTCTGCCAAAACGTGCTTTTTTGTTCGCTGTTTGGCATTGCGAAACACCGGGTCGTGGGGCGTCCCAAAAAGGACTCTCTGCTCACATATTTGGTCTGAAGGTAAATACACTAAATTTGCAGAAAGAGAGATAATAAATGGCATTCTTCTAGTTTATCCCATTCAAGACGCCTTACTGCAAAAAAAAAAAAAGAATATTTATAGACGCATGTTTTAAACGTAAACGCTCTTGACGGAATTCCGTCTGGTTGGGTCAAAAATTGGGAAATACAGACCTTCACCATAACCACATCCTAAACAGTTAGGAGCCCGACGTTTCAATAGGTCGAGCTAAATAGGTTGAAAGGCATTTAACCATCGGCGTATGTATCGACAAGCGGCATCCTCCTTTTTCAGTAACGGTCTCCTTTTTATTTACTATCAACTCAAACATGCAGACTTCGGTGTTTGATTATGCTCGTGCTAACTACTTCCTACTGTACATGCATCTGAACGATATATTGACTGGGACCCTGTTTTTAAAAGTTGTGACGTTGACTGTGCCGTATCTCAGCTGACAGATATTATGAAGTCTGCTTTGGAGAGGTTTAAACCGGTGAAGTATACTATCCGAGGTGCATTTCTCTGGTTGTTCTGACACACATTTGGAAGGTCTCCCTGTGTCGATACTCACTGACCCCTTTGCACTGCCGAAGGAAATTCTCCCAACTCTGCCTCCTTCACAAAATTTATTTTCACCGCTTAGACATCAAGAACTCTCAGCTGTCCACCCCAGAAAGAATATCATCTCGCCTCAATAACTCCTGTGCTATCAAACGAATTTTCAGTAAGACCAATGCCTTTAATAAATTATTTCTTCCTCTCGCCATTTTCGCATGGAACCAGTTGCCATCATCTATAGTTACCATTAACGACTCTACTGCGTTCCTAAGTGCTCTTTAAACCCATCTTATGTGAGTGCTATTTTGCTGTTTTATAGTTCGTATAACTTTTTAATACACTTCTTTTTTCTTTCTTTGTATTATTCTACACTAGTGCGTTTTTCTATTGTTTATTGTTAATAAAATGCCCTCCCCCTTATGTATTGCCTTAACTGGGCCTTTAAGGTGAAATAAATTAAATGAAATGATCTCTGGCGGGCACTGACATTGATATCGCATTATCACAAGATATATTGATCGTGTGGCTTGCACAAATGGTACCCTTTATTCCAGGAGCATCGCCCTATGATGAAGCGAATCATTAAAAGACAAACGCTTATTGCACGACTCCACTGATTCTGACCTGAGGCGTGGTCCTGACGGACTTTGAGAACATGTTAGGTAGAGCAGGCCATTCAGTGCAACTGAGGCTATAACTCTGAAGGGTCTGACCGGTCACGTCTCTGACTCTGAGTGTCTGCAATTCATTTTCATTTTCTAAGCACTTCTCCTCTATAGTAAAGAGCAATGTTCCCCAGTTTAACAACACAACCTCTTGTCCTGAAAATCTTCCTCTTATGTCCATTCCTGTATTGACAATTGATTAATTTCGGCAGTAAAAACGTCCCAAAAATAATGTGGGGGGATTCCTGATGCAGTAAATGTTTAACATATCCTTAAAGACAAATGCATTTCCAGCGTCGTGGGAAAATGCTGTGGATGTGCCTGTGCACAAGTCTGGAAGCTCTTCGTGTGTCAATACTCACAGACCAATTGCTCTGCTCTCTGCTTTTTCCGAGGTTTTTGAGAAAGTTATTTTAAGCATCTGAGGTTTCATTTTAGACCAATGCCCAGTCCAAATCAGCACGGTTTTTGTCGTGGATGATCAGTTGAGGCTAACTTTGTAACCTTATTGGAGTTCGCAAGGCCTATATTTGGCCCTGGGGAAGGATTAATGTTGCTTATTATGACTGTTCTGAAGCGTTTGACGTCGAAGATCACAATATATTGTTGACGAAACTATTTATTATGGGTCTTTCTTCGGATCTTTGTGACTGGTTTGACATCTACATTTGCGATCGCTCAAATATTATGTTCTATTTGGAATGCAAATCATGTCAATATATGATATATTTTGGAGTACCACAAAGATCAAATCTTTGATTTTTTTTATATTTTAGTAAATAACATTGCAACTTGTTTAGTAACTGGTGGATGCTGCAGTTCGCTGACGACGTGAAAACCTATTGTAGTATCCGCACGCCTGTTGACTGTAAACTGTTACAAAACGATGTGCATGCGATTCGCCTGTGGTGATGTAAAACTCGCAGCTTTTGAGCCCCACCAAAGCTAACGTTCTCTCTTTCTCCCGTAAGGCAAATATTATTGTTCATCCTTATAAAGTGCAGTACTCAGACATTTTAAGCTTGCTTGCCTTGATGCTCCCTCGCGTGTCCAAGCTTTTTTTTTTTTTTTGGCACGAACTTTTTGAAGTGTCGGCCGCTGTCATGAAGATCTGATGCGCGGTGTTAAGGTAAATGACATCTTAAAAAAATGCAGGGCATGGCAATTTGCGAAAATCTGATTGTCTCTTTGCAGCCAGTGAAATTGGTGAATTATCCGATAAGAACACCAAGGAAAAAGTCATGACGCAAAAAGCACGAACATGACAAGCCATGCACTGGGCTTCTTTTGCTGTTGCAGTGGAACACATTCGCCTAAAAAAAATGTTCATGTCTCATGAGAACTGTAAGACGCGTTTAACATTAAAGAAAAAAACTAAAGAATGACGTTGAGTCAACCAAGTAATACTTTTATTCAAAAGGTCGTTGCCACTCTTCAAAATGGAGAGCAACAAACATCAGCACATAGAAACATAGAACATTGCGATCCATGGACTGAGCAGTCAGGGTAGAGGTTTCGGTGTTTATTTCTGGTGGCATTGAAGAAATTCGCTGCGTCTTGGCAACCAATTATTGTTCATATGGCCATGTTCAACCTGTGGAAAACATAAATTCTCAAACTATCAATTACAAATGATTCTTTTTGCTAGACATTAAGCAAATGATTTTCCTCTGTTTTTGATGGTATTCGCTATTCAGTGGTCAGTTTCACGTCAAATATGCAGTTGAACCGCGTTGTATAAACTCTTTCATGTCGCATTTTATAAAGGGTAGTAATTTTAAGCTCGTGAAGAGGTTCAAGCCTGCTATATTCAGTGATCTATTGCAAAGCATGGCAAAGAAAGGCACTGCCCAGTGTAGAATGGAATCTATCAGATCGGGTAATGCTGAACATAGCTCTCTTTTATAAAATGTAAAGTAAAAAAAGTTCATTCCAATTAGTGTAGCAAAAAAAAATGCATATCAAAGCCTGAACTCAGTAGGGGATATGAATCATATATAAATAAAAGGATTCGTCCCGTTCGTTTAAACTAAATCGAGTAAGCCTACTAATGTCTTCTCCTCGCATGTTCATGAATTGTAGATACGTGGGCAAAGGGAAAATAGAAATCATAATTCTGATCATAATTAGCCTTGCCTTTGAAATGTGGTTCAACCTTTACCCAACCAGCTCATTCTTAATATTCTTAATATAAAAAAAACTGGACATGTTTCTATTCGTCTTGTTCATAATTGCTCCTGGGTATAGACGCACGTGAATAATGCGTCGTATTCGAGATTCAACTGTACGCTGCAATGTAAGGTCAATAAAAACACTCCACATGTTTTGTGTCCGGTTGATTTATTAATTTATATTATTTATTCGCTCATCTAAAACAAAATGAAGCATTCTAAAATAAGGAAGACATATTGAATTGAAATAGAAACAGTTATAGAAGCAGTTATAGAAATAACAAAACAGAAAGCCTTTTGAATTATAGGCAGCTACCATAAAAATTGCCACACCACGAAATACACAAGAGCAGATTGAAGCACTACGAGGTCGATGAATAATAGAACATATTGCTAGGTACAATGCTAACACAGAAAGCAGCCGTTTGTTTCATTGCCGTGCAATTTTAGGAAACAATTAGTTCTAACTCATGAAGTCACTGTCGTCAAATAACTGCGCTGCACGAAAACGAATACGTCATGCTGGTATTGACTGACGATTATTAGTTTTAGATACACCATGGCTCAAACATTCACAACACTGTTATATTTGAACTGCTGCGAAACCGACTACCTTGACTGTAGATATTAAACCTTGAACTCTACGAAGGTACCTTCACTCACAATTTATACCAAGAATACCGCTGAGCAGCGTCGTAATCACGGACGTCCCAAGAATCTTGTTCAAAATATTGAACATGCTACAGACAATATTTCCCAAAATGGACCCCAGATTGGCGTCGTTCAGCTTGCCCAACATACACTGCAAAACAAGGATTTTGCCATTTACAAACGCTGCACGTAAAATAATAAAAATGCTCGAAGCTCGTAATGTCTTAACATATTTGGCTGGCCGTTAAATTAAGAAAAAGATGCATTTCATTCGCGCTTATACTTCACGGCCCTTACGAGTTAGCACGAACTTTACTTTTAGTGATTTTACACAAGTTACTCCTATAGGCTTGCGTGAAATGCCAGCCTATATAAGCGTTGTGCATCCTATTGTTGCGACAGTAGCAAATACGAAAGCCTAACTAATTGTATACAAGGCAAGAACCCTGAACATCATAAGTCGCGTCCAGCGTTTCTTCGTCTGTCAGTTACCATATTCTTGAACCAGCTTCGCTAATTAGCAGCCATTAGTATACGAACAGTTTCAATACAAATATATATGGGGTGTTTAAATAAAATGAGAAACCTCTACAGGTGTATTCTAATGTGTTTTTCTCGCTCGTTCTGGAAAACGTTTCAAACTACGCACTCACCAGGATAAAATTAAAAAGAATCTCCACGAGACCTACCTGCAAAGTAAGATAAATACACAGAGTGTAATTAATGCTAATTTATTGTTGATTGAAGAGATTACAAATTAATGGCGATGTATCTACTTACAGTCACAAGTTGCCCTTGGTCGCAAACTTGCAACTGCGTCCCGAAACACTGAAAAAGTAAAAAGAATGAATAAGAAAACAAAGTGGTGGTTCTCGGGCTGGTTCTATCACTACTAGTTTTCATTCTTAAATACGAATTGTAAAAAGCACAGGACTTTAACTCTGAAGAAAAAAAATGCTTAAATAATAGCAAGGTCCCTGCCCAATGAGGGTGGGAACCCCTTTGCCTTACATCAAGCGTCCACACCATGTAGTTTGTCTTTTTTGCGTCATTCGGAGATCATTTAAAAACTGTGCACAAATGTCTCAATAGTATCTTAGGAAGGAAATTAATTTCTTCTTATTTGTTGGCGTTTTCTAATGGGTATACACTGCTATCTTAATGGGCGAGCCGAGGGGGGGGGGGGGTGATTCAGAAGTTTTTGCAAAGTAAAGCGAAGTGCGTTGCTGTTCTGGTTTGTGCAGATTGTGGAAAAGGCGGGCAAGATATTGACACTGTATGCACCAGGCCCAATGGCAACATAGCCTGAAGACAAAAAAGAGAAGATACAAAGATATTTTCACAACCAAAGGTCTATTCAGTCTATACATCGTTTCACTTTAAGTGCGACCGCGACCATTTCACTGATTTGAAGTGCCAATCAAGCTGCGCGAAATGTTCATCATCACAGTTCATGTTGTCATTATGAATATGCTATCGCCGAACGAACCAATCATGCGTATACAAAAGCGCAGGACCGCGGTGAATTCACTATGCGCGAGTGATATAGCCACTGAGGGCAAACACACAAAGTTGATGAGCTGTGACAATGCACTTTTGGTGCTACTTCTTTCACTTTATCGGCTCGTAGCATCGGCTGAGCTCGGGCTTAGAGTGAAACCGAGAATAATTAAAGCTGCTCATGTAAAAATTTTAATGCATTGTTTGCACTGTAATCCACGTGTCACGGTAGGACTAATTACAATCGGGGCACACGATAAAGACGCATTTAAATGTCCTCATGCCTCAACCTCACGGCTTTTAGAGGGATCGCTAAAGTTTAGACTGAGAGCAGGTGCAATTTAACACCATATAAAACTACGGGACTTCGCTACTGCATGGCAACGAACATTGCTAGAATCTTTAAATATCGCTTCGCTTACGAATAAATAACGAAAATCTCATCGTTATAAAAACGGTTTATGCACAATGGCGGACTTGCAATATCATTCATTACAACTGCATTCAACGTTTGCCGGTCATAGGATATTATGGCTGACTAACATTAACTTACTAAATATCTCAAACTTTAAAAACAAATGCGAAGGTAGACAGAGACCAATAAAACGTTTTTAGTTCTAAAAAATATTTCCACAAGGTTCTTGTTTGCAGCGAAATTTTATTTTCATGCAAATACTGTGCTGATTAGCATATTCCCTATATGTAGCCTACTGTGAAAATGTTTACATTGTAATTTCGTATCAATGCTTTAGGTTGTAATATTCGGGATTTTAATTTGTATTCCAGTTTTAAGCGATATTTTGTAGTAACGAATCGCAACGTATCATCCGAGTTGTCATATGTTTTGTTGTGTCGGAGAAGAGTTGTGTGACTAAGGGTATTGTATATTGAGTGCTTTTTTATATCATAAATATCGCAAATGCTGTTACAGATATCCGTTCGAATATATATGCAATATGTACTTAATTTTGTTTATCGCATGTTCTATACCTATTCTATTTGCTGCCAATTAACTTGCCCCTTTTGCTTCGATTTCTTTGATAGAGATGTTGTGTACAATATTATGTGATTGTCATCAGCAACTGAAATTTAGTTGGCATGGGTTCTGTCAAGTATCACATCCTTATATCTGCTCCCCTACCAGTTGAACCAGGGAAACAAATAGAAAACCGCGCAAGCACAATAGGCCACATATGAGGGTATTCGTGTTTGCTCTCCCACGAAGTGAGCAGTGATGTAGAAATGATAATTATGGGCGTACCTCCCCGACCCCAAGGACGCTCGGAAGATTCAAATTAAGGGGATCTTCGCACAGTGTTGTCTGATCCAAGTCGGTCAGGCTGCAAGTCGTCCCCAGCAGGCTTGCAAGAAGACCGCAGAGTCCACTGATCAGATCCTTTCCTACGCCTGCAAGGATGCAAGTGGGCGCCATGTGTAGGAGAAACAAATGTGTTCACACATTATTGAAAAACAAAAACCTTGAAAAACTTATGACCTGTACGACCTATACCTCAAAATACCGCATGACACCCCTACGTGATATACAATAATACAAGCATTTTCTCAGCTGAAAGCACACGAATCATTGTCATGTTCGACCGTAGTTGTGTGCCATACTTTACCTGTCAGGTTGCATACAAATGACTTTTTTTTCACTAGACCTTAATAAATTTTCAAATAGCAATATTTTCACCTAAATGGACGTGGCTTAAAGCCTCCGTCGATATTGTTTTATGCTTATAACACGTGAACAAAATATGGATGATTATCTCGAACCACTTAAAACTATAAAATCTGCTGATAGAACGAATTAATTTGCAGCCTTTTTCATATGGGTACTTTATATAAAAGTATGGCATATGTGTAGCATGGGAGAACATATTGTGTTTAGAAGTGCATTATAATATGACGAGTTTGTTACTGATTGGGTTGGAATGAAGGCTTGCCGAACACGGATGGAGCGAGACAGCACTGTTCTGAATGACATCCATATATAAGCGCGTTCAAGATAAAGAGATAAAGAGAGAGAGAGAATAAACTTCATAACAGAACTCAAGCCTGAGTCGTCGTTAATCTTCATCGGTGGACAAGGATGCGCTCTCCTCGTCCTTCGTGGGGTCGGTGGTTTGGCGTCCGAGGATGGAGTTATTTTTTCAATGTGGGCTACAATTGGTGGGGCCACAGGGTGGCTTGAAGATCCTTCGGGGGAGCAACCCCGCTTGCCCAGGAATAGGGGGCTGAGGAGGGAAGAAAGGAGGAAGAAAGACTGATAAGGAAGGTTGAGGCCCTGGGGCAAGGCCAGTGTGTCTGTTCATTGGAGGTGTAGCACGTTCGATGAAGTGGATATAGTCCTCCGAAGAAAGAGAGAGGGTTTGTGCTAGCCGGATGATCGAGGCTTCCTGTCAGGGGTGGGAAGGGAAGGGGAGGGGAGCTTGCACCGCTGTGACCTGTAGTTGGCCATGTGTGGCATTTCGTTTCTTGTGATGTTCTAAGCGCTCCTCGGCGGGAGGGTATGGTTCCGGCCAGGGTGTCGGGGGGTCCGGAGGTTCGCCGTCGCGGGCGAGAGCGTGTGCTCGCTCATTTCTTTGAATGCCTTGGTGGCCAGGGATTCATTCTAGATGATCTGTAAGTGGCGGATCGTCTCGCATGCATGCTTGGAGGGAAGTGTGGATGTGCGTAGTCAGTGCTCGCGCCTCGAAGCTGCGGAGAACTGTTGAAGATGGGTTCTTTTCAAAAGTCAGAGGCATCCAGTGCCAAATGACACAAGCTTTAAAATGGCTGCGTTAGTGGCGGTGATGAAAAAATAGTATTTAAATGAATGAAAGGAAAACTCTAACCAAAAAATTTATACGGAGCCTAACGTCTCAAGGCCAGTTCGGCCCCTTGATCTCATGTGACTGTTCTTGTGCTTGTCGACGTCTGGTAAATTGCCCGGTGTTGTAGCTTCTTTAAAGCGGCCGTTGTATCTGCACGTGCTTTAGGGTTCGTAGCGCCTCGCGTGACGCACCGCAAACCGGGCACGTAGGCGCTTGGCAGTGTCCCAGCTGACCGGTTGACGTTATTTTCGGTGTTCTGGATGTACCAGGACTCTAATAAAAGGCGTCTTCGCCAGTTTCTTTCCGTACCAAAAATAGAGCAGTTGTTGAATCCTATGGTGTGACCCTCTTTTTGGATGTGTTCTGCCAGCGCACTACCCTGCACGTTATTCTTTTTGACGTCATACTGATGCTGGCGTAGACGTTCTGGGAAGTTTTTTTGTTTCCCTAACGTAGGAGGCGGCGCAGTCACCACAGGGAATCCTGTAGACGAGTTCCTGAGCCTTTTCTTTAAGTGGATGATCTTTTGGAAGCGAGAAGAGGCGTCCAATGGTGGACACCGGTTTATGTGTCACACTGACGCCGTATTTTTGTAAAACGCGTGCGAGAGGCTCGCTTGGGCCCTTGATGTACGGGACGCATACGCGGTTGGGTGGAGGAGGGGCGTCTTCTGTTTTATGCTGTCTAAGTGTTTTTGTACACGTTGCTCAGACACCTGGCAGGATAGCCATTCAGTTTCAGGTAGTCTTTGATCGTTGTGACCTCCCTATTGAAAATTCTTATTTGTATAAGAAATGTCCGTGTCCAATAAACACATATGAATCATACAAGATATATAAGAACATATAGGAACCACATAAGAATCCTATAAGAGCTATATAAGAACTATATAAGGTATAAAGAACATACAAGCACCATATAAGAGACTTGTGAGCAGTTTCTTATAAGTTTCTTATATTGTTCTTATATATCTTATATAAGTTCTTATATCTTATAAAGTTCTTATATAGTTCTTATTTGGTTCTTATAGGTTCTTATATATCTTGTATAATTCATATGTGTTTATTGGACACAAGACATTTCTCATGCAAATGACTTTTTTTCACTAGGGCTCTTTCTTAAGAACCTCTTCAGCGGAGCAGACAGTAATTGCTCGCCTGAAGAGTGCGGAAGCCACAGAAGATTTGTGCGTTGCAAGGTGGTAGGAAGAGAAGTTCAAGTATCGGATGTGTGTGTCGGCTTTCTGTAAACTTCGAATGTCAAACGGTTGGACTTTCTCTTCGTGAGCACGTCCAAGAATGAAAGAGAACCGTCAGACTCCAGCTCAATTGTAAATTGTATCGTCGGTTTGATGGAGTTTAAGTGGTGGTGAAGGTTGTTGATCTCACTGGTTTTGACCAGGGAAACCAGGGAAACAAAAAACTTCCCGGAACGTCTACTCCAGCATCAGTATGATGTCAAAAAGAATAACGTGCAGGGTAGTGCGCTGGCAGAACACGCCCAAAAAGAGGGTCACACGATTGGATTCAACAACTGCTCTATTCTTGGCACGGAAAGAAACTGGCGAAGACGCCTTTTATTAGAGTCCTGGTACATTCAGAACACCAAATATAACGTCAACCGGTCAGCTGGGACACTGCCAAGCGCCTACGTGTCCGGTTTGCGGTGCGTCACGCGAGGCGCTATGAACCCTAAAGCACGTGCAGACACAACGGCCGCTTTAAAGAAGCCAACAACACCGGGCGATTTGCAAGACGACGACAAGGACAAGAACAGTCACCCGTGATCAAGGGGCCGAGCTGGCCTTGAAACATCGGGCTCCGTATCAATTTTTTGGTTAGAGTTTTCCTTTCATTCATTGTCATTCCAAACCAGGTGGATGTCCACCGAAAGGTTTACGTTTAATAGTAAAAATAGTATCTGCTAAATCATGCACCGCCAACTTCATCTATCAAAGCTCAAAGCTTTAAAATATCTCCCGGATATTTTTACTATAAATTCTATTCAGGCTACAAAATGAACAGAACGCTTACAAAAACTTTATTCGAGATGTATTTTATCTTACATTATTTCAGTGAGTGTTGTCGTTTGTATTCCTCTGCACACCTTCTATTTGTTGATACGTAGATACAGATTAAGGGAAACATTGTGTCGTGAATACATTCTCAAAACCGCTGCAGCCTTCAACTCTTGCTGACAGTTTTACTACTATTATTTTATTATTGTCACAGGCCTACTTTCGTGTCTACTCGCGATATATTTTGCTAAGTGGTAATTTATTAACATTACAATTAAAAAACTATTGTTGACATCAAGAAAGTGTAGTTACGAAGCAGAACAGCGTATTAGATATATTTGTTTTACGTAAGATTAAAGGATTATTCCACCATGAAATGGTTATGACATTTATTAAATTTTTAAATGTATATATTACGACATTAATAGTAGAAAACATGGAAATGACTGAACCGTGCTGATCGATTGGAATTATTGTTACGAAGCATCCGACTCGATCGGCACGGTTCGTTCTCCTTCCCATTTTTTTTATTATTTCGTGTTCAGATGTCATGCATGATGATGAAAATTCCACATTATGGCAGATAATAAATTTCAATACCATGTAATTGAGAAAATGTCTACGAAGGAAATTGCACAGCCGAAGCGTTCAATTCATAGATATCGAGAGGAATTTACATGCTGACGTCGGTGAGCTCACGCTCACACACACACTCACGCACACGCACTCACACGCACACACACACAAACACACGCACGCACGCGAGCGCACACACACACACACACACACACACACACACACACACGTATATATATATATATATATAGTTTTTTTTTAATGTACAGATTTGTTTAAAAAAAAAAACCCAAGGTTACACTTATGCGGTTTGTGTAGGTCAGTTATACTAAGGCCCCTGTATACAGAAAGGTAGCGCAATTCCTCCTCTCCCCTCGTTTTCCTCCTTTCCATCGACGGCAATCATCCTCGCCCACTGTCCGCGCCACGCCCCCCGCCGCCATGTCTGAGCGGGGCCCGCAAGGCGCGCGCCTGTGTGCAGGGCACAACCGGGTGCCGGGCCGTTCATGTTATTGGATACGGCGGATTAGATTTTTTTTTTTCAAATATAAAGAGAGTTTTGTTTTCTAACATGAAGAAACTAGCGTTTGTGCACCTTTATTGGAGTTATAAAGTACGGGAAGACGTCTCTATCGGCAAATGTAATAGCACGAGCAGAGTTGGAATCGCTCGGGCGTGAAGACAAGCTTTCTCCAATTCCGCTAAACGCAAACGATTAAAAAGAAAAAGCAGTTGAGTTTTTTGGAACATTGGCATGCACTGGGAAAATATATTTCGTTTACCAGTTAATTGCAGCAAAAACTGAGAGCAGGCACACGATAGAATGCACCCTCCCTGCGTCTAAATAGAGTTTCATGGGCAAGGACTGCGTTGCTAGCGAGAGCTCGTGCCGTCGCTTTGAGCATGAATTGGACACGCGACCGCAAGGCTCGCAATCCTTAGCGTACGCTCTACTAAAACGTTTTAGTATCTTGAACGAAGTGCATTTGGAGAATCGGCATCGCTGGAGTTAGGCAAATAAATGACACCACTGTGCATCGTGTAAAACAGGACGTTTCGGTAATGTTTAGCATCACCGATCGTTTTGTCAATCCAGCAGCTTGGTTTACTTCATACACATTTTATAAGCGTCTAATACTACCTGCAACTGTGCACATGCGCGCGGAGGAATATGCGACGTCTGCTGTTTACGTGCCTCGTGCATAAAACTATCCGTCGAATAATCAAATACACTCACTTGTATCCCCTCCGTTAAAATGAAAAATAGCGTGTGCTCGGTTGCCTTGCCAGCACTTTTCTCATTTATCACATATTTTGACGTTCTCACGCTCAAGGTACACCCTTGAGCTCACTCTCAAAGCGCATAAGCTTTACCGCACACCCGCGGGCGTACCTTACTGCGTGAGTTGCAAAACGAAGACAGAGGGATCCTTCAGCAAAGCCTTTTAAATACAAGAGAAATTTTTTTTATTGTCAATAATTGATTTTTTAATAATCACAAAAGACAGATCACATACAAACATGAAGACAAGAAAATATTTATAGCTACAAGGCAAAATATTGCACATTCGGAAGAGGCCGGTGTGAAAAAATGGAAGGATCTGCATATGGCTTGAGTTTCTTGAGGCCAGTCTTTGCCAAGATCACTGGCACAAACTGATCGTTCGTGAAGTGATCCTTAAAAATAAATGCAGCATCGCATATTTTTAGTTGCCATTTGTGAAGCACCGATCGCGGAAATATGTTGCACAAACAAAATCGCGAGGTGCTCGGTCGTTGGTGATTCTCCTTTCACTGACGCAAGATGCACGCGGTAACACTACAACCCTTTTTATTTTAGTGGCACCCTAGTCTCTCACGCATCGTTCTCAACTCGGCCGACTCAATGCAAGTGAGCTAAGAGTGAGCGAGTCAGTTTCTATGATCAAATACGCGCAAAAAGACGTGTCTAAGTCCTTCGTGCCGGTAATATAGTTCCGTGTTTCTCTCGTCTCATGATCGTACTACGCGATCTTCATCGGCGAGACCGAAAAAGACAGGTAATACGATTAAGTGTTTGACAATGACTTACCTCGCCAAGTCTCCCTCGGAGGCACTCGAAACTTTTTCGACCGATCCGGTGGAGCCATTGTCTTCGCCGTTGAAGATTTTTCTTTCCCGTCGGGACGGCAAAAATGTTTCTTTCCCTTCGCAATGCTGTTTGTGCAATCTACAGCGCAGCATGGTGGCATCACGTTGCCGCCGAGGTTGTGGTAAAATATAAAAAAGCCTACGGCCGGGCCGCGAACAACTGAGCGGCCGTTACGCCTGGCCCAGTGATGGCGTTGGTTTCGAGCAGACGACCGAATCGCGCGGGATCATGGGAAGACAACGGTCACGTGTCGCGCCAGATCCAATTGAATCGAGGGGAAAGAGAACTTTTGAGAGAGAAAGGGAATCGGCGAGGAGAAATTTCTCTTCCCCATTTCAGACAATGGTTTGCGCTACCTTTCAGTATACAGGGGCCTTAAGTTATACGGCCAGGGGGAGATTATGTGGGCGGATAATGTTTGCAATAAGTCGGCTGGTTAATTATAATTCATTAATTAAATTTTAATTAGTAAAAATAAACATATGGTCCCAATTATAAACTTACCGAGCGCCATGGATAAATCAACTTTTTTTGGAACGACTTGAAGCTCGTGGGAAACTCGGGGGCGCACCAAAGACACCACTCGTGCCGCAGGCGCAAAGCTAGCAGTGGCGGAACGCGATAATAATTTAATCATCCGCGTTTTGCCACTGCTAGCTTTGCGCTTGCTTCACAATTGGTAACTTTGGCGCGCCCCCGAGTTTCCCATGAGTTCCAAGTCGTTCTAAAAAGTGTTAATTTCGTAGTTTTCGATGACGCTCAGTAAGATTCTAATTGGAAATTTATGTCTATTTTCATAAATAAAAAAACGTTAATTAAAGTATTATAACTAAATAGCCGACTTATCGCCGACTTATCGCAAAGATCAGCCACCTACGTAATGTCCCCATGGACATATAACTCACCTGTACAAACTGCATAACTGTAACTTTCACGGCTTTTGTTTTAACCAAATGTGTAAAGTTTAAAAAAAAAACATCCTGTATATCTATATATATATATAGGGTGGTTCAAGTCACCAGGCTCGATCTAAAATGGACCGTAAAAATCGACGCCTGCACGTAGCCATCTAAACTTTTCGTCAAAGGTGTATTTCACATGTCGGTTTTTTCTTGTAAAATGACGAAACGTAGTTCTCTTTTAGTAAAAAAAAAAAGGCCAAGAAACTTGCAAAGGTCTACGGCAAGCGGTGACCCAGACGACCAAGTCCAGTAGCGGGGTGTGTTTGGCGCACGTATTGATACGGAAGATATACGGAAGAAAGCGCCCTTGAGACGGTTGTTGGAGTTTTTAACACACATTTTTCGTAAAGTTGGTCGACGTGGTGTGTCAATATTTCGTCAAATGTAACCAGTCTCGAAAAAGGTCTGTCTCAGGCCGAAACGTCAACCAACTTTACAAATAATATGTTTTAAAAAGACCAACTTTACGAATAATATGTTTTAAAAACTCCAACAACCGTCTCAAGTGTGTTTTCTTCCGTATATACTTTTCGTCATCGTGCGCTACGTTTTTTTTTTCTCTCTCTCTATTTATATATATATATATAGGTGAGGCAGAGTAGTTTGAGAACAATGGACCGGGAAAATGTATTAAGTCAGAGATCCGTGCTTGCGGAGTTGCTATGCTAGGAGTTTATTGTATGTATTACGACAGTTTCGCCGAGAGGCTCGGCTTCGTCGGTAGATGGCATACATCATACATGTGAGGATATCAAACTGCGCAGAGCAGTAAGCGGCCAATAGGGCGAGAAGGACGTGACGTCAGGAAGAATAAAAGTAAAAGGACATATGAAAAAAAGCAAACATATTAAAACAAAATCAAACGACCAGTAAAAAAAAAAAATATTTGATTTGAGCGCGCTTCCACGGTAGGGCGACGGGTTTCAAAGCTAAAGAGGCGTATATGAGATCTCCGACACTGCGGTGGGTACAATAGGTCATAAACGGACGGCAGAGGCTCTGGAACGACATCTTCGGTACTAATTGCCCGTAAGGCTAAGCCGATGCGGGCGTCCGCTCTCCGCGACGGTCACCCCGCCTCCCCTCAAGCGCCGCACGCTGCGGAAGAGAGGGGAGAGAGGAGCAAGGAGGCAGATCGATGGGCAAGAGGGCGCAGGGGAGGGGGAAGGGGGGGAATCGCCACCGGATAGTTGTAAAGACGTCGTCGTACCGGACAGTGAATTAAAAATACAAATTGAAAAGATAAAACATTAAAATAAAAATTAAAATAAATACAGATGCCTAGGGTCAAGACCGAGTAACGTTGAGTGCAGCAGGACAGCATGGTGCGGAAGGCACAGATTTGCATCGCCTTTCAATGAAAAAAATATAATGTTAACGGATCTCGCATATGAGTGGGTAAAATAAAGAAAAAGGAAGCAGCGGGTACAGAAGCGCGTGTGGAAGGCTCACTGCTTCGTACACACACACACATACATACACACACACGCAAAATAATGGACCAATTCGAACTGCAAATACAGTGCCCCTGGGTCAGGGTGAGTATTGGTGTTCCCTGTTAATTCTTAGACAACGTTTTAATCGCTGCAAGTGTTCCTGGATTTTCATTTATTCCTCTATCGATCGTGTTCAGTCGGTATATGAGATACGATTCGCGCTGCTCCCGTTCGCGGTCTGACTTAAATCCGTTTTCAAGGATCGTTACCGAAAGTTTCTCGAACGAATGATATGGGAGGCTAAGGTGTTTTGAAAGAGGTAGGCTTGGGAGCAATTTTGAATGAGATTCGTGATTATTAAAGAGTTTCCTGAATGCTGTCTTTGTTTGCCCTATATACTGCATTTTGCAGACACTGCACTCAAACAAATAAACCACATTTGAAGAGTCACACGTCAGGTTCCCTCGAATTTTTAAGGAGAATTGCGATTGTGTGCTGCTAGCGCTGCTAGTATGTTGCATTTGTTTGCAGGCCAGACATCCCGGTTTCGTGCACGGCTTGCATTTGTCATTTGACAATGACGAATTCAGTCGAGAGTTTACAAGTGAGTCTTTTAGGTTATGGGATCGTCTGTAGACCACACCGGGGGCTGACGGAAACGCACGTTTAAGACATTCGCTTTGTTCTAGAATATTATAGTGCCGTCTCAGTATACCGTTTACATTAGGAAAGTTCGTGTACGTAAGTTAGGCATAGATTCGTGCGTTGTAGGTCGGGTTTGGGGGGGGGGGGGGGGGGGGCGGGGGCGGTTCGCAATTAAGTCCTCGCGGTTCAATTGTTTAGCTTTTTGAATTGCGTCGTCAATTACACGTAATGGATATTTTTGTTTTCCCAGCATGTCTATAGGTTCTGGGCACTCGCATCAAAATCTTCCTCTTTCGTGCGAATTTGTTTGAAAAGGTGGACTTGGCTGTAGGGGACGCTGTTTTTACAATGGCGAGGGTGGTCGCTCTGGTAACGAAGGTAATGTTGTCGATCTGTCGGTTTACGGTAGAGAATTGTGACGAGTTTACCTATTTCAATTTTTACAGTTACATGTAAGAAGTTAATATCCGTTTGAGAGTAGGCGTAAGTTAAATGAATGTTCGGGTGTACAGAATTCTAGCTGTCTATGAAATCCAGCAGTTCCTCCTCGCTGTGTGTCCAAATAAGAAAGATATCGTCTATGTATCTCTTGTAGAAAGTTGGCATTAGGGGGAGAATTAAGAAAGAAATTTGGACTCTAGCTTTCCCATAAATAAGTTGGCATAACTTGGGGCCATCTTAGTGTCCATAGTGGTTCCCCTGACTTGCCTAAAATATTCATTATTAAATTCAAATGCATTAAGTTCTAAGACCAGCCTCATTAAACAGGCAATGACGTGACAATCCGGGGTATCTGGTTTCTCATTAAGTTCGCACATGTCAATTAGAGCAGCTATTCCGTCGTCGTGGGGAATGTTTGTGTATAGAGAAGAAACATCGAGAGTGACCAGATATGCTCCCTTAGGTACGCACATATCCGAGATTTCTCCTAGAAACTGGGTGGTGTCTTTGACATAGGAATTGAGAGCGTTTGATTTTGTTTCAATATGTTTTCTTTTTCATATGTCTTTTTACTTTTATTTTTTCTGACGTCACGTCCCTCTCGCCCCATTGGCCGCTTACTGCTCTGCGCAGTGTGATGTCCTCACATGTATGCCATCTCCTGACCTAAGCCGAGCCTCTCGGCGAAACTGTCGTAATACATACAATAAACTCCTGGCAAAGCAACTCCGGAAGTACGGATCTATATATATATACAGGGTGTTTTTTTTTTAAGCTTAACAGAATTTTTAAAAACAAACCATGAAAACTAGGTTAATTCGGTCTTCGCAGGTGAGTTATAAGGCCAGGGGGACATAGTATAGGGAACTAATCGTAACGATCAGTCGCTAATTAGTTAAAATTCGTTAATTAACTTTCTAATTAATGAAAATAGACATATAGTTCCAATTAGAAACTTGCTCAGCGTCATCGAAAACCACTAAATCAGTAATTTTCAGAAAGACTTTGAACGTGTGAGAAGCGTAGTAGTGCACGAAAGTTACCGCTCGTGGAGCAGGTACAAGGCTGGGGCTAGATAAGCGACGGAAAAATTGCGCGGGCGCCTTATCGCAACCGCTAGCTTTGTACGTGCTCCACGAGTGCTAACTTTAGTGCACTACTACGCATCTCACGCGCTCAAAGTCTTTCTGAAAATTACTGATTTAGTGGTTTTCGATGACGCTGAGCAAGTTTCTAATTGGAACTATATGTCCATTTGCATTAATTAAAAAGTTCATTAACAATTTTTAACTAATTAACCGACATGATCGTTACGATTAGCCTCCTATAATATGTCCCCCTGGCCGTATAACTCACCTGCACAGACCGCATTAATCTAGCTTTTATGGTTTTTAAAAAAAATTCTGTTAAGCTTAAAAAAAAACACCCTATATATATATATATATGCATATATTACCATTTTTTGCAACTTCATATACAGTAGAGTAAAGAAGATTTGATTGATCCGTTACCGAGATTGAGTCTCTCGAAAGCAAGCAGCAGACCCTGGAATATAAAATAGAGCTGGGACCCAACATTCAGGTCCGCGATGCCATCCAGAGCACACTGTTGACAAACAAAGCGTTTATGAGTGAACCCTACGCACTTGCGTTCTTAAACCTCTGTTTGTATTCAGCGAGACGTATGCGCATGCGTTAAAGATCGAGTGATTAGGGGTTAAACGAAAACAAATATATAGATTCCGAATGACCTCCAAGGAGGTTCGGACCCATGACCCCTCCAGTGTGAGCCCGATTTACAAGCCCAATGTTGTGAGCCTTTTTTTATTATCAAATGTACGGAAGAGGAGACCTATCAAGTCAGTTTAGAAATCTGTACAATACTTTGAACAGCATACTAAAACTAGCGCCTTTCGAGAAGGGGTTTCAAAACTTCAGTTCAATCGGTTCAGATTCCGGTTCGTGTTTCGCATGAACACAAACAGCTTGAGAAAATTGAAAAAAAAAAAAAAAATAATTCCGAACTTTTTTAGCATTAAGGTCAGCGGGTAGGACCGCCATGCTTGACCTCCAAATGCTACACAAACCTAATAACATTATCGTATTGCAAACGCCGCTCCATTCTTTTTAGAGACGTAAGAAAACGCATTCCTGGTTGTGTACCAAGATTCTGAGCTTGTGAAGCTGTAGTTATTAAATGCGGAAACATTTGTTTTGTGAACCAACACTGCGGAAGGTGCAAGTAGCACGAGTCGGTAGCTTTGAATTTTATGTTTACACAGATATATAGTATACTAAAAATAAACATTTAAATTTAAATTTTTAATCAAACAACAAAAGTCGTTGGTAAATTGCGGGAGTACCACCCGCGGGATAAAAAAAGTTAGATGAAAAAGTTCTGTAAATTAGTTATGATAAACATAAAATACTTTATCAAGGTCGGCGACATAATATTAATCGTATTACCATAACAGTGCCTATGTAGTTTGGGAAAGAATCGTTTCCGCAATACGAGACGGTACAAAAGGTATGCATTCGAATTTCAACTACACTTTGCGCAGTGTCTTTGCGAAAAATATTTTTATGTCCCATTACTTTTTTAAATATTTTACTGAATAATGATACAGCGTCCTAATGTTTTTAGACATTAAAATATTAGATGCCAGCTCTCAAGGGCGGACAAATCTGGCTATGAGGGCTCCATGTGATTCAGACGAATTGCACGCACGGAAAAACTGTTTTAAGTTTTTTGTGATGTTCAGTTCTTTTCCCTTTTACGTCTTCACCTCTCTATCAGGCTTGAAGTCGCCATGTTTAGATTTCTTTAGCTAAACCTAATTGCTTAAATATAATTTGATGATGCATAATTTTAGTATCGTTTGCTATGCGATCGATAGCTTCATCGCATGGTATCCTCTCTATACGCTCAAAGTTTAGTTACCACGTTTAAGGTTGTACAGCGGTACACGCTAAAAAACAAACCTGGTGTGTGTGCAAACTTATTCATTATAAACACGCTGGTTTAGCTGGTTTGACCGGGCCTTGAGATGAAATTAGATTTTAAATGTGCAAGGTCTGCGTGTAATTATACTAAAGCCATAAACGCCGTCATTCTGTTTTTTGCAAGACTTACCAAAACCACGTTTCCAATTAGGTCCACAGCGGCTTGCTGCAATTGGAAAGCAGACAAATTAAGACGATACACATCATCGATTATTAAACCTGTATTTGAGGTTCAGCAAAATTTGAGTACCTAATATAGACTTCGAGGTTTTTTTAGTTGTTTAAAAGTGACGAAAAACAATCCAGTGAAAGTTGCAAATGAAATAGCACATGCACGTTTTTTTTTATGGTAATTCATGAATGGGTATATCAATTGAATTTTGATTTGAGAAAAATTTTTTTGTTTTACCAACGCTATTTTTTTCTGATCTTAAAATATTTTAGGACTAGTAGTCTATTGGCTGTGTGAATATACCCACAGATTGTGCTCAACACCGCAATGGCAGACGAGTTTTTTAGTTGCTCATGCCTTGTAGGGCGTGTGTGTGACGCTAGTAGGCTTACTGGTGTTGCAGAATATAGTTTATTTCAAAGTTGTCACTCCAAAAAAATACATAGTATTTTATATTATGCCATTCGTGTTTCGCTTCCAACACCACTTAAATATAATATCACTTCACAATAAATGCTATATTACACGAAACAATACAGTACGACACCCATAACTTAGTTATACAGTTTAATTGTGAAACTTAAACGAGCTTGTTTGCTTTTTCTAGCACCGAGCTGTTTAGCATACTTTCGACACTAAACAAATATCTGGCGAACATTTCCAGAGAGTCATTTTTCCGTGGTGTATGACGGTCCACACATAAGAAAAACAAAAGAACTGCGAAAAGGTCAGTACTTTCATACGCTCATCTATGGTACTTGGTGTGACAGAACAGTCTTTTTTTCAATTATGCAGTCTGAGTTGCAAGCTCATTACAACTCAAACTGCATTGTTAAATATGTTTTGTTAAAGGAATTCAATAAAAAAATTTTAGCGCTGTATGTTTGTTTAATCACACTGTCCCTGCATAGGCGACCATTCTGCTCGTAAATATGCTTCCAGCTCCCGACGGAATTCGTATGGGCAAAAAATATCCCGAATCTTTAATTTTTTAGATAAAGCGTGATGACTTGTGTAAGGTGTGTTCTGAATAACGTGTAGCGTAAAACTTAAATAAGTAAAGAAACATAAAGCGAATCTTCCCATGCAATTTGAAGCGAGATGAATATTATAATGTCATGAACAATGAAATTCACATTTATTTATTCAGTTATTCCGTTTAAAAAAAAAAAACTATTCCTGTATTAGCACACACAAAAAAAGGCAATGCGGGAATTTATTATTACACCAATTTATTTAGTGATATTGTGGCGTCACGACAAGCACCTGCAGCCACTGCCATCCCCGACCTTTCTGGCTATGCCACACAGCTCTGCGACATTATGAGAAAGAACCGTGCTACTCTCACCAGACCAAGCGAAAGCATTCGAACCTACGTTTCTGAAGACCTAAGCACTGCGACACACGTTTCTGTTCGCCATGACGCGGTGCGTTCACCTGTCTAACCACCCTGTGACGTACCATTTAATATTCTTGAACAGAAAAGTAACTTTTCGTCCTAGATGTGAACGATTGACGAGACATTGTTTCACTAGACCGGCTTAAGGGCGCAAACCTGGAACTGAAACCTTCGAAACTTGCACGGGTGGACGCACCGCCACTGCTACCGACTTCTTCACATCCCCATCCGGCCATCCACCCAGCGCCACTCCCTAAACTTCATCATCGCTCCGTCTCCTGGGCACTTGAACATCGGAGACTCCTCAAGGGAGGGTGATAGGCAGCATCAATGGCGCTACGACAGGCATGCCACGAGCCACCGAGAGCAGTGTGTTCTCGTGCTACGCGAATATATATAAGATTGGCAGCATGCGCACCAGCAGTAAAAGCCAATGACTAGGCGCGCTCAGCATTATCACTAATTATGTCCTGCTTTTGTAAATACGTAAATACAGTTTTATATTGTACGTGAAAATCTTTTCCTTCCATAATATTATGTGAAGCGAACTGATACTGCAAACGTTGTCAGGAAAATGAGAACCGTCAGATATCACTGTAGAATTTTACTTACGCTGTTTGAAGTACAGAGGTCAGCAGTTGGACCTAAGCACTGAAAACAATTCATACAAGAAACTAGTTTATAAATTAGGACGTTTAATATTTGTTGTTTCATTGTTCATTCAAATAAAACACAAGGATATATATTTATGTTCCAACCGACTGGGAAAACTTGGTATCTTACTTTTAAAGGTGCCCATTTTAATATGGCTTTACTTATGATTCGCATTAAAATCGTGTGTACCTTTTGGAGACGTCGTCTTTAATTTGTAGTTCGCCAATACAAAATGTTTGGGAAAAACATTAGTTTAAATATATACAACATAGCTCAGTGGGGGCAATTTAATTTGCTTCTTCTGAGTAACGGAAGAGTCGGTACCCAACATTCGTGATAGACGAGAAGACCATCCCACGTGAAAGTGAAAGAAAAAAAATGAAAATATTCTAGTCACCTTTTTATTTGGAACCCAATGAAATGATGATGCAGCAAAATAAAATCACCTTAAGTGTTTTATAGTCCCATACTTAAAAGGAAACGAATTGCACGGTTCATAATATTTGCACTTCTTGCTCGTCTAATACGGAAATTTTAGCTGCGGAGCGATAATAAGCTTGGGAGCATTACAACAAAACATCGGGACACGTCACACTCTGCATTTCTCAAGCTGTCTGCAACTACTATTGACACACTTCACATTGAAATGCGTAAAATAAAGAACGTCAGATAGCACGCCAGGGAAACTCTAAACTTGGCACAACCTTGGCGATTCTAATGGTCGGAATTGAACCTAGTACGCTTTTACTCCGAGGTGTTAGTTAGTTACAAATATCTTTTTACGGTGTTGCCATCCTTTTCTCTGGCACGCCACGTAATTGGAGAAGTGCCACACTTGAGCCAGACGTGCTTTTATGAAAGGAGGAAGCAGCAGTGAAGACGAAATCGGGAACTTGTATGGTAATCAAGGCCCAAAGTTTCCAGACGACAGCCAAACTACCAACGGTGAAGCTACTTCTGTTTGGCAAATTAGGGCCAAGATACCCAGGCTCTTGACAAAAGAAGATCAAGCTTGGCTCAACTTTTGCTCCTTCGGGCTTTTTAACATTTTCTACATTTCCATACCAAAATAACCAACAAGTTTTGACCCAAAGAACTGTGCTACCTGGGCTACCTTACTGAAAACAATTATATGAATCTATATAAGAACTGTTATGAAATATCTAAAAACTAATATGCGACATATGAAACTAATGTGAATTTTCCAAAAACCGATATGTGACATATGAAACCGATATGAAATACCCAAAAACTGATATGCGGCGTGTGAGAACTGATATGCAGCATATGCCATCTGATATGCAGCATACAAGTTCATATGTGATTTAGATGATAACTTATATGACTTTCATGTCAGAATTTGCAATGTGTCCAATAAACGTGTCAGAAATACGTTCATATAATTTTTGTTTATTATACGACGTGCCGTGCGGGCAAGCAAACACGTGGCTGGTAACCTCAGTGGAGCGGCTTGATTTATTGGCTTTTAAATAAATACGGCATGGGGGTTTACTTTCTACTAAGAGATTCATCCCCTGAGCCGTTAAAAATACTTTCAAAGGTATGACATTACTGAAAATAAATCAACATGTTTAGAATATTATTTATTGCTTAGGTGGTCAGCTAGAAAATCCGTACCTTCAAAACTACCAGTATAAAAGGCGGAAACGCAGACCTAAGAAGCAGAAATCGTGTGGTGTGTTGTTGTATTGATGTTTGTTGTGCCGTGTATGTGCATTGCTCAATGTATATGTTCAGCTGATGCTAGTGGTATGCGTAATGTATCTACGCGGTGGCGTGAGAAAATGAAAATGTTTTTGTAGCACATGAATTGGGCGGTAGCTAGCGCCACCTAGCCTAGCTGAAACTGATATACGATATATGAAACTGATAGAAATAACAAGCACTGATATGAAAAAGCTGTCCAATAAACATATCAGAAATAAACTCATATAATCTTTTTCAGTAGGGTAGCGGGAGTAAAAAAAGTCACCAGAATCAAAAACTACTGTGGCATAATCATAGTGGAAACATTGTTTGTTGAAATTAATGTTTTTTTGACGTTGCTAGCAAAACGCTCAAACCTTTTTTCTCAGTAGATATTTCCTACCGTTATCCAGCTGTCATAAATTCTCCAACAATACGAAAGACCCACTGAACGAGGCAAATTCCGGCGGCGGCGCAGGATTCGCTTTGGATGAGCCCATATTCTTTCGTGTGAATAAATACACAAACCTGTGTTATATTATTTCTAAAAAATAAAGTGCTTCTGGCCAATACATGCTTAGCGCTCCCCAGTGTTGGCGGTAACACGTTACAAACAACGGCATTACAGGTAAAGCGTTATTTCTTTTAAAAAACGCAACAACATAATAGTTATATTTTAATGCAGTAACGTAAAACATACTTACATCACTAATTTCGCGAGACGGGCAATGTATACTTATGTTACATTTTGCATGTTCTTATCAAACCCAAAAAACAACAGTTGATTTTTTTGTGTTTTAGGCTTCAAATCATATATTCTTGCACTCACCCCATATATCTTTAGAATCACAACCGTAAAAAAGATAGGTAATTATGTTAAAGGAGTCATGAAACGCTTTTCCAACTTTTTCCGGTTTAGCTTTCCTCCTCAACTCATAAATCGCGCATTCCACCAAACAGCTCAAAAAGACGGAAAGGGGGGAGTCCCCTCTTGCTCGTAATCTCGTTTGTGTACGCGGGCACAGCCATTCTCCCCCTAGAAAATTAGCCCGTCGCTCAAAATTCAGACAAACGTTGCTTTCCCCACCCCGTTCACCCCGAAGCTGACAGTGCTGTGGAAGCTACGTGCTCGTTGGGCCAGCCACACTTTTGCCAGGTGATCACACTCTCTCGCGCATATCCACGCGCAGAGAATAAGGTCAGGTGATAAAAGGGAGGCGGCTGATTGGTCCGGCAAGCGCGTAGCTTCCACCACAATGTCAGCTTACGTGTGATGGGATTAAGTGAGGTCCGGTGCCGTGTGACGTGCGTTCGGGCCCGGTGACGCGCTGCGGGGGCCCCGTGACGCGCTGCGGGGTCCGCGGATGTATCACAGTAAAAAGGCAGAGAGCTTACGAAGGGAAGGAGGTACGAAATAGTCCGCTGTGTTTTCAAATTTTCGTACCGAAAGTCAGGCTTTTGACTTTCTACCTTTTTTTTTTTGGCCCACTGAACGATGTGCTATTAGTAGGATGCCAGTATAAATTGATTTATTCCAGCCCAAAATTTGTTTCATGGGCCCTTTAAGCGTCTGCATTAACATGATATTTCATGAAATATGGCGCTTATGCATACATTCAACCTCAAAAAAGTAAAATATTTTGGTTTACAAAAAAGAAGTAACTCGAAAGTAAAATTCGTCAGTTTTTATCAGTAATGGTAGCGGTAAAGTGCTCTTTTTAGTTTCAGTAACGAGGAGCGTATTTCGCTATGTTTTTGGTAATGCTTACAACACTGGGTTCGCTACTGCATAAACTGCCTCGGCAAATGGATCTTCCGGATTGTTGGAGACTGCGCCTTCATTCTTGATGCCCAAGGGCAATACTGAGCCTTGATTTTTGTTACTCCATTCGAGTAAGAGCATTTATCACGATTTGGAGCTGAATACCGATGTGCTTGTTGAACGTTTCACAAAATAGGTGCAATATTGTTGCGGATTGTCGCAACTCGATGTTTATATGCTGGCTAATTATTATGACTGTGCACCACGCAGTACCTTCATATAGTATTTTGCGACTGTCATCAACATATTATCGTAGAGCATTAGTCAATGTGGTATTTTTTGTTGTTGTAATATTATAGCGGTAATCACTGGAACATCAAAGGTTTGCTCTCTGAAAGGTGTTGATTCGCTGAGTCACAAAACATTACTTCGGTTGGGCTTGTCAATTGTAAAAAGCGCTATGTGGACAGTTTAAAGCAGTTCATAACTGAAGGAATCTGCTGCAAAAACTAATATTTAGAAACTTGTAGCAAATCGCGCTGATAAAAGCCTGGAGATGTAATAACTACGGACCCGAACAATAAAGATATATCACGAAAAAAAATGTTAAAACAATATTCGATATGAGTTAGGTGCTTTGACAAGCCGATATGGTGGTAGACGAATACCTTCCCCAGGCCAAGGATATTTGAGAAGGTAAAGTTGAGGCAAGAACCTGTAAATAAGAAATTACACAAATAAAACCAAAATCAAGACAAAACAAGCACAGCTCCAAAACAAAATAGAAGACAAAAGTGAAGGCGTAATCATGCAGCCTTCATAAAACGATATTGAATAATAATTAGAAGGTAAGAAATTTATGAAATGATCTTACTGTCTTCAGTAGCCGAAGCCTGATGCACATAGACGAAGAGAACACACAAAGTGGAAACTACAGCGGAATTCATGTTTGGTTACTAAAATATGTAATTTTCGACAAATTTTCACTCCTGGCGAAATTATAGGTAGGCTCCGAGGCTCGGCGCTAATTCAATCTCTATTTATCTAAAAAAAGAGGCTCAGAGTGTACTGCCCTCCAAAAATATTTAAAAACAAAACACTGATGTGTGACGTTTACTTGGCGTCCGTCAGGTGCCGTTTCACATTTCCCATGTCTGATTCGTGATACATAACAGGATGTAGCGATAGCTCGCGGGTTAACTATAAACATAATAATAAACTGGCCTGACGAACAGTGCTATACGCCCGTAAAAATGGCACACGTGGCATACCTTTTTTTATTCATTATTTCCTTATAACATATTGCCAGTAAAACTCTTCACGTCCAAATGAAATGTTTATAGACAAAACTTTTATCAGGTCAATGTCAGCGGAATTCTACGCTATTTTTATTTAATGTTGATTCTATTCACTCAGTAGGGACGACGTCGACAATAAAAAACCGCTGCGGTTAAGTTTGAGGGTAATTATAAAATCGAGGTAAAAACAAAACAAAACAAAAACCCTTTCATTGTTTACGGTTTTATTGCCATTTTAGTGTCGTGTGACAGATGTGGCTCAAATATAAAGGAGAATTAGAAACAAAAATAAATGGTTGTTTTCGAAAGCAAGAGATTCGGAAACTTGAAAAGGGTGAAAAATCTGGAAACTCACAAGCTCACCAGTTCGTACTCACTAATAGCAACTATCCAAGAAACAAATGAAAAACGAATTGCTGGATACAAAGGTTATTTCTTAAGATGTTGCAATTAAAAACCTCGACAAATCCGAAATGTCGTAACTTTGCCAATTTGTTTTTTTAATTGCAGTTTTATAATTGTTATACGTGGACAGCAAAACTACCAGAACTCAGCACAAGCGTATTTTCTGCGTGTTCAGCGGTTTCGATAAACCACAAACCACTCAAAATGTCACTCGCTCCAGGCAACGAAGAACCGTCTGTGCAAACTATTTCAAAAATATTTTGGTCGTAACATCTATTTATGAATAGTTCTAATATTTATTCTAAATATTCGCGACCGATATATTGGTGGAAAAGTTTTGTTAGTTGGTATTAATTGCAATCAATATTTATTATTGAAACGCTATCAAGGAGAAGGGCTATCGAGATGCCCATTTTTCTCATAAATCATGGTACCGATAAACATGAGTTTGTTTATGGGTATAGACTTTCGTTGTGCCCTCAAGACCTTATCGTCATTTTTTAACAGTTTTTCTTTGTGAAATTTGCTAATTACCACCGTTATCTCGTATGCGCTCTCCGTTTACCTATAGGCAATTTATTATAGGCAATACACCCTTTTCAAAAGTCCACGAAGCAACATTGGCGGTCTCCATTGCTAGGACCCGAAGCGTGTGATTGGATCCAAGTCCTCGCCGAATGCTGACGTCACACTCGTGTCCAATACATGCTCAGAGTATGTGTGCAAACAATGGCAGACAGGAATTGGCGCGGACTTTTGAAAGGGGTCTGTTTATGAAACGGATGCTCATTGGGCTGCCCATTTAAAACCTCCGTGGGTAAACAAGGCGGTAAGTTGGGCGAGTTGGTTGAACATCTTCAAACGTGAAAACAGCGCAAAAATTTGACAAAGGACGAGTGAAAGAAGTGCACAGACAAAGCGCTGTGTCCGTGCACTTCTTTCACTCCGTGGGTACTACCTCGGCCATTCGGGGATGAAGTTGGGATGATGTGGGCTGCACGGTGGCGAAGCGTAGAAATGCCCGACTTGGGCTGCTTATGTAGAATACCCGTGGCTCCATCGTCATCTTTGCGGGGGACAAGGAAGTAAAGCTGTGGGCTGCGCGGCGGAAAATCGTGGGTATGCCCAACTTGGGCCTCTCGTGCAGCGCCCCCGTGGGTCCCACCTCGGTTATGCGGAGGCAGTTAGTACAAGGGTAGGCTCCACGCGGGCACCGCGTAGGCAAGCCTAACTTAGGTTGCCCATGCGATGCACCCTGGGTCCCACCTCGACTATTCACGACTCAAATTCACTATAGGTGGCGCCACTCGTTTTTCAAAATGGCGGTTATAGTGAGGGTCAGAGGAGCGTGCCGGTGTACCAGTTGCTGAGCCTTTCTAGTGTGCCAGCTTAACTTAGCGACACAGATTATTGTTGCTTAGGAGGAAGCTAGGGTGTTATGAGCTCTGGTCATCTCTTTATAGTGAAAACAAAAACAGTGTTTAGCGTAATATTTACGCCAGGGTGCACGTTTTAATTATGGAACAAAACCGAAACTATGGTCCATTTTGGATTTTATATCTTGGGATAGGTGGTGATTTCTGATTCTTTCATAACTGAAGATGTACCCCACAGCGTTATTAATGAGCTAAAGAAGTTGTTTACGGAAACTTTATTTTGTGAGATACGTGTATGATTCAGGCACCTCAAAATATTTTGGAGAGTGCAGGGTCCCTTTAAACACAGGCTCTTTCATACACCTCCGAAGTAACATAAAATATTGTAATGTTTAAAAAAATCAGGGCTGATATTTGCGTGATCTTGTTGCCTTTTCTCGCTCAGATAATTGTCATGCGAAATAATAAACTCCGGGTTTTCTAATGGAGTTTTGTGTATTTAGGTGGTTAATTGCTTTAACATTACTCCCAGCACAAAATTAACAGAATCAAACAAAATTTTACAAAATATAGCCCCGGGTGATGAGTTTAGAATGTGTCCCCAAAACGTACAAGTTAAGAAGCGCCGTTCTCACTAAAAAAATTCAAACACGGAATCCGAGTCAGACAGCAGAAGTGTGTGTGTGTTTTAAAGCAACGCGTGTTCATATAAAGCGCCTCGCGGTCTGGGATGCGTGTGGGGAGAAAAAGAAGACGACGAGAGTGTAGCATGAGCGAGGTATAAACCCGACGGTGTTCTAGTTCCTCGGCTCTTCTTTAACTAGCCCTCGGTAACACGACATGGTGGCAGCAGTGGGATTCGGCAACCGGTAAATATCGTCTCCGAGGAAGCTAGAAGCACCGCAGTAGGAGGAGACCTAACGAAAACAGCGAAATCTTCCACCGGGCCGGCTCCATGAACAGCAACAGTGTCGGCTCCGGCACTTATAACTCCCAGGCGAGAGGCTCCCAGGCAAGCAGCGGTCCTTCTTTCTTCAACCCCTTCGTGGTCGAGCTTCCTGAAAAGTTGGATTTCAGGGATCCCCACGACTGGAAAAGATGGAGCACCCGCTGGGAAAGATACCGGGTCATTTCCGGACTCCATCAACGGGACGCCGCGACACAGGTAAACACATTCCTGTACGCCATGGGGAGAGAAGCGGAAGACGTTCTCACGTCACTCCATCTGTCAGAGGCAGAGCTAAATGACTACGGCGTAGTGAAGAGCAAGTTTGAACTCCACTTCATTCCGCGCGTAAACGTCATCTTTGAAAGAGCGAAATTTAATATGAGGAAGCAAGAACCAGACGAGACGGTGGAGGCCTTCATCACGGCTTTACACAGTTTAGCGGACTCCTGCGACTATGGACTACTTCGCGAGGAGCTGATCCGTGATCGCATCGTCGTAGGTCTCCAGGACAGGAAGCTAAGCGAAAAGCTCCAGCTCGACGCCAAGCTCACGCTTCAAAGTGCGACAGCGACAGCACGATCTTTCGAGAGAGTGAAACGACAGCAAGCGGAGCTTCACAGCGATAAGACGGAGTCCAGGGAAATCAAGGAGCTCCGAAACAGATACCCAAAATATGACGGCAAGAAAAAAGACACACGCGCTCGGGGTACATCTAATCGTCGAGGAGATTCTAACAGTGCGGCGTGGAAATGCCGGTGGTGTGGCAGTTTGTGCAAACATGAAAAAACACAATGCGCCTCAAGAGGCGAGAAATGCAACGCTTGCAAGAAGGTAGGACACTTTGAGAGCGTCTGCTTCTCAAAGCTTGCATCAGGGTCTCACAGGTCACAAATGCACAAACCAGGTCTCAACGAAGTGTTCCTGGGTGCACTGGTGCACGCAGATAGCGGAGATCCTTGGTACATCAAGGCGAAAGTCAACAACTAAGAGATCACATTCAAGGTAGACACTGGGGCGGACGTTACCGCAATTCCTCATACCGAATACAAGGTCGGAGAGATGGCGAAGCTAGAGCCAGCCGGAGAAGATCTTCGGGGTGCAGGAGACTCGCCGTTGACAACACTCGGGAAGTTTCAGGCGACGATAACTTGGAACGGCAGAACAACGAGAGAAACTGTCTACGTATCGGAAAGACTCCGACATCCTTTACTCGGTCTCCCGGCGATTCAAGCTCTGCAAGTGCTGCCAAGCCTGAACAAAATCAAGGCTGACAACCATCGGGAGCATGATCGCGTACTTACCAAGTACCCATCTCTATTTCAGGGACTGGGGAAGATGAAGGTACTTTACACGATCTCCCTTCACCCAGATGCGAAGCCCTTCGCCATCAAGTACCCACGACGAGTGCCCATCGCGCTTCTGCCCAGTGTAGAGCTGGAATTGAAAAGAATGCAAGAGATGGACGTTATCGAGAAAGTGGAACACGCCACAGTCTGGTGCTCACCCATGGTGGTGGCCAAGAAGCAAGATGGAGCTCTCCGAATCTATGTGGACTATACGCAGTTAAACCAACAGATTGTACGGGAACGAATCATCATGCCGACGGTAGAGGAAAACCTAGCCAAACTCGCAGGAGCGACTGTCTTCAGCAGGCTGGATGCGAATGCAGGATATTGGCAGGCGCCACTGGCTCCAGAGTCAAGAGAGCTGACGACATTTATTACACCAGTGGGACGGTTTCAGTTCAAGCGACTCCCGTTCGGGATAGCAACAGCGCCAGAATTCTTTCAGCGCGAAATGCTGCGGATCCTCGAAGGAATCCAGGGTCAAGTGTGTCACATGGATGACATATGAATATTTGGGCAAAACAAGCCTGAACATGACCGAAATCTTGAACTTACACTCCTGCCGCCTTCAGGAAGCAGGGGTGACCTTACACACGAACAAGGTGCGAGTTCGGCAAAAGCAGCATCAAGTTTCTAGGGCACATCATAGACAGAAGAGGGATTGCGCCGGACCCCAAGAAAACTAGGAGCCATGGCCAAGATAGAAGCTCCCGCAAACTTGGTTGAGCTACGGTCATTCCAGGGCATGGTGAACCACCTCGGGAAATTTCTACCGAACATAGCGGAGGAAACAAAGCCACTCCGAGATCTTCTGAAAGGAGATGCGAGTTGGCTTTAGAGTGAAGCCCAAGAACAAGCATTTCAAAGGATCAAGTACTTGTTGGGCAAGACTCCAATCCGCACGTTCTACAACCCAAACGCTCACCGGACATTATCAGCTGATGCTTCATCGTACGGACTTGGAGCGGTGCTACTCCAGGAGGACGAGGATGGCATCAGGCGTCCAGTAGCGTACACTTCAAGAGCACTGACTCCGACGAAGCAGAAGTACGCGCAAGTCGAAAAAGAAGCCTTAGCAATCGTTTGGGCTTGCGAACATTTCAGCACCTACTTGGTATAGGTCAGGGGTTTCATGTCGAGACAGACCACAAGCCATTGGTACCGTTGTTGTCAACAAAACGTCTCGACGAGATGACGCCAAGATTACAGCGGTTGCGAATGCGCATTTTTGAATACGACTTTACGATATCACACGTCCCGGGCAAGCATATGTACACAGCAGATGGCTGTCCAGGAAACCTCTACGAATGATGGAACACCCGATAGACTCTACGGAAGCGCTAGTTGGAGAGTATGAAGTGCTCACGGTCGACCTACTCCCGGCGTCTGTTTCATTTTTGGACAGACTGAGGTCCGAACTGAAGAAAGACCCATGCACGTCAAGGGTAATGACGTACTGCGAAAAAGAGTGGCCGGGGAGAGAAACGCTTCCTACGGACATGAAGGGACTTGCTAGCCTTTCTACAGAGCTGAGCACTACACAAGGCCTACTAATGCGCAATGATAGGCTTGTTATCCCACGGAGCCTCCAAAAAGAAGTACAAGAGCGACTTCACTGTGGACATCAGGGTGTCGTTCGGTGCAGAGCACGAGCAAGAGATTCTGCGTGGTGGCCCGGAATCAGCAAACAGATACAGGACTACGTCAGCCGGTGTAAGACATGCATTCAGCATCGGCGACCACCCACAGAGCCTCTGCTTGATACACCTTTACCCGATCGCCCGTGGCAGAAACTCGAAACGGACATTTTCGAGCTCAGTGGAAAGAAGTACATAGTAGTCATCGACTACTACTCGAAGTTTATAGAGCTGGAAGAACTTTCACGAACAAACACAGAACACATAACAAAAGTGTTTAGCCAGATATTCGCGAGACATGGATGCCCAGAAGTACTACACTCAGATAATGGCCCTCCGTTTCGATCGAACGACTTTCGGCGGTTTGCGAACGAATGGGGAGGCAAATTGGTGACTTCAAGCCCTTACTACGCTCAAAGTAATGGAGAGGCTGAGCGAGCTGTACAAACAGCCAAAAATCTTCTGAGCAAATCACCCAATTTAGCACAGGCTCTTCTAGCCCACAGAACAACTCCAGGCCCAGAAGGTCTCTCTCCAGCAGAACTCCTGATGGGAAGGAAGTTACGGTCAACAGTTCCAACTGCGCCGAATACACTGACACCTCGGTGGCACCATGTACGCAAGTATAGGCAACAGTACGGCAAACGAAAAACAAGAGAAGCCTCGCACTACAATCGACGCCATCGTACAAGAGATCGCAGTGCGATACCTCCTCACTCAGAGGTGTGAATACGCGCGGGCGCAGCTTCTCAATGAAGGATACACCGCCAGGCGGGAATGCCGCGGTCATACCTGGTGGAAACAAGTGAAGGCACAGTGAGACGCACAAGCCGTCATCTGCAGCCCGAGTCTTTGGAAGTGGACAACCAGACGGTCGGGCAACAGCAGCGCGCGACTTCGGATGTGCACAACCGGTCATTCGGGCAACAAAGCACCGAAACCTCCGCAACTGTAACAAGGAGCGGCAGGGTATCACGCCCACCAGACCGCTACGGACAATAATGCTTCGAAAGGGGGAGGTGTCATATAAAGCGCCTCGCGGTCTGGGATGCGTGTGGGGAGAAAAAGAAGACGACGAGTGTGTGCATGAGCGAGGTATAAACCCGACGGTGTTCTAGTTCCTCGGCTCTTCTTTGCCTAGCCCTCGGTAACACGACACGCGTGACCCATAGAGCTTTATATTGCATCTAGTGTTTGAATGCTTGCCTATCTTTATAAAGATGTCAGAGTTTTGAAGCATTGATTACCAACTAGCCCAAGCCTCCACATTATCAGAGTTTTGAATATGCTAAGAAATGAAAGACTTTTACAATCGCCTGTAACGCCGAATTAGAGCGCAGCTCTTGAGGAGGAGGAGGGAAGGTACGGAGGGGAGGGTGGGCCCCTCCTCCCCCTCCGTTCCCTTCACTTCTCCTTTTCTGCTCCGCTTCCATTTAGCGGAAAAGTTTCGCTAAATTTCCCACTAAATTTAGCGAAAAAATTATAAATTTAGCGGGGAAATGTTTTTATAATACAACGCGCGGTTACGCCCGGTGGCATTATTCCCATCACACAACGCGCGCGGTTACGCCGACGCCGACGGCAACGCCGCGGAACCCGCAAATGGGCGCCTAAGAACTGCGCTCTAAAAGAAAACAAAATGATACCTTTCTGGAAAGACTATTTGGTTAGGGGGCGTTTTTTCATGATCATAGCGTTTATTGGGTTCTACGTTGCCGTAATTTGTATTAATAGTACTATTAAGATATTTTATTACGTAGTTTTTCAAGCTCTAATATAACTTGTTGCTCAGGATCTAATTTCTAACGCGCGAGCAATGATTGCAATCAAAAGTGTGCAAATGATCATTACTGGTGCTAGCCTTTTAATTAACAAGTTATTAAAATAAAGATAGTATAAACTCAATTAAAACATTCTAGCTAGTCTGAGAAATTAATGTAAAATTACATTAAATGTGGGTAAAGCATATGATGCTACCAAAGTTGTGACTTCTGACAATCGGCTAAACTTCCAAAACACTGGAAAAGAAAGCGCGCCGCGTGGAGCGGAGGTGAGTAGTGAAGGACAAGGGCGAGAAGGAGGTGACGTCACGGGGCGGAAGCCAATGCGCACCCGGATGCTGGGGTGAATCTGAACTTGCAGGTGTGCGGAGCGCGTATGTCTTGGTTTGTGCTTCAAAACGAAGTGTGAAACAAGTTCTAGCGCTGGTACAAGTAGGTGGCAAAAAATGAAAGAAAGATTCATTGGTGAATTCTTAGGGAAGGCGTTAGCATGACCCTTGGTAAACGACACACACGTCCCACTTGGGCAAACACGAATCCTGACCCCGCAACGAAGCCAAAAAGAGACGGGAAAAATAGAGGAAGCAATAGGGAAAGCCAAAAGACAGCCAAAACGGACAGCTGAAGCGGTCAGCAGTAGCATGTCCCAAGGGAGGACGTACGTGTGTGGCGTTCCCGAAGGGTCAGGATCATGCATTTCATAAGGACCCATCAATGAAACTTCCTTTAACTGTTTTTTTTTTTTTTGCGAATACCTTTCTAAGTGACGGTCGCTTAGAAGTGGGGGTTGTTTATGTCTTCATGCTTGTCGTGACCATCTGACCTGCATTGTTTTGGTCACTGGCATCTTAAAAGACGCAGGTCATGGAGAGTTCAGAAAATCCGATTATCTCTTCGCTGCTTTTGAGATTGGGGCATTAGCCGATGAGAACACTAAAGAAGGAGTCACGACGCAAAAAAACTTCTAACATGGCAAGCCACGCACTCAGCTTTTTTTGCTATTGCAGCGGAACACATTCACCTCAAATATAATGTTTACGTACCGTAAGAACTGTAAGAAGAGTTCAACATTAAAGAAAAAAATCTAGCGATGACGTTGACTCAACCAATCAATACTTTTATTCAATAATTATTTTCCACTTTTCAAAATGGAGAACAACAAAGAGCAGCACATAGAAACATAAAGCATCGCGACCCATGGACTGAGGAATCCAAGTAGAAGATTCGGTGTTCATTTCTGGTGACATTGAAAAAACTTCGCGGCGTCTTGACCACAAATTATCGTTGATATGGCCATGCTCAACCTGCGGAAAATAGAAGCCGTCAAACTTACATTTACAAATAATTAATTATGATCAAAATTAAGCACATTCTTTTCCCTCTGTTTCTGATAGTATTCAGTGGTCAGCTTCACGTCAAATATGTAGTTCGAACGCGTTCCATAAACTCACTTCTTTTTGTATTTGATCAACGTTAGTAATTTTAAGCTCGTATAGAGGTAAAAGCATGCTATATTCAGTGAAGTATCGCTACGCATGGGAAAAAAGAAGGTCCAATCCAGTGTAAAAGAGAAAATATCAGATCGGCTAATGTTGAAAACAGCTCTTTTTTTTTGCAAAATACAAGGGAAAATGGTTTATTACAATTAGTATAATAAATAAAACTCATATCAATGCCTACACTCAGTAGTGAAAAAAAGAGATAAAGGATTTGTCACGTGAGTTTGAACTATCCGTCTTAAATTATCGTTTCCAAAGATTACACGAAAAATATTGGCTCAAGCAAGGTAAAAGATAATCGAGTAAGCCTGTTTATGTATGCGTCTCCTCGCATGTGGATGGACTTGAAATACGTGGGCTTAGAAAAAATAAAAATTTTAAACTTTTATCATAATTATCCTTGTCCTTGAAATGTGATTCAACCCTTGCGCAAGCACCTCTTTCTAACTAGTCTTAATGTTAACAAAAACTGGAGATGTCTTTCTTTGATTTATTTATTATTCCTCCTGGGTATCGAAACACGTGAATAATAGAAGCGCATCCTATTCTAGATTCAACATTTCGCTGAAATGTGAGGTCAATCAAAACCCAGAACTCCTCATGTTTCGTTTCTCCGCTTTTGAAACATGATTTAACAAGGGGGGCGGGGGGGGGGGGGAGGCATTTTTATTTGTATTATTTATTCGCACACCTAACGCTACACTAAGCATTATAAAATATGGAAGACATTTGAAATTGAAGTGGAAACTTTCGTAGAAGCTAGAAATATAAAACTTACAAGAGCACAAAGCATTTTGAAATAAAACTCGCTATCATAAAAATTTGCAGAGCAGAAAATTCACAAAAATAAATAGAAACACTACGTGGTCGATGCTAAATTTAACATATTGCTAGGTACCATGTTAACTGCAAAAAGTGACCATTTGCTCCAAACCAGTGAAATTTTAGGAAACAAAGATTTCTAACTCGCGCGCCCTAGTCGCTCTCCTGAAATAATTGCACTGCACGAAACTGAATACTCTCACGAATGACAACTGATGAGGCGACGAAAACTGAAACAAACTAAAAGTTTAATGGGGCGAACTTCCTCCCAAAATAAAAGGGAAACAGAAGATAACGATATAGCGTCGCGGGCCTCGATGGCGGCGTAACAGCAGGATCGAGCGCTGGAGCGAGACTGACTCCGGCTTGCCACGCGGAGCCCCTTTTGTACACGCGTGGGCTTCTGGAACAATCGACGTAGAAGGTTCAACGCGTAGAACATTCCAACCTCGCATCGAACCTTGCCTTTCTGCGTGGAAGACAAGCGCGATAACCGTTAGGTCACGAGCGCGCTGCCTGCTTGGTCAGCTGCGCTCGCGGCAATTCTTCACATGCCTTTACTTGACTATTATTTGTTTTAGAAAGACCATGGCTTAAACGTTCGCATCACTCTTATATTAGTGATGTGAATGTTTGAAACACACCAGGCTGCGCACTGCTGCGCATCCGATTAAGCTGCATCAAGATAATAAATCTTCAACTATAGAAAGAAAGTTAAAGAAGCACTAAAGTCGATTTTGGAAAAGGTCATTTTTGATATTATATTGATTGAAATGTGTTAGTTCTCACATTTATCAAGTTCTATATTACAAAACCGTCTATTCATCTCAGGGCAAGAGAACAATATGTGGACTTTTTTTTCTCGCGGACTACACCGTGTAGACCAATGAAAGCCCTACAATACGCGCAGATTCCGAATGATTTAAGTATAACTCGTTTTGAAGAGAGTCTGATAGGTACACATTCAGATAAGACTCCTTTGAGTTGTCACCACCAACGAACGATCTCAGAATCGACTTCAGTGCCCCTTTAAGTTCACTTACAATTTACATCCAGAATCCCACCGAGCAAGTTCGCAATCAGCTGTGTCCCGAGAATATCGTTTAAAATATTGAAAATACTGCAGACAATATTTTCTAAAATGGATCCCAGATTGGCGTCGTTCAGGTTGCCCAGAAGACACTGCAAACCAAGGATTTTCCCATTTAAGAGCGCTTCGACATTTAGTGATTCTTATAAATATGTATCATTTAACTACAGTCATAAAAAATGCTCAAAGCTCGTAATGTCTAGAATGTGGTTGGCTGGACGTTCATTTAAAAATATATTGCTTTACCGCCTATACTTTACGTCGGTTACGACTTAGCATGGGCTTCAGTACTTTTGGTGCTTTGGCACAAGTTATTTCTACGCGAAGCACAAGTTCGTCTGCTTTTTGCGCAGAGGTTGCGGTGACTTCAGAACGCCGAGTTCTGATTGGCTCTGATTGGATAGATAGTGGGTATACCTTAATGCTACCTGTCCTGAGCCAATCAGAGCTCGGCGTTCTGACGTCACCGCAACCCCTGCGACAGAAGCAGACGAAATTGCGCTCCGCATAGGCTACAGTAAAACGCTCTGTAGTTGCTGACAGCCCTAACGAGCGAGGGGCGTGGCGAGCCTTGTGCATCTTAATATTGCTTCTCAGAAAGTGAGACAGCTGCAGTAGCCAATAGGGTGTTTTCACTGACGTAATTTTGTCTATCATTTTGTTGTTGTGAGCTGTCTGGCATGTGCCGAAGGAGAGCATTCCAAGGATTCACATGAACCTTTAAATGCATAGAGCAGAGCAGCTTATAAGTCTTACCACGCTGACCCCACCTCAACAGGTTGCGATGTAATCCTTCATATATTAGTAAAATTGCTTTGAAAAAAACAAACTATCAACATAATGCGGATTTACGTCATATGAAATTACCACATAGGAAGACCGCAAAACGAATTACAAAGGAAGAAGAACGAAAATTATAAGTCCTGCGTTTCTTCACCTGTCAGTGGCCATAGTCTAACTAAGTTCGCTAATTAGCAGCCATTAGTGTATGGACAGTTTCAATACAAATATATATCATGCGTTCAAATACAATAAGAAAGCTCTACTCCTGTATTTTAAGGTTTTTTGGTCGTCATGGGAAACGTTCCAAGCCACGCACTCACCACGAGAAGCTTAAAAAAAATCTCCAGGAGATGTGGCTGCAACGTCAGAGCAATACATAGGGTATGATTAGAACTAATTTACTTGTTGATTGAAGATATGACAAAGTAATGACTATGTATCTACGTACAGTCACAAGTTGTCCTTGGTCGCATGTTTGAGACTGCGTCCCAACGCACTGGAACAAAAAAGGAAACAATGAGAAAACCAAGTGGCGGTTCAGGGGTTCATTCCATCACTACCGATTATCGTTTGTAAATGCGAATTTTAAATAGCCCAAGACGTTAATTCAGAGAGTTAAATTTTCCCTAACCAATGGCAAGTTCCCTGGCCAAGAAGGGTGGGAACCCTTTTCCCGTTCCAACAAACGTCCACACCGGCTAGTTTTATGTATTCCATTATTCGAAGGCCATTTTTGAGAATTGTGTACCGATGTCGCACGGGTATCTTAGGAGGGAGGTGCATTTCTTCTTGTTCGTTTGCGCTTTCGAGTAAGTATACGCTGTTATCGCGATGACCGAGCCGAGGAAGGGGGGGAGGGGGTAATCCAAAAGTTTTCAGGAAGTAAACTGAAGTACGTTGCTGCCCTACCTGATGCCTATTTAGGTACAAATGGAATAGCTCAAGCTTATACAAACACGAGAGAATAGACAGGTCAAGCGCTAACCGAGTGAATTTATTGTGGAAAAGGCAGGCATATACAAACACTGTATGCACCATGAGCAGTGAAAGCATAGAGTGAAGACTAAAATAAAAAAAAGATACACAAAAAGTATTTTCACAGCCAAATATCTATTTGGCTTGTGCACCAACTCGTTGTACAATTAAGCCCACGTATTTCCCATAAGTGTCTGCGCATGCGCTGTGTCGACAGCAGCGCCACCGCAGTGACGTGACGTCAGAGAGTCTGAGTTGGTGTATACTCCGCTTGACTCTAAGCCCTACCGCAGTTGACGCTACGGTCATTTATATCCAATCAAGTAGCGCCAAAAGTGCCTCGTCATGGCGCTCGTTGTCATTGCGGATATGCTATCGCCGGCTGAACCAATCACGCAAAGAAGAAAACGCAGGATCGTGGCGAATTCACTATGCCTGAGTGGTTAAGTCACTGGGAGCAAACGCACAAAGGCGATGAGCATTGTGAAGGTGCACTTTATAAAATGCATTGTTTTGCAATGTAATCGACGTATCATGGTATCACTGATATAATCAGGGATACAATATAAAAACGCTTTTAAATGTCCATGGGCCTCCACCTCCCGACTTTAGGAAAAAAGCGCTAACCTTTTGTCTCGAGAGCAGTTGCACCTTAAAACCTCATAGAACTGCAGGACTTTTATCCAGCATGGCAATTAAAATTTCTACATCTTTAAACATCCATTCGCTTGTGAATAACTAACACAAATCTCGTCGTTGTAAAAACGATTTATGTGGGATTCCGGTCTTCCACTCTCATTTACTACAACTGCATTCAGAGTTTGCCGGTCATAGGCAATTATGGCCGACCAACGTTAACTTATTAAGTATATCAATCTTTACATAATACAGAAGTATACATAGACTCATCCTACGCTTATAGTTATAAAAATAATTGCAGAAGGCTAATATCTCGGAAAGAATTCGTATTTTTATACGAATACTGTGCTGCACAGCTTGGTTACTATGTGTAGCCTACTTAAAAAATAAATGCAAAAATACGAGGGTTAAAGAGGACGGACAGGACAAACATCTCTCGACTTTCACCACATTGAGGTCTTTTATTGCCAGGCCGACAAGCAACGAGCTGCTGAAGGTTCGGGGAAAGGGTAAGTGGGAAAGATGAAACCAGCGAGAGAGAGGGAGTCTAGGAAGGGTGAAAGGGGGAGAGAGAGGAAGGGGGAGGGGAACAGCGAGGAAAAGAGCGAGGTGGCGGGAAAGGAAGTAAGGGAGGTTGCGGAGGGGGGGGGGGGGGGGGGGGTTAAGAAAAGGTGCCGCTTGGCGTGGACAGATATCTCGAGATATCGCCAGTACGGGCCGTCAAAGTCGCCAACTCTGGCCCCAGGAAGGTGATCTCTCTTACCGAGAGCAGGAGTGACGGCGACGGAATGTTGCGCGGCGCTCTTCTCATAGCAAAGGCCTCCAATATTTTCCTCCCGTACCGGTTCTTGTGCGCCCCCGAGACGCGGGTGGTGGGGAAGGAACACTGGGCACATGCCCTGAGGTGCACCAGCATCGGGTGTTGCGAGTCTGCCTCATCTTTGGCGATCTCCCGCTGGTGCTGTCGTAATCAGTCATTGACGCAGCGCCCTGTCTCCCTGATGTATTCGGCCCCACAGGAAAGGCGCACCGTATATACCCGACCGGTGGCGCAAGGGACAAAGGGCGCAACGTCCTTCTTGGAGCACTCGGTCTTCGGGGCCAGGGCGTTTTTCGTAAGGCGGCACATCGTGCCCAGCTTGAACCTACATGAGAACCCGACTTCGGTGTCGAAGCGTCGGGCGGCTGCTTTTAGGCGATGCGCAGTGTTGTGATTGCTCGGGATGACTACGAATTTCGGTCGAGCAGGTTTCTAGTTACCAGGCCTTTCGGTTATTAGCCTTTTCATTGTGGCCGGCCGCAGGTCGCGGGGATATCCGGCCTTTATTAGTCGGCCGATCTGGCCCCCCAGGCTAGAGGCCTGGGGGGCCAGGACTTGGAGCGGGAAGACGAGATCAGACTTTTCACGATCCCCGCCTTGAGTGTCTTGGGGTGTTTGCTTGCAAATGGAAGCACATGCCTCTGCGAACGTTGTTGAAAGCTCCACCAGACGCCTTCCGCCAAGGAGATCAGGCGCAAGTCCAGCAACTGTAGACCCTCTGCTGAGTCGTCTTCTCTAGTGAAAGTTAGGCCCCGTGCATTGGCCCTAAAGACCTGCTGGATGGTAGCTGCGGAAACACCGGAGTCGTGAAGTACATGGTAGTAATCGACATACCTGTATACTTGTATTCCCAGGGCCACGCTGTCAAGTTGTGTTCGAACGGCTTGGTCGACTAATGAGTGATGCACCTCGCTCAGCGCCGGCGCAAGGCAGGAACCAATGCTGATGCCGGATATTTGGGTATATATTCCTTCCGTCGTGTTCTAAGAGGGTGGACCGGAGGTAGACGGCGATGAGCTGCAGGATTGCGTTAAACGGAGATGCCGGAAGCGTTTTGGAATTTGACAGTACCCTGTTTTGTAACCACTTCTTTTACCGAATCTAGGAGAATTTTGATGTCTTGACTGCAATACATGTCTGTGATGTCGAGGGAGAACACCGATGTCTTTCTTCCTGAAGAGTGGATAAGTTGTATAGCTGGGAGTATCTTCTGCAAGTTGCCGACACGAAAAAGTTGATTTAGGGGGGATGGTTGTCAAGTGTTTCTGTAGGAAGAGGGCGACCGGCTTTCGCCAGCATCCCCTCTCTGTTACGATGCTCCGGTGTTTCCGCAGCTACCATCCATCAGGTCTTTAGGGCCAATGCATGGGGCCTAACTTTCACTAGAGAAGACGACTCAGCAGAGGGTCTACAGTTCCTGGACTTGGGCCTGATCTCCTGGGCGGAAGGCGTCTGGTGGAGATTTCAACAGCGTTCGCAGAAACCTGTGCTTCCATTTGCAAGCAACCACTCCAAGACAGTCATAGCGGGGGATCGTAAAATGTTTGATCTCGTCCTCCCACTCCAAGTCCTGGCCCCCCAGGCCTCTAGCCTAGGGGGGCCAGATTGGCCGACTGATAAAGGCCAGATATTTCCGCGACCTGCGGCCGGCCACAATGAAAAGGCTAATAACCGAAAGGCCCGTCCCCCAGAATCCTGCTAAACAGAAATTCGTAGCCATCCCGTAGAATCGCAACACCGCGCATCGCCTAAAAGCAGCCGCCCGACGCTTTGACACCGAAGTCGGCTTCACATGTCCGTTCAGGCTGGGCACGATGTTCCGCCACACCAACAACGCTCCGCCCCCGAAGACCGAGTGCTCCAAGAAGCACGTTGCACCCTTTGTCCCTTGCACCAGCGGTCGGGTATATTCGGTGCCCCTTTCCTGTGGGGCCGAATACATCGGGCAGACAGGGCGCTGTGTCAATGGCCGACTACGAGAGCACCAGCGGGAGATTACCAAAGATGAGGCGGACTCGCCCCAGTGTACCTGAAGAAGACCGTTTGGTCAAAACGTCGTTCCCCTCCTTTCCTTTGGCACTTATCTTTCACTTCAAATCCCTACCGGGCTCGCAACACCCGATGTTGGTGCACCTCAGGGAATGCGCCCCGTGTTTCCCCGCCTTCCCCACCACCCGCGTCTTGGAGGGGGGGGGGGGGGGGGGGGGGGGGGGGGGGACACAAAAACTGGTACGGGGGAACATATTGGAGGCCTTTACTATTGGTGAATTCCGCTCGCAGATCTCGAGCGCTCCAAAAGTGCTCCATTTGGAGCGCGCTTATTCCGCTGGCAGATCTGGCTCGAGTTGGTCATCTTCCGCTCGTAGATATCTAGCAGCGCCCGCTCCACGGAGCGCCCCGAAACCCGCCGAACTTGCTCTGCAGGATTTCGCAGATCTTTCCGGAAGTTGACAGAGCGCCCTACGTCGCGCATGCGCGGCGAGGTTGGCGAGGTCCGCGGGCCGGTCGGGCCACGGTCGGGTCATCGAGTTGGATCTGTTCGGGTGCGTCGGTTGTTTACGTGGGATTGTGACGGCTCGAACGCTTCTACCTCGCGTAGACCAGGGATACAAAGCCGGGACTGTGGAGCGTGGTAAATTGCAAGCGCTGACGTCTGTGATCGTGAGAGGAAGAACGACAGAAAAGCCGGAGGCAGACGCAAGGTTAGGCCTGTTCAGTCTGCAGCCAATGATGGTTTATCTTTTTACACTGCGTTCCGCCGGCGTTTTCCCGTGCATTAAAGCAAGAAGAGATTATGAAACGACCATGCAAGTGATGGTTTGTTACCTCTGTGTTTATTAAAGTCGTACCAGAAATCTGAACTCCACCGATGGCAATCGCTGTCCGTGCCGCGCCGCTTCGAGGCGGCCGAAAGGTATGTGAAGGTGCCGAACGCGGACGTCTTCGTTATTTCTGACATAGGCGCCGTGGTACATATAACTTCGCCCGGCCTGTGTCGCGTGTTATTTCTGCAGCTAAGCAGTGACAGTTGTCACTGGTCGTCGGGAAGATCAGTCGGCTGAGGCGTTAGTGGGCTTGTCAAGTTCGAGCAGTGGCCATTTTGAACGGCAGAGGGGGTAGCTGGGGGGTGTGATGTGGAGGAGGTCGCTACAAAAGTGCGAGTTTATCTTCCCCTCGTCGATTCGGAGCGGGTCCCACGGAGCGGAATTTCGCCTCCCTCGCGGATTTTGGAAAGCGCTCCGGATCTACGAGTGGAATTCACCTTATGAGAAGAACGCCGCGCAACATTTCGTCGCCGTCACTCCTGCTCTCGGAGAGAGAGATGACCTTCCTGGGGCCAGAGTTCGCGACCCCGGACTGGCGGACGTTGACTCGGAGAGAGTTTTCGGGACGAGATATCTGTCCACGCCAAGCGGCACCCTTTCTCCCCCCCCCCCCCCCCCCCAACATCCCCTACTTTTTTTTCCGCCACCCCGCTTTTTTCTTCGCTCTTCCCCTCCCCCCTTCCCCTCCCCCCCCCCTTTCATCCTTCCTAGCCCCCAGGGTTGGGCAGAAATACTCGAAAATGTATTTGGAAATACAAATACTGGGATACATTAAAATAGTAGCCAAAATACTGATACTAAAATACATCTGTAAAACTGTATCGCGATACGTATCGGAAATACATCTTAAATAGAGGCAAAAAGTATTTGGAAATACAAATACAGGAATACATTTTAGGGAGGGCAGAAATACAAATACAGAAATACTGATACTGCAATACATTTTTCAAATTTGTTAGAGACGCCAACTGAGATGAAGCTTGAAGTGGAAGTTTTTGATCCCGAAATTACTTTGCCGTATACAGGCTTGGCACTTTGCATTGAAGGTAGTGGTTTCGGACGACGAGGAATCTTCAATGGGCTCCCAAAAACGTTCCATCAAGGACTGACCGCGGTCCCTTCCCTGACATCCTGTCTGCCTGACGAGGAATGCGAAAAGACTTCGACTTCTAAACAAATGGACCTTTTCCGAGAAGCGTTCTGCGCACGCGTGAGCACTCGATGCCAAGCGGCGGAAGTCGGCACTAGAAATCGATGAAATTCGGAAGGAGGCTGTGGATCAGCGAGTAGAACACGTAATTGCAACATATATATAAATGTGTTACACAAAAAAAGAAAGTGGACGGAAAGAAAAACATGACGTTTGGGTGGACGCCACAGATCCCCCTCTTTAGAGTCGCGTTGGGCACGCGCCGCTGCTCGGAGAGCGAAGAAACTGGTAGCGTAGCTCCCATTATCGATTCGTAGGTCACTTCCTCGATTTTGAGTTCGTGCAGCCGCCGCCTGGTGCCGTTGGTATGTGAAAAAGGTCCATTCTGTCACCCTGATTCCCATCAAAACATCACCACGCCCCTGTCCAAAAAGGACGTTTCTGCCAACATTGATCACATGACGTCACGGTGGAATGAACTGGTATTCTTTATCTGAGGTGTGGCCTTGAACATGAAACTTTACCACGCTGGTGTATCAAAGTGCAACAGGTATTTGTGTTGTAGGTTACGTCGTTTAAAGATTATGCAGGCAGTGTCATTTGGAATTTTCGAGAATAGTGGACCACCTGAAGCATCCCGGAACACGGGTCTCATCTTCTGTTACGGTTGAAAAAAACGATACGATGGCATCCCTGTTGTGAAAGTCCTCCCTGCCGACCCTCCGCCACCGACGCATGGATTGCAGTCATCAAGTTTCGCCTAGCATCACCCAAACAGAGACCTCGTGGATTTCGACCTGATATTTCCGGCACAGGTGCGAGCTCTCCGAGAGACAGCGCGCTCGAGACGAGTGTACGAAGGCTGGGTCGGCACAGCGAGGCCACGTCTGGCCTCCTTCCGGGGTTTCGGATCCCCAGAGCAGTGGGTCACGCTCACGTCTTCTGATGACGTATCCTTGAGCCGTGCAGTATTACGGGTGCAGTCGCAGACGCATTCGAATCACGGTGATTCGAATATGTGTGAACTTCACTGCGTGAGTCATCCTACTATTTCAAGTCAACCACCGCCAGACCAGTGCTGCAACGGACTGGGTTGTGACTCAGCTTTGCCGGCTGGGTGTACTGTGCACGCTAAGGCAACATTGAATGCCAGCAAACAATGACTCAAAAAATTCCTATCTAAGGACCTGCGGCAGAAGATGCTCTGACTCCAATCCTGGCACGCCACCTAGTTCGAGTCCCCGACTACGCAACACTTCTCAGAAGAAAGAGGAGGAAACATAGAAAAATAGTTCGGAGAATCGTAAGGAACCTTGGTCAGCATAGCAACAATGCCCCAGCATCTCTCAACCCTGATGCCCTAAGAAATAAAAAAAATAAAATCCGTTCGGACTTTTTTTTTGTGTGTGTGTGTGTGGGGGGGGGGGGGGTATTTCTCAAGAAATGTAACGAAATACATTTCATCCTGATTGTATCGCGATACAAAGAATCATTCCAAAATGTATTTCGATACAGGAATACAGATACTGGTGAAAAAAATGTATCGCGATACAGAAATACAGATACGAAATGTATTTCTAAAATACTATCGCGATACATTTGTATCGCGATACTGCCCAACCCTGCTAGCCCCCCCCCCCCCCCCCCCCTCTCTTTCGCTGGTTTCATCTTTCCCACTAACCCTTTCCCCAAAATTTCGGCAGCTCGTTGCTTGTCGGCCTGGCAATAAAAAAGATCATCGTGTTGAAAATCGAAGGATGTTTCTCCTGTTCGTCCTCTTTGTCTAAGTCTTTCGTATTTCTGAATCTATCACCAACGCGCTCAATCCAAGTGAAAAAAATGCTTTAATTGTTATCTTGTGCTAATTGTTATGTTGTTAATAGCCGGGGACACAATTGTATTCCCGTTTTAGGTGATATTTTAAGGCAAGATATCACTTAAATATTGTTTATTTTTTTATTGCTGTTTGCTTTTTTGCTCCTGAAAAAAATATTTAACTGTTTGGTTGGGACACGCGTGTTAAAAAATAAATTTTACGTGGAAAAAAAAATTGAAGCAATATTGACGGCGAGAAATTTATTCGAAATTGTGCGCGCGAACTCTATGACGTCACGGGTCATTCCTGAATGACCACCTCGGACGTGAAGGCGAAGCCGATTCACGCACCCAAAATGCCGAGAGAGAAAACAATTGAAAAGGAGATGACTGCCGACTAAATCGCATCTCGCGCCGTCAATATCTCTCTAAAAAATGTTTTTCGCGTAAACATTATTTCTTGACACGCGTGTCCCAACCAGGCTGTTTTATAAAAGAAATTATTGTTTCCCAGGGGCCCTTTAATATTGATTATTGTTTTATTGATATTTTATTATATTTTATCGTAACGATCGGAAGAGTTGTCACATGTCTTTGTTGTGCCGCGCAATAGTTGTGTGACTAAGGATATTGTAATTTGAGCATTTTTTATTACATAAATAACACAATTTTTATTATATATATACGTTGAAATTTATAACTGCAATATGTACTACATTGTGTTTATCGTATGCTCTACCGATTGCATTTGCTGCCTCTTTACTTCCGCACTCTGCTTTGGTTTGTTTCATATAGTTGTGTACAATATCATCCGCTTGTCATCAGCAAATTAAATTTACTGGTCACAAGTTCAGTCATGAATCACGTCCTAAACTCTGCTCCCCTACCCGTTCAACCGGGGAACAAAATATCGAAAACTACTCAAGCGCATTAGGCCTCAGATGAAGGTATTCGTGTTCGCTCTCCCACGAAGTGAGCCGTGATGAAGAGAATGATAATTAAGGGCGTACCGCTCCGATCCCAAGGGTGCTCGGAAGATTCAAAACAATGGGATCTGCGCACAGTACTTCCGGATCCAAGTCGGTAAGGCTGCAAGTTGTCCCCAGCAGGCTTGCGAGAAAACCGCAGAGTCCAGTTATCAAATCCTTTCCTATGCCTGCAAGGATGCAAGTGAGGACCATGCGGAGAAGAAACAAATAAGATCACACCCTTATGAAGAACGAAAGCAACAAAAACGTATGACCCGTACGACCTATATCTCATGATACCGCATGAAATCCATATAGTACTTACCGTATTATATGTATTGTCTCGGTGGAAAGCACCCATGTCATTGTAATGTTCCACCGAGGATATGTGCACTGTGCACAGATCCTCTTACGCTACAATCGGATGTGTTGAGCATTTCTAAGTGGTGCCTGTTAAACCGCTTGCCTATGAACGCCAACAAAACTAAGGTAATCTCGCCAACAAGACGCAATAATCCCTTACACTTTAAATACCAATTGGGAAACTTTACTATTGCTCGATCTGATGTAGTCAGGGACCTTGGAGTGCTAGTAGACTGTAAACTATTGTTCAAATCTCATGTCACTAACATTTGTGGTACCGGTCTTAAAGTGCTCGGGATGACCTCACGTGTCACTTGACACTTCCAGGCACCTGATACTTTATTACGCTAATTTTGTGCTTTTGTTACGCCACGGCTTGCATTTGCGTCTGTTGTGTGGAACTTTCTATCACATAGTGATTGCACCCGCATTGAAATGGCACAAAGGCGTCTGATACGCATAGTCTACGATAGGCATTTTAACGGGAGACTCTATTTCGAGTATAATTGTCTTGTTAAGGTTTTAAACCACAGAACCCTTATTGACCGCAGGCATTGCCGAGATGTGGTGTTTTTAAAGAAACTCATACAAGGTCGTTTCGATGTACCTGATCTTTTGAGTAGTACAAGCTTACGTGTGCCAGGTAAACATACGCGACTCTGCGATACGTTTTATCCTGACAAGCAAATTGAAGGGTCACCAATTAATTTAACTTTTTTTGTAATAGCTTTGTGCAGCATGATTTCTTTTTCATGCCTTATTTTACTTTGAATACCGAGTTGTGTCTGTAATTTGTTTTATTATGACTGATGTGTCACTCCTGTATTTCACGTCTTTGCATGTTGAACTCATTGTGACTTTTATGTACACCAATATCAAAGCCTTCACGGTGTTTTGGGCACGCAATAAATACCAATACCAATACTTTGCCTGTCACGTTGCATGTAAATGGCGTTATTAAAATACGACGACCAACCAACCCCTAAGTCAGGGGCCCAACGTTTCGAAACCTGTTCGGATTCTTCTTGAGGGGCGACAATGGAGGAAAGAAGCCGCAATCTTTTTTTTCCCTCTATGGCGGAAGCAAATGTGCACGATCCCTTCTTCCTCTCTGGCCGTTTTTTGATGACACATGGTGGAGCCCGTTCACATACACAAATGGCAGTGCACCAAGAGACCTATTAATGTTTGTTGGCGTAGTCTGAATATGACAAGATTCAAGGAAGAGCCTCCGGCGAGGGTTAGCTTCGATGTCCAGGATGCGCGTGTTGAGAAAGGCACTGCGGTGGTCATTTTTTTTCACAGTGTTCAGCTACGCGTTTTGCGCTCTTCGTCGAAGTTGCTTGCAACAGCCTTGTGTTGACGAATCCGTTCATGATAGTTCTTTATTTCGCCGATGTACAAGGACGGGCACTCCGCGCAGGGAATCTCGTACACCACACCTTGCGCTTTCTCTTTAGGGGGCCGATCTTTTGGTCGTGGCATAAAGCGTCCAAGGGTTGAAATTGGCTTGTGGGCCATCTGAATGCCCTCCTTCGCTAGCATCCGTGCAAGAGCTTCACTTGTTCCCTTGAAGTAGGGGACGCTGATGCGCGTGATTTGCCGGCGTTTCGTATAGACCAGTGACTGGCGGTGTTGTCGACTTCGGTTTTGACGACGGGCAATGCGGTGTATAAAGCTGCCCGGATATCCGTTCTTCTTGAGGTCGCAAATGATGGTTTCTTCTTTTTTTCGTCTGTCAGAATCAGTTGAGCAAAGGTTCTTTGCCCTTGATAGGAGTGTGTTAACCACCGATGCTTTATGACTCGTTGGGTGGTTGGAGTCAAACTGTAAGTATATATCTTCCGGTGTGCGTTGGCTTCCGGTAAACTGAGAACTGCAGATAATCTCCCTGCCTTTCTACAAGCACATCGTGAAACGGTAAGGTGTCGTTTTTTTTCTGTTCCACGGTGAATTGGATGTCAGGCTCGATAGAATTGAGGTGTGTCAAAAATTGTCTTTCTCAACACGCGCATCCTGGACATTGAAACTTACCCTCGCTGGAGGCTCTTCTTTGAATCTTGTCACATTCAGACCACGCCAACAAACATTAATATACCTCTTAGCGCAGTGCCATCCGTGTATGTGAACGGGCTCCACCATGTGTCATCAAAAAACGGCCAGAGAGGAAGAAGGGATCGTGCACATTTGCCTCCGCCATTGAAGAAAAAAAAGATTGCGGCTCCTTTCCTCCATGGTCGCCCCTGAAGAAGCCGAACAGGTTTCGAAACGTTGGGCCCCTGATTTTGGGATTGGATGGCCGTCGTATTTTAATAATTATTTTCCAAACCAGACAGACTTCTGACTAATGTTTACTTTTAAATAAATGACGTTTTTTTTTTCTTTGTCATTCATAACTTTCTCAGTGGCAATATTTGCCCCTACTTTCATAGTCAGAAGTCGAAAACACGCAGATGAATTAACTGTGCTGATAGACTAGAAGCTGAAATCATCGGAGGCCACGTAACAATCATCCCACTCAACCGGCTGGGTTACTTCATATTCGCATTTTTATTCTTTTGTGTTCAGATATGGCGTAGAGCAAACGATAATATTGTGCCTTTTATGTCTATAAAGCGTGCATTTATGGAAGGTTGTCTTCAATCACTTAACATAATAAAATTTTATGATAAAACTATTTTGTGTCATATGGGTCACATATTGGTTTAAGAGGGACAATAAAATATGACGATTTTGTCATTGGTCGGAGCTGAAGGAAGGCTTGGCGAATACGGATTGAGACAGACGAATAACAGACTGAAGATGAGCTAGTTGTTACATAATGCAAAAGAAAACTGTCAGGTAGGAAGACAGGGACAAAACACAGACAGGGAGAAACAGAGACATACACACCGCTGACTATCAAATAAGACCTTAAACTTCTTCTTCATCACTTTAACCCAAAGACACACATCTAAAGTAATTCAAATAAATCACCCTAAATACTTACATTACACTACTAAATTCTAGCTGACCGTTTTCTTTGGAGACAGACGTTCACTATTCTGAATGACATCCACGTATATGCGAGTTCAAGATATATCCTTTTCAAAAATCAGAGGCATCCAGTGGCAAATCACATAAGCTTTAAAATGGCTGCTCTAATGGTGGCGATGAAAGTATAGTATCTGCTAAATCATGCAGCGCCAACTTCATCTATGAAAGCTCACAAATTCAAAATATCTACCGGACATTTTTACTCTCGATTCTATTAAGGTTACAAAATCGTCGGAGGGACGCTTACAAAAATACGCTACTGGATATATTTTATCTTGCATTATTTGAGTGCATGTTCTTGTTTGTAGTCCTATATACACGTTTTAAGCGTACAAACGTAAAAACCGGGTAAGCGAACCATTGGGTCGTGAATCAATTCTCAAAAGAGCTCCAATCTTGAAATGTTTGCTGAGAGTTTTATGATTATTGTAATATTCTCACAAACATGGAGTCCTATCTACTCCAGATATATTTCGCTAAGTGGTAATTTATTTCCATTGCCACCAAAAAAGCTATTGTTTATATTAAAAAAGTTCAGTTACGAAGCCCAATATTCTATTAGATATATGTTTTACGTAAGATTCAAGGGTTATTCATAAAGATATGGGTCTAGTATTTATAACATATTTAGATATGATATTATTATAGTTATTAGTCGAAAACATGCAGATGAATTAACTGTGCTGATCGAGTAGAAGTTTTTTTATGAAGCTGAAATCATCGGAGGCCTCGTAACAATCATCCCACTCGATCGGCTGGGTTAATTCATATTCACATATTTTATTCTTTTGTGTTCAGATACCACGCGAGATGATAAAAAATGCCACGTTATTTCAGATAATATCAATAATAAATTATGTCATTCACAAAGTTGCTACGAAGAAATTTGTACAACCTGAGGGTTGAATTCATGAACTTCGAGGGGAATGTACATGTGTACGTCGGTGAGCCCATATATATATATATATATATATATATATATATATATATATATATATATATATTATATATATTATATATATATATTTATATATATATTTATATATATATATATATATATCACACCCCTTGTATGCAGCTCCATGCACAGCAGATTAAAGAAAATTGGCTTGATTTATTACCGAGGCCAATTCTCTCCAGAGAAAGGTCCAGAAACTGGAAAATCAGATAGAGCTGGGGTCCAACATCCAGGTCCGCGATGCCATCCAGAGCACACTGTTTACAACAAAAAAGGAGCATTTTGAGCGATTTCTACGCTCTCGCGTTCCATCCTCTTGTTTGTAAGCAACAAACCGAATGTGCATGCCCTAGATAGTGATAAGCGACAAGCCCAAAATTTCGTTTTGTTTTGTTAAATGTAGGAATGAGAAGAAGATTCAGGTCATTTTAGAAAGTTGTACTATGCTTTGAACAGCATACTAGAACTTGAGTCCACTCCGGCTCAGATTCCGGTCGGTGATCTTAAATTCTACGTACACCTAATAACATGATCATACAGTAATACACTCAATACTTATTAGAGACACCAGAAAACGTATCCCTGATTGAGTACCGCAATTCTGAGCTTGAGAAGCTGTGGCTATTAAATGCATGCGAAAACATTTATTTCGTCAACCGACACCATGCAACGTGAAAGTAGTGCGAGCCGGTAGCTTTGACTCCTATATACAGATATAGTATAGTAGAAAAGAGATGTTTAAATTGCTAAAATTAATCAGACAACGAAAGTCGTTGGAAAGTGACGGGAAACCCATCAGCGGAATGTCAACAATTAAATCACAGTTATGTGAATTGTTTATGATTAAAAAAAAAACATTTTATAAGAATGGACGACAAAATATTAATTCAATTGCCTCAAGGGCCCCTGGCCGTTGAGGCAATTGAAGAAGCGTTTACGCAGTTCAAGACGGTAAAAAAATGTATGCATTCGCCTTTCAAATACAATCTGCTTAGTGACTTTGGTGAACATTTTTTATCTTGCGATATGTTTTTCTCGGAAAAGGATGCTACAACCTTCTAACTATTTTAGCACATTATATTGTTAGATGCCAACTTTCAAGGACAGACAAATCTTGTTATGAAGGCTCTATATATTTCAAACAAAGCAGACATGAAAGAGCTGTATTTTGTTTTAGCTTTAGTTCTTTACCATCATAGGTTTTCACCTCTGAATTAGGCTTGAAGTCGTCATGTTTAGATTTTATTACCTAACCCTCATTGCTTTAATATTATTCGTTGACGCGTCCTTTCAGTATCTTTTGATATGCGATCGTTAGCCTCAGTCGCATGGCATCATTTTTGTAGTCTCAAAGTTTGCTTAGCAGTTTAAGGTTGTACAGCGGTATATGTCATAAAACCAAATTTATGTTTAAGCAAACTGATTAATTAGAAAGAGCTAGTTTAGCCAATGAACTGTGCAACCAGGATTTCAGTTGTAATCAAATTTTAAATGTGCAAAGTCTGCGTGTAATCATACTGACGCAATAAGCGGTGCCAATTTATATTTTCCAAGACTTACCAATACCACGTTTCCAATTAAATTCACAGCTCCTTCCTGCAATTGAAAACCAGAAACAAAATATGACGATACACAAGATGGATTAATGAACAGGCCTTTGAGATTTAGCAACACTTGAGAGCCTAATATCGGCTTTGAGTAATTTTAGGTGTTTAGAAGTATCAAATAACAATACAGTAGAATTTGAATATCAAATAGCACTGCACGTTTTGTTATGGTAATAAATGAATAAAAAAAAATCAATTAAAGATTGATTAGAAAGAAATTGTTTCTCGCTTTTACCAACATAATTGTTTACATCTGAAAACATTATGGGACTAAAAGTCTATAGGGTGTCTTGATCGCACCCACAGATTGTGCTCAATGGATCAATCGCACACTTCTCTACTTATTCATGCCTTGTCAGGCGTGTGTGACGCTTGTAGGGTTATCAGGTTTGCAGAACATAGTCTAATTCAAATTCGTCGCTTCGAAAGGGAAATCGTATTCTATATTGCGCCACTCATGTTTCGCTTCTAAAAACACTTCAATATAGTATCACCACGTCAAAGTAAATATTTTTTTGAACAAAAATTTTTAGTACGACACCTATAACTTAGTTTTTTTTAACTTCCGACATCATTAAAACAATTTTTTGTTGAAAAACATATAAGAATATCAATTAGAAACCTTAAACGAGTAGATTTTTCCCTTTTTCTAACACCTAGCGGGTTAGCATACATTCGACATGAAAGAACGTTCCAGCCAAAATTTTTAGAGCCTCATTGTTGGGTGGTAGATGACGGTGCATACAAAACACAAACATAAGAACTGCAAAAATTTGAGATCTTTCACATGCTCAGTTAAGATAATTGGTGTTAGGTTTTTGTTTTTGAAAATGAAGTTTGAGTTTTAAGTTTACTACAACTCATACTGCATTCTTTAATATGTTACAGACAAAAAACAAAACCTATTGCTGTTTTTAACGCACCATGCTTGTTTAGTCGTACTGTTCCTGCGTAGGGGAGCATTCTGCTCGTTAAAACTTTCTAGCCAATGACGGAATTCGCATGGGCACAATATATCCGGAATAATTTCTTCGGGTGACGTGCGATGAGTAGTGTAAGGCGTGTTCTGAATAACGTGTTGCGAAAAACTTGAAAAATTAAAGAAACATATCGCGGATCCACAAATCTACTTTGAAGCGAGTAACAAGAATACTGTTATTGTCACGAAGAATGAAATGTACTATCGGGGAAAAATGAAATGCGAACAGAGGAGCGCGTCGCTCGCGGTACAGGCTGCGCCGCCTGGAAGGGAGCATAGGTGCGAGGCTGTGTGGCCTACTCCCATGTAAATACGCCACTCGCTCGGCACTTCCCAAGCTTCGGCATTGCGCCTCTTGGTGCGCTGAAACCTATCACCGCTATCATTGCTCGCTCGACGCGTGCAACGCGAGGAAGCTCACCGCTGGTAGCAGCTAAAGCGCGCGCAGGCTGGCGTCAAGCACAAGAGCAGAACAGCATCACCAGCATCTTGAGACCCAGTTTCAATGGTTTTCAGAAAATGGTCTCATCATCAACAAAGCGAAGTGTAAGTTCGGAGTGTCGCAGCTGGAGTTCCGTGGTCATCACGTTGACTCCCGCGGCATCGTATGTCTTAGATCTATAGTAGGGGCCGTAAAAAACTCCCCGACGCCATCTTCGCGTCTGAAGCTGTGCGTGTTTCTTGAACTCGTAAATTCCTAGCAACACTTTTTCCATCATTTCGCGTCCGTCCTGTGACCTCTCACCAATCTTCTCCGAGGCAGCCAGCCCGAATCCATCGGTCTGTAATGGACGCCGGATGTGGCTAGTGCATCCGGTACAATCAAGAAGTCTCTCGTTGACTCTGCTCTACTAGTACACCTGTTTGCTCGTTCGGAACTCTCCGCCATGACCGACGCCTCCGACGTCGCGGTCGGCGGATTTCTACAACAGCGGGTGAAATGGCTGTGACAGCAGCTTGAGTTCTTCTGCAAGAAGCTGGAGCCAGTTGAATCGCACTACGGTATGGTCGGTCACGAGCTGCTATCCATTTACTTGACCACGGCCGGCCATTGGGGTGGGCGACCTGTGCAGCCGCACAAAGCGCAATTTATAGGGAGGGGCGCCGAAAGGGCAGCCAGGTCATGCGGGGCTCAAACCTCGGGGTGATAAAAACAAAAACCAAAAACGACCGGATCGCGGAGGGCGCCCCTCCTACATGTAGAAAAATTTCAGCCTTTCCACTCTGGTGAAGAAGGAAGAGCATCGGAGCTGTAGCTTCTGTTCTCGGCGGTGGCTTTCCAGGCGAGCGATCTGCTCCTCTTGCGCGAGGGAATCTGAAGCGCTCGACGCAGTGGAACCTTAGGCGATAGCGGCCTCGCGGTGGTTGGGGAACCATTTGCGCTGCTGCGCTCATCGCCGCTCGTTCCGTTCCCGCTCTTCTTCCTCCGAAGACATGTTGCCTACATCCATGAGGGACGGCAGCAACCAGTTGTCTGGTTGCCGAGGCTGGAAAGGTTGCCGCGATCTACGAGCGACGGCGGCAAGCATACAACCGGCAAACACAACCATCTGGACAGCTACCGCCATCTATAAGCGACGGCGGCATCCAGAGTGTTGCTGTTTGCTGTTTTTTGTTGGAGAAAAACTGACCATCTCAATTGTCAAGGTAAGCATTCGACTTATTGGCATGGAGATCCTAAAGCGCATTTGTTTCATTTCCAGTGGACTGATCACTGCGTAACCCCTATCACTGTGCGTGCACACCTGATTTGCTAAAACTCAATTGTCGTGACACGAGCATATTATTACGTAACGACTGCTAGTTTCTAGAGTCTAATTGTTAATGCTTAGAGTGCCCGTGTTGCTGAATGTAAACTGGGCAAATTTTCTTCATTGGGCCGCTGTTCTTTGAGTTGACTTTGACCTTCGAGGTCCGTATCACGTAATCTGGTGTTATGCCTACGTTACTGCATACACAGGTGCCATGAGCTGCTCAAAATATTGTAGGATCTACCGAGGTCACATAAGGACCATCTTTGGCTCCTTGTAGATAATAATGTTTGTTTTCCTGAGTCTCGGGGCTTTATTACTATGAATCACCGCCAGCTAGCTTGTTTTTTTAAGTATTGTTACAATGCGCATTACGGGTCAGGATGGCTGGTGTAAAATTTGTATTCAGTCTGTTGGTGAAAATTTGAGTGATATGCCACTCCCTCAAAAGAAAACATCAGAAGCGCAGTACAGAAAACTAAATATTGAATAAGATCGCGAATCCAGGAACAGCACAGATGCCCTGAAAAAGTATGTGAAAGTACACGAGGGCCCCTCAAGTTCAGGTGAACAAGCAATAGGAGAAACATTCCACTAAAAGAGCTCGACCAGCGAAGATTATACCCCTACAAAGGAAAGTGAGACACCGCAGCTATATCCCGACGACGCTGAGTGCTCAACTGCCAGGGTAGTCTGTGACACTAAACAAGATGGTGATGGCACATCGAATGAGATAAAGGCCCCCAGCGACGAACTGTCTAATCCTGCATCATGGCCTAAGCTGACACCACAAATCCGGGACGCCATAGTCATCCAAGGGCCTGCGAATATAGAGAGTAGCGTAGAATTTTCTCTAGACGAGCACTACTGTCACTTCTCAACCTAGTTTCTGGACCCACATCTTGAAAATAGTCAAGTACTAAAGCGGCTCTGGCTTTGTCACTCCAAGTCTTCAAACAGGGCTTTCTCTTTGTGTTGCAAGCTATACGACGTAAACCCAAAATCGTCTTTGGCGACTGCTGGATCGAATCGCTGGAGGCACATGTCGCAGATTCGCACAAGCCACGAGAAGTCTCACAGTCATTTTCTGTCCTATCAAACTTGGACAGACGCAAGTTTGAGATTGAGACGAGGTGACTGAATCGACAAGGAACATCAACTCACGATAACGCAGGAGTGGGAGCGCTGGAAGAATGTCTTGGAGCGACTAATAAAAATAACACTCTTTCTTTCGAAGCGGTGCCTAGCTGATCTACCTATGCACCCTGCTGCCCACTCTATTAAGTGCTCCCCAGGACGTCCTCCAGTTCATTCTGGAGAACCATCTACTTGACAACTTCCCTTATACGTGGGTGTCATTGAGGATCCTCTTCACTTTGCCAGTGTCAGTGGCCACCGCGGAGAGGAGTGTCTCAAAATTTAAGCTTATTAGGACATACCTAAGATCATCCATGACAGATGACAGGCTATCGTCATTGGCAATTTTGTTCATTGAAAACAGGATAGTGTCTAGCCTGCATATGTCGCAAGCCGCAGCCCAATTTACGATGTTGAAGGCTCGGAAGGTTGCCTTCTAGGGTATCTGACATGGTTACTTTGTGCTTTTGTTTTCTCTGTCCATCAGACGTTAGCTTGCTATGGGAGACCCACAGCTAAAAGTTGGTTAATCTGGAAAATAAATGTATTTTGAACCGTTTAAACACGGTGCCGGCAAAACTCTCAATGCTCGCGAACGTCGTTCGTTTTCAGGTTGTGGTTCTTGACTGGCAACGACAAAATCCCGACCATTCGCGCTGGGTCACTCTGGCATGTTTACTAACACGGTGATGTTGGGTGCGCAAATAGGGGGGCCACAGTCGCAGTTTGTCCGGGGCGCTTGCTGCTCTAAGGCCGGCCCTGTATGTGACCTTCCAACATTTCAGGCATTATTTAGGGTCGTCAAATTTACATCATGAGTGACCACAAGGCAATCACCTACGCACTGAAAGCTACCACCAGTCAACTTTCCACATGGTAAAGCCGGCATCTATCTTTCATTGCTGAATTTACCAGCGACATCAGAAACATGAAGGGACGCGAAAACGCACTGCAGATGCGCTGTCTTGCAACGCCGGCTGCAACGCCATCCCCTCTGACGTTAATTTCAACCGTGCACCACAGGAGCGCAACAGGGCGATCCCAAAATACGTGCAATACAAACTCCTGACAATATGGTTTTTCAGGATATTCATCTCTCATTTCTGATTCCGCAGTCATATGCCATATTTCAACAGGCTTGCCTCGCCCTTTAGTTCCTTCTAACATTCGCTGTCTTTTTTTCTACTCGCTGAACCACCCTTGCCATTCAGGCAACAAAACACTTTATTGCCCAACATTTTCATGGGATGGGATAAAAAATGATGTCATAGATTTAGCACGCACGTGCCTGCAGTGCCAATGCTCAAAAATGCATCGCCATACACTCACCCGCTTGCCTCATTCGTAGCACCCACCACCCGTTTTGTTATCATTCATGTCTCTTGGGACACCTTCCTATGTCAGATGGGTACAGGTATATCCTTACCATCATCGATCGTTACACACGTAGACCAAAAGCCATCCTTGTTCCCGACAGTAGCTCTCCGACCATTGCTTAAACCCTCGTATAAGGCTGGATCGCCCGATTTGGTGTACCGTCCTCCACCTCGACACACAGAGGAGCACAATTTTAATTGGCTTTGTACCGAGACATCATGACATTATGGAGCTAATTGCAAATTCACAATACTATACCACCCCAACGTCAACGGTCTCGTCGAGTGCTTTTATCGATCACGAAAGATATACCTTTAAAGAGCAGGACGACCCAGGTTACTTGTGTGCACTCTTGTCTATCATACTTCTTGGCTTGCGCACTGCCCTAAAGCAAGCCCTCAGGTGCGCTGCAGCTGACCTAGTTTACGGAACCACACTTCACATTCCGGGCGAGTTCTTTGAGTCACCCGCAGTCACTGGCATTGCCGACACTTCTAGCTACGCCACATAGCTCCGCGACATCATTAGAAAGGATCGTGCTAGAGTCACCAGACCATACGAACTCGTTCGAACCTACGTCTGCGAAGACCTAAGCATTGTAACACACATTTCAGTTCTCCATGATGCAGTACATACACCTCCCCAAACACCCAAAACAGATCTGAGATCCTTGAACAAAAAAACAACTTTTCGTCTTTGATATCAAAAATTGACTTGACACTGTTTCACTACACCGGCTCAAGGCAGCACACCTGGAACCGAAACCTTCGCAACTTGCCAGGGTAGAGACGCCTCCACTGTTACCGCCTTCTTCCCATCATGCCCATCCTGCCATAGACCCAACACCGCTCCCTAAACTCCACCGTCGCTCCGTCTCCTGGGAACCTGGAGAACACAAATTCCTCTAGGGAAGGAGGGGGGGGGAGGGGGGGATCTGTGCGCCCCGACAAGCTAGTGTGCCACGAGCCATCAAGAGCAGAATGCTTTCTTGCTACGCGAATAGAACATCGGCAGCATGTCGACCAGCATAACAAGCCAACGACCAGACGCGCTCAGCATCTTGACTAATTATTTCGTTCTTTCGCACATATGTAAATACAGTTTATAATGATATATGGACGTCTTTGCCTTCCCTAATATTATGAGAAGCGTATTGGTAATGTGCACGTTGGCAGTAAAATGAGTACCGTTCATACCACTCGTATAATTTTACTCACGGTATTTGAAGTGCAGAGATCACCAGCTGGACCTAAGCACTGAAACAAAAGGCATAAAAAACGTTTCAGTAAACTGGGAAAGCTTGAGAAAGCTATTAAACGTGTGCACTTTACTTAGCTTTAGTTAAGATTCGTATTGAAATCTTGTGAGTCCTTTGTCTTTATATTACAAACCGCCAACAAATATGTTTGGAACAAACATTACTTTAAATCTATTCAACATCGTTATGTGACTGCAATTTATGTTGCTTCTTATTAACGGAATAGTAGGTACACAACGTTCGTGATAGAAACGAAATCCATCCCACTCGTTAATTTTTTAATCGAAAAACATAAAATGTGAAAGAAGCAATGTAAAACTTGTATTCATCTTTTCATTGAGAGCCAAATGATACGATGACACAGCAAAAGAAAATCAACTTTAGGTGTTTTATAGTCACCTATTTATTAAAAAAGGCGTGGCATGGTTTACGATGTCCACATTGTTGCCGTGTCTAATACTGCAATCTCATTATCTCCGGAGAGATAATAAGCTTCTCGGGATCCCTCACACCCTGCATTTGTTTAAGCTGCCTGCTAGTATTCTTTGCACCCTTTTCACTGAAATATTTTGAGAATGAAGAATGAATTGCGCCTAACGCAATTTTACTGCAAGGCGTTAGTTAGGGAAAATTATCTTTTTCATGGCGTTTCTGTGCCTTTTCTGTAGAACGCCACGTAACTGCCGAAGTGCCATGCTTGAGCCAAAGCTGCCACGAATGAACGGAGGTACCAGCAGTGAAGCTTAAAGACGGCACTTGTTTCATATTATAGGCCCAACGTTGCGAGATGACAGCCAAACTACCAGCAGTAAAGAATATCTTTTAGGCAAGTTATTCCCAAGGTGCCCAGACTCTGTGTACCTCGGGCTTTTCAGGCACTATATTTCTAGACGAACAAAAACGGCACATTTTGGCACAAAGAACTGTGTTACCTGGGTTAGAATCAGCAGACAAATTCACCCAACTCTGAAACTGCTGCGGCATTATGAGTGTCGAAACATCATTTGTTTAAAGTAATGTGATTTGACGTTCCTGGCAAAATGGTCAAAATTGTTATGCAGCTGAGGTAAAGTGTCCAACAATACGAAGACCCATTTTACGAGGCAGTTTCGGGCGGATGTGCAGTGTTTGCTGTGGTCATCCCAGAGCCGTGTATTGAGTGAGTTTGGTCAATTGGAGGAGCGGGCAGAGCCAGGGCGTGCACCACACGCAGACAAAGGGCTTGGCATGGTCTCTTGGCCAACCAGAGGCTGAAAAGAATCCCCTAGCGGTGGTAGCGAGAAACAGTTTTAATAAGAGCATATAGGTGACATATAGTAACTCTTCATGTTTGAAAATAGCGAGGACGTTAGCATTCGATTATGATCACGCGAAAAAATGTAAGAAACGAAAGTCCCGCTTGAACTCTGTTTTGCTCGGACAGAGTGTTACAGCTCGGACGACACATTTCCGGGCCTCGGCGCCTGGCGTACGAATTATGTCGATCGTTCCGCCAGTCGCGCTCTTCCACCGTGATTTTGGATGACCATGATTGAAACATCACATGCACCATATTTTCAGTAACCGATAGTTACTCCGACGCACTTACTAATTTTGTTTCTCGCGACCACCAACAGGGTATTATTTCTGGCTTTGGTTGGCTCCATTCGAAGTTCTGGAGACGGCCTGGAACAGGTCCAGCACGCTTTCGACCAATGGCGCCTGCGCGTTTGCCTCCTATACTTTCCAATGGATGGCCAAACACTCTCCAAATACGGCTCCGGTCAAGCCCATATTCTTCGAGGTGAAAACTCGGCAAATATTCGGCAAATGTCTACGCACGCGCGAGAATGCGACGGGGCCATGGATTGCAAATAAATGCCGTGCGGTCGTGCTGTTTCCATAGTACAGTGTAGTACAGCCAGCGGTTACGGCGGCGAGGTGTGGGGTAGGCAACACGGTAACTGTGCGTTTGTGAGCCTTTGCGAGTGTGGTTCTCTTCAATAGTTTCTGCCTACATAACAGAAGATCGACCAGTAATTTACGCAGTCCACTGCGCAAGTGACAAATGATGCAGTACATTCTGGATAACGCACTTTTCATTTGACCTTTTTAGTTATGCAACGAGGTAGTTGAAGCATTGACTGACAATTACTTCAAAGCACTCCTTGCAATTATAACAATCCTGTTTTCGGCACACAAGAAGTTTGTGCGAAAACAAAACCCTACTGCTTTTTAATTAGCGTTATTTCGCGGCTTTCATGTATCTACATAAAAATAAACACGGAACTATTATGCTCGACGTTGCAAATCCGACATTCCTAACTCTTCCCATCTTCCTAAACGTCCCTGTGTGCCCTAACACCAGAAACCGGCATTTTAAAGGTTATTGGTTAAAGGTTTTGAAAGTGTGTCGAGACTATTGTTTTTGTCCTAACATTTTGTTTTTATCCTGCTTAAAAGTTTACTACTAATTGACTCATTGATAAGTGCACCACTAAGGAGGCGCTAAGCTGTTGGTAGGTCACTCAAAATGAAAACAAAACAAAACAAAAACGAGACGTTACAAATATGGGACGCACACTTTCATGCAAAGCTGATGTCAAGTGACTCAAATCGAGAAACATGCATATTGACAATAATACAGTGATGTCTCGTTAATATAGACACCTTCCTTGCCGTAAAAAATCGTCCATAATGTGAGTTGTCCATAATAACGAGACACAAATGCATGTATTTTCCCAGTTTGTCCCCAAAAGTGGTGTCCATATAGCGGGATATCCATATTAACGGGGTCCATATTAACGAGACATGACTGTATTGTTATCTTTTCTGGTGAAGGCTCAGTAACCGTTGCATTCATTTTCGCGCACGAAACGGTGACTTCCAGAGAAAGTAAACACGCAGTGTTATTGCCTTTCTATTCACACCACACACACTTGCAGGCTTGCGCTGATGAGGCCTCAAGACCGAAATACTCGTAGCGTGATTCGTGACTACGCTCACTACGCAACGTTGCTACTACCCAACCTCGCTGTCACGCCACTCCTGGAAGAAGTCACTAAAATTGCCAGTAAACACACAAAAACAACACCGATAAAATTATATTGTAGAATATCACCTTATTTAATAATAAATGTGCCAATATAATTACATGTTGCATTTAAGTTAAGAAAAATGCAACATAAAACCTTTTTTAGAGCGCAGCTCTTTGGCGCCCGTTTCCGGCTTGAGCGGCGTCAGCGTCGCCGTCGCCGTCGCCGTCGAAGTAACCGCGCGTAACCCTCGTAACCCCCGTGAGGGTTACGAGGGTTACGAGGGTTACTCTCACAAGGGTTACGAGGGTTACTCTCACAAGGGTTACGAGGGTAACCCTCGTGATACTTGTGAGGGTAACAACCTTCGTAACCCTAGTAACCTTCACGAGGGTTACTCTTACGAGGGATACGAGGGTTACACTCACGAGGGTCACGAGGGTTACCTTCACGAGGGTCACGAGGGTTATGAGAGTTACCCTTACGAGGGTCACGAGGGTTACCCTCGCAAGGGTTACTAGAGTTATGAGAGTTACCCTCACAAGGGTCACGAGGGTTACCCTCAGGATGGTCGCGAGGTTTACCCTCACGAGGGTCATGAGGGTTACCCCCCTGAGGTCGCGTGACCCTCCGCCGAGGTCACGTGACCCCCTGAGGTCACGTGTCCCCCCCCCCCCCCCGCCGAGGTCACGTGACCTCAGGGAGTCACCTATCCCTTAGTACCCTTCCATCCTCCTCCTGAAGAGCTGCGCTCTAATCCGGCGTTACAGGGAGTTGCAAACGGCTTTGATTTTTCTCCAGAAAAAAACAAAATATCAACGTTAAGTCCGGTAACAATAAATTTTTGCCGAATCTTTAGAAAAGATAGGCAAAAGTTCGGCTTTTCTTGAATCCCAAGGTTCGGCGCTGAATTTTCGATTTGGCAAAAGTTCGGCCCATCACTAATGTTTAGTGCTACCTTCCGTTGGTGGTAACGCGTCACCAGAAACGGTGTTACCTGTAACGCGTTACTTTTTTTCTAGCAAGTCCGTAACACATTCATTAAATGTTGAATGCAATAACGTAACACGTGCTTAAGTTACTTATTTCGAGTGACGGGTCATATATGGTCTCGCGCCCGTAGCCGAACGGCTATCGTGCTTGAGCCCTCATGCAAAGAGCCGAGGTTCAATGCCTTGTAGCGGAGGCTCCTTTTTGTTACTTTTCTAATGGCCGCGTTCTTGAAAATTTGGGAACTCTGTTGCTGGTTCGAGGTCAGAATGTTCTACGCGCCGAACCTTCTACACAGATTGTTCCAGAAGCCCACGCGTGTACTAAAGGGTCTCCGCGTGGCGAGCCAGGATCAGTCTCGCCACCGCGCCCGATCTTGCTGTCACGCCGCCATCGACGCCTGCGATGTACCCTAGTCCTATTTTGTTTCGGGAACGAGTTCACCCCATTGAACGTTTTGTTCCTTCTGTAATCTGTCGCCTCACCAATAGACCATTTGCTATATCCCTCAAGCACCCCGGCCCGTGCTAAAAGAATTATGGGAACGGTGTTCCTTCAGCTCCTTAGTGATCGGTAATTTCAACCCTACCCTAGGTTACACAGCTTTTGAGCGTGATTCAGTGTCACCCTGAACAAGCGCCTGATATACCCAAATAACCCGTCATATCGCTTTTACAATTTCTCCTCGATGTCAGCGTTTTTGATACTGTGCATGCTGTTCATCCTTCAGCCTGGATGGGCTGCAAAAATCTCTTACATTATTATAATTCTCATTCAGCTTCAAAGACGCTAAAAAATGCTATAAACAGCCCCACGGGCTCCGAGCTAAATCCTGAATTTTGTTGTTGTGAATTCTCGGCTAATTCCTGCTAAAGCAACAATCACGAGAATGATAATATTGTAAGAGATTTCTGCAGCTCAGCCAGTTTGAAAGGTGGATCGCATGCACAGTATCAAAAATGCTGACATTGACAAGAAATTTTAAAAGTGATATGACAGGTCCTTGGGGTATGTCAGGCGCTTGTTCAGGGTGACTCCGAATTACGCTCAAAAACTGTGTAACCATGGGATTGGTCAAAATTAGCGATCACTGGGGAGCAGAAGGAACATCGTCCCATGCTTTCTCGAGTGCGGGCCGGGGCGCTTGGGTATATTGCAAATGGCCTATTGTTATTTCTAACATTTTGATGCTGCGGACACAATGTAACATGTAATATGTTACATTGATACATGCTCTTACCGAAACCTAAAAAACAAAAGTTGATTTTTGTTTGCTTTAGGCACCAAATAAATTCTTGTTTAATTCCATGAATCTTCAAAAAAAAAAGTAAAAAAGATAAGGCAATTAGTTACATTGATATATGTTCCTACCGAAACCTAAAAAACAAAAGTTCATTTGTGTTTGCTTTAGGCACCAAATAAAATCTTACACACCTTCCATGAACTTTTAAAAAAGCTAAAAAAAGATAAGGCAATTATGTTAAGCTTCAGCATGAATATATTTCTTGAGATATGGCGTTTATGCCTACTTGTAACGTCGAAGCAGTAGAACGAATTGGTTTACAACAGATCTAACGCAAAAGTAAAATGCGTTATTTTTTATCAGTAATGGTAGCGGTAACGCATGCATTTTATTTTCTGTAATAAGTAACGAATCTCGGTTTGGTTTTTTTGGTAATGGTTACAACACTGGGGCCGCTACCGCATAAACCACCACGACAAACGGGTCTTCCAGATTGTTGGAAACCGTGCCTTCATTCTTGGTGCCTAGGGCCGATAGTGAGTTTCAATTTTGGTTGCTCCATTTGAGCAAGAACCTTCATCACGACTTAGGGTTGAATAAATATGCGATTGTTGAACTTCTGACAATATCGGTGCCATCGAGTGGCACGTTGCCTCTATTCGAGGTTTATCCGCTCGCTAATTATTATTACTGGGCACCACGCAATACCTTCGTATAGTATTTCATGGCTGTCATCAACAACTCATAGTAGAGTATTAGACAATGCGGTATTTCATGTGACATTATGGAACGTTGGAACTTCAAAGTTTTACTCCTTGAAAAAGGTTGATTCGCTGAGTCACGAAAGATTACTTCGGTTTGGCCTGTAAATGGTAAAACGCGCATGTGGACGAGCTAAAGCGGTTCATAACTTTAGGAGCGCAATATGATTTCTCTGCTTCAAGAACAAATAATCAGAAACTTAAAGCAAAATACACTGATAAAATCATGTAAATGTAATAACTGCGGACCCGAAGGCAAATAAATGTCACTTTAAAATTGTTTGAAAAAACTTCGATATGAGTGAGAGGTTTTGCCAAGGCAATATGTAGGTACACGTATACCTCTCCAAGACCCAGGATATTTGCCAAGGTTAAGTTGAGGCAAGAATCTGTAAAGAAAAAATTACACAAATAAAATCAAAACCAAGAAAAAAACAAGCACAGCTCCAAAACAAATCGGAAGACGAAATTGGAGACGTAATCGGCTTTCACAAAACACCAATGATTAAGAATAGTAGGTAAGAAAGTTATAAAATGAGCTTACTGTCGTTATTAGCCGAGGCCTGATGCACATAGAGGAAGAGAACACAGAAAGTTGCGACTACAGCGGAATTCATGTTTGGTTAACCTTTCAAATGATTTTCTCTCCTGGCGAAATTCTTGCTGGCTCGGTGGCTTGGCGCAAGTTTAATCCCTTTTTATCTAAATATGGTTTACGATGCACCGCCAAACAAAAATATATTAAAAAAACACTGATGTGTGACGTTTTCTCGGCGTCAATAAGGCGGCGTTTCAAAAGGTCACATGACTGTTTCATGATCCATAACAGGATGTAGCGATAGGCCGCGAGTAAAAAGAAAATCTACTGATAAACTCGCGAGACTAACAGTGCTATACGTCCGTAAAAATGGCGCACGTGCCATACCTTTTTTGTTCAATATTTTTAATAACATACCGCTAGTAAAACTCTTAACATCAAATAAAAAAGTACGTCCAAAACCTTTATCAAGTCAAGGGCAGCGGAGGTAGATGCTATTTTCAAGGTACGTTGAAAGCTGTTCACTCAGCAGGGTCAACGTCGACAATAAGAAATCATCGCGGTTAAGTTATATTATAACTACAAAGTCGAATTTAAAACAAACCAAGAAAACGCTGAATTGTTTGCGGTTCTCGTGTCATATTAGTATTCTGTGACAGATGTGATTCAAATATAAAAAAAGAATTTGAAACAAATAAAAAATGGTTGCTTTCGAGTGCAGGAGATTCGAAAACTTCGAAAGGGTGAAAAACCTGGAAAATTTTAGGCCCATCAATTTGTACTCACCGATTGCACTACCAAAGAAACAAATGACAGAAGAATTGCAGAATTCGAAGGTACTTTCCTATGATGTTACACTAAAAGCCCACATCAAAAGCGCAATGATGTAGCTTTGGTAGGGATATTTTTTTTACAGCGGTTTAAGTATTGCTTTACGTAGACAGAAAAACAACCAGAACTCCGTACAAACGAAGTTTCTGCATGCTCCGCGGTTTGGATAACCTACGAAGCACCCGAAAAGTCACTCGCTCCAGGGAATGAAGCACTGTCTATGAAAAATTATTCGGAAATGTGTTCATCGTAAGATGCTATTTATCAATAACTTGAATAATGTATTCTAAATATTCCCGACCAAGTAATTGGTCGGCAAATTTCTTAGATAAAGTTCGTTGCTATCATTATTTACTTTTCAAAAACTCTCAACAAGAGGGGCTATTAGAGTCATTCATTTTCTTCGAAAGTTAGTGAGTGTGCTGATAAAAATGTGGTTGTTAATATAGACGTTGTTGCTCCCACAAGACCTAGTCATCATTTTTAACACTTTAATGAACCACGTGGAATTTGTGAATTACCACCATTATCTCGAATGCCGTCCGCTTTTATTAAAATAAGCAATTCTGAAATGGATATTTTTCTTTATTTGGTTGAATATAAATTCACCTTGCAGGGAGAGTATAATATGTTGTTATTTTTGTATTTATTTATTTAAGGTACCTCAAAAGCTCAATTAAGAGCATTACATGAAGGGGGATACATTTAGCGTAAGTATCAATCAGAACAAAAAAAAAAAACAGCAAAAAATATAAACAAGGTCGCACAGAAAAAAACACATATAAGAAAACACTCGGGAAAGGTGTGAGAAAAGCAAATGTAAAGGAAAAAATTGATAGTTAAAAAAATGCAGTTGCAAATTAAGTTATTATTCTAGCATGCGTGACAAGAACCCAAAAATGCATGATTCTAAATAAATAATTAGGAATCGATTACTATGAAAATAGCAAGATGCACTTTGACGCAAACATACCGAGCGTGAAAGACATCACAAGAACAATGCAGCGAAATTCAGGAAGCTGTGGGCGATCACGGTGGAAAAAAGAGATTAAAAAGTGCGGTACGAAATTTTTTTGGATAAAATATGTTGACAGTGTCTTCGGGAAGACAGTTCCAGTTCTTGATTGCCTTAGGACTAATTTACTCAGAGTTTTCAGAATAGCCGCATTTGCTTCGCAAACCTTTAATTGTGTATTTTGAACTTTTTTTGTACATTCTAAACGATGTTCCTGTACACACGAACTGAGAGTGCACCACACAAAAACGGCTTTACGGCTGTCTCTGGGCACCATGGAGGCAGGAAAAAGAGGAGTCTCGACCCCGCAGTGGAAGCCATGACGCGTTTTCGCTTGTGCATTCAGGTGCTGCTCGTTTCGGCTATCTTCCCGCCGAAGCTCTTTGTGGCTTTCCCGACTGACGCCCGTGGTCCCAGTGATGACGCTGATGGAATGGAATCCTGGCGGTCCTGCCAGGATTCCATTAATCCACTAACCTGATCTCGTTGGTCCGGAGGAGAGAGTTCGCGACCATGATTGGGTCAGGGGTCGTAGAGATTGATAAATTGACGGCGACTGGAAGGGATACTCTAGAGAGGAGCTTAAGATCTGGCGGGAAGGGAACTAGGATACTCTGGAGAGGAGCTTAAGATCTGGGTTGAGAGGGAGAAATATAATCAAAGAGAGGAAAGGCAGGAGGCACGTGAGGCGGCAAGAGAAGAGCACGCGGCGCAAGAACGTGCATGTCAAGCAGAATGTGTCCGACTGGATAAGGAACGGAAAGTGCTACAACTCAGAATCGCGGCCCAGGAAAGAGGAAATCGCGAAGCAGGAGGCGAAGGAGGAGAAGGCGGTTCGACTGGTCCAAGTCATAGGGCCAGTCCACACAAGCTGATACCACAGTACAATGAGACGCGCGACGACCTCGACGCGTATTTGCAGAGGTTTGAGCGTACGGCCACAGGCGTCGCATGGCCACAGGACAAGTGGGAAACCACTTTAAGTCTTTGTCTCACAGGAGAAGCCCTGACTGTGGTCGGTCGCATGACCCCTGCGGATGCGATGAATTATACAAAGATAAAACTGGCGCTGCTTTAAAGATTCCAGTATACAAAAGAAGGTTATCGCGAAAGATTCTGTGAGGCGAAGCCCGGAGACGGGGAAAAAAGAAAACAATTTGCAGCCAGGTTGACGGGGTATCTCAATAGGCGGATCGAAGTAGCAGGAATCAAGAAGACTTTCGAGGCGCTCCGGGACAGAATGCTAATGGAGCAGTTCAGGCCAACTTGCGCTAGTAAGTTGATGGTCTTTCTCAAAGAAAGAGACTGCTTGACCCTTGATGATTTGGCCGATAAAGCCGTCGTCTTTCTGGAAGCGAAGACTCAGCCGAGCGCTTTAAAAGCGGTAGAGGGACAAGACCCGAAAATCAGTCCAAGGACAGTCCCTAACGCCTTCAGAGAAGACACAGGGAAGATCCTCCGATGCCTCTTATGCAATAAGGTAGGACACAAAGCAGAGAATTACAAGGGTCGCAATCAACAATACAAACCATCGACATGTAGCACTGCGGCCGCATGGGACACAAGGCCGACAGATGCACTATCCCAGGAGCATCCTGATCAATCCCAGGAGCATGACTCGACAACAGTGCCGTTTTTGCTCGCCCCGCCATACCTGGACACTTCTACCCCGCCTGGCAACCAGGACGAATGCAGATTTGACATAACATTAAACCTAAAGAGACACCCAGTTATCCTAATCGAAATAATTTGTAAATCTGCTCGGTATAGGCAAATATATTTTCTTTAATCTCACATTTAGCACCCTCAGAAAAAAAAAAAAAAAAAAACAGCAAAAAATATAAACAAGGTCGCACAGAAAAAAACACATATAAGAAAACACTCGGGAAAGGTGTGAGAAAAGCAAATGTAAAGGAAAAAATTGATAGTTAAAAAAATGCAGTTGCAAATTAAGTTATTATTCTAGCATGCGTGACAAGAACCCAAAAATGCATGATTCTAAATAAATAATTAGGAATCGATTACTATGAAAATAGCAAGATGCACTTTGACGCAAACATACCGAGCGTGAAAGACATCACAAGAACAATGCAGCGAAATTCAGGAAGCTGTGGGCGATCACGGTGAAAAAAAGTTATTAAAAAAGGCGTTGCGAAATGTTTTTGGATGAAATATGTTGACAGTGTCTTCGGGAAGACAGTTCCAGTTCTTGATTGCCTTAGGACTAATTTACTCAGAGTTTTCAGAATAGCCGCATTTGCTTCGCAAACCTTTAATTGTGTATTTTGAACTATTTTTGTACATTCTAAACGATGTTCCTGTACACACGAACTGAGAGTGCACCACACAAAAACGGCTTTACGGCTGTCTCTGGGCACCATGGAGGCAGGAAAAAGAGGAGTCTCGACCCCGCAGTGGAAGCCATGACGCGTTTTCGCTTGTGCATTCAGGTGCTGCTCGTTTCGGCTATCTTCCCGCCGAAGCTCTTTGTGGCTTTCCCGACTGACGCCCGTGGTCCCAGTGATGACGCTGATGGAATGGAATCCTGGCGGTCCTGCCAGGATTCCATTAATCCACTAACCTGATCTCGTTGGTCCGGAGGAGAGAGTTCGCGACCATGATTGGGTCAGGGGTCGTAGAGATTGATAAATTGACGGCGACTGGAAGGGAACTAGGATACTCTGGAGAGGAGCTTAAGATCTGGGTTGAGAGGGAGAAATATAATCAAAGAGAGGAAAGGCAGGAGGCACGTGAGGCGGCAAGAGAAGAGCACGCGGCGCAAGAACGTGCATGTCAAGCAGAATGTGTCCGACTGGATAAGGAACGGGAAGTGCTACAACTCAGAATCGCGGCCCAGGAAAGAGGAAATCGCGAAGCAGGAGGCGAAGGAGGAGAAGGCGGTTCGACTGGTCCAAGTCATAGGGCCAGTCCACACAAGCTGATACCACAGTATAATGAGACGCGCGACGACCTCGACGCGTATTTGCAGAGGTTTGAGCGTACGGCCACAGGCGTCGGATGGCCACAGGACAAGTGGGAAACCACTTTAAGTCTTTGTCTCCCAGGAGAAGCCCTGACTGTGGTCGGTCGCATGACCCCTGCGGATGCGATGAATTATACAAAGATAAAACTGGCGCTTCTTCAAAGATTCCAGTATACAAAAGAATGTTATCGCGAAAGATTCCGTGAGGCGAAGCCCGGAGACGGGGAAAAAAGAAAACAATTTGCAGCCAGGTTGACGGGGTATCTCGATAGGTGGATCGAAGTAGCAGGAATCAAGAAGACTTTCGAGGCGCTCCGGGACAGAATGCTAATGGAGCAGTTAAGGACAACTTGCGCTAGTAAGTTGATGATCTTTCTCAAAGAAAGAGACTGCTTGACCCTTGATGATTTGGCCGATAAAGCCGACGTCTTTCTGGAAGCGAAGACTCAGCCGAGCGCTTTAAAAGCGGTAGAGGGACAACACCCGAAAACCAGTCCAAGGACAGTTCCTAACGCCTTCAGAGAAGACACAGAGAGGATCCTCCGATGCCTCTTATGCAATAAGGTAGGACACAAAGCAGAGAATTACAAGGGTCGCAATCAACAATACAAACCATCGACAGGTAGGCACTGCGGCCGCATGGGACACAAGGCTGACAGATGCACTATCCCAGGAGCATCCTGATCAATCCGAGGAGCATGACTCAACAACAGTGCCGTTTTTGCTCGCCCCGCCATACCTGGACACTTCTACCCCGCCTGGCAACCAGGATGAATGCAGATTTGACATAACATTAAACCTAAAGAGACACCCAGTTATCCTAATCGAAATAATTTGTAAATCTGCTCGGTATAGGCAAATATATTTTCTTTAATCTCACATTTAGCACCCTCAGAAAAAAAAAAAAAAAAGAAACAAGCACGAATAAGGAAAGCAGATTGTCAGGACAGTACTCCTTGAATAATCGTGGTGGGTTAGTCCCATCGGGTGCGCTTTTCACCAAGCACCCGCGTACTGCGGAAAAGCAACGCCCGCGAGCTTTGCGGGTATTGCGTTCCCGCGGTACACAGGTGCTTAGTGGGAAGCGAACTCAAAAGGGCTAACCCGCTGCGATGAAAAAAAAAAGTGAATTAAACAAAAACGCTGTTAGAATTAAGCAGCTTATAAATGCATTAAAAGCATAGCCGGACTACCAAAAATTTAGAAATTCGTTTGAATGAACCTGAAGTATGAAATATCCGAGTTTGAATTATCGAAAATCCACCGTAAAAGCATTGACTATCCATCTGGCTTGTGTACTCGCCATCACACTACAACAATTGTATCAATTGCTTTTTATTGTCATTTTGTAGCGCTTGAGTTAATTGCTGTGAGCAGTAATGATCTTGGTAATCAATTGCTCTTTTTAAGCCTGAGGTAATTATCCTAGTAATCAGTTCTTTTTTTAAGCCTGAGGTAAACTAAAAACAAAATTTTCTCTACAAGATTCAGCAACCTGCCTGGCAATCTCAACTACGTGGAAAACGTTCGTCATTTCTCGGGCTCAGGATCAGCACGATCTAGCTGTACACGGCATTAGTAATAAGTCCAAGGTTCGGAAGATACAGCAGGCTACAGTGGCATTATCGATACACTCCTCCTTAAGGAACGTCACCAGACGGCTTGTTTCCTGTGCGCAGTGTACGGGAAACAAGCTTCTAGATAAAAGTAGCCGAAGGGTGCTTTAACAGTCATAAAAAGTTTAAACACAATGAACTTTTTCCCAGTAAGCTTCTGCGCATGTGTACATTCCCGCTGTCGCCATTTTAGAAGAACACCGGGACGCAGTGCTCTGCGGAAATGGCGACAGCAACATTCTCAGCATCTATCTTCGCACGTATTTAGTCTATTTCGGCGCTCTGTTGTTTAGCATCGGTAGTATGGGGTATAAAAAGCACTGAAAACCGATAAAACGGCACAATGCCAATGTGTTTTGACGGGCGGAGCAATGTTGGGCTGCTCTTCAATTGTAGTTTGCAAACCAACTCCCCAGACGGCGCTCGTTACTCGAAAAAGGTCCATTGCGTCAAGTGCTCGCCTATCCCTTGAAATAGTGGTGTATGGTTTGGATGAAAGACGTTGACGAGGGAAGAACATTTTCTTTTTATTCGGAACATGGAGCAAGAAACCGGTCTTCAATAACAGTGCCACTAGATCCTGTCCATAGTCAATGCCTCTGTCCTTGAGCACCGCGGTCTTCCCCATCCTTGCTATTCACTGTGGAACTGAGCCATCTGGGGTTAATTCAGCTCAATGCTCTAAAGCTTGACATCGTGAGCCTGCAGGTTATCAACACTACTGCTGGGTGCAGTTCCGAATAGCATCCGTAACCATTATGAAAATAAGAAAAACTTATTCTTCCTCCCCCGCACATCTCCTTTCGCCTTGAACGTCAGTATAAAGTTGGAATTCCCCAGTGTTGCACCTCCGCCTACTTCGAATTTTTATTCCCAGGTCGTCATCGGAGTGGAACCACCTTCCCGCATCTTTAGTATCTATATCATCATTTGATTCTTTTAGAACTGAACTAACCAGCCATTTTTGTCAGCAGGCACCCTGACTAATTTTCTCTTGTTAAATTTTGGTATTTATTCTCATTTTTGTATTATGTTTTGTTACTTGCCCCTCCCCTCTGTAATGCCGTCGGGCCTTGAGGGTACTGAAATAAATAAATAAATATATATCGCAGCATACATGAATGAACGCTACTTTGTACTTCTGGAAGGTTCGCGTTTACTCTTACATCAAAGGATTAAAATCATTTGGAGTGAGAGTAAATGTGTATCTTCCAGAAGTATTGAGCAGCGTTCGTCCATACATGCAGAAATGTCTCATTGATCATGGGTCGGTTTCTTGTTTTGGCATGCTTATATGGCTTCTTTTAACCATAACTCTTTGATATGAAAGCCGTACTTAAGCACACTTCATTAGAAACAAGGAACTAATGGTACTTTATGATTTGGAAGGATAGAACATGACACAACGATGGGAAATTTGGCGGTTTCTAGGACGCAACCTAAACCATAGGCTGTACGGTTTTACAGGGTACCTATATTCACAAGATATCTATAATTTTCTAACAGGTCATGCAAAAACAAACGACTTAAAGATTTTCTTGCTTGGGGTGTTTTAACAGACGAGACCAACAATAAAGCGCCTAGCCTCATAGAGGTTTGAGGTAATATTTTCAGTGACCACTCCATTGGCGTCTGTTAGTGTGGACATGGTTGCATCAGAATGTCCAACGATTGGGAGTTAGGAATTCAGGGCATTGTTGCGAAAGAATGGCATCCTATATGGGTGCTTGTTCCTCCCGTACCATTCCGCTTTCACTGAGGCAACCGAGCATGTGGAACAGATAATATGGCAGAAGTTAAAGATGGCTAGAATAATTAAGTGACTTTCATTCAAAAATAACCAGAATGGGGCTGTCGTACGAAACATTGCCAGATTAAATGATTAGCTGTAGTTCTGCTGAACTTTTTTCATTGGTGTGGAAGGTCAAGACTGCACTGGGCTTGCTGCAGCCATATTTTTAACCACAGCAAGTCTAAAGCAGCTTCATCACAGCATGCGGAACAACAGAAGGTTTGACAGAAATGTTCGACTTAACCCCAGTTAGGCGCCGGCTGATGTATTGTTCGACCAGAAGTTTACGTTGTTAGTTTGACTGCTATGGCCGTTTGCAGAGGCATCAGGGTCACATCTGCATAATCCGAGGCGTCCCAGCTCATCCTGTCACCTAGGATTCCCTTGTATGACTTGTCAAAGCATGCCTATACTTTGCTTACCCATGATTCTGCAGTGTGGAGGAAGCCCCACGCTCCTTAGATCAGTCATGCGTCTCTTTTTCACCAATTAATCGGGCTTCTGTCTACACACCCACGCAGGGAGCACGTTTTCACATGACACAAAAAAAAGGATTGTAAATGTTCCAACAAATGCGTAACTTCCACTGCACTGTCAGCTTAGGGGTGAACTGAATACTGGCAATTTTCACTACATGTTTTTCAACCTACTTTCACGGCTTTGTATTTAGACCGTCAGGTGCTGTGAATATTTGATTTGCTCAAGGAGGCTAGTGAGCGAACCTGCCGCCACAGCTTTCTCTTCCAGCCACTAGGTGCCATCGATTTCTTCCTGGAGTTGCCAATTGTGTCGACATTCCAGCAACAGAGACTAGCGAATCCGTCGCTGACATTAGTAGACCGTTTTTCTCCTCCGCTACGGTATCCCTGAAGAAAACGCCGCAGCTGCGCATGCGCGCCACCAGCCTTATCTGCATAGTTCAAGGTCTTGTGGCGGATTACGGAGCACTATCCGGGTGCTTAGCGGACTGCGGGAACGGTCTACTACAGTTCCCCATTAAAGCTGCTAGAACTGCGGTTCAACTGCAGTTCCTGGTGCGGTCAACAATTTCACAGCAGATTCTGGTGGTGGCAGGCAGTATTGCAGAATGAGCACTCCCATTTTATCCAACTCCATTCCAGAGAATTGGAATTTTTAATGCTAATTCTATTCCTTCGAACTCATGGAAAGGAAACACTCGGCCCATCCCCACTCATGGAATGGCTTATCCGTTCCATTCCATTCCTCTCAATCCCTCCCAACCGTGAAAAATGGCACTTTGCAGCTAGTACTAAGTTACCAGAAAATAACGTCAGCATAACGCCCACGTTGTGAAATGTGTAGACAATTGCTAAATTATGCAAAACTTGACCCGAAACCATTGATTCTACTAAGTTGAGCGGTGGTCGCACATAGCGCTGGTAGCAGTTGGTATGGTGGCACTGCAGATATCGATCAAGCCGCCAAGCGTAAAAGCCTCATAACAGACAGCAAAACTTTAGGTCACCCATCTTCTCCACAAAAGAATCTTATATGTCCTCCACTTCTAGGAGATACATGGTAAGTGAGGAGTCACATGCATTAACGAAATGCCGGCGATGTGACATTATCCCTGCCAGGTGGCATGCGACCGGCGCTGTAATCACACGTGCTCTCAAGACATATTGTCGCGCCTCACGGCGCCAGGAAGGACGCCTTGTCCACCTACAACTCTACAGTCTCGGTTGCTTCACTGGGTGTGCCACTTTCATCCTCGAAGGAACATAAGCCAGTCAAATAACCAAGCCATCAGTTACCTAAAGTGCAATGATGCCGTTTCAAAAGCCCCTTTGACCGCATCAATGCAGCTGGCGGTAGAACAGAGCCTATTCCATTCTTACTCTACACTCTAAGAAATAGGGGGTGTATAGACGCTTTACAGTAGCTGTGCATGGGCGCCGCCATAACTGACCTTCAGTTTTTGTTCCCTCTTATTCCGTTCGCTTGACTTCATCATTTCCACAGCAGGACAGGTTATTGCCATTTTAAGTGTTACTGTGTCCTTCCCCCCAGCATAGGCCGTTCTGGAGACTCGTCAACGCCCGCTTCAGTGGCTCGGCATCTCGGTAAGACAAGAGAAGGGCGGCTATGGCGGCTCAATGTGGCGCGTGTGTAAAGCGTCTATAGGGGTACACTCCTTGTCCCATACGTAACTCCCCAAAACAACAGTTCTACGTTAAGTCCACAGACGTCAAACCGACGACACAAACTTTCAAGAGAGGCTTGATAGTCAACCGATACAATTTATTAAATTAGCTAATGTACGTATTGAAGGCTACAGTAAGCCAATCAAGGCTTTTTTGGCCCTGCTGAAAAACCTCAGGGTTTTTGTTTCTAGACTTTGATACGCACATTAGCTATTTAATCCGTTATATCCAACAGCTATCAAGCCGCTCGTAAAAGTTGGTATCGCTAGTTCCCACGTAAGTGGACTGAACGTCCAAATTTCTAAAAGTGTATTCTGGGCAAAATGTACCTACTGATTCCATTCCCGTTCCGTTCCAGTGCTGCCGCCGTTTTATTTGCATTCGATTCCAGTGCCGTGGAAGGGCGGAATCGTTCCAACTATGGAGTGGCAACTCCGCAACACTGGTGATAGTCACCAAGGCACCCAGTTCAGTGCGAATACTGGCCTCACAGCCCATCCAAAGCTGTTATTAGAGCAGCCAACTCCAGTACGACGAAGTAGTTGGACCCGGAAGCCTGTTGTGCAGATTTGTACCTTGCGTTGTTTCCGGTATTTTTTTTTTTTTTCTCTTTTATAACGGACAACTCTTCGTTGTTAAGAGGGTAACAACCATTGTAATATCGGCATTGTTGCCAAACCTTCAGGTGTTATCATCGGTGCACTTTTAAATAAATATATGCCACAGCCGCGCATCAGCAGTGAGCACTTACCCTGGGGCTTTGGTGTTTCGTAAGTATTCATTTTAATCGCGCGATCATGACGTTCGTCTTCAGTTAGAATGAAAAAAAAAACCAAAACAACATTCTACATGATGGACAATTTTGGACATCCGCGCATGTCTGATCCGAGCATTTGTTCTTTTCATCTGAAGTGTGTCTCTTGCTTACTACCTGTAGTGCGTACGATGTTGAGGACGAAAGAAATGCTGCGACCTGTCGCGCCGCCGTACTATCGGCGTACGATTGCGAGTAACGAAGAATGAACCACTCGCATGGGACGTCTGGGAAAAGGAAGCCCCGTGTTCTATTTCGTCAGCCCTTTTATAGGCGATCCTGCAGACGTCACCGATAGCCAGAGTACACCACGTGTAGCTTTGTCATTGTCACACTGTCACACTGTTATCACTCCGAGCAATGAAAACATTCTGTTCATTCTCATGTCGTTGAGGTCATAGCAACGAGTACGAGTAGCATTGTCATCTTTAGCGATGCCGAGGCTGAACCAATAGACTGCCGCAGAGCTTCCCTTCTAGAGTCGTCGCCTGCAGCTCTGCAGACTGTGGGAAATTGCACGAGTTCTTTGATGTGATTGCGGCTCCAGAGAGGCGTTGTTGCTGTTTACATGTACCGCAAGCAAGATGACGTACTAAAAATCAAGAAAGACAGCGTCCGGAAGCCGTGCTTGGTAGTTGACGCCGAGGTCAGGCAATGAGGCAGCAGACAGAGGTGAAATCAACCCGATCGTGCTTCCGGCTCGATCAGTTCGGCTCGATCAGCTCTGAGTGTGCAGCCTCGGACTCAAAGGGGGATGCCGGCCGCCTGGGGGGCCGATGCAACATCCCCTAAGATGAGGAACCGTGCTGAGAGCGAATGCCTGACGTAGCAACGATGACGATGCCCTGATCAGCTAGTGACATGCCTTGTGAACAGTGTGGAAACATCAATGAATGTTCACTTGCCGAGCCGGTGGAGCATGCAAGGTGGTCGCAGCCCATTGCTAAGAGATGCCGGCGGTAGATGCGACAGAGCCGAGGCGATGACGGAGCCGCTGCAGATACGGAGGCTGGGAAAGTTGAAGATGCCCCTACTGCATTTTCGTCCGAATAGGCAGAGGCGTTGCCGTGCCCCTGGCCACGAAGAACGTTCCCCTGGATAGCCGGCGCTCGGAGTCGATCATCATGTCCGGGTCACCTATTTGTAGCACTTTCGTTGTTGAGAACGGAAGAGACGGTGCGACAGACTCTGAGTTTAGCTGTGAAAACATTCTCTTTATTCTCGTACCGTCGAGCTCGTTCCGACGAGTAGCTTGCTTTTATACACTGCAGTCATTAGCAATATAGTTGATCTAAGTGTTTTGCAACACTGTTAATACGGCAGATTGGGTGAGTTGGTAAGGCATAATTACGAACCAGCGCACAGGTAGACAGTTACTTAAAATCCAAACACCAAAAATATATACAAAAAATACACTCGCACAGCGCTGATGTGAGTATTTTTTGTGTGTTTGCATTTTGGGTAACTGTCTACCTGTGCACTGGTTCGTAATTTTGGTGAGGCTGAACCGATGGACCGCCACAGGCACATATCTGTATCTGTTTCATATACTGAATGCCTTTTTGCACGGCTCTTTGTTTCATCTTCGTCTTTAAGCTTTTTACTGCTCACTTGTAAAAATAAATGTGAAATTTAAAACAGTCATAATTGAGATTAAACTTTATCAAACAAATGTGAATTTGATTAAACTTTAAATTTTATATACGCTGCTACTTTTTATACAATTGTGTCTAAATTTGTCAAGATACAATTTGCAAGTAAGCATAAAGAAACTCAAAAGCTAAAAGAAGCAAAATCGAGATTGTAAAACTTGCTTCCCAATAGATATTTTTTTCCAATGTATTTACGGGATAGTGCTACTGAAGGCTCCTTTTTTCAGTTTTTCATTTGAAATAAACTTTAGATATATATCGTGTTCTAAAGATTTTGTTTTTATCAAACTCGAAAAATTAAGTCACCAGTTGTGTTCAGCTTATTCCAAACTGTTTATATAAAATGCCAAAGGGCTTGTGCTAGCAGCGGGTAGACAAGGTTTCCATAAAGAGAAACTGACTAGTTTCTCTTTCGTGATTGTGTCGTCAAGGTGACAACAAAACAAGTAACTGATCCCGATGTCAAACTACAGTGATTTGAGATATATATTTTCTTAGCGAATGCACGCCATTGTGGTGACATATTCGAATATCCATATTGTTTCCTTGGGCTCAGCGAGTAATGCAAGTCGACGCTCGCGTGAGTATAACGCTGTCAAGGATAGCGACTCGAGCGCGTATACTTTCACCTAAACTGTCATTTCCACGAGAGCGCCTGTACATCAAACGCTAAACCAAGACGGGGGCAGCAGCCAGAAGCTTTGAGTGCTTTATACAGCTGAGCATAGTTGCCAGAAGCAAGCACACTTCGCTAGCGCATTCCAGCCTTGAGCGCTCGAACTTCCGAAAACGAAACTGATTTTTGCTACATTTTGGATAGCTCGAAAGGTTATTTTTAAATATAGAGTGTCTTTTAGCAAGAATCTAGACTAAGAGAAGTTTGTACCTTCGCAAATTATATTTATGTCACTGTATTTTATAAGTAATAATTGTGTAGTATCGTTACGTTCATGTAAAATACGGGGGGGGGGGGGGGGTTTCACCGGACGTATATCTAAAACAGAAAGGCTGCTATATATAACGAACGGGTCACCGCTGGGTTGGAGTAGGAGTGTCGGGTTGTTTGTGCCTGTATATGCTTGTACATTGATGTCTTGTGGTATGTCAGTTCTGCTGTGTATGTTTGTATGACGCCCGCAATCCGCTCGAGCGTGGCATTTCGAGAAATGATAATGTGCTTTTAATTTTTTGTAGTTTTCAGCATACTCACTAGGTGGCGCAAGCAACCGTCAAATTTTATTTTTGATTTGTCTATACATAGTCCACTTAATGTGTAAGGAGGCACAACTACTATAGCTATCTAGTACAAAAGTCACAGCTTATTTCAATGGCGCTGGCGTTCAGTTCGTTCGTTCGCTGGGTTCGCTGGCTGTTTGAGTAGCCGTTTCATACCCGGAGAGCCGCAAAAGTTGCGCAAACACGAGATATGAGTAGATACGTCGAAACGTCGCGTACAACGCTGCTCGCGGGTAAGAGGTGAGCGGGACGTCGGATACTCCGGTCGGGTTGGTGTCGGAGCGATTGGTCGTCGCTCACGGCAAACAGGGCCTTGTTCAATAAAATTTTCAAGATTGTGGTCGCGAAAAGATTCCTCCTATGGAAATTACTCGGTCTCGGTGAAAATGCAGCTGGCATGAGGCCTCCAGGTCGGCTGAACCGCCACGCGAACGGGACCTGCTCGATGAGAAAAGACGCTGCTGGACGCAGTCGATGATCGCTCCCACTGCCGCGTAATCGCCGTAATGAATACGGTGTCGGCGCTTAGGGATGAAAGCCTGCGGTGGTTTAGCGCGTATGGAAGACCACGAATGAACACGTGCAAACTACGCTTTCGCTCCGGCGAAAAGCCGTGTAAAGCGCTGGGCCTCGTTCATAGATCACGTCAAACAACTGCAGTTTTATATATATATATATATATATATATATATATATATATATATATATATGCGGCCATCGTAAAAAAAAAACCCTAGACCTGTGATCGCTGAACGAAGTACACGTTAAAAGGTGTTCATTTTACACGAGACCTCGGGTGCAAACAAAATACACCGAGCCTTGCGTGTAAAACGAACACCATTTGGGGTGTCCCCCCTGGGACAACGGTTTACACGTTCAGGGGTGTGCTTTTTCGCTGTGTGTGTGACTAAAATACGAGGGCTGTCTTTTTTCTCCTTTTTATTCACTCCGAAAGAAAAACGGAAGCGATGAAAAAGATTCCGATCTGCACAGAGTGCAAACACATACTGTAGCTAGCTCTCTACTTAATCACCGCACATCTTTAGACAGTTATAACCGCTCAAAGACCGACGTACAACCTCTGTTTTCTGCAAGGAAGATTATCCTCTTAGCGCTCCCCTTCTCCTAAGCTGTAAGGGGAGTCAAGTTACGGCAAGGTTAAAAAGTGGAGAGGATATAGGAAAGGAGGAATCGGTCAAAAGTGCAGAGCGCGAAGTGTACCTCGGTCTTGAACTGGGAAGCGCGTCTTTACACGGGTCTCTATTTTGATATGTAAGATTTGATATTTGATATGTAAGATAATTCTATAAATAAAGTTTCACAAAGTATGGGATTAGAGAGATAAATCTTGTGAAAACGTTAAAAACGAGATACTTTTCTACAAATAGTTTGGTTGCGTATGGATAGAGATACTTTCATAAAAGTGACGCTGTCTGTGCGATGATAGTTTGAAAAAATTAAACTAGCGGAACGATTATGAATGAACACAACAGCAGATACAAGGCTGATACCAGGTAAGTTTAATGTGTTTTTTTTTGTTTCTTGTTTTTTTTTTGTGCACGCCTTGTGAGTGATTTCTACTCTGCCGAAGGGCGCGGGGTTCAATTTTTATACGAGTCAGCTTCCATTTGACGCGATCGAGCTCTTTTCCACGGGTCTTTCGACGAGGATATTTTTCACGTTTCTCGTGGAGTATTATATTACTAGCCGTGCATGACGCAGTCGGCTGTTGTTCCTTTTCTTTTGTACTTTGGGTACGCATGGAAGTTTATACTTCAACGCAGCCCGCCATTAGGCACTGGTTCCCGCTCATGTACGCACTCAAAATGTACCTTGATCTGAACATATAGTCAACCGTGGAATATGACACTTGAGTGCACCTCGCTATGAAGCACCGAAGCTTGCTCACGCCCCCACTCAGGATGTGATGTGTCCAGTCACGTAGGTTGCAAGTGCTCAGTGCTGTGGGCTGGGGCAATAGGCGTGTGTATAGTTTGTGTTAGCTTCTCAAAACGCAGCTTGAAAGACAGTTGTTGAGGCTTTGCAAATTCGATTATCTTCCGCCAAGCGATAACCACCGAAGGTATAAGTTTTTTACAAAAAAAAAAAGTGTGTACCTATAAATTTGTAGGCGTTCGATAGTACCATTCGTTTATCTTAGTAAGAAAACAGTTTGACAATCATTGGTCGATGCTTTTGCTGACTTTACCTAAAAAAATGGTGCGCTTTTTCGATTGATAAAAGCTCACCTAATCATGCGAGACACAGACCTATAAGAGCTTTTTCTGATTGCACCCGAGTTTCCTTGTTCGCATCAGTAACCCCCCCCCCCCCCCCCAAAAAAAAAAAAAAAAAAAAAAGATATGACCGGAGCGTTTTGCTTTTCAGTCTTCCGCACCAAATGCCCCCCCCCCCCCCCCCCCCCCAAAAAAAAAAAAAAAAAAGAAGGAACGGGAGTTTATTTTATTTTTTTAGTTTTGAATCTTTTCAGAACACTTAGTTTCTTTAATTTTTACGCACCGTCGTTTTTGCCAATCTCAGCCTTTTCAGTTCAAAGGAGCGGCTATCAGCTTGCACGTCTGCCCACTCCAGAACGTTTTGGTGATGAAAACCGGTGAAACAGTAGTGAGTTTTAGTACTGCGTATACAAGCGAACGCAAGCATTGACTGTTTCCGTTAGCGTTGCGTGCTCAACACTGCACGTGAGTGGAGCCCAAATTTGCGGTCTTGGATTGGAGCGTGGCAACGACGCGCATGCGCAGCGTTGAGCAGGCAACTCTAACACAAACGCAGAGCGCTTGCGTTTTCTTTTTATACGCAACACTAAAACTCTCTAATAGGATACAATCCCATATCGGCTGCAGCACTACAGTAGGACAGTGAAGTGTGTTGTTTGCATTCGGGAATGACATTTTGCGAGCCCTGATCGCGAGGAGTTCCGCCGTGCCTGCTGAGCAGGAAAACCGGAGGACCCTCACTAGAGACTTCCCATTTCCGTCGCAAGCGTGCGGGCAACGGGCTGGAGACGCGAACGTGGGGGCAAGGTTAGCATCGATGTGGGCTTCAAGGGGGCAAAGCGTGGGCATGCCCAACTGGGACTACCTGCACAACTCCAAAAGCGGCACTTTCCACTAATATTGAGACTAACATCTATAGACTGGAACCACCTTCCCGCCTCGATTGCTAACATCACTGATATTGTTATGTTTAAAAATGCTATTACTAGTATGTGCACTTTATAGTTAATATTTTAGAGCCCTCTGCCCTCTTCAAAATACTTACCTTGAGGGTGTTTGAAATAAATAAAAATAAATTTACTGCGGTTTCTGGAAGTTCAACATATGAGATCGGCTGAATTTAATACCAAATCACCGAGGATACTAATTTTTCAACCGTGAGAGAAATGTTAGGCTTGCTAAACTTTATTACTAATTTTCCACTCATTGTGTATGCTCAGAAGTTCGTTTTACGTGAGGTGGAATTTTTTACGCAGAGTATTGAATTTGAGTTTGAATTCGGAACACTCCCATCAGCTTCTCGTATCTGTTCTAAAATGCACGTGTCGGTAGGCGGCTTCAGTTGGCTATGTATCCCGATTACCTGCCCAACAGGATTGTATATAAAAAACTCCCGGTTTTTTTTGTTTGTTTCATTTCTAACATTTGAAATGTCTACTTTTTATGTGCTTGCTCACTACGTTTCGTTGATCTATCAAAATTGTAATATTTTGAGTAGGCACACGGGAAAAGTGAGGCATGCTCAATTTGGTATGCAACGCAATAGCCCACGCTGCAATGAAATAATGAAATAGCCCCGAACGAAATGAGCTTCCCACGGACACCTAATTTGGTCGCCCTTGGAACCCAATAAAATGAGGTTCCCAAGGCAGCCTTGAGGTTCCCCGGGGCACCTCAGGGCTGCCCACGTAGGCCCGCTGTGGAAACCACGTTGAGTGCCCTTGTGGGCCGCTCAATAAGACCCACCGTGGGTTTCACGAGGTGAGACCATGTGGGCTGCCCAAGTAGGCTCCTCGTGGATCCCCCAGGGCAACCCAGGTGGGCTGCCCACGCGAGCCCCACTTTGGCTCGACTTGCAAAACTGACGAGGGACCCACGTGGGCTGACCAAGTTGGACCAACGTAGGCCCCCCTTTCAGGGCCTACTTTGTGCTAAAGGTCCCTCGACAAAAGCCTAGGTAGGCTGCCCAGCTAGGCCCCCTGCAGGTCCCACGAAGGGGGGGGGGGGGGGGCACGTGGGCTGCCGAAGTAGGCTCCCCGTGGGTACCGCGAGGGCAAACCATGTGGGCCACTCAAGTATGCCCCCTGCAGCTCTCACGAAGGAAGCCAATGTGGGCTGCCCAAGTAGGCCAGCCGTGGGTCCCACGAGGAAAGCCCGGAGGGCAGCCCAAGTCGGGCCAACTTGGGCCCCAGTATCGAAACCAACATGGGCTGACCAGGTTGGATCTCCGTCGGCCCCGCTTAAGGAGCCCACTTTGTTCTACTTGCGTTGCGAACCGCAGGGCGCTGGGAGTTTCTAGCCTCTTGTGATCGTTCCACAGCCAATAAGATGTCGACATTGGCCAAAAAACGACAAAGAACGAATCACAAATTAAAAAGCATAAATATAATAAGCCACACCCTATGTATCTTACCCTTTAAATGACTAAAGCATAGTTATAGTTATACAAAAGTTGACACCAAGTAAAGAGAAGGAGAACGTTTCCTTGAAATGTTCTCCCTCTATTAGTGTCAATTTTTGTATTTCCTCAGTCACGGGTTGCTTCAAAATGTTCACTATACACAACCTCATGTGCACCCTCACGTTCTGTGTATTAATAGTGCCCAGTCTTGCACACGTTACTCAAAAAAGTAATGGATCACAATTGCAATTACATTGATTAAAACGTATTTAATTATATTACTTTATTACTCGAGAGAAAAAGTATTTCACAGTTTCTTGACGACGTTACCATACTTTTTGCGATTACTTCAGATTTTTAAAATGTCCTGTTTTACTACCGATGTGGCAATGTAGTGTCCATTATTAGATTACAATGGCCAAATTAAAAGCTATCTATTTTTATAATTCACAAATTTTTGGTAAAACACCTTTCTGCCGGAAACTAGGTTTGAGGCTTTCTCCATAGAAACAAAGGGCGTCATTGAAAAGGGGAGGGAAAGCTAGAAACGGCTAGAAGTAATCTTAGTATTTCCAAAAGTAGGCAGATCACTCTTGTCAATCATTTTATTAAATGTATTAAAACGATCACAATTTTACACCAGAAAGCAATCTATTACAAGTACTTTGATTACTTGTAATGAGTTCAGTGAAAGTAGTCTGTACCGTAATGCCTGGTATGAGCCGCACTGTGGTTGTTTTTTGGCGAGTCCTTATTAAAAGTTATGTTATTCACTCCCATGGTGAATTGTGAAGGTTTATACCTAAGGCAAGAATTACTATACTCAATGAGAGCTTAAGAAACACGGGGCGTGCCCTCTTATATTCACGCTTGTATCTGGCGTTTGATGCTTTGGCGTTTTTATTTTCTAATGACACAATATGATAGGTTGCAGAGCGATAATAAGATGCTCTGAAGCCGCTGGGGCTTGCGTTTCGAACGCTGTCAAATGGCTATCAAACTCCACCTGGGTTTTTGGCGCGTATATTTACAGCCAGCTCGCTTGTCTTGATGCTCCCTCGCGTTTTCAAGTTTTAATGCATTAGTACCCACATGACAGGAAAAAACTAACGGCGTCCGTCTGTGGAAAAAACACTGGAAAAGAAAGCGCGCCGCGTGGAGCGGAGGAGAGTAGTGAAGGACGAGGGCGAGAAGGAGGTGACGTCACGGGGCGGAAGCCAATGCGCACCCGGATGCTGGGGTGAATCAGAACTTGCGATTGTGCGGAACGCGTCTGCCTTGGTTTGTGCTACAAAACGAAGTGTGAACTAAGTTCTAGCGCTGGTACAAGTAGGTGGCAAAAAAGTAAAGAAAGATTCACTGGTGGATTCTTAGGGAATGCGTAAGCATGACCCTTGGTAAACGACACACAGGTCCCACTTGGGGAAACACGAATACTGACACGCAACAAAGCCAAAAAGAGGCAGGAAAAATAGAGGAAGCAATACGAAACACCAAAAGAGAAAGCCAAAACGGACAACTCAAGAGGTCAGCGTTAGCGTGTTCCAAAGGAGGACGTGTGTGGCGTTCCCCAAGGGTCATGATCATGCGTTTCACAAGGATCTACCAATGGATATTTCTTTAATTGCCTTTTTTTTTTGCGAATACCTTTCTAAGTGACGGTCGCTTAGAAATGGGAGTTGTTTATGTCTTTATGCTTGACGCGACCATCTGACCTGAGATGTTATGGTCACTGTCATCTTAAAAGACGCAGATCATGGAGAATTTAGCAAATCCTATTATTTCTTCGCAGCCATTTAGATTGGGGCATTTGCCGAGAAGAGCACCAAGGAATGAGTCAGGGCGCAAAAAAGCACGAATATGATAAGCCATGACCGGAGTTACTTTTCTGTCGTAGCGGAACACATTCACATCAAAGAAATGTTCATGTACCATGATAACTGTGAGAAGCGTTTAACATTAAATAAAAATAAAATTATGGCATTGACTCAACCAAGTAATACTTTAATTCAATATTTCGTAATTGCCACTTTATAAACTAGAGAACTACAAACATCAGCACATAAAAACATGAAGCATCGCGAGCCATGGACTCAGGAATCCCAGTAGACGATTCGGTGTTTATTTCTGGTGGCATCGAAAATATTCGCTGCGTCTTGACCAATAATTTCTTTGATATGGCCATGTTCAACCTGCGGAAAATAGAAGCCGTCAAACTCACAGTTACAAATAATCCATAAGGGTCAAGATGAAGCCCATGCCTTTCCCTCTGTTTGGGATAATTTTCAGTGCTAAGTTTCACGACAAATTATGCAGTACGAACGCGTTCCATAAACTTTTTTTCTTTTTCTATTTGAATGAAATTAATAACTTTGCGCTCTTAAAGAGGTAAAAGCATGCTATATTCAGTGAAGTATTGCTACGCATGGAAAAAAAGAATGTCCAATCTAGTGTAAAAGAGAAAATAGCAGATCGGCTAATGCTGAAAACAGCTCTTTTTTCACAAAAATAAAAAGCAAACGGTTTATTACAATTAGCATGATAAATAAAACGCAATGCCAACGCCTAAATTCAGTAGTGAAAAAAATAGATAAAGCATTTGTCACGTGAGTTTAGACTATCAGTCTTAAGTTATCATTTCAAAAGAATAAACAAAATATTGGCTCAAGCAAAGTTAAAAAGGATCGAGTAAGCGTGTTGATGTCTGCTTCTCCTCGCATGTGGATGGACTCGAGTACATGGGCTAAGGAAAAATAAAAAATTTTTAACTTTTATCATAATTATCCTTGTCCTTGAAATGGGGTTCAACCCTTGTACCAGCACCTCCTTTTAAGTAGTGTTAATGTTAAAAGTAACTGGAGATGTCTATATTTTCCTTATTTATTATTTCTCCTGAGTATCGAAGCACGTAAATAATTGCAACGTATTCTATTCTAGATTCAGGAGTACGCTGAAATGTGAGGTCAATCAGACCCACAACTCCAAATGTTTCATGTCTCCGGTTTTGAAACGTGGCTTAACAAGGGGGGTGAATTATTTATTTGTATTATTTATTCGCTCGCTTAACGTGACATGAAGCATTAAAACAGATTAAAGATATTTGAAATTGAAGTAGAAACTTTTGTAGAGGCTAGATATATAAAAATAACAACGGCACAGAGCATTTTAAAATATAACTCGCTACCATAAACATATGCAAACCAGATAATTCACGAAAAGAAATAGAAACGCTAAGAGGTCGATGCTAAATTTATCATATTGCTAGATACCATGTTAACTACAAAAAGTGACCGTTTGTTTCAATCCTGTGAAATTTTTGGAAACAAAGATTTCTAACTCGCACATCCTATTCACTCTCGTGAAAAACCTGCGCTGCACGAAAAGGAATACGTCACACGCCTTTGGCTGAGTATTATTTGTTTTAGATAGACCATGGCTTAAACATTCACATCACTCTTATATTAACTGGTGCGAACCCAATTAAGCTGCATCAAGATAATGAATCTTCAACTATATGAAGAAAGGCAAGTTCACTTACAATTTACATTCAGAATCCCACCGAGCAAGTTTGTGATCAGATGCGTCCCGAGAATTTTGTTTAAGATATTGAAAATACTGCAGACAATATTTTGCAAAATGGGTCCCAGATTGGCGTCGCTCAGGTTGCCCAGGAGACACTGCAAAACATTGATTTGGCCCTTTAGGAACTTTGCACGTCGACATTTGAGTTTTGTTATAAATACGTATTATTTAACTACAATAACAGTAATGTCCCAAAGCTCGTAATGCCTAAAATGTATTTAGATGGCCGTTCAATTTAAAAATATATTGCTTTCGCGCTTATGTTTAACGTTGCTTACGAGTTAGCATGGGCTTCATACTTTTGGTGCTTAGGCATAAGTTACCCCTACGTGAAGCACAAGTTCGTCTGCTTTTTGCGCAGAGGTTGCGGTGACGTCAGAACGCCGAGTTCTGATTGGCTCTGATTGAAAGGGTAGTGAATAGACCTTAATGCTAGCTGCCTTGAGCCAATCAAACGCTCTGTAGTCGCTGACAACCTAAGAAGCAAGGGGCGTGGCGAGCCTTCTGCATCATATAATTGATTATCAGCGAGTGACACAGCGGCAGTAGCCAATAGGAAAACCTCAAAACGAATTACAAAGCAAGGAGAATGAATATTATAAGTCATGCGTTTCTTCAGCTGTAAGTGACCGTAATCTTTAACTGACCTCGCTAATCAGCAGCCATTTGTGTACGAACTGTTTCAATTCAAATAAACATCATGCGTTTTAATAAAATGAGAAACATCTACTCGTGTATTCTAAGGCTGTTTGGCCGTCATGGGAATGGTTCCAAGCTACGCACTTACCAGGATGACATCAAAAAGAATCTCCACGAGATGTGGCTGTAAAGTCAGAGCAATATGGAGAGAAGGATTAGAACTAATTTATCTGTTGATTGAAGAGATGACAAATAAAAGACCATGTATCTACGTACAGTCACAAGTGTTCCTTGGTCGCAGGTTTGAAACTGCGTCCCAAAGCACTGGAACGAAAAAACAAACAATAAGAAAACAAAGTGGCGTTCGGGGGCGCATTCGATCACTACCGATTATCGTTTGCAATGCAAATTGTAAATAACACAAGACGTTAATTCGGAGAGTTAAGATTTCCCTAAATGATGGCAAGATCACTGGCCAATGAGGGTAGAAACCCTTTTCCCGTTCCAACAAACCTCCACACCGGCTAGTTTTATGTATTGCATTATTCGAAGGCCATTTTTGAGAATTGTGTACAAATTTTGCACGGGTATCTTAGGAGGTAGATGAATTTCTTCATGTTTGTTGGCGCTTTCTAACACGTATACGCTGCTATTGCAATGACCGAGCCGAGAGGGGGGGGGGGGGGGGGGTTGTGATCCAGACGTTTTAGGAAGTAAAGTGAAGGACGTTGCTCCGCTAGTTGGTGCATATATAGGTACACATCGCGAGACTGTTAGCGCGAACACGACATCGGCGTATTTTCGCATTTTACTTCTAAATAGTATTAGCGAGCACGAAATTTTATAGCTTACATTATAGAACTAAATGAGCTCTTTCCGTAGCAATAATAACTTGGATGACATCTCTTGGTTTCAAAGAGAAAAACTGGAAAAACCGTCAATCGCTTGTTCGCGCTAACAGTGTCGCGCTCTGTACAAATGGAATAGCTCAAATGATATAAAGACGAGAGAATAGGCAGGTCAAACGCTAACCAACTGACTTTATTGTGGAAAAGGCAGGCATATATCAACACTGTATGTACTATAAGCAATGGCAGCATAGTGTAAAGACTAAAAGCAAAAACATACTCAAAAATATTTGCACAACCATATATCCATTTGGTTTATACTCCGATTGACTCTACGCCAGGGCGCAGCCGACGCTACGATCGGATAAATCAGACCAAGCAGCTCCAAAAGTTCATCGTCAAAGTTTTCGTTGTCATTGTGGATATGCTATCGCCGGCTGAACCATTCAGGCATATAAACAAACGCAGGATCGCGTTTGTTTCTATATATATATATATATAACTAAATCGCGTCTCGCACCGAAAATATTCCTTTAATTTTTTTTGCGTAAAATTTATTTTTTGACACGCCTGTCCTAACCAGGCTGTTTAAAAAAAAAATTTAGGAGCCCTTTAATATTGTTTATTTTTATGATATCTTGATATATTGTATCATAACGTCTCGGAAGAGTTGTAACATGTTTTGTTGTGCCGCGTACTAGTTGTGTGACTAAGGATATTGTACTTTGAGCATTTTTTGTTTTATAAATTGCGCAATTTTGATTAATATATCCGTCGAAATGTATAAAATCAATATGTGCTAAATTTTGTTTATCGTATGTTCTACCGATTGCATTTGTTGCCTCTTCACTTCCGCACTCTGCTTTGGCTTGTTTCATATAGTTGTGTACAATATTATCGGGTTGTCATCAGCAAATAAAATTTAGTGGGCATAGGGTCAGTGAAGTATCACGTAATTATCTCTGCTTTCCTACCCGTTGAACCAGGAAGAAGAAAATAGAAAACTACGCAAGCGCATTAGGCCTCAGATAATGGTACTCTTATTTGCTCTCCCACAAAGTGAGCAGTGATGGAGAGAATGATAACTAAGGGCGTACCGCTCCGATCCCAAGGGTGCTCGGAAGATTCAAAACAAGGGGATCTGCGCACAGTACTGCCGGATCCAAGTTGGTAAGGCTGCAAGTCGTCCCCAGCAGGCTTGCGAGAAAACCGCAGAGTCCAGTGACCAGATCCTTTCCTATGCCTGCAAGGATGCAAGTGAGCACCATGCAGAGAAGAAACAATTAAGTTCACACCCTTATGAAGAACAAAAGCAACAAAAGCGTATGACCCGTACCACCTATATCTCATGATACCGCATGAAATCCATATGGTACTTACCGTATTATATGTATTGTTTCGGTGGAAAGCGCACATGTTATTGTAATGTTCGACCGTGGTTGTGTGTCGTACTTTGCCTGTCAGGTTGCACATAAAAGGCATTGTTTTTTTTCCTTTGTCATTAATAACTTTTTAAGTGGCGATATTTGCACCTACATAGATATGGCGTAGAGCAAACGATAATATTGTCTTTTATATCTTTAAAGCGTGCATATATGTAAGGTTGTCTTGAACCTCTAAACGTTATAAAATGTTATGATAAAGCTAATTTATTAGCAGCGTTTTAAATATGGGTATTTGACATAAAATTGTCACATATGTATCGTATTGAATAACATATTGTTTTAAGTGGGACATTATAATATGACGATCTTTTTATTGATCGGAGTTGAAGGAAGGCTTGGCGAATACGGATTCACACAGACGAATAACAGGCTGAAGTTGAGGTAGTTGGTACATAATGCAAAAGAAAACGGTCAGCTAGAACGAAAGGGACAAAACACAGGCAGGGAGAAACAGAGACACACATACACCATTGACTACAAACTGAGACTTTATACTTCTTGTTCATCACTTTAACTCAAATATCCACACGTAAAGTAATGCAAATAAATCACCCTAAATACTTACATTACACAACTAAATTCTAGCTTACCGCTTTCTTTTGAGACAGACGTTCACAATTCTGAATGACATCCATGTATATGCAAGTTCAAGATATATCCTTTTAAAAAATCAGAGGCATCCAGTGGCCAATCACATATGCTCTAAAATGGCTAATCTAATGGCGGCGATGAAAGAATAGTATCTGCTAAATCATGCACCGCCAACTTCATCCATGAAAGATCACCAATTCAAAATATCTCCCGGACATTTTTTACTATTGATTCTATTAAGGTTACAAAATGGTCGGAGGGACGCTTACAAAAATTCAATACTGGATATAGTTTATCCTGCATTATTTGCATTCATATATACATGTTTTATGTGTACCAACGTAAAAACAAGGTAAGCGAACCATTGGGTCGTGAATAAATTCTCATAAGAGCTCCAGTCTTGAAATGTTTGCTGATAGTTTTATCATTATTTTAATATTCTCGCAAACTTGTAGTCGCATCTACTCTCGTCATATTTTTCTAAGTGGTAATTTATTCCCATTAGCACTAAAAGAGCTATCGTTGAATTAAAAAAGTGCATTTACGGAGCCCGATATTTTATTAGAAATATGGTTTATGTAAGATTCGTGGATAATTCATAACGATATGAGTATAGTATTCACGACATAATTAGATATGATATTATGATAGTTAATAGTTGAAAACATGCAGATTAATTAACTGTGCTGATCGAGTAGAAGTTTTTTTATGAAGATGAAACCATCGGAGGCCTCGTAACAATCATCCCACCCGATCGGCTGGATTATTTCATATTCATATTTTTTATTAGTTTGTGCTAAGATACCTTGCGAGATGATAAAAATGCCACGTTATGGCAGATAATATTAATATTACAATTATGTCACTGACAAAGTTTTTAGGTTAGGAATGTTTACAGCATAAGCGTTCAACTTATCGACATCGAGAGGAATTTACACGCGTACGTTGGTGAGCTCATAATATATCACCTCTCTTGTTTGCAACTTCATGCACGGTAGGTTAAAGAAAATTTGCTTGATCTGTTACCCAGGCCGATTCTCTCCAGAGCAAGATCCAGAAACTGGAAAATCAGATAGAGCTGGGATCCAACATTCAGGTGCGCGATGCCTTCCAGAGCACACTGTCAAGACACACACACACACAAAAAAAGCATTTTGAGCCAACTCTACGCACTTGCGTTGCCATCCCCTTGTTTGTAACCAACAAAACGAATGTTCATGCCCTATAAAGAGTGATAAGCGACAAGTCCAAAATTTCGTTTTGTTTTGTTTTGTTAAATGCAGGAATGAGATGAAGATTCAAGTCATTTTAGAAAGTTGTACAATGCTTTGAACAGCATACGAAAACATTCGCATTTCAAGAACAGTTTTAGGAACTTGAGTCAACTCCGCCTCAGATTCCGGTCGGTGATCTCCAAATGCTACATACACCTAATAACATGATCATATAGTAATGCACTCCATACTTATTAGAGACACCAGAAAACGTATCCCTGATTGAGTACCAAGATTGTGACCTTGAAAAGCTGTGGCTAATAAATGCGGAAACATGCAACGTGCAAGTAGTGCGAGCCAGTAGCTTTGACTCTTATGTTTATACACATATAGTATAGTAGAAAAGAGACGTTTAAATTGCAACACTTAATCAGACAGCAAAAGTTGTCGGAAAGTGGTGGGAGAGCCATTTGCAGAATGTCAACAATTAAATCACAAAGTTATGTTAATTGTTTATGATAAAGAAAAAACACTTAATAAAAATCGACGATAAAATATTAATTCAATTGTCACAACCGTCCCTTGATAGTCAAATAAAGAAGCGTTTACACAGTTCAAGACGGTAAAAAATGTATGCATTCGCATTTCAACTACAATCTGCGTAGTGACTTTGGTGAACATTAGTTTTTATATTGCTGTATGTTTTTCTCACAAAAGGATGCTACAACCTCCTAACTTTTTTCAACACATGATATTGTTAAATGCAAACTCTCAAGGACGGACAAATCTCGTTATGAATGCTGTATATATTTCGAACGAAATACTTTTAGGTTTAGTTCTTTACCATCATAAGTTTTCACCTCTGAACTTGGCTTCAAGTCGACATAACTTTCAGGGCGCCGAAAATACACAAGGACAAGAAAGGAGACGAAACAAGGCGCACTCGCAACTAGCGTTTATGAAAAAAAACCACTCTCTTATATGCTCATGGCAAACAACACAGTCATACTGCACAGTCATACTACATCCGGTGTAGCCCCCTTCGTAAAAAAGTGTGCTCTTTTGCCGATAGTGACACAGACGTGTCACTAATGCAATCCTCGCCTTTTTCTTTTATTTCGAAGGCCTCGCGCAGCTCCCTCGATATCCGATCGGCGTATCTGGCCAAAAACCTTGTGATACTGAATGACGGTGTACATGAGCAACGGCTGCAATGCATGGCGAGGTGTCCCGACGGGGTAGCCCGTGTAGCCGCCGCATGTTCGCGGGCGCGATCATTAAAACATCTGCCCGTTTGGCCAATGTACGATGATCCGCATGACATGGGGATTTCGTATATGACGCCCGTGGCACATTCCGTGTACCTGTTGCGGTGCTTCGTATTGCAAGGATCTGCGGACTCACGGGGATTGTTGATTCTGCAGCACAGTCTCGATAGTTTGTTTGGTGCGGAGAACACAATAGGCACATCGTACCTATCAGCAACCTTTTTAAGATTGTGGGTTAGTGAGTGTACATAGGGGATTACCACCGGCCTCACTGCTGCTCTTTCACGGGGCTGCCTCCGTGTGCCTTTAAACTTTTTTATTAGGGTGTCCGCTACATCCACCAGAACTCTCTGCGGGTAGCCTGCTTTCTGCAACCTCGCTACCTGTCTCGTGAAGCTCGCTTGAGCGGTGTGTGCACATGATCTTCTTAGTGACGCCTCGAGACAACTAGATGCAATTCCTCTTTTTACAAGTTTCGAATGGGCCGAACTGAACGGAAGGATGCCCTTCTTAGAGCGTGGCTCATATGTCCAGCATATGTGATTTCTTTCAAGACTTAGCCTAAGGTCCAAGAACTGTAAATGCCCGTTCACTGGCTCTTCATGCGTGAACGACAACCCATCCCCGCATGACCTAAATATGTCAAGCACTTCTTCAACCCCGCATCTCGGTGCGTCGGCGGGTCCGCCGAGTACAAGAAAGTCGTCCACATATCTGAAGATGCGACACCGGTTCGCGTCGCCCAACCTCTCGGCAATCTTTCTTCCGCACACACTTAAAAAAATATTGGACAGTATCGGCGCAACACATGACCCGATGCATATTCCCCTCTTCTGCACATACATCTCTCCCTCAAAAGGCACAAACATGCTCTCTAGGTAAAATGCCAGAAGTTCCAAAAAATGATCAACGGAAATGCCGCAAGAGGCTTGGAACGGTAGAACACCGTTTCGTTCAATGCACTCTCTGACAGACTCAAACAGAGGCTTGTGCTCAATCGAATAAAACAGATCTACAAGGTCGATCGTTTCGTCTCCTTTCTTGTCCTTGTGTATTTTCGGCGCCCTGAAAGTTATCATGAACCAACTAGCCCAGATTGCCATTCTAATGCAAGTCGACATGTTTAGATTTTATTATCTAAACCTCAATGCTTCAACATTATTTGTTGACGCGTCCTTTCAGTATCATTTGATATGCGATCGTTAGCCTCATCGCACGGCATCATCTTTGTAACCTCAAAGTTTGCTTACCGGTTTAATTTTTGGCAACTATATATCGTAAGACCAAATTTATGTTTGTGCAAACTAATTAATTAGAAAGAACTGGTTTAGCCCAATGAACTGTGCAACCAGGCTTCGTGTTGTAGTGAAATTTTAAATCTGCAGAGTCTGCATGTAATCATACTAAAGAAATAAACGGCGCCAATTTATATTTTGCAAGACTTACCGTTGCCACGTTTCCAATTAAATTCACAGCTCCTTCCTGCAATTGAAAAGCAGAAACAAAATATGACGATACACATGATGGATTAATGAACAGGCCTTTCAGATTTAGCAAAATTTGAGAACCTAATATCGGCTTCGAGTATTTTTAGATGTTTAGAAGTTTCAAAAAGCAATACAGTAGGATTTGTAGATCAAATAGCACTGCATGTTTTGTTATGGTAATAAATGAATAAAAAAATCAATAAAAGTTTGATTAGAGAAAAATAATTTCTCGCTTTTACCAATTCGTTTTTTTTTTATCTGAAAACATTATGGACTAATAGTTTATAGGCTATCTTGATCACACCAACAGATTGTGCTCAATAAAGCAATGCCACAGTTCTCTACTCATTCATGCCTTGTCAGGCGTATCTGTGACGCTTGTAGGGTTACCATGTTTGCAGAAAATAGTCCAATTCAAAGTTGTCGCTTCCAGAAGTAAATTGTATTCTATAATATGCCACTCATATTTCGCTTCTAAAAACCCTTCAATATAGTATCACCACGTCAAAGTAAATATTCTTTTGTACAGAAATTTATAGTACGACACCTATGACTTAGGTCTTTAACTTCCAACATCATTAAATCAATTTTTGTTGAGTTAAATATATATTATCAATTAGGAAACTTAAATGAGTAGAGTTTCTGCCTTTTCTAACACGGGTTAGCATACATTCGACATGAAAGAAAGTTACAGCCAAACTTTTTAGAGTCTCATTTTTGCGTGGTAGAGGGCGGTGCATACAAAAGACAAACATAAGAACTGCGAAAATCGTGATATCATTTACATGCTCAGTTAAGATAATTGGTGTTAAGTTTTTGCTTTCAATTATGCAGTTTAGTTTCAAGGTTATTACAACTCATACTGCATTCGCAAATATTTTTAGACAAAAAAACAGCACATAGTTTTGTTTTTAACAAATCATGCTTGTTTAATCGTACTGTTCCTGCTTAGGGGAGCATTCTGCTCCTTAAAAATTTCCAGCTTATGACGAAATTCGTATGGGCACGATATATCCGGAATCATTCATTTTTTGGGTGAAGTGCGATCAGTTGTGTATAGGCCCGTTCACACTCTTGCGACCGAGTACGAGTGAGAGAGACGAGATCTCTTAAAACTTCTTAAATGTTTTTAGAACGAGGGAACAAACTGGCACTGTGGCGCCATCTATGCGGTGACCCTGGAACTGCATTTCACAAGAGCAAAGGTTTTGCGGGATTTCCGAGGTCAAATGTGCGTAATACCCATAGAAGGCTAGTTTATAACATTGACCAAAGTTTTTCGAGCCAAGAAAGAAAAGATAATGCGCGAGAGAAATAAAAAAAAAAATTACACCATCTTCCCGAGGGGAACCATGGGGTGATGCGGAGCATCGTGTTGGTTCCGAGGAAAGAGTCAGTTGCGTGCTGACGTCGAGAAGTGGCGCCACCGACTGCCCTAGCGTTACCCCCTACGCGAGCCTTCGTCGCGGCTCGCGGCAGAGAAACTTGGAACTGCTCGCCGCTCGCCGTTTATTTTTTTTTTTCACACTTGAAGGAGAGGAGACTAGAGGAGGATAGTTGCGCGTGCGCGCGCGGCGTGAGGAGAAGCGAACGCACGCGCAGTGCACGCAGCTGGTAGAGAGAGAGAGAGCGGAGAGAGTATTGGTAACGCGCAGCTGTTGGAGAGAGGCAAGGAGGAGAGTTGCGCGTGCGTAGTGTGAGTGCGGACTACGACGCCGACGCCGCGGGACATAGACCCGAGCAAGAGATGCTCCGCATCTAATATGCCGGACCGCCGAGTTTACACTGCTACCCAATAGATGGCGCCAGTGTGTCCTCTGGTTTAAGACGTTTTAAGGAACCCAGGTTTAAGAGGTCGCAAGAGTGTGAACGGGCCTTTAGGCGTGTTCTGAATAACGTGTTGCGAAAAACTTAAATAATTAAAGAAACATATGACGAATCATCAAATCAACTTTGTGGAGAGATAACAAGAACACTATAATGTCACGAAGAATGCAATGTACTATCGGGGAAAAATGAAAGACGTTTACAACACCCTGTAACGCCGAATTAGAGCGCAGCTCTTGAGGAGGAGGAGGGAAGGGTACTGAGGGGAGGGTATACCCCTCCTCCCTTTTCCTCATCCTCCCTGATACTCCTCCTCCTCTCCTACCCCCTCTTCCTCCTCCTCCCCCTCCTCCTCCTCTCCTTCTCCCTTTCCCCGCGCGTTGCATCATGGAAAACGTCCCATAATGCACCTGCGCGGGACCCTCGTGACGTCATACGTGACGTCACGAGTGGCGTCACGAGGGTCCCGCGCGGTGCATTATGGGACATTACCCATAATGCACCGCGCGGTTACGCCGACGCCGACGGCGACGCCAATGGCGACGGCGACGCTGCTCAAGCCGGAAACGGGCGCCTAAGAGCTGCGCTCTAAAACGAAATACGAACAGAGGAGCGCGTGGCTCGCGGTACAGGCTGCGCCGCCTGGAAGTGAGCCTGGGGGCGAGGCTGTGTGGCCTACTCCCATGTGTATACACCACTAGCTCGGCGCTTCCCAAGCTTCGGCATTGCGTCTCTTGCTGCGCTGAAAGCTATCACCGATATCTTTGCTCGCTCGACGCGTACGGCGCGAGGAAGCTCGCCGCGAGTAGCAGCTAAATCGCGCGCTGGCTAACGTAAACCACAAGAGAAAAACAGCATCACTAGCATCTTGAGACCCAGTTTCAATGGTTTTCAGAAAATGGTCTCATCATCGACAAAGCGAAGTGTAAGTTCGGAGTGTCGCAGCTGGAGTTCCGTGGTTATCATATTGACTCCTACGGTATCCGATCTCTTCGATCTATAGTAGGGGCCGTACAAAAACGTCCCCACGACATCTTCGCGTCTAAAGTTGTGCGTGTTGTTTGATATCGTTAATTTCTATCAACATTTTCTTCATCATTTCGCGTCCGTCCTCCGACCTCTCAGCGATCTTCTTCGAGGCAGCCAGCTCGAATCCATTGGTCTGCAATGGACACCGAACGCGGCAAGTGCATCCGGTGCAATAAAGAAGTCTCTCGTTGACACTGCTCTTCTGGTACACCTGTTTGCTCGTTCGGAACTCTCCGTCATGACCGACGCCTCCGACGTTGCTCTCAGCGAATTCTACAACAGCGGGTGAAATGGCTGTGACAGGTGCTTGGGTTCTTCTCCAAGAAGCTCGCGCAAGTTGAATTGCGCTATGGTACGTTCGGTCGCGAGCTGCTAGCTATTTATTGGACCTTTCAACATTTCAGGCATTGTTTGAGATCGTCAAATTTACATCTTGACCGACCACAAGGCAATCACCTACACACTGAAAGCAACCACCAGTCAACTTTCCACATGGTAAAGCCGGCATCTATATTTCATTGCTGAATTTACTAGCGACATCAGGAACATCATGGGACGCGAGAACGCACTGCAGATGCACTGTCCTGCAACGCCGGCTGAAACGCCATTCCTTCTGACGCCGATTACAACAATCTCACAGAAGCACAGCTGGGCGACCCCGAAATACGTGCAATACCAACAACTGGTAATCTGGTTCTTCAAGATATTCATACCCCAGGTGCGATTCCGCAGTCGTAGGGCCAAATTTACACAGGCTTGCTTCGTCCTTTAGTTCCTTCTAGCTTTCGCTGCCTTGTCTTCGACTCGCTGCACTACCGTTCCCATCTAGGCATCTAAGCAACTAAACACCTTATTGCCCAACGTTTTTATGGCATGGGATAAATAATGATGTCTTAGATTTATTACGCACGTGCCTGCAGTGCGAACGCTCAAAAATGCATCGCCATACAGTCACCCGTTTTCCTCATTCGTGGCACCCACAACCCGTTTCTTCCTCATTCATGTCTCGTGGGAACCCTCCCTATGTCAGATGGGTACAGGTATATCCTTACCATAATCGATCGTTAGATACGTTGACCAAACACCATCCTTGTTCCCGACAGTGTCTCTCCGACTATTGCGAAGACCCTGGTAGCAGGCTGGATCACCCGATTTGGTGCGCCGTCCTCTATCTCCACAAAAAGAGGAGCACAATTTGAATTGGCTTTGTCCCGAGACACCTTGACATTATGGGGCTTATTGCAAATTCGCACAATACTATACCACCCCAACGTCAACGGTGTCGTCGAGTGCTTTTATCGATCACGAAAGATATCCCTTAAAGAGGAGGACGACCCAGGTTACTAGTGTGCACTCTAGTGCATCGTAATTCTTGGCTTGCGCACTGCCCTAAAGCAAGCCCTCAGGTGCGCTGAAGTTAACCTTACACTTCACCTTCCGGCCGAGTTTTTCGAGTCACCTGCAGTCACTCGTATTGCCAACACTTCTAGTTACGCCACACAGCTCCATGACATCATTAAATAGAATCGTGCTACTCTCACCAGACCATACGAGCCCGTTTGAACCTACGTCCGTGAAGACCTAAGCACTGCGACACACATTTCTGTTCGCCATGATGCAGAACATACACCTTCCCAAAGACCCAACAACGGATCTTCTGAGGTTCTTTGAACAAAAAAACAACTTTTTGTCTTTGATATCAAAAATCGACTAGACACTGTTTCACTACACCGGCTCAAGGCAGTACACCTGGAACCGAAACCTTCGCAACTTGCCAGGGTAGAGACGCTTCCACTGTTACCGCCTTCTTCCCATCATCCCCATCCTGCCATAGACCCAACACCACTCCCTAAATTCCATCGTCGCTCCGTCTCCTGGGAGCCTGAAGAACACAGATTCCTATAGGGAAAGGGGGGTGCCCCCCTATACAAGCGTACCACGAGCCATCGAGAGCAGAATGCTTTCTTGCTACGCGAATAGCACATCGGCAGCATGTCCACCAGCATAACAAGCCAACGACCAGACGCGCTCAGCATCTTCACTAATTAGGTCCTTCTTTTGCACATATGTAAATACAGTTTATAATGGTATATGGACGTCTTTGCCTTCCCTATTATTATGAGAAGCGTATTGATAATGTGAACGTTGGCAGTAAAATTAGTACCGTTCATACCACTCGTATATTTTACTCACGCTATTTGAAGTGCAGAGATCACCAACTGGACCTAAGCACTGAAACAAATGGCATAAAAAACTGGTTTTAATAAACAGGGAAAGCTTGGTATCTTTCATTTAAACTTGTGAATTTTACTTAGCTTTAGTTCATATTGAAATCTTGTGAGTATTTTGTCTTTATATTATAGTCCACCAACAAAAATGTTTGGAACAAACATTAGTTTAAATCTGCACAACACCGTTCAGTGGATGCAATTTCGATAGTGAGTTTCAATTTTTGTTGCTCCATTTGAGCAAGAACCTTCATCACGACTTAGAGTTGAATAAATAAGTGAATCTTGAACTTCTCACAATATAGGTGCCATTTATTGGCACCTTGCCTCCATTCCATGTTTATACGCTCGCTAATTATTATTACTGGGCACCACGCAATATCTTAGTATAGCATTAATTTTATCAACAATTTATGCTAGAGTATTAGACAATGCGATATTTCCTGTAATATTATGGAACGCTGGATCTTCAAAGTTTCACTCCTTGAAAAACGTTGATTCGCTAAGTCACAAAAGATTACTTCGGTTCGGCTTGTAAATGGTAAAAAGCGCTATGTGCACGGGATAAAACGGTTTATAGATTTAGGAAGCCTAATACAATTTTCTACTTCAAAAAGAATAATAAGAAACTTAAAGCAAATTACACTGATAAAATCCTGTAAAATTAACAACTACGGACCCGAAGGCCAATTATATGTCAATTTACAAATTGTTTAAGAAAATTCGATATAAGTGAGAGGTTTTGCCAAGGCAATATGTTGGTACACGTATACCTCCCCAAGACCCAGGATGTTTGACAAGGTTATGTTGAGGCAAGAATCTGTAAAGAAACAAATTACACAAATAAATCAAAGCCAAGAAAAAACAAGCACAGCTCCAAAACAAATCGGAAGACGAAATTGGAGAAGAAATCGGCTTTCACAAAACAACACTGATTAACAATAGTAGGTAAGAAAGTTATAACATGACCTTACTGTCGTCATTAGCCGAGGCCTGATGCACATAGAGGAAGAGAGCACAGAAAGTTGCGACTGCCGCGGAATACATGTTTGGTTATATATCTTTCAAATGATGTTCCCTCCTGGCGAAATTCTTGCTGGTCTGGTGGCTTGGCGCAAGTTTAATCCCTTTTTATCTAAAGAGGGTTTATGATGCACTGCCCAACTAAAACATAACAAAAATAACACTGATGTGTGACGTTTTCTTGGCGTCAATCAGGTGCCGTTTCAAATTTCGCATGGCTGAATCGTTATCCATAACAGGATGTAGCGATAGATCGCGAGTAAAATGAGAATCTAATGATAAACTGGCGAGACCAACAGTGCTATACGTCCGTAAAAATGGCACACGTGTCATACTTTTTTGTTCAATATTTTTTAATAACATACCGCTAGTAAAACTCTTTACATCAAATAAAAAAACAAATTACGGCCAAAACGTTTATCAGGTCAATGGCAGCGGATGTAGATGCTATTTTCAAGGAACGTTGAATGCTGTTCACTCAGCAGGGTCAACGTCGACAATAAGAAGTCATTGCATTTAAGTTTTATTATAATTACAAAGTCGAATTAAAAACAAAAACAAGAAAACGCTGAATTGTTTACGGTTCTCTTGTCATATTGTCACGAATGACAAGTGATGAGGCGATAATAACTGAAGAAACTAAACGTTTAATGGGGCGAACTTGTGCCCAAAAATAAAAAGGGAACAGAAGAAAGCAGAGCGTCGCGGGCGTCGAAGTCGGCGTGACAGCAGAGTCGAACGCTGGGGCAAAATTGACTGCGGCTCGCCACGTGGAGCCCCTTATGTACACGTGTGGGGTTCTGGAAGAATCGGCGTAGAAGGTTCTGCGTGTAGAACATTCTGACCTCGAACAAGCAACATGGTTCTCGAATTTACCAGAATATTTACGTCAGAATCCACAAAAATGCGTCCCCGCGGCCAGGAATCGAACCCTGGCTTTCTGCGCGGAAGGCACGCGCGATAACCGTTAGGCCACGAGCGCGCTGCCTGCTCGGCCAGCTGCGCTCGCGGTATTACTCCTTCCCTTTAAAAAGTGCAGCGCCCCGATGCACCACAAAACAAAACAAAGCAAATAAAAAGGACGGTAAACTAAAGAGTCATTTGGAAGACATAAGGTCCACAATCCTATCGGGCGTAGTACGGATTCAGGCGCACGACGTGGGCGACTTCAGGCCGTGTTGGGCGGCGTGATGACGTTCTTGTTCCTCACCTTGAACTCGTACAGTCCATCTGGTGTGACGAAAGCTGTCTTCTCTCGGTCCCGTTCGTCGACTTCGATCTGCCAGTAGCCGCTCTTCAGGTCCATTGATGAAAAATATCGAGAATGGCGCAGCCGGTCTAGCGTGTCATCGATGCGGGGGAGTGGATAGACGTCTTTCTTTGTCACAGCGTTCAGCTGCCGGTAGTCCACGCAGAACCTAAGCGTCCCGTCCTTCTTCTTAACTAGTACGACTGGAGAGGCCCACGCACTGCTTGAAGGTTGGATTATGTCGTCGTTCAGCATCTCTTGAACTTGCTCCTGGATTACCTCTCTTTCTTTTACGGAGACTCTGTACGGCGATCGATAAACAGGGCGCGCGTCGTCGTCGGTAACGATGCGATGCTTCGCAACGGCGGTTTGGCGCACCTTCAACGACGTCGCAAAGCAGTCGCGGTATTCGGCGAGAAGGTTGATCAGCTGTCGTCGTTTCGAGCCCGGAAGCTTAGGGTCAATGTCGAGCTGCGCTGGCGACGTACTGTCTTGCTGAGGTGGCGAGGATTCGTCAGTAATGGCGGTGATTTCGGCGGAGTTTCGGAGTTCCTCGACCTGGCCCACGGCTGCACCTTTTGTGATGTGTTGCGTTTCATTTGGGAAGTTCGTCACGAAGACCACAGTGCGGCCAGCTTGAAGTTCAGCTACTCCTCTAGTTACGCCTATTCCTCGTCCTAGAAGCAAGTGGAGGCTTCCTTCGAGCAGAACTTCGCCGCAGAACGTTTCGGTGATCCCGACGGGTACGAAGACACTCGACCGCGGCGGTGGGTTCACGTTGCTTGCGAGGACTCGGACCGCAGATGACGTCGCTTTGGGTTCCTCCGGTGGTGAAACAGGTTTTCGTAGCGTCAACCGGTTTGCTCCGAAGTCGATGACGGCGGCATACTCGCAGAGGTAGTCCATTCCGAGGATAACGTCCCTGGCACAGTCTTGCAGGACGACGAACTTCACAGGGCAGGTTTCACCGTGGATCTCAACGCGAGCTGTGTACCTGCCGACAGATGTGATAAGATGTCCGCCGGCGGTCCGTATCTGTGGTCCATCCCATGACGTCGTAACTTTCCGAAGGCGACAAGAGAGTCTCCCACTCAAAACGGAGTAGTCTACTTCGGTGTCGACGAGTGCCGTTGCGTCGTGGCCGTTGATGATAACGTCGAGGTTATTCGACACTGTTGCAGAAACGTCGTTTCGGGGCGTGGCGGTGTTAGAGTGGGAGAGCTCCGACGACCTTGGAGGATCTTGGCATCGTTCGTCTTCGGCAACACCACCTCCCGGCATTGCCGTGCCTAGTTTTCCCGGCGAGGAGCAAGGGGCGACAGGCTTTCACGTAGGGGTCGGTGCATCGGCGAAGCTGGACGTCGTGGTGATGGCGAACAGTATCCTTGAGAGGGAGCGGGAGCTGGAGACGGTGCACGTTGCAGGTATTCTTCGATGTCTCGTGGTCGTTCTCCGCCCCTTGGGCGTGGGGCGTCCGGCGCGAACCCGCGAAGCCCGATCTGCCGGTAGGGGCATCGCCAGTACACATGGTCAGCTTCACCGCAGTGGTAGCACAGCGGTCGCTTGTCGACCGTCAGGCACACGTCGGTCTTCCTTGCCTCAGCTTGTTCTGGGCGGACGTGCGCCCGATCTTCCTGGTGTTGGGGATACTGCGGCGCTGGAGGTTCACTTCGGGGGGGGGGGCGCCGTATACGGACGCGAAGCTGGAGGTGCTCGTCGGACCATTACGGCGTAGCTTAGGGCTGGCTCCTTCTGTGCTGCTGCGGTGACGGCAACCTCGGGATGGAAGGCTCGGTGAACTTCCTCTCTGACGACCTCGGCGAGTGAGAGGGAGGCTGGGCGATCTGCAGCAGGTACGATCTTGCGGAGTTCTTCCCGGGCGATATCCCGGACGATCTCCCGAAGGCTGTCGACACCGATTGTGCTCAAGTCCAGACGGGTAACTGCGACGGTTGGAGCAGTAGGCACGCCGGCGAGTCGGTGGTAGTGGCTTGCTCGGGACGCCAGTGCACGCTCGATGTTAGTGGCTTCAGCCATGAAACCGTGGACGGTTGTCGAAGGATTGCGGACAAGGACCCCGAAATTTTCAGCCTTCACGCCACGCATGAGGACGCGAAGCTTCTTCTCCTCGGCTGCCTCCGGATCGGCTCGGGCACATAGGCGCATGACATCCTCAACGAAGCTGGTCACGCTTTCGTTGGGGCCCTGCACCCTTGTTTGGAGAAGGTCCTCCGCTCGCTGCCGACGGTGGTGGTGGAGGAATGTTCGCTTCAACTCGGCGGCGCAGGACTCCCACGTAGTGAAGGACGCTTCGTGGTTTTCAAACCAATGCCTCGCAGTTCCTTCGAGCGCGAAGTAGAGATTGTGAAGGCATTGGTCAGTCGTCCATCCGTTGTGGCGGGCTACACGTTCATATAGTGTTGCAGCCAGTCTTCAATATCCTCGTGGACGTCTCCGTGGAAAGGCTTCGGAGTTCTGGGTGCGACGGGCAGCTATACGACGTCAGGAGCGGCCGGGGTCTGCGCCTGGTTTGCCATCGTCGTCTTCTTCGGCTTGGGCCTGTCCGGCAGCAAACGAAATTCAGGAGACTGGCCTATAATACGACGGCTTCTCCGGGCTTCGGTGTCTTCGGCGAAAGGTAGCCTTCCGGGGCTGAGCATGTCGCTTGGCCGGGATGTCTTTGGAGGGGTACGCTCCACGGGCATAGAATGCGTTACCCAGCACCTCCACCAAAATGTCACGAATGACAAGTGATGAGGCGATAATAACTAAAGAAACTAAACGTTTAATGGGGCGAACTTGTGCCGAAAAATAAAAAGGGAACAGAAGAAAGCAGAGCGTCGCGGGCGTCGAATTCGGCGTGACAGCAGAGTCGAACGCTGGGGCGAAACTGACTGCGGCTCGCCACGCGGAGCCGCAGTCAGTACACGTGTAGGGGTTCTGGAAGAATCGGCGTAGATGGTTCTGCGTGTCGAACGTTCTGCGTGTAGAACATTCTGACCTCGAACAAGCAACATGGTTCTCGAATTTACCAGAATATTTACGTCAGAATCCACAAAAATGCGTCCCCGCGGCCAGGAATCGAACCCTGGCTTTCTACGTGGAAGGCACGCGCTGATAACCGTTAGGCCACGAGCGTGCTGCCTGCTTGGTCAGCTGCGCTCGCGGCAATATTAGTATCCTATGACAGATGTGATTCAATGAAACAAATAAAAAATTGTTGCTTTCGAGTGCAGAAGATTTGAAAACTTGGAAAGGGTGAAAAACCTGGAAACTTTTAAGCTCATCAATTTTTACTCACCGATAGCACTACCCAAGAAACAAATGAGAAAAGGATTGTAGCATTCAAAGGTAATTTCCTCTGATGTTACAACAAGAAACCACGTCGAAAGCGCTATGATGTAGCTTTGGTAGGGGTATTTGTTTATTTTACAGCGGTTTTAGTATTGTTTTAAGTGGACAGAAAAAAACAACCAGAGCTCCGTACAAACAAATTTTTTGCATGTTCCGAGGTTTAGATAACCCACAAAGCACCCGAAAAGTCACTCGCTCCAGGGAATGAAGTACTGTTTATGAAAAATGCTTCGAAAATATTTGGATCGTAAGATGCTATTTTCAAAGACTTTGATAATGTATTCGAAATATTCACGACCAATTGATTGGTCGGCAATTTTCTTAAATGAAGTTCGTTGCTATCATTATTTTTTTTTTAGAGGGTCTCATCAAGAGGTGCTATTAGAGTCATTCATTTTCTTCGAAAGTTAGTGCGTCTACTGATAAAAATGTGCTTGTTAATTTAGACGTTCATGCGCCCACAAGACCTAGCCACTATTTTTAACAGTTTAATTAACCATATCGAATTTGTAAATTACCACCATTATCTCGAATATCGTCCGCTTTTATTAAAATAGAAAATTGTGAAATGAATATTTTTTTTCATTTGGTTCAATATAAATTTATCTTGCAGGAGTGTGTAATATGTGGTTATTTCTTTATTTATTTAATCACGGTACCTCAAAAGCTCAATTAAGGGCATTACATAAAGGGGGATACATTTACCGTAAGTATCAATCGGAACGAAAGAAAGAACTAAAATATAAACAAGATCACACACAAAAATAAAAACAGATAAAAAAAATCGGGGTATAAAGGTGAGAAAAAAGCAAATGTAAGAAAACAAAATATATATATAGATTAAAAAAATACAGTTGCAAATTAAGTTATTATTTTAGCATGCGCGACAAAAAAAAAAAAACCAACGTCATGATTCTAAATAAATAATTACGAATCGATTACTATGAAAATAACAAGATGCACATTTACGCAAACGCACTGATCATGAAAGACATCAGAAGAACAAAGCAGCAAAATTGAGGATGCAGTGGGCGATCACGGTGGAAACAAAGTGATTGGAAAGCGCGCTACGAAACATTTTTGGATGAGACAAGTTTCCCAGTGTCTTCGAGAAAACCGTTCCAGTTCTTGATTGCCTTAAGATTAATTTACTCAGAGTTTTCGGAGTAGCGGTATTTGCTTTGCAAATCTGTGTTCGTGTATTTTCGAGTTTTTTATATATTTGAAACGATGTTCCTGTGCACACTAACTCAGAGTGCACCACACAAAAACGGCTTCACGGCTGTTTCTGGGCACCATGGAGGCAGAAAGAAGAGGAGGCGACATATCGGCTCAAGCAAGGCGAACGAGAAAATTCCAAGTGAAACCGGAAGTAGATGTCGCAGTCGGCAAGGAGGCCCAAAAAGGAGACCAAAACAGCTTTTGGCGCCATAGCTGCCGTTCTTTCCGTCCCATGGCGTCTTTTCCTTTTTTTCTTTTCGCTTTTGGTCATCGTTGGGGGAGTGCCCTTCCAAACCCTAAAGGCTGTTTCACATGCTGCGATTCTCGTACGAAATCGGTGCGATTTCCAGTAAATGTGCGATTAAAATCGCAGTCGCAGTGTCGCAGCGGCTCTGCGACTGGTTTCCACCAAGTTGGTATCTTGTCGCAGAGCCGATGCGATCGCTTTCTCGTAGACCAGCCATTCATTAGTCAGCTTTCATCCGCGATAGCTACGTATTCGAAAATAAATTAGACACCTAAACGATTTTGGTTTTTTGCTTAATTATTAGAAATTTCTAGTTACATATTGTATTCGTAAAACATTCGTCTCATTACGACGCTTTTGTTTTATTTTAGGCAAAGTCAAACCGTCGCGTTCGCGTCTGCTGCAACTAACCTTGGGTAGAAGAGCCGGCCGCGCCGACAGAAATTGCGCGGTTGTTGGAGCATGTGAAACCAAACATTGCGGTCGGACTCGCTGCGTCGGATGTCGCACCGATTTTTGTTTTTCGCACGGTCCCTACATGTGAAACAGGCTTAAGTCTCGCCGGCTTCACCTCTGGTCGCGTTAAGTGAGACTCCAGAAGTTTACAACCTCCATGGTGGGCACTAAGAAAATGTAAAGCGTTGTTAACTTAATATTATTCACCCGACGAACTCTGTGGAAAGACATCCCGGTGAAAATAGAAATTTGTTTCACATTTGTGAGACTTCTGATGCGTGAATATCCAAAAACTGTTGATGATATAAAGCTCATCGACTCCTTGACAGGTTAAGCAATGTAGGGCCTCGCGAGTGCCGTGCAGCTCATTATCGCTCCGGAGCCAATAATATGGTGGCGTGAGCCGATAAGGACTCCGAACAAGGAATTGAAGCAAGAAGCGTGATCATTGTGGGCCACGATCTGCGTGTCTTAAGCTCCCAGTGACTCTTAACGTTCCGCAGTTCACGTAACTGTATACAAAAGGGAAATGTTAGCTTGTTTTTTTAACTGAGGTTAAATATAGCTTATCACAAGAACGCGGCTCATGGTATCGATTGTAGCAGTGGTGAGCCATTCTTGGCAAGTTTCATGCCTCGTCACTTCAAAAATCATGAGGCTCGTTTTATACTCAACAGCTATCGCGCTACGATTTTGTACAGGTTGCCTACAGGTGGTGCTTTTTTTTTCTATAAAATTTGCAAAGATCCAACTTACCTGAAAACAGAAAAAAGGCTTAACTCCTACGATAACGCAGCGAAGCCACCAGTCTGCAAACTATAGGGCGCCCTTTTGTTTGAAGACCGGTGGCTTCGCTGCGTTTTGATAGGACTTAAGCATTTTTCTTTTCTTTTTTTACTTTTTTCTTAGGTAAGTTCGAACTTTGCAAATTTTATAGAAAACATGTACCACCAGTTGGCAACTCTGCAAAAATTGAAGCGCGAAAGGTTAAGAAACCGATTTTTGAGGTTGATTTAAACAGCCTGGCCGCTATTTGAGACACCCGGTAGGTGCCGTTCTGCCAGGCTTTTCGCGTGGTTTCAAAACTGGGAGCCGGCTTTACTTGGAGAAAGGAGTTTAGGTGCCGGTGGGCGCGGCTTCAAAGCTGATGACGTCGACTCGCTCTATGGGACAGTTGATGCGTTCACTTAAATAAATAAATATTCGCTTCAGTGACCTCGCTGACCTTAATTTCTTTTGCAAGTATGGGTCGCGTTACATAATTAATGTATATACACCCACAAACGTTTACAAATACGCTTCCGGGACCGATTTTCCCAAGCGGGAAACGTTTCCACGTCACAGGAGCACGTACGGAGGAAAATTGAAAATCCACGCCACGCAGGTAGGAATAAGAGGAGGCGACATACCGACCCAAGCCAGCCGAACGAGAAAATTCCAAGGGAAACCGGAAGTTGAGACGCGGTTGGTGGGAACGCCCACAATGGTGCCCAAGTTCGTCCAATAGCGTCCAATAGTGCCAGAGTACGTCCAATGGCGTCCGAGGGTGACAAAATACGCCCAATAGCGTCTAAGGGTGACAAAGTCCGTCCCATAGCGTCTTTCGGTTAGGGTCATCGTTGTGAGCATGGAGATAGGAAGCTTCTGAAGGCGACATGACGCCACCGGAGGTGAAGCCGGGAGTGACTTCCGGTTTGGAAAGACACGCCCCCAGCGATGACCAAAACCAAAGACCCTATTTGACGGACTCGGGCATCCTTGAACGCTATTGGGCGAACTTAGGCACCCTCGGCAGCGTTCCTTACCGACCGCGAGCTCTACTTCCTGCTTCACTTGGGGTTTTCCCGTTGAACTGGCTTGAGTCGCTGTTTCGTCTCCACTTATTCCTACCTCCATGTTTGGGGGCGTGTCTCTCCGAACCAGAAGACTCCCCCGGCTTCACCCGTGGTGGCGAAATGTCGCCTTCAGAAGCTTCCTCCACTTTAAGAAAAAAGGGAGCGCGACTTAGCCCCTCCGGGGACCAAATGCACTGCCACCACCATTAGTTCCCTGGGGGACTAACGGGGAGGGGAGCCACTTTTGCGCCCCTCCCGCTAGTCTCTCAATGTTGAACCCCCAGGAATGACTTTTGCACCCATGCATTTAGGTCACTGGGGCTCAATGTTGCGCCCTTACCTTATTCATTATTGAATTGCGCCCCTACACACCCAGCTGGTGCTAATCAGGGTCAAATTCAAAAGTGGTAAAAAAATGGGTTATCGCCGGTGGAAGGTATTTTTCACGCTGATTACATTCAGATATGAACAGCGCTTATTTCACATTTGCACACGTATTATATATTTTAACATGGACTAGGATTTAGAACACAGATGCCACACGCACAACACACACTGCGACGACACACTAACTCAATCGCCACCCCCAAAGTCTACCCATGCACCTTTTATACTGATCATATGAAAGGAGTCGTTTAGTCATTTGGTCAGTGAGCATTTCAACCGTGAGCGATGTTATAAATATGGTGCTGCTTTCGCACCAATATTGTTCCCCAATATTGGTGCTTACTAAGAAGTAACGGTACACACACTAGTTATTTGTGACAGTCTATAAAAATGCGTCCCCATAGGCTCCCAGCACGCATGTTCTCGCTTGCCCGCATAGACTGCCCCACTTTGCGCATGCGCGTCTCCGTGGCAACCGCACCGTTTCTTGCGAAAAAAAAAACAACACAAATTTTAATAAATACAAAAGAAAAGAAAACAAAATGAACCTGTCTTTGGAAACGTCTTTACCACGTGCTACGTGGATATTTTCATCTAAGTTAAACCAAAAAGAAAATATAAACGCTTTCAAAGCACGTCCCAAAGCATGCAAAGGGGAAGGACGCCAGGACAACGGTCAAAAGGCGCATGGCCAGTGTATCAACAATGGCGGCGTTCGAGTCAGCGCTGTCTTCCACGACGTGCTGGAACAGAGGCTGTGATCGTTTAAAGTCAGCTCCAACCCTTAAACATGCCCCATCCTGCAATTTTTGATGCTATGATTGTCTGTGGATACATCCCCCTGCGTTCCGAAACAGTATAAGTACGTCGCAAACGCTGGCCATTGGCGATGCAGGAGACGCCGCCATCTTGTCCGCTCGTTTGGACAGATGCACCCTGTCTTCGGAGGACTAATGGCTGCTTTTACTCCCGCGCACCTCTCGGTTAGTCCCGGTCGAGTGCAGTTAGTCCTCAGCATTTGCGCACGGCACCTAGCTCGAACCGGATGGTCTCTTTGGGGAGCAAATGGGAGTTCAAAGGACCAAATGCTTACGTTCGTCCTTTGAGGCCATCTTTTTTCTTAGTGTGTACCTGCATGATCTACGCGGAGCGGCATAGCTTCCGTCAGCATCGCCGCCAGCGCATCGTGTTGCGTCCCACAACGAACTCAACGCTATTACGCGGCAACAACAGGGACGCGTGTCTCGCTTTACGGCGACTCTCGTCCAGCTTCAGCATGTTTGCCGCTCGGGGTGGGTCGGGTGTCCACTAACAATGACGTCACGTGCAGGCCTTGTCTTCTAGCTGGTGGGGATCGGATAAGCGTTTTGAAAAGCATGCACGACTTGTTTGAAGAAAGGGTAAACACACAGGCGAGCTGGTGAAGAACTTCCATAGTAACCGGAGACACGGAACGATAAAAAGAAAAGGACAAAACAACAAGTCGCCAACACAGATTCTAGTTTATTTATAACACGAACGCTTTTATAGACCGACACGCTGTTATGAGAATCTCTGACGATCACACCTGTAAATCTTCTAATCTGATATACATCACCTTCTGCACACCTTGTCTAACCATTTTATATGTCGGTGAAACTGACCGCCGACTCCACGAACGCTTCAGAGAACACCGCTGGCTTGTCACACTAGAAAAAGCCGGCCAATTCAAACATGACCTAAACACTTCTCCTCCACTAATCATTCTGAAATCAACATGCGAGTATGCGTCTTCAAATCAGGCTTCCATACCCCCACCTCATGAAAAAACGAAGAAAACAAATTAATTTTTAACCTAAAGATGGAATTTACTTCCTGTTTAAACAAGCAACCTTCTTTCGGCTATTGGACATTCCCCTTTCCCCCGCTCCACTCTCTCTCCCCCGTTTTTTGTTGATGATTTGGTTGTTTACGTGGGGACTATTAGCTTCTCCCCCACCCGCATTCCTCAACTTGTTAACTTCCAACCTCTTGCACCTTACTTGACGACTTTTCATCCTCCCTCTCTGACTCAACGACGTCACATCTGTCACGTGTTACCTGTATCGTTTTTATATACGTTATATATATATATTCTGATTTGTCATCTCCCCTTTTAGTGTACCTGAATAAGACCGTATGATCGAAACGTCGTCTCCCTCCCCTTTTGCACTTCTCTTTCCCTTCATATCCCTACTAATACACTAACAGTGCCCGGCAGAACCCCACATCTTCTGTTTACAAACAAGCCCGGGTTTGGCCACACAAGGTGTGGGCACTTCGCGTGCGCAGAAACCGAATTCTCGTGAAGCGTCTGCGCATGCGCAGTGCCGTTGACAGCGCCACCGCAGCTGCGCAACGTCAGGGCCGCGTGTTGGTCTATATGCACGTCAAGACCCTCACCACCAAAAAGGAAACGCGTCCTCCCCACCAGGTTACCGGAAACCGGACACTCGGGATTGTTTGCCGTGCGCGGCCTAACTGGCGTCCTGGGTGGACAGCCCTTTGAGAAAGAAACTGCCCACGGATGTTTGTCGCTTGCTATGCTTTCGTGCTGCCGAAGAAAGCTTTTCGTGGAGCATTTATATTATGTTAAATAGAAGAAAAGTAGTGAAGCTTACATTCAGCAGCACTTGTTGCCGGTCGAGTTGCTCGATAGATGCACTAAATAACCCCCAAAGCAACGGGGCTATATATTCCCAGGACTATAAAGCATAAAGCCAGATTTTTTAGCCATACGAATCTTTTGTCCAACGATCTCGACACTGCGTCGTATCCGTCGTTAACCCGATCTCACAGCAACAATTTCGTCAATATTAGGTGCACATATCCTAAAAGTCGAGTCTAACCTGAGCTGCTAATAATAGTGTGGTGCCGGGGACGCGTGTCCGACTACATGATAGTGTTCAGCGCGTCCTAAAAAAAAAGTGATATTGTGATTTCCGCCTGATGGCGTCATAGAGGTGTCAGGCTGTCGCTTGTCGCGATCCTGGCGCTATCACAGCAGAGGTGGTAGATGTGGCAGACGCCTGTTCTGCTGCAGGTCACTCTCAAGTGTAACAGTCCACGGAAACTTAGGCAACCTGGAGTTGGGACGCCGCGACGAGAGCAACACTCGTGTTGGATTGCCCGCTTTTTGTGTTTTTTGTTACCGGGACTTCTAGCAAACACCACGAGGACTTGACGTCCAAAAAATGACACGCCGTTTTCTGTGATTAATTTGTTGCCAAGTCGAGACCACTTTTGATGTATGGGCGAAATAGGACGCTAAACAGTCCAGTCAAAGACGCCTTCCAGGTGGCGTACTAATAGATGTCAAGGTACGAATGATTAGCGTGTGAGAGTAACTTCTTGTTTTTAGGGAGGAAAATTGACAAACAAGTCATGGTAAATTATTGGAGTGTGTAAATCAAGGGCCTTCCAAGGAACCCCGAGATCTAGGGACTAGGGCTGAGCATACTACGGTTTTAGTGGTGCAAAGCTACGATTTTAGTTTCATAATTTTCATGTCATCAATGGTGCAATGAACTTTCTTATATGAAAGTTTGCGCTGTGCTACACACAGATGTAAAAATAACGTAAGAACAATTTAAAAAAATAGTATTTAGAAATGTTTATTTAAGCCTTTTAATCAATCTGATTGACGATCCCAAGCAACGCTAAGTACATTTACAGTGCACAACAACAGTGCTTGCTACCTACAAATTATAACGTGCAAATTTTTCTTTTATTCTTGGGAAGTAGGTTTAGCGAGCACCGTAAGCACGTTATCGGTTACTGTTTTGAAAACTTAACGAGTACGTTACTACGTTAACGTAAAAAGTAACGGGTTAGCCATAACGCCATATCTTGTAACGCGTTGTTGACAACAACACTGGTTGTCCGTGCAGCTATACAATCACAGAAATAGAACGTGTTCCAATCTTACGGTCAACCGCCAAAGAGCAATCCAAAAAGGCCAACAGCGCGCCACATGTCAGAAGGAAGGCGCGGTTCATGCCGGCGTTTCGAAGCCTCAGCCCACTTCAACTGATTTCCCAAATTACGGCGAATTCGGTAGTGCACCGATGAAGCTCTCATATTTAAACCGTTCCAGAAAAGCGCATATGTCGGACGACCCTGCACCGAGGTCGAAAAACATCGTCGAGGGAAGGGCCTGGAAAACCGTTCAGCTGTGGTGTATGAATCCACTGGCCCTCGTTTACGAGCTGCACCTAAACCGTTTGAAGCGAATTTGAAGGTTTTTCTTTCTGGGTCACGATTATGTTTCAGAGTGAACCAAAATAAAGTTTATCATTTTATCATCTGTACCAAAAATATGCCAAGCACAAGCTTTTCCTTTGACCTAGAGTCACGAGTACGCGACAAATGACGCTATACTGTACCGAAATTGTCCTTTTCAAAACTAACTGCGCCGTTGTGTTATTAAAGTATGAAAAGCTTTTTGACACCACCCCCAATCCCAAACTTTCGTCCGTCCATCCGTCCCTGCATTTCCCGCAAAGTTTAGCGGTGAAATTGCTATCACGAGACCTATGCACGAATTCTGTTTCCTAGCTAAATTTGGCTGGAAAATGGACATCACGTGACCCGTACATCAATTCACTTTCCCCGAAATATTTGGCGGGAAAATGACGTCACGTGACCTATACACCAGTTCATTTACTTTTTATTTTATTTTATTTATTTATACATACTGCTGGCCTCTGGGCTGTGGCAGGAAGGAACAACATATAACAAAGTAATACAGTTCATTCCTCCAATAAAAACTTTGAAAAATACTATATTTACAAAATTTGATACAAGACGCGCCCATAGCACAATAAAAAAAAAACTAAATGCACGTAAAAAAACGATAATTACCTCAACAATAACAATATGCTGACCACAAAAATCAACAATAATCGAAGGCGCGTGCCGTGTACATTCGAGCTGATAACAAAGAAGAAAATATAGAAAGACAACTTCAATACAACATCCAAAGAATCACGCGATATATACATATCTAATTTCAAAGACAGTGAAACAAGAGCAAATAACACTGAGGCGATATGTTTTCGTTTTAAACACAATAAAGAAGTCTAAAAGCATCCTCAAACATTGAAATATCGTTGTAATTTACAATATGCTCGAGAAGCTTATTCCAATCGTTAATCGTATTTGCAAAAAAAAAAAATGAATACTTGAAAACACCAATTCTGGCCATATACGACTGCAATGCTTTAGGATGATTTAGGCTAGCTGATCTGTTGGTAATGTTTCTAAGATAATTGTCGCGGTTGATCTTTACTTGGCCATGATAAATCAGAAACAAAAGCTTTACCGTGCAATTTTTCTACTAACCGCTAAGGGTTCAAGTTCACAAACGTTCAACAATTCTGTCACAGAGGACGTTGATCTGTAATTTGAAGATATAAAACGTGCTGCCTTCTGTATTCTCTCGAGCCTGTTTATGGCGGTTTTGGTTGCGGGGTCCCAAACGACCGAAGCGTACTCTAGAGTAGGTCGTATAGAGTTTTGTATGCTGTAAGTCTTGTTTCCTTATTGTTATTTTTACGTTTATGTCTAAGCATGCATAATTTCCCATGCGCAGCTGCGCAGATATTTTCAATATGTGGTTGCCATTTTAAGTTTTGACTTATTGTTACCCCTAGGTATTTGAAAGTTTCTGTTCTTGACAGTTCTACATTCCCAATATCATACTGAAATAGAGATACTTTCTTCTTACTAGTGACGTGGGTGTATGATGACTTTTTAAAGTTAATTTCCATTTGCCATTGGAAGCACCGTTGCTTAATAGAGTCTAAACTGCCATTCAATGCTGCCTGGTCTTCGGATGTCTTAATTGGCAAATAAACCAAAGAATCATCCGCTAAGAAATTTATTTGCTTAACCAATCAGAGGGAAGACTACTTGTTTCTAAAGACTTCTTAAAAATTGTTTCTAGGTAGAATGACAAGCATTCAGCGTATCTTCTGATAAACTCCCCGAGGATGTTATCTGGTCCCTGAGCCTTTTTCGGATCAAGATGCAATAATTTATCAAAAATTCCATCCTGCGTTATTATTAGCTCAGTCATCTGAGGTGGCATCGCGCTGGTAGAAATTGGGACCTTGCTTTGTCCGTCTTTCTTCGTAAAAATCGATTGAAAAAAAGCATCAAACCTGTGTGCAATATCTTTACAATTCGTGACTACCGTATTATCTACAATAATCTGTTCAATTTTTTTCTTTTTTATTGCTTATGCACCTCCAGAATTTCCCCGGTGAACTCCTCAGAAAGTCGTGTAGACTGACCCCAAAAACCTTTTTTCGCTTCTTTCAGTAATCGTTTCATTGTCCTGGTAATCTCTTGGATGACTTCCCGTTTTTTATTTTATTTTTTGCTTTCCGCATTCGTCTTATCTTACGCTTGTGGTGAATGACTTTACGAGTAATCTATGGATTGTCATTTGCTTTACACGTGTCGGAACATAAGTTTCAATACGGTATGACACCAAATTCTTCAAGTAAAGCCACATGTCGTCCACCCCATGGGTATAAGAAAGATTCCTAATATCATCCCATGTCATCTTCAAGTGGTCAAGAATAGCAACGTCATTTGCCCCGTGAAAATCTTTTATTAAAGATTTTCTCGCAACACAGTGTTCTTTCCTGCGATTTAGCATAATACTAAGTGAAACCATTTGATGATCTGATATGCCTTCATTTACAGCGGCGGAATAATCGTTTAAAATATCTGACAAAAATACCAAATAAATTAACGTCTTGCTGTGTTCAGTAATTCTCGTGCAGTCGTGAACTACTTGTTTGAGAGAATAATTAAACGCGATATCAAGTAATTTTTCCCAACTTGCTACTTCCAAAGACCCAACCGGGAGCTGCTCCCAATCAATACCGGTTAAAATCCCCTGCTATAATTAGTCGAGTATTGCTGTTTACATGTTTCCTTAACAAATTATCAAGATCCTCCAAAAACTCGGTCGCAGCGTTCGGCACTCTATGAGGGGCGTTCATAAAGTTCGTATTATCGGCACAAAAAACTTAAAAAAGCGGAACAAAACAGGCATCAACATGAGCGCTTGTCCCTCTAGTTTCCGCACAGTGCATCGCGTGCTATAGTAGCGCGGAACGCCGCTAGGGAGTCGATACCAAAATGGCACCACCCGTTGGTGCAAGCACATGCAGTGATCCGTTCTTTTCCATTTGAAGGGAAGCAATGCCAAATATATTCATTCCAATCTGGGAGCGCTGTTCTGGGACAACGCCCATGTTTGTGAAACTGTGGTTAAATGGCGCGGACGCTTCCAGTGTGGCCAAACAAGAGGAAAGCATTTTAAGGACGACAACAAAGTGATTGCTGAAGTGGAGCGATTCCTGAACACTCAAAACGAGGAGTTCTAAAACAATGGCCTCCGGCATGTGGTCCATCGCTGGCAAAAGTGGGTAACGTTTGGTGGCGAACATGTAGAGAAAGTCTCAACTCCTACTCGAGTTCGATTGCTGAATATCTATTCCTTCGTGACAATGATACGAACTTTATGAACTCCCCTCGTATAGGCAGCGACAAGCACAAAATATATATTACAAAAAGAAATTTTACAGAACAATGTCTCTTTCAACTCACAGTTCAACAACAAGCAAGAAATATTGCTTTTCAAGATAATAGCAACGCCCCCTCCACGAGATCCCCTATCGTTTCTAAACATTTTGTAGTTCGGTGGAATAATAAGGTCACTTGTCATCTCAGACGACAACCAGGTTTCAGTTACAATAAGAATATGCGGCTTGTGTACGATTATCATATGCTCCAAAGATGTCACTTTGTTTACTATGCTTCTAGCATTAAAAGTGATAATTCGTAACTCAGACGGTTTTGCAACGGATTGTGAAAGTCATTGCCGGTCTCCTCTCATTTTATCAGGCACTGGACACCATGCATTGTTTTCGACGTTCCAGTAGAACACTGTGTCGTTGATTCTTAGCTTGTCGTGGGCAAGAAATGCGACTTTATCTCCAATTTTTCTGTTTGTTTCTGCGCTATCCCACAGTTTTTTCCTGATATTTAAAGTTTCTTTTGCATAGGAACAACTTAAACTCAGCTTACTTCCCTTCAACGTTTTGCAGTTTTTCAGTACCTCTTGCTTCTCATTGTAATCCATAATTTCATAATTACTGGTCTACATGTGCCCAGTTTTTTCTGACCAATCCTGCGGATTCCTTCAATTGTCGTAGTTGTTACTTCCAACTTGTTAGCAAAAATTTCCTTCACAACAGTTTCCTTTAGTCTTGAAGAGGTTTTACCATTATCTTCGCGCAGTCCGAATGTTAATAAGTTATTTCGTCTGCTGCAGTTTTCAAGTTCAATCATTCTTCCGTTCTGCTGCTCTACCATTTGTTCGAGTGTCCTTACAGTTTTTCTCACTGATCCTACGCTTCCTTTGATTTCCTGAATATCTAGAAATGCGTTTTCTAATTTATCTGTTTTCTTGTTCATGTCCTGCATATTACTCTTTAATCGTGTCTGGTTTTCCTTGATGTCTTTGAGATCTCGACCAAACTCTTCTTCCACGTCAAGTACTTTTTGCAACAACTCTTCGATAGTCGGGCCCGGATTTGTTTCCACGTCTCCCGGAAGTAACAGTTTTAAAACAAGCCAACACTCGGTCAACATAGAAATGCACATTATGGGGCACGGCAGCACAACAATACAATAACAGCTAAACGGAACGATTTATCTTCATTGTCGTCACTAACCTGTAGAGAAAACCATGGTAATTTCAGCATCTTGCCGGCGCAATCGCCACCGTGCCCTCTGGGCAGTCCGAAGTCGACGGTAGGCTTTATAGCCTATGGCGTTGACGTCATCGTCCCCCGCTGCTGTCCGCAATTGCCGGTCATGCTGACCGAATCCCTCCAGTCACGCTGATACGGCGGCACGAGCTCCAATGTACCACGTCTGCTTGCAGTGGCCGGGGACGACAGGTTGGCGAGAAGAAAGTGTAGTGAAAACCATCGTAATTTCAGCATCTTACCGGCGCCAGTTTTTCAAGTGATCGTTCACGTTTGACCAGGACTTTCGTTCATTAGAAATCGCCGACCACATGCAGCACAGTAAACCCTGCGGAGGACGTTCAGAACTGTCTCCTTAATATCCCTCCCTCGAAGTAGCGTATTTAACGCATACGCTGCAGTTACAGCTATCATGGTGACGAGCAGTGTGTTTTAGTTATGAAGCAGCGGTGCGCGAACACGTTTCTGGTGCAGGATAAGGCTAAAGCAAGTGGAATGGTAAGATGTCTGCAAGCACACTCAGGGGGCAAGCGATGTCACAGACAAGAGTGCCCAAATGGTGTCAACTGTTTTGTGAAGGACAACAGCCAGTGACAAGTGGAGTGCACGGACTGCAGCCACGCAGCCCAGGTCTTTATACAACGAAAAATAACAAAAATAAGGGAGCTGCCAAAACCATGGCAACGGTGTCCAAACGGGCACAAGGAATGCTTTGAAAAAGAGACAGTTCTGTGATTTATCGAGTTCTCTTTGCCATCTAATAGCGTTAAAACTAACCTTTAAGACCTTGAAAAAAAGAGAATGGCAGATACCTTTTATTTTCAAAATCCTATAATGATTGAAAGTTTAGATATGTATAATATGATAGTTTATAGTCCAAAACATGCAGATGTATGAAATATGCTGAACGATTAGAATTATTTTTACGAAGCTGAAATCATTGGCGGCCTCGTAACAATCATCCCACTTGATCGGCTGGGTTATTTCACCCAGGTAGCACAAGGTGTTTTGTCAATATTGGAAGAGCATTGGCACACAAAAGGTCCAATGATGGTCCACTTTAGCCAATCTGCTCCAAATATTGTCTATGCCATTATATAGAATCTTCGGTGATGGCCCAGCTTCTCCAATGACCAACCAATATTAGCAGCACATTGGCGTAAAATGGGCAATCTTGGCCAGTCAGTTTCATTCGCTTGCGAATATTGGATGAACACTGGCAAAACATGGGCAACGTTGGCCTGACAGTTCCATTGGCTGGCGAATATTGGAGGAACACAGGCATACAATGGGCAATGCTGGCGTGTCAGTTCCATTGGCCTGCGAATATTGGATGACCACTGGTATAAAATGGGCAATCTTGGCCTGTCAGTTCCATTGGCTTGCGAATATTGGATGAATACTGGCGTAAACCGGACAATATTGGCATGTCAGTTCCATTGGCTTGCGAATATTGGATGAACACTGGTATAAAATGGGCAATCTTGGCCTGTCAGTTCCATTGGCTTGCGAATATTGGATGAATACTGGCGTAAACCGGACAATGTTGGCCTTTGAGTACCCTTGGCTTGCTAACATTGGATGAACACTGGAATAAAAGGGTCAACGTTGGCCTGTCCGTGCCGTTGACATTCCAATATTTGATGGGGACTGGCACAAAAAGGACACTGTTGGCTTGTGTGTAGCCTTGGCTTGCCAATGTTGGATAAACACGAGCTTATAATGGTTATTGTTGTCCTGAAGTACCAGTGGCTCATCGTCATTTCAAGAACACAGTGGCATATAATGGTCAGTATGTGTTAGTCTGACAATACCATTGGCTTAATAGTGGAAGCATGTTGGAATAGGCTGGTTTAGGCGTGTTCGTTTTACCTCAAGAAGTTGAAATTGCTCAAGTGCTTGTCAATTTTATGCTATTTTGTTAAAGCGCGATTCAGGCGCTTTTCTGCAAACTAAAGAAGACAATAACAAGGTGCAGAACTTAATGGCGATATTTTGCTCTTTCACTGTGCATATTAAGAAGACGCCTGCTTTATGGGCTCATCAGGACCGCCAACTGGAAAAAAAGAAAAGAAAAACGATGTCCGCGTTATAGAGTCAACATAATAGATTATTATGTAGACTCTATGATCTCAACAGAAAAGCTTCGTACCCCAACTACGGGCTTGTGGACTGCACCTCGTGTCAGGTGAAGAACTTCTTTGCGATTGACTCGAACAGGACAGTATTCTGAAATGTGGTTATACAATGACGGCTCTATGGCTTGACGGCACTACTGGTGCCACAATAAGATCCCTAATGCCTCCACATGGCGCCAAGGCACTGATAGCAGACGACAATGTTGGTCTTGATTTAGAGTCTAGCCGGATTGTCTAGCCGGATGTTGGTCTTGATTTAGAGTCTAGTCCTCTTTTTTCCGCATTTGATTTATTATTGTCTCTTTTTAATTTTGACATTAGGCTCCGAGCTAATTTCGGAGCTTCGTGTCTGTCAGTCCCTTTTCGTCCTCTTGCTGTAGAGTTATCATGTCTAAGCAATATCTACTACATGGCTTTTGGAAACCCGGATAGCAAATACCAGCAGAGACAAACGAAAGAATTCGAGAGAGAGAAGTGTGCAGGGGAGGGTCGCGCCGACTAAGGCCCCTGTATTCGCGACTCCAGCGAACTATAGGGGGCGCGCTGTTTAGGCAAAATGGCGGATTAAAGGAGGTCCTTTTCGTCATTCAGCACGCGGACCACCATAAATTTCTTGCATTTCAGCGTAAAATCGGTGTTCTATATGAAAGCAAAAGCAATTTTTCGACGGCAAAAAAATTATTCTAGTCAGTGCGTAGGAATGATGCGGCAGAAGCATAAATAAATTACTGGAAACGATGTATGTTTCTATGTTGCCTACGAGAACCAAGCAGCGATAGCAAACGACAGAGTCGAAACGACCTCCTTTCCTGAGCTTCTCGGCGTTGCCGCTACGCGGCGTCGTCGGAAAGGGCGAAAATGGGTATTGAGAGAACAGTTCCCCTCCCGTTTTCCCCACGCCATCACTAATCTCTTCAAATCTCTTCTTTGTGAGCGAAGAGGACTGGGCGTCCTTGAGGGAGGAGGACACTGCGCATTCCTAAGCTGACAGTGCCGGGAGAGCTTCGCGCCGGCCGGACCAGTCATCACCTGCACCGCTCTCTGCGCGTGGTTACGGGAGAGAGCGTGATCACGTGATTAAAAAAAGACCTGCGATTAGTTCACCAAGTTTCTTAGCTTCCTCTACACTCTCAGCTTAGGTGTGATGGAGTCCAGCCCGCGAAACACACGTACACACGCACACACACGCACACAGAAAGTGGGATTGCGTGCACCATGGCCACACGATAAGGTAGTGACTGGAAGACGGTGGGGACGGTCTACTCAATTTCCAACACGCGCATCCGCGAACTGCAAGTGGGCAGATGCGCTTCGCAATTCATGCATGTTTTTTTTTTTTGTTTGTTTTTTGTGGCACAAATAGCTCTTTTCTCCAAGGAACAAGAATGGCAAGATAATCATGCGGATATCAGGACACCGTGGTGTCCGTTTCTAAGTTGTCTGAGTGTATTTGATTGCTTAGCAAACTGTTTTTATCGGGCGAAGCGGCTCGGCATCTCCGCCATCCACGCTACCCTATACTGCAACCGGCAAGAATGGTGGTTCTAGAGTTCCGATCGCCAGCAGCGCATTTCGTCTTAGTGTCAAGTGCGATCTTCATCATGCGGATTGCCAAGACCATGGATATTCTTTCGGCAGCGCCTACACACCGGTGATCTTCCTTTGTTGTGGGCATACATGTGACCACTAGCTTCGACGGACCGAAGACACGACGGACCGCCTTCTCTTCCATGTGATTGACAAGGATAGGTCCTCCTGACCATTGGGGATAGGTATTCTTGCTACGCAATGCACGTTTTGTCACTATCCGATGAGTTTGAACCGTGTCGAACTCTGTGCCAGGAATCTCCGACGAGTTCAACGTGTAATCCACAGCGATCGGCCCGAAAGGCCCCAGTAGAGCGCTATTTGTAAGTGCTTTTTATTCTAATAGACCGTGAGAGACGTTCTGATTGGTTGTTTCTGTGTTCGAAGACATTTTTATTTAATTTTTCCTGTGAACATATGGCTGTCTTCTTGGCGGTAGATGTGTGCTGTAGTAAAAAGTCCTCCCGGTATGTCCAAAGCCGAATACCACAGAGCGTTGAGCAGTCTTTATTTGCCAAGTTTCGGCTTGTTGGGCGAGTGGAGTGTCAGTTGTGTCACCGCGCTCTGCGAGTGTAATTACCAGTAATTGTCTTTACACGACAAGCTATTTTATGTGCGTGATTTATTTTCAATTCTTGATTGATTCAAGCCTCAAGTTCTGTTCAACTGTCATGTTCTTACGTATAACGGGGTATTTATTGAACTGTTAATTTAGTAGTGCGTTTGACACTGGTGAGCTGAAGAGGGGAAAGAGCGGTTGGATTTATAAATTGTAAATATTATGGAGGCAATATGGGTACATTTATAACTACACATATCCGTGCCGCAAAAACTGTAAATCTTAAAAACGTTTTTTTTTTTTTTTTTTCAAATCAACGTAGAAATATCGGTGTGAACTTAAATGGCGAGATTGTAATTCTTAAGACTTCTTCAGGCTAGATGAAAGGTTGAGGGACGCCATGATGTTGCAAGAGTAGAGCCAAGCAATTTATGAAATAACCTTCGTACAATTTGATTAATCTTTTAAATCACTATAAACATTTTAATCTAGATCGATCGCGCTCTGAGTGAGGACAAGTCGGACGAACAAAACAATAGTAAACGCCTGGGCCGTCTTGCTAGGAACAGCGCCTCAGCTGAGACGGGGGGAAAGAAAGCACTGTCAAAGCCAGCGTACGAGCTGAACGGGACTCAAACCTCGACTCAAGATGCTCGCGCGTCCCAGCCTTTACAGTGCTTTCTATCACCCAGTCTCAGCTGAGACACTGATTCCAGCAAGCCGGCCCCGGTGTCTTACCTGCGCATCTATTTATTTTAGAAGGCAGTACTAAGTTTTTTACATACAAAAGAACGAAACATAATTCACTGGAAAAGTAATTGTATAATATGAAAAAGTAAACATAAAAACGTCGGTAGGCCATTCCAAGATTTTATACTTGAAGAGCAACTGAGCCGATTAATCGAATAGTTATTTAAAGGGTGGCGATTAATAATGAAGCTATGTTTTATTTTGATATTCATTATTGACAAGCGTAAGAGAGAACTGAGAGCCTCTGAAACCCTTCACCTGAATTCAAACCCCCGCTTCTGTCTCTTTCAGAACCCTGTGGCCAGGTGTCTGCGTGGAATCCCTTTGCCCATCCCTTTGTCCAACCCCTCGCCCAGCCCTCTGCCCTGTCCACTACCAATCCTGCCGCCGACCCTGCCACCGAGTCTGCCTAGGTCCCCCTCGTTGCACAATTGTTTAAATCTTTTTATTCGATTTAAATAAATTATTAACTGCCAAACGTTATGAACAATTCATTTGCATGCTTTAATGATTTCTAAAGTGTCCAAATATGGTAAAATTGCTGCATTTATCAAATTTTAGTATCAGAAAGAAAACAGTGCTTGAGGAAAAAGGGCAAGGAACTTGCTTGGTTCTCTGCACTGTTTTTGTGACGCTGGTCAGAACACTGGCTGAAAAATTGCATTCAATAATGGCACAGTGTGTAAGGCGCTGGATGCCAATGTTGGTTCAGCCAACGGTGAAACCTCTATGCCAATATTGGATAAAAAAGCGCAAACCACGTTGGTCCAACGTGGGCTAGGACGTTGGCAAACCAGTGGTCCAACATTGGCACCAATGTTGGACCACCATTGGATCGGGTGGCGTTTTCGAAAATGCCAACGTCAGACCAATATTGGAACCATTTTTTGCCAACATTGGGCCAACGGGGGTCCAACAATGGTGCGCTGCCTGGGCATGTTCACATTTTTTTATTCTTTCGTGTTCAGATGCCACGCGAGATGATAAAAACACCACGTTATGGCAGATGATATTTATATTAAAATTATGCTACCGACAACATTTCTACGAAGGAATTTGCACAGCCTAAGCGTTCAATGTATTGACACGGAGAGCAATTTTACATGCTTACGTCGGTGAGCTCATATATATGTATATCAATCAATCAATCAATAAATAAATCAATCAATCAATTTTATTTACATCATCATCAGATAGTGATGTGGGCTGCAGAGGCAAAATGCCAAAACAGTTTTGACTTCACAAGGCCTCTGCAGCCTTACAATTGGCATACGGTAGCAACCAACAGCAACCAGGGAAAAAAAAACAAGCAGCAGTGACATAAGATAACAAAAAAAAACATTTATACATTGTATTTGCTGCTAGAGGAAGGATTTGGCCTTATACACAAAGAACGACAGCATCTAATGACTGGATGTATACAGGAAACAAAATATATAAAACGGGTGCATTTACAGCTCACAAAGACAATTTACTTTTTGTTTGTGAAAACAAAGTTCTCGAATTTCATTTAGATGTAGGTTTTCAATGTTTGACAAGTTTTGTTTTTCAAATTTATTTAAGACAGACGGAATATAATAGCTTAACATTTGAAACCCATAGTTCGTGCGATTTAATGGAGTTTTCCAGCGCTCCCTTCCCCTAACATCATGAGGTTTGGAAATGGGAGTTAAATTTGAAATACAAGTAAAAAATTGTTCAATAAATCGAAGAGTGGATCTATATCGTGTGAGGAGAGTATACTTATGTGAATCAAGAATCGATGTTAGATGCACCTCTTTGAATAGAGGAGGAGTGTGTGTGTCAAAAGACACATTTCGTATTATGCGAACAGCTTTTTTTTTAAAGAATATATAATTTATTTAGGTTGGACAGGGTTGTAGTGCTCCACACCAAGCTACAATAATTTAAAATAGGTTCAAAAAGAGCTTTATACGTATATAAGCAATTTTAAACGGCAAGGCAGTATATTTTTAAACTGGTACAATTTTCCCAGCACTTTTGAAAGTTTTTCAGCTCTATTGATAATATGATCATTCCAAGACATGTGTTTGTGAAAATAAACTCCTAGCGTTTTCCCATTTTGAACGAGTTCAATTGTAGAGTGGCCAAGAACAATATTAAAATTGTAAGTAACTTTTCTATTCTTAGGTCTGAAAAGGACCGCCTTACTTCTGCTCGTATTAATTTCTAACGAATTTACTACACTCCATTCATATAACTTCTGTAATGTGGTGTTGGTTTCATACACCAGTTCCTGTATCTCAGTGCCTGAAAATAATAAGCTAGTATCATCAGCATAAATGATGAAAGAGGGGGTCCTACTGATGTTTACGATATCATTTATATACAAGTTAAATAAAAGACGACCTAAGATGCTACCTTGTGGTACTCCAGATCTGATAGGTTGAACGGTAGAATTTTGACCATTTATTAAAACACTTTGCTGCCGAAAATTAAGATATGTTTTTATAATATCGAGTGTTACGCCACGGACTCCATAACATTCGATCTTTTTTATGAGAGTAATATGATCGATACGATCAAACGCTTTAGAATAATCTATAAAAACACCTAAAATTAATTTTTTTTTCCTTCGAAAGACTTTAAATTTAGCTCCTTTTGTTGTAACAATGCAAATTCCGTTGATCGGCCTTTGCGAAAACCAAACTGAGAGTCTGTAATTATTGCAAATTTTTTAAGAAACGTGTTAATCTATTATGAATGATTTTTTCAAGGCATTTAGAAAACACAGGTAATCTTGATATAGGTCTATAGTTTGAAAATTTGTTTTTGTTTCCACCTTTAAACAAAACAATAACTTTTGAAATATGCATTTTTGTAGGAAATACACCACTATTCAATGAGGCATTCATAATATGTGTTAAAACTGGTGTTCAGAAATCTATTACATACTTAATTGGTTTGATCTGGAAATCATCTATATCAGAGGACACCATTTTTTGGTTTGATCTGGATATCATCTATATCACACCCTTTGTTTGCAACTTCATACAGGTAGATTGAAGAAAGTTTGCTTATTGGTTACCGAGGCCGTTTCTCTCAAGAGCAAGCTGCAGAAACTGGAAAATTAGATAGAGCTGGGATCCAACATTCAAGTCAGTGATGCCATCCAGAGCACTCTGTTGACAAAAACAGGAGTTTCGAGCGAACCCTACGCACTTGCGTTCCCATCCCTCTTTTTGTAACCAAGAAAACGAATATGCATGCCCTAAGTAGAGAGCGGTTAGAGGGCCCGATTTAATAGCCCAAGATTTTGAGTTTTTTTGTTGTTTTTGTTTTGTTTAATGTAGGAATGAGAAGAAGGTTCAAGTCATTTTAGAAAGTTTTGCAATGCTTTGAACAGCATACTAAATTTGTGCATTTCAAGAACAGTTTTCAAAACTTCAATCCGCTTCGGCTCAGATTCCGGTTCGTAATTCACATGAACACTTTCAGTAGATTGAAAAAAAAGGAAAGACCTTTACAATTCCATGTAATCCCGAATTAGAGCGCAGTTCTCGAGGAGGAGGAAAATAGGGTACGGAGGGGAGGGAAGGGTACGCAGGGGAACTTACCGGGAAATCATGGAACAATTTCCCGGTAAATTTCCCCGCTAAATTTAGCGGGAAAATGTTGCCCCTAAATTTGCCGGAAAAATTTTCTCGCTACGTTTAGCGGAAAAATTTCCCCACTAAATTTCGTGGCAAAATTTCCCCGCTAAGTTTAGCGGAAAAAATTGCACGTTAAATGTGGCGGAAAAATTTCGCCGCTAAACTTTCCAGGAAATTTTCACAGTAAATTTAGTGAAAAAATTGTCAGAGAAATTTTCCTACTAAATTTAGCGGAAAAATTGTCCGCTAAATTTGACTGAAAAATTTCCCCGCTAAATGGAGGAAAAATATTTCTCCGCTAAATTTAGCAGGAAAATTTTCCGCCAGATTTAGGTGCCGTGTGACGTCACACGTAACCCCCGCGACGTCACCCGTGACATCACTCGTGACCCCGTGACGTCACGTGTGACGTCATTATGGGAAACGTCTCATAATGCAACGCGTGGTTACGCCGACGGCGACGGCGACGGTGACGCCGCTCAAGCACGAAACGGGCGCCTAAGAGCTGCGCTCTAAAACAATAGTGCCGAACTTTTCTCGCATTTAGGTCAGCTTGCAGGACCGTTATGTGTGGCCTCCAAATACTACATATACCTAATAACATGATCGTATAGCAAGGCACTCTATTCTTATTAGAGACGCAAGAAAACGCATCCCTGATCTGGCACCAAGATTGTGAGCTTGTGAAGTTGTGGTTATTAAATGCGGAAACATTTATATCGTCAACCGACACCATGCAACGTGGAAGTAGTGCGACCCGGTAGCTTTGACTCTTATGTTTATACACATATAGTATAGTAGAAAAGAAACGTTGAAATTGCAATACTTAATCAGACAAAAAAAGTCGTCGGAAAGTGGCGGGAAACCCATCTTCGGAATGTCGAACCGTCACTCTTGGGCTGACATTTTGTTATGCTTACCTCGATGACAAACTGGCGCAAGCACAAACGCAGAACAGCATCACCAGCATCTTGAGACAGAGTTTCAATGGTTTTCAGACAATGGTCTCATCATCAAGAAAGTTAAGTATGAGTTCGGAATGTCGCAGCAGCAGTTACTCGTCATCACATCGAATCCCGCGGCATCCGATCTCTTCTATCGGAAGTAGGGGCCGTGAAGAACTTCCCAACGCCATCTTCGCGTCGGAAGCTGTGCGAGTTTCTTGGCCTCGTTGGTTTTTACCACCGTTTTCTACATTACTTCGCGTCCGTCCTCTGACCTTTCATCAATCTTCTTCGAGGCAGCCAGCCCAAATCCATCGCTCTGCAATAGACGCCAGACGCGACTAGTGCAGTCGATGCAATCAAGAAGTCTCTCGTTAACGCTGCTCTTCTAGTACAGCTGTATGCTCGTGCGGAACCCTTCGTCATGACCGACGCCCCGAATGTCGCGGTCGGTGGATTTTTACAACAGCGGGTGAAATGGTTGTACCAGGTGCTTGGGTTCTTCTCCAAGAAGCTGGCGCAAGTTGAGTCGTGCTACAGTACGTTTGGTCGCGAGCTGCTAGCCATTTTCTTAACCCTCCAACACTTCAGGTAGTATATAACATCGCCAAATTTAAATCTAGACCGTCGGGCGCTTTTATTGATCACTTAAGGTATCCCTCAATGAGCATGACGACCCAGATTACTAGTGTAACCTCTTGTCCATCGTACTGCACGGCTTTGCACTGCCTTAAAGCAAGGCCCCGGGTGCACTACGGTTGACCTAGTTTAAGAAACGGCACTTCACCTACCTGGCGAATTCTTCGAGTCACCTTTACTCACTGCAATTCCCGACCACTACGCCTACGAGCTACGCCACACAACTCTGCCTCATCACTATAAAGAACAGTGCTACGCTCACCAGACCATACAAACCCATTCGGACCTACGTCTCTAAAGATCTAAGCACAGTGATACACGTTTCTGTTCGCCATGATACTGTACGTACACCTCTACAACCACCCTACAACGGATCCTTTGAGGTTCTTGAACGGAAAAGCAATTTTTCGTCCTAAATGTCAACGATCGACGACACACTGTTTCACTACACCGGCTCAATGCAGCACACCTGGAACCGAAACCCTCGCAAGTTGCCCGGGTAGACGCACCGCCACTGTTAGCGCCTTCTTCTAAACTTGATCCTGCCATTCCCCCATACCAAATCCCTAAACTGAATCGTCGCTCCGTCTTCTGGGAATCTGAAGAACAAAGATTTCTGTAGGGAAAGGGGGGGCATCTGGCGCGCCACGACAAGCATGCCACGAGCAACCGAGAGCAGAGTGCTCTCTTCCTACGCCAATAGAACATTGGCAGCATGTTCACCAGCAGTAGAAGCCAATGACCAGGTGCGCTCAGAATCATCACTAATTGTGTCCTTCTTTTTTACAAATGTGAATACAGTTTATTATTTTATATGGACGTCTCTGCCTTCCAAATATTACGTAAAGTGTATTGATACTGTACACGTCGGCAGTAAAATGAGAGCCATTCATATTACTCGAACAATTTTACTCGCGCGATTTGAAGTACATAGATCAGCAGTTGAACCTAAGCACTGAAACAAATGGATAAAAAGCTGGTTTATAAATCAGGACATTTATTATTTTGTTGGTTCACTGTTCAGTCAACTGAATCACATTAATATTATAATGTTCCAATATACTGGGAAGGCTTTTTAATCTTACTTTTAAACGTGTGAATTGTACTTAGCTTTAGTTAAGATTCGTATTAAAATCTTGTGATTCTGTTTTCTGTAACTTACAGTCCGTCAAAAAAATGTTTGGAACAAACTTTAGTTTAAATCTATGTTCAATGGGTGCAATCTATGTTGCTTCATCTGTTTAACGGAAGAGTGGGTACGCGACGTTCTTGATAGAAAAGAAAACCTTCCCACGCTTTCATTTATTAATCTACGAACATAAAAAGTTAAAGAAACAATGTAAAACTTCTAGTCACCTTTTCATTGACAGCTAAACGAAACAATGACCCAGCAAAATAAAATTACTCTTGTGTGTTTTACGTGTTTTACGTATTAAAAATGCGTGGCGTGGTTTATGATGTCCACACTTCTTGCCGTGTCTAATACTGCAATCTTATTACCTCCAGAGTGATAATAAGCTTCTCGGGATATCTCACCCCGTGCATTATCTTGGCTGTCTGCGACTACTGTTCACACGCTTCTCACTGGAATGTGGAGAATGAAGCATCCCAGATAGCACGCAAGAGAAACGCCTAACGGTAAACTTTGGCGATTAGCATCGCCTGAATTGGGCCTAACACGGTTTTACTCCAAGACGTTAGTTAGTGACAAATATATTTTTGATGGCGTTTCCGTTCTGTTTCTGTAGAACGTCACGTAATTGCCGAAGTGTCTTACTTGAGCCAAAGCTGCCACCTTTGAACGAGGTACCTGCTGTAAAGCTTAAATCTGACACTTGTTTGGTAATCTAGGGTCAAAGTTGCCAGATAACAGCCAAACTACCAGCAGTGAAGAGCACCTTTTAGGCAAATTAAAGCCAATGTACCCAGACTCTTGCCAAAAAAAGGTCAAGTTTGATTCTACTTTTGGTTTTTATTCTGGCTTTTTAGGCACTACATTTCCAAACCAACAAAAGGAGCACATTTTGGCACAAATAGCTGTGCTACGTAGTTTAGAAGCAGCGGAAAAGGTCACCAAACTCTGAAACCCCTATGGCATAATCATTGTCGAAGCATTGTTTGTTTAAAATGTTGTTATTTGATGTTCCTGGCGAAACGATCTAAATTGTTGTGCAGCTGAGATAGTTTCAAACTATTCGAAAGACCCATTCGACGAGGCAGTTTCTGGCGGATGTTCAGTATTCGCTTTGGTAAAGGCCATATTGTTTGAAGTGAATAAATACGCAAATCTCTGATATTCTCGCTCTAAAAGGAAGTGTTTTTGCTCGAAACATGTTTAGAGCAACCATGTGTTGGTGGTAAGGTGTTACCAGCTATAGTGTCACCGGTAACACCTTATTGTTTCAGTAAGGCAGTAGTAACACATTAATTATATTTTAATACCGTAACATAAACCGGACGTACGTTCATTATTTCGAGTGATAGGCAATGTATACTTATGTTACATTGTTACACGTTCTTACGAAAACCAAAAAAACAAGTTGATTGTTGTGTGTTTTCAGCACCAAACAATTCTTGTACTCATGCAATGAGCCTTTAAAAAAGTAAAAATATAAGGGAATTATGTTAAGCTTCTGCATGAATATATTTTCTGAAATACGGCGCTTATGCCTATTTATAACGTCAAAGCAGTAAAAGGTTTTGGTGTGCAACATGATGTACCGGAAAGGTAAAATGCGTTACATTTTATCAGTAATGCTAGCGGTAACGTATTTTTGTATTTTCAGTAACAACCAACGTATTTTATTGTGTTTATGGTAATGCTCACAACACTGGGGCACCCGCCGCATAAACTGCCTCGGCAAATAGGTCATTCCGTTTGCTGGAGACTGCGCCTTCATTCGTGATGCCTAAGAGTAACACTGAGTCTATTTTTGTGACTCCATTTGAGCAAGCGCCTTTATCACTTCTAAAGGAGAATAAAGATGGGGTTGTTGAACTTTTCACGATAAGGGTTCCATGTAGTTACACATCGTCTCCATTCGAGGTTTATATGCTGGCTAAATATTATGACTAGGCCCCACGCAATACCTTCATAAAGTTATTCACGACTGCCATCAACAATTTATCGTAGAGTATTAGACAATGCGGTATTTCCTGTAATATTATGGAACGTAGGAACATGAAAGTTTTACTCTCTGAAACACGTTGACTCTCTGAGTTACAAACCTTTACTTCGGTTCGACTCTTGAATAGTAAAAATTGCTATGTGGACGGTGTAAAGTGAATCGTAACTTTAGGAGCCTAATACAATGTCTCTACTTCAAAAACTGAACGTGAGAACCTTGAAGTAATTTACACTGACACAATCCTGCAAATGTAATACCCACGGTCCCGAACGCTAATTATATGTCACTGGATACAATTCTTAAAAATATTTAATGTTTGTGAGGGGTTTTGCCAAGGCACTATGTCGGTAGGCGAATACCTTTTCAAGATCCAGGATCGATATTTAACAAGGTTACGTTGAGGCAAGAACCTGCTTATAAGAAATTACACAAATAAAATCAAAACCGAGACAAAACAAGCACAGCTCAAAAACTAATCGGAAGACAAAATTGAGGACATAATCGGCTTTCATAAAACCATACTGATTAAAAATTAGTAGATAAAATATTTAGAAAATTATCTTATGGTCTTCAAGCGGGATTCATGTTTGGTTACTAAAATATCTATCTTTCGATAAATTTTTAGTCCTGGCAAAATTCTAGCTAGGCTCGGTGGCTTGGCGCAAATTTAACCTCTATTTATCTAAAGAATGGCTCATAGTGCACTGCCCTCCAAAAATATTTAAAAACAAAACACTGATGTGTGACCTTTACTCGGAGCCAATCATGTGCTGTTCCACATTTCACATGACTGATTCGTAATACATAACAAGATGTAGCAATAGCTCGCGAGTAAAAGGAAAATCTAATGATAAACTGCCAAGACTAACAGTGCAATACGTCCGTGGAAAGGGCACACGTGTCATACGTTTTTATTCATAATTTTTTAATAACATACCGCCAGTAAAACTTTTACATTAAAATTTCAAATAGTTCTAAAACTTTTATCGGGTCAATGGCAGCGGAGTTAGATGCCATTTCAAAGGTACGCTCAATGCTGTTCACTCAGCAGGGTCGACGTCAACAATGGGAGATCCGGCCGTTAAGTTTCAGGCTAATTATAATGTCGTACTAAAAACGAAACAAGGAAACATGAATTGTTTCCGGTTCTCTTGTCATTTTGGTGCCCTATGACAAATGTGGTTCAAATATAAAGAATACTTTGAGGCAAATAAAAGGTTGCTCTCGAGTGCAGGAGATTCGTCAACTTGAATATGTGAACAATCTGAAAACATTCAAGCTCATCAACTTGTACTCACCGATTGCGCTATCTTAGAAACAAATAACAGACGTATTGCAGAATGTGAAAGCGATTTCCTCTGATATTGCCTTTAAAAACCACGTCGAAAGCACAATGATGTAGCTCTGCCAGGTTTTTTTTTTATTATTATTTTACAGCTGTTTTAGTATTGCTTTACGTAGAGGGTAACATAACCAGAACTCCGTACAAACATATTTTTTGCATGTTCTATAGTTTGGATAAAGCGCGAAGCAACCAAAACGGTCACTGGCTCCAGGAAACGAATCCTCGTATATCAAAAATGTTTCTAAAATATTTAATTGAAATATGCTATATATCAATATTGGTGTTAATTTATTCGAATTTTCTGTAACCAATTGATTGGTCGGCAACTTTCTTAGATAAAGTTCATTGCTATCATTATTTATTTTTGAAAGGCTATCAACGAGAGGGGCGATTAGAGACATTTATTTCTTTATTTGGTGCGTGTACAGATAAAATGAGTTTTTTTTTATTCTAGACGTTCATGCGCCCACAAGACCTAGCCGTCGTTTTTAACGCTTTAACCCAATGGGAATTGGGAGCTACAACTTACCACCAGTCTCTTGAACGCACTCCGCTTTTAATATAATAGTCAAGATTGAAATGGATCTTTTTCTTGATTTGGTTCAATTTAAATTGGCCTTGCGGGAGTTTTTATTATCTGTTTATTTTATTATTTATTCGTGGTACCTCAAAAGCTCAAATAAGGGCATTACATGAGGGGGTCATATTAACACACACTACAGCGCACACTGCAAACGTACACTCACACCGTGCACTCACTCCTTACACACGTAAAGGAAAAGAAAAATTCAAACGAACCGCGCTGAGTGACAACTCGTTTTTATATACTTTGTCTTCTTCTACGCCTGGAACTACCGAATTTCCCGAATCACGCGCACAAATCTCCTAGACGCCTAGAAAACTTTTTAATTTTCCTGTCAGGTTCAAAGATGGTGTACTGAAACAGTTTTCATAGCTTCTGACGATGTGTTTGGCTTCAATAATTTATCTCGTTAATTGATCACTGTGTCTACCTAAAATTGTACAAGATGGCAGGTGAACCTCGCACCCACAATCACGGCACTGTATGCCCAGGTGGCCAGACTTGGCTCTGGTGCTAAGGGGTCTAGGAGATTGTTGCGCGTGATTCGGTGAATTCGGTAGTTCCAGACATAGAAGACAAATCGTATAAAAACTAGTTTTCTGTCAGCGAGGTTCGTTTGAATTTTTCCTTTCCTTTTCGTGTGTATGGAGTGAGTGCACGGTGTGAGTGTACGTTTGCAGTGTGCTCTGTAGTGTGTTAATATGAGCAACCAACTCGCCCAAGCTGCTACGTTAACATGAGGGGGATAGATTCAGCGTAAGCATCAATCGAAACGAAGAAAAAAGCAAGCACTAATCATAAATCAAATTCAGAAACAAAAAACACACGTGATAAAATATATTGCCTTATAACAGGGAGAGAAAAGCAAATGCAAAGTGAAGAAAGCACGCGCAAATTAATTTATAATGCAAGCACGTCATAGATGTGTCAGGCTGTCACCGGCCGCGATCCTGGCGGTTTCACAGCCGCGGTGGTGGATGTGGTAGATGCCTGCCCTGCTGCAGGTCACTCTCCAGTATGGCAGCCCACGGAAACTTAGGCAACCTGGAGTTGGGACGCCGCGACGAGAGCAATACTCGCGTTGGATTGCCTTTTTGTTCGGGCGGGGCTTCTAGCGAAAACCGGGAGGACGCGACGTCCGACAACATGACACGCCGTTTTCTGTGACTTCATTTGTTGTCACATCGAGACGAATTTTGATGTATGTTAGAAAAAGGATGCCAAAAAGACCAGTGAAAGACGCGTTCCCGGTAGCGTACTTATAAATGTCAAGGTACGAGCGCTTTGCGTGTGAGAGTAACTTCTTGGTTTTAGGGAGCTACTAAAGCCGTATTTCACTCTCTCAAAGTGGTGGCGTAGAGGAAAATTAACGTGTAGCCGGTCATGTTCTATCATTGGATTGTGTATGCCAAGGGCGTTGAAAGGAACCTCTGAGGATTAGGGTTTGTGCATCGTTTAAATAGTTAAACACGATTAATCCCTTTAATAAATTAACCGATTGCTTCGATATTCAAACTTAATATGTTGTTAGTGGTGAGAAGCTACGATATTCATTTTACAATTTTAATGTCATCAACGGTGCAATGAACGTTTTTATTTGAAATTTGGCGCTTTATTACACACACATGTAAAAATAACGTTAAGAACGATTTTAAAACTGAAATATTTATATATTTTGTTGAACGATTGTAATCAATCTGAAAGGCAATAACAGAAAACGCTGACGACATTTACAGTGCATAACAGCAGTGCTTGCTGCCTACAAAATATAAAGTGTATTTTTTTTTTATTCTTGGGAAGTAGGTGCAACGAGTAACTTAAGTACGTTATCGGTTACTGTATTGAAAACTTAACGAGTACGTTACTACGTTAAAGTAAAAAGTATGGGTTAGCCACAACCCTGTTACTTGTAACGCCGTGTTGAAACCAACACTGGTTACCTGCGCAACTATACAGTCACAGAAATAGAACGTGTTCGAATTTCACTGTCAGCTGTCGGAGAGCCATTCAAAAAGGCCAACGTCGCGCCACACGTCAAAACGATGGCGTGGTTGATGCCGGCGTTTCGAAGCCTCTGCCCACTTCAACTGATTTTCGAAATTACGGCGAATTCGGTGCTGTATCCGTGTAGCTTTCATCATTAAACCGTTACAAAAAAAAGCGCATGTCGGACGACCCTGCACCGGGGTCGAAAAACATCGTCGAGGGAAGGGCCTTGAAAACCGCTCATGCTGTGGTGCATGAATCCACGTGCCCTGGTTTACGAGCTGCACCTAAACCGTTTGAAGCGAATTTGAAGGTTTTTCTTTCTGCGTCACGACTATGTTTCAGAGTGAACCAAAATAGAGTTATCTGTAGCAAAAATATGCCAAGCACTATACTTATCTTTTTTTTTTTTTTACCTAGAGTCACGAGTTCGTTAGAAATGATGCCTAGGTACTGTACCAGAATTGTCTTTTTAAAAAAAAACTGTGCCGGTGCTTTATGAAAGCCTGAATTGCTCTTTACGCCACCCCCAATCCCAAAGTTTTGTCCGTCCGTTTGTTTTTATGTGTATTTCCCGCTACGTTTAGCGGTGAAATCGATATCACGTGACCTTTGCACAAATTCAATTTTCCTCGCTATATTTGGCGGGAAATTAGCATCATCTGACGTCACGTGACCTAAACCCTGGGGAAATTGACGGCACGTGACCTGTACGTCAAATCAGTTTCCCCGATAAATTTAGCGGGGAAAAAATATGTGATGAGGCCGAAACATCAATTCTGTTTCCCCGCTTAAATTAGCGAGAAATTGACGTCCTGTGACCAATACACCAATTTAGTTACTCGCTAAATTTAGTGGACAAATTCGCGTCTTGTGAAAAAGACACCAAATCGGTTTCTCCGCTAAATTTAGCGGGGAAAATTGACATCCCGTGACCTGACGTCACGTGACCTATACAATCTTTCAGTTTACCCGCTAAATTTAGCTGGAAAATATACGTCACGTCACACACCGATTCCTTCACCGATTCCCTGTAATGCATTATAGGACTTTGAAGGAAGAGGTAGCTGCTAATTTTTTTACCACCCTCTGAACGTATTTTAAAATGCGCGCCATATTTATCAAAAAAAGAAAAGCTGCGCAAAGTAACTGGCTATGGAAGATGCAAAGGAAACTTCAAGCGCGATATTTATGAAAAAAAAAAAAGAAAAAACTCGAGGTACACCTGAGCGCTTCTTATGAGTTGTGAATGCGAAAGCATGCACGCCGCTCTTCCGGTTCCGTGTTTCGTTTGCGGCGTACTTGCGTCGGCCGTGCGAGCGCTCTACCAGATCTCCTCGCAGCGCTGACCTTGGACGCTTCGTGTTACAGGCGCGCCCGTGGCACGGACACGCAGCGCCATGGGGAGGCGGTCATTGAAACTGACGCGCGCAGCGACCAATGGGAGCCTCGTCGACGCGCGCCAGCCAATGGGACCGAAGCCGAAATCGATCAGCTTTACTCCGCTTCTATGAGATCGGGGAAACTAGGTTCCGTTGTCTAGGCTTTTCGCGTGGTTTCGTAGCTGAGAGCTGGCTTCACTTAGAGAAAGGATTTAAGGTGCCGTTTGGTGCGCTTCAAACTGATGACGCCGGCTCGCTCCATGGGACAGCTAATGCTTTCGCATTAAAACATGAAAGACGTTTTCAAATCTCTGTAATGCGAAACTAGAAGGTAGCTATTGAGGAGGAGGGAGGAAGGGTAGGGAGGGGAGAGTATGCCCCTCCTCCTCCGTACCCTCCCCTCCTCCCCTCCATCTCCTCCTCCTGCTGGCCCAACACCACCTAGAGCAAAGGCCGCAGCGCTCGGAGTTGTGACGTCACAAATTCACGACGAGTGGGCCGACCTGAGAGGAAGGCTTCTCCGCAACACATGCTCTTTTTTTCTTTTCTTCTTGTATGTGTTTCCCCGAGGAAGAAAAGCGGCGCATGCTCTGGCCTTTTTTGTTTGTTTTTGTTTTTAGCTTTCTCCGAGTCCAGGATTCCCTCGGAGCAGTTGCGCAATGACAATTTTTGCCTCCTTTGTGCACGGTGGCTTGCACAAGTCTCGCGGCGGGAGTACGCGAACTGCTCTAACCGTCTCTTTTGTCTTTTGTGTTTGGTGTGCACGGCGGTTAACGCGTGGTGGTAGTCAAATTACGGGCGGCTTTCGGGCTAGCCATGCCTCTTAAATGCTGTGTCCCTGGGTGCCATGGGAACTATGAAACGTCGTCGAAGAAAGTGTCTGTGTTTAAAGGGACCATGAAATGACCTTTCTACTTTTGCCATATAACTTTTACATTAAACCGTCAATGTTCACAGAATGCCGAACAGGCATCCGTTTTCGTCTCGGTTTATTAACTTCTACACAAAAAATTAATGAAATATCGACTTTTTCTTTCTCTCCAACTGACCGCAAAACAAGCTGCGGCGTAATTTTGACGGTAGTGACGTACCCTGTTTCCGGAACCGGAAGTTCTCTCGGCAGTAGAAGAATGGGAGCGTTAGCGGCGGCGAGTTGGTGGTGTGCCGGTAGGTTTTACTGCGCTGATGTCACCGATGTATTTTTTAATCGGCGCCTCTCATCGCCGCGATAGCCATGGACACATCGCAGCTGAGCGAAATTCAATGAGATATGTTGCGCTACAGCGACAGCATGGGACTAGTCCCATACGCCGGTATGCCTGTTGGGAAGTGCGGCGAGTTTTCCGGTAAAGACTCCAGAAGTCAACCCAACTGTCATTGTTGGTAAAAGGCGGCCCGTGTCAGTCGTTTCCAAAGCGACGTAGATAGAGACAAATTGCCGCGGCGTTTTTCGCTTCCTCGGAGATGCAGGAGCGAGCCGACGTTAAAAAAGATGCGTTTGAAACAGTGTCAGCAAGAGCCACGTAAATACCTGTTCACACTCGGAGCGGACGCGCGCGTTTGATGGAAGTATTGTATTCGCGCTGTTGGTAAGCGCTTCGGGACCGATCTTTTACGATTGCAACTCGATACTAACGCGACACTCGGCAAAGGAAGGTTGGACCGGCATTGCACGTAGCTCCCACGAACTGTTATAGCTCGACAGTGACGTGCAGTCTGTCAGAATAAAAATGGCATACTAATAACAAAGTGCACATACCGTGTTACGAAGGTAATTCATACGGCGTTTATTTGAGCTCTATATCACACAAAACAAGAAGATAGAATTGACGAGAGTCCCTTTTCGACGACAGGGTTCGTCAACACTGCCTCGGAAAACAAGGGGAAGAGATTGACCCCAACCCTTAATCTAAAATTGAGGTCAGCGATCAAAATACGGGAAGGGTCCACAAGGATCGCGCAGGCGTATTCCATTCAGCATGCCAGCCGGTCGTGGGCAGACGGTCTTGGCCAAGTACCGTCGAATAAGTGCCTGCTAGGCCTATCTGCCGAGCTCGATTGGTCGCGGGTCGGTGAATTCGTGGCCGTTCTGGCTTTTCTCGGGTGTTTGTGGATCCAGCGTTCTTGTTCGTCGTGGTCTGTTTCAAGTACTTTTTTCTTGCTGTTTGAAGTCGGGACGCGCGAGAAGAACACGTAGAAAAATAAACGTTCCTTGATCGTCGCGGCCAAGTAACTGAGCGATGCTTGCGCAGTAGCAACTACTGCGCACGCGCAGTAGTTACTTCGTTTACCACACAATAGATGGCGCTTGGCTCTCAGCATTATCAAATTTGGCAATTTTCATCACATCTCTAATTATGCTACAAAATGTGGATCTGAATATTATTTAACAAAACTTTTAGGAAACATTCGCCGGCTATTTATTGTTTACGATCGCGGTGCTGGTGAGGTAGGCTCTTACCCAATAGGCGACGTGAATTCGGCTGACGTGCAGCGATTCCGCGGATGCATCGCAGTGAAAAGGCAGAGAGCTTTCGAAGGAAAGAAGGCGCAAAAGAGTCCAGTTTTCTTTCAAAAGTTCTGTAGCGAATATTTTTTTTTTTTGGCTCCCTATTTTTGTGTTTTTGTGTTTCTTTTCACACCATTTACGACGTGCGGTGGATGAAATTCAATTTCAGAGTCGTTTCATGGTCCCTTTAAGTTCCCGGAGGATGAAGAACTGCGAAAAGCATGGGTGCGGGCGATTCCTCGAAAAAACCTGGTTCTATCGACGCATACCAGGGTGAGAACTCTCATATCTTTTCACATTTTATTTTATTTATTCTTTTATTATTGAATTTATTTCGTTGAATTTTACGCTGACGTGGCAGCGAAGGACGACAAGCACAAGTTAGCTCTCGCTTTTAATTTTAGAAACGCACCTTTGTAGCACAAGCTCCCGTTTTCAAAACCACAGTCAGGAGCCTGTAGCCTTCGCTCTATGTCCCACTCTTGTTCCTACATCTGTAGCGCATATTATTAAAGAAATCAATAAAATCGTCGAGGTCTCGAAATATGAAGGAAATTTTAACATGGACGCCGAACAAAGGAACGCGACTCAGAGACGACTTTCAAGAACCAGTGACTTCTGCAGAGGACGGTCCCTATGTGCATTTTTGTGCAATTGTTTTGACTGGCTGGACGACTGGCTTGACGTATGGGAGAGCGAGAACCTTACCAGTGGCATGCCAACCAAGGAGACTCACGGAGCGCTCCGTCAAACAACCCGTGCACTTGTAGGGATCACCGAATACTGCTTCACTGAACTCCGGCTGAACTATGACCTGCTGGGAAAGATTCATTCTTACAGCTTGGAAGACCGATTAGGGAAGTACAGGCAGCTGGCTGGCTCGCAATGTCACACATCTATAAGGCAGCTTTATGAAGGTGAAAATAAGCTGCGACTCTAGAGTACGTTGCCGACAACCCCGTGTGAAGACGAGCGATGGGAGGATCTTGAAAAACAAGCATACACACGCCACGGCCCAGCTGCAAAATAGTATAGTTACAGAAGAAGCAGTGTCGCAAGCGATAAATTAGACCATCCCAATCCTAGTCTACGTGGCAGGGTACGCAGTTTATGCCGCTTTGAAAAATCCGAAATGTCAAAAACGCAGGGCGGCGCTTACTGAAGAAGATAAGACGGCGACAGTTTCACAGGAGAACTACTCTCTTCTCAAGGAATTTGATCAAGGGGGGCTCCTTTATCCAAATATGTTGGCCGTTAATGCCGTGGCACACAATTACGTTGTTGCTCAAGAACTCTCCAAGCAGGCAGAATTTCTGAAGGTTCCGATCCAGCGTCAGTTCGTCACCGAGCTTACAATGGAACTGCTGTCTACCAACGAGACTTATGACTTGACGCATATGAAGAATGACACGCAAGTGAGCGCGTGCTGAAGAACTTGTTCTGGTGCAGCGCGAACACTGTGCTGAAAAACTATTGTTAAAGGGTGAACGAAAAGGTTATGAGGTTAACTCCAAGTGAAAGAAAAGGAAATGTGGAACCCTAAAATCTAAAAAATTATTTTATATTCAGTCTAACAGTTGTCATAGCATTATTATTGCGAAGCGGCATTAAAGTCTACATGCCGCACATGTGCTGTGTCTTAGTGTCGCGAAAGCTACAGAGCGGCATCTAAGTTGCTTGTGTTTGAATTGTGTCAAGATGGATACAAGAAGAAAGTATGGATACACGAGAATATACAATTTGAAGCTTTCAAAGGTGAGAGAACTTATATTCACAGCATCTATTCGTAGTGTGAATGAACGCGGGTAGATGTGTGCATGAAGCCCCCACAGCTGCATGTGTCCCTTACTGAAAATTATGCTTTAAGTTTGCAAAGTTTAAGTTTGCGCCGCCTTAAGTTATGCTTTAAGTTTGCGCCGCCTTTCCCTTTAAAAGAGGGAAAGGCGGCGCCTTTCCCTCTTTTTTGTCTTTACTGCGTTTAATTTTTCGACTTCGTGTCTCGGTCTCGGATTAATTACTTTATGATAAACATTCCCCAGTTCGCCTGCAGTTTTGTTTTTATTATCATGTGTTTACTTCTGGTTAGAAATACATTTCAACACATTAAATTTTTTCGTGCTTCAAAAGTCCACGTTTTTTTTAATAATATTCTTTTCATTAGCTTCACATACGAATTCAGTAACCACACATGTCATCACCAACTTGATTGTTGCTGTTATGCATTTTGGCGGGTCCCATCACTTGCAATAACGTTTCAGGGCATTTATTTTTTGTTTGTTTGTGTGTTCCCACTCCTAGAGATAATTAAAGCACCCAAGATTTGGATGCCTAAAACGAAAACCCATCTCTCTCGAAACGTCGTTAACCTTGTTCTTTCATATCATAAGATTAATTGTACGTCCTAATATACTGCCCGTGTAACAAAACATGTTTCCCAGTCATACAGATATTTATAAATCCTGTTTTCCCAATTAACAAACGTTTGGGTGAATAAAAAATGCCATACTACGTCGGTAAATCAATGCGCGACGCCTTCAGTGCAGCACCTTTCCGCGGCACTCGCCAGCCGACTCGTGTGACGTCACCGGAGGAGCCCTGCGGCCTTCAGCTCTAGGTGGTGTTGGCTGGCCTCCTCCTCCTCCATTCCTCCTCTCCTCCGGCCGCTGAATTTGTTCATGGGTGACATGACAGAAAGTAGTGACGTCATTTTCCCCGCTAAATTTAGCGGGGAAACTGAATTGGTGTTGCGGTCACGTGAGGTCCATAATTTCCCCGCTAACTTTACGGGGAAATGACCCACAATGCAACGCGCGCAGTTACGCCGACGCCGACAACGCTCAACCTTGAAACGGGCGCTTAAGAGCTGCGCTCTAGAATTTCCAGAGATAGGTGAGAGCTGCTCGGGAGATGTTAACAGCGGCTTGCACAAAAGTGCTAAGTAGAGCGTGCCGGTTACGGTGTCTGCAATATTTATTCCAATGCTCGCTTTAAAAATTAATGATTCAAGCCGCAAGTTTGTACCAAGTACTGATAGTTGGTCGCTAGTGTAACAAGTGATCGTTCAACGTTAACCACGACTTTTGCTCCTAAGAAATCGCCGAACAAATGTAGCACAGTAAAACTTTCGGAGGACGTTAAGAAATACCTCCTCGAATATTCCCCACTCAAAGTGAAGCATTTAACGCATGTCTTGCAGTTACAGCTATCATGGCGGCGAGCAGTGTGTCTGTACTAATGAAGCAGCGGTGCACAAACAATTTTCTGGCGCAAGATAAGTCTAAACCAACTGGAACAGTGGGAAGTTTGCAAGCACACAAGGGGACCAACGGTGTCACGGACAAGGATGAACAGATGGTGTCAACCGTGTGGTGAAGGACAAGACCCGGTGACCAATGGACTGCACGGACTGCAGTAGCGCAGCCCAGCTCTTTATACAACGAAAAATAGCAGCAATAAGGGAGCTGCCAAACCCATGGCAACGGTGCCTGGTTGGGCACACGGAATACTTTGAAAAAGAGACAGTTCTGTGATTTTTCGAGTTCTCATGACATCTGTAGGAATAGTGTTGAGTTTAACCTACACGACCTTGTAAAAAAAAAAAAAAAGTGGCAGCGACCTTTTATCTTCGAAGTCTTATAATGAATTTAATGTAGTATTTAAGGTGAGATGTTTTAAAATTGTTTGCATGACATTAAATCGTCGTTTCCAAAAGCGAAGAAATTTCTCCCTTTTTCAATTTCCGTACTACATTGAGCGGGAAAACTGGGTGCATATTGCACGTGACTTAAAATTCCCTCTAAATTTAGCTAGGAAATGACTTTATTTAATTAACCAACAAACAGTTTGCCGCTTCCTTACTGGCGCTCTTATCAATGTAAGAAAATTTAGGTCACGTGACGTCAATATTACTGCTAGATTCAGGAAATAAATTGAAATGACCCACATGTCACGTGATGTTAGGCCATGCGACCTCCATTTGCCGCTAAATTTAGCAGGCAAACAATTGATGTACAGGTCCTGACGTCAAATCACGTGACATTAAATGTCTGCTAAAGTTAGCGAGGAAAGAGAATTGAGGTATAGGTCACTTTACATCAGGTCACGTGACCTCAGTTAGCTGTAAAAGGAAATTGATGAATTGGTCCTCACATCGTCGCGTGACACTAAATTTTCCATAAAATTAATGGGGAGCGTAATAAGTTTATAGACCGACAAGCTGCCTACAATCAAGCCCGCGTTTACCCACTCCAGGTGTGGGCACTGCCTCTGCGCAGAAGCTGAATTCGCTTGAAATGAAACGTCTGCGCAAGAGCCGTGCCGTCGACAGCGCCACCACAGCTGCATTACGTCAGGGCAGCGTGCGTTAATTTTCCAGCTTAAATTAGCGGCGAAACTGAATTTCTCTATAAGTCACGTGACATCATTTTCCCCGCCGACATTTAGGGGGAAGTTTATTTGGTGTATAGGCCACGTGAAATCAGGTCACGCGACCTAAACGCAAATACAGTTTCCCCACTTAATGTAGCGGGAAATACCTTGACGGACTGACGAACATAATTTTTGGTGATTGGCTGTGGCATTATGCTTTAATAAACCGCAGGTAGTTGGTGGTGAGTTGAACGACTTTGTTTACATAAGGCAATAAATTTACATCTTAGGAAGGACATAGCACTTAACAGCTCACAGCCTACCATCGGCTTAATTTCATGTTTTGTTTTTCACAGATTGCATTTTTCTAAATATATTTTAAAAAAAAACTGGAAGCCATTCCACATTGTGAAGGTGGATGACCAGCGAAGCTGTTTAGCACACGACACATACGTGACACAGAATTTTGACTAAAGGTACGAACATATTTATTGTCTTGATCGGTGGTCGTTGTGACGAAACGTAGGTACGCACACACATTTATGGTTGTCTTGATTGGTGGTCATTATTTCGCGTGGACGACTATTGCGGCCCCGAGGAGCCTGAGGAAACTAGACACGCGCGACGGGACCGACACCCGGTGAAAATGAGACACGCGCGACGGGACCGCCACCCCGAGAAAGCGGGAGGAAAGGAAACTAGGCACGCAAGCGCTTGGAACCACGACAAAGAGAGGGCGGTGCGAGCGTCCTGAGTTTTTTTTTTTTTGACGCACACGAAAAATTCACGGAACCGTAGCCATAAACAGCTTCGCTCTAAAACCCCAAGTATGGAACGGTTTGTGAAGCAGTGGTAATAGGGAGTCTTAGCGAGTCGTTTTTCGAGCATACGGTTCGGAAATCATGAACGGTGCAACTTGTCCGTTCCGTGTAAACGATGATGATGAGTTGTTTGACCGGTGGCGCCGTCTTCAAGTAAGCATGTGAAAATTCTGCAACGTGTAAATCCGTGGCGGCTAGTGTTTCCGGCGTACGACTGGTGTAAACAAGGACGGCCAGCGTAACATTTGCCGGTCGGAATTTCAAGAACAGCAAAGTAAAAAGTATCAAAACGACCGTAAATGTATGTGGTGTGTCTCCGTCATCATGAACTTGAACGATCGTTCACGTTGTGTGTCGTCGAATCATATCATTTCGTCTGCTCGCGGTCGCCACGGCAGCTACTCTGCCTGCGGACCTCAAACATTTACTAGCATGCGCAGTTTACAGATTTCACGGTCGCTTATCATTGTGAGCAGTCCTAGAAATTATTTGGTTCGACCTCTCAAATGAAGCATACTAACAGGACGGCAAATCGCCTCCCGCTTTTCTAAGCCAAACACTCGACTAGCTGGGAGAGCGAAGTCAGTCGCCGAACCGACCGCCACCTTTTTTTTTTACCCGAGTGGTGAACGGTGCTGGCTGCGTTGTGGTGATGACTCCAGCGGCCGGAATGAGAGAAACGAACGAGAAGAACCTCACGACGCCCCGAACTACTCGCGCGCGCATTCGCAGTGGCGTCGCCGATGCGTTCGAGGGAGAACCATTCGTGTGGAAACGGCCTGCTAAAACTCCCTAGTGCCTCCGCTTCGCACGCCGCGGAACCAGGTTCGATTCCCGCGGAAGGCGGGCGAGCTTTTTTAAAGATTTAGCAACATCGACGACGGACAGCCCTGTACGCCAACTACAACATCGACAACAACGACTGCAACTACGACTTCAACAACTACATCAACTACGGACGCAATTTCCAGGGGTGGGAAGAGCACCTAACAGGTGTCGCTATGTAAGGAATAAATGCTCACCAAGTAGTAAGCATGCATTTTTACTTCCTCCGTGAAATGTTTTACTCAAAACTGCATATATTTATCGGCTCATCACTGATGATGAAAAAGAGCGAAACTACAAGGACGCAAAGGAAAGAACATTCGGGACAAGGCGCTGACTATCTACTTTCTTCTTATAAAAAAAACAACATATTCTTGTTCACGAGGGCACAGGGTCATCTTTTCCTTTCACTGCGAAGTCGCTTCTTCTTTCTTGTTTCTTCGAATGAGGAGTTATTCCAAGTTAAAAAAGGATATGTCAGTCTCCATTAGGTTCACAGATGGTTGGCTCACGCAGGATGTTTTTTTGTTTTTCTATATGGTAGGCCTCAACTATCTCCATAGGCTACTAAACTTTGTGTTTGTACACGACATTTTTGTCTCTGAACCGGTTCGCTGCCGCATTCACGGCAATCCATTGCAAAATGGGAGTAAGTTCCACCTTTTAACGAACTTTGATGTTCGCGAAGTTTGCTTTATAAGCACCTCTCCGTTTGTCTGATGTATACGAGTATCCGCGAGAAAATGGGTTTTCATAGACTGTCCCCTTTTTGCGAGGCACGAACTTCATGCCGTGCTTAGTGTGGCATTCATTGCTGTCTGTTTAAGTGCTTATGTTTGCGCGGCTTTTTACCGGGTTGATAATCCTGCTCAGTCTGATTGCGGGCTAAGAAAAACACATTCATCTCATACATCGAGGCGATTGACTTTATTCCATGAGAAAGGCGGTGAATACATGAAATAACTGCTACATTATTTTGATCTTTATAAGGTTTTACCTTTGTGCCCTTTTTCTGGGAACCACCTTGATGTTACGGGTTAGTTTGTCAGGTGCCGATGAGATAACTGTGTCGGAAAAGTTCGAGTCTCCGCACCTGGCGATTTGGGCGGAGAAGCTTACTTACATATTCTGGAGGGAGGATTTAGTTAACGCTGACCGCAAGCCTGAAAGAGCGATACCGTTCTTGTCGAGTTTCGTATGTGCTTGGTGGTTCTAGGGTGGTGCATTAAGAATATAATGTTTTTTTCTTTGACGCCCACTAGGAAATGCAATAATTGAATTTTTTTACTCCTTAGTAGTCTCAAATATGAAACGAAGACATAAACCTTCTGCAATGAACGACCTTAGCACGTCATTAATTGTTCTACTGAACTCTGTCATCGTTGTGACCACCAGATAGTCATCTACATACCTGAAAATTTGTTTTGTATTACCTACTAATCTATATTCAAGGACCCTGTCGACTTTTCCTAGCAAAATATTGGGAAGTATTGGCGCCACCTTTGAACCTATGCAAACGCCTGGCATATAAACATTGTCCTGCCAGCCTATAAACATTGATCACGATTGAAGTATTATTTCTCTAACCTAAAGGCTAATTGATAAATTGCCTAGCTTTACTGGCGACAACAAAACAAGCTATAATTTAGATAAATTTCAACGTTGAATGCTTTAAAAAAAATCAGGCCTTTAGACCATTTCCCAGCTGAAAACACACCAACCATCAATTGTTTTGTTATTTTTGCACAAGCTCGTTACTCCTCTAGACTACGCCTTGCTGATAAGCGAGACACGACTGATCCGAGTCTTTAAATTGGAACAGTCAGTCATTTGGTTTATGTTTTAATCATTTATATTTCGAGGACCACAGCTGTAGCAGTAAAAAATGCGGCCCCTGGTAATAAAGTTTTATCGCGACTCACTGCATGGAAACTCTTATCGTCACTTGTGAGCAGAGACGCCAGAAATGTTGTTGAAACAGGACGCAGCAAATGCTGCGTATGGCAGAAAAGCCTGCCCGCTTCTAAAAAAAACTTCAACGTTGCGGCGCGCGCGTACATTTTCACTGAGGACATTAGTCACGCAAACGGCAAAACTCTTCTCCTTTACTCTCCCCCTCTTCTCTTCCTGTTTCTTGTATTTGGGACGTTGGGGACTGACAACAGCAGGGGACTTTACGACAGCCAGAAAGCGTGTGGGTTGCTCTCCGGATCCACGTGATGAGCACGCTCCAAGTCTCTTTCCAAGGAAGGAAGCGGAAGGTAGCTTTGCCCGGGAATAAAAACAAAAACAAGAAAAAGCGTCGCAAATCAAACGTATACGGCAGAAAATATTATTCTACCTCAGGTACAGAACCTGCTGTGAAGTGCAGAAAAGGTGTCGTGTTTGGACGTCTCTAAACTTAGTTCAGCCATTTACTGGAGACAACACTCAAAACTACTCCGAGCCGGGTGCGCAAACGTAAAACTGAGATATATTCTGTGAAGAGCTGTTATTAGTTCACTATTATCTTGGTGGACAGTCATTGAGATCCGTGCTGCACCTAAAAAAAAGAAATGGAGACTGTTCAGGATTCACAAATAGTGGCACTCAATAAAACATAATAAATTATTTTATGCTCCGTGATATCTATCGTGTGTATGGCTCCGTTTGTGGCATTGAGTGGGTAGTTTCAAATCCGATTTGTTCTAGACATTCCTATGTTTTGTCTTTGATCAGAGTTTTAGCACTTTAAAATCTTATATATTTATGTATATATTTATCAAATTGTTTTTCTTGTTTTTTTTGTTTTTTGGTTTCTAAACGCACGAGAAAAAATAGTTTCAGGCCGGATCCTATGACGGAATATATTAAATTGGTTTACACTCAACGCAACCCAATACACAATTCATGAACCAAGACATTTTAGTTACATGTAATCAACAAAGTTCCTACCAAAGCCAGAGCTACAAAGAGTTATAATTATCGCTCTGAACCCATTAGAACTGCATAACTCATATGGTTTTGAATTACAGACCTGGCGAAACATCAACATACTTAACACCTAAGAGATATGTGAATACGCCGTGTATTGTCTGGCTTTGGTCTAGTTCCACCATCTTGGAAATACGTAAGTTTCAGTTATATATAAAACTTGTATTTTCTAGAATATAAAAGAACATGCATAATTCATTTTTTCTCTTTTTTATTGTTCGTTTTTACGAAGCGACTCAACTGAAGAAACAGATACATAGGGAACGGTTTGTATCTTTAGTTCGCTCTCTACTTTCGGGTAGCGAAAGGGGTTAGAGATCTCAAGTCACTGTGTCTGCTATATTCATCGTCAGCTTAAGATTCTCACGGCGTGGTGAATTCCGAGAATCTTATCACCACTCTGGAGCCAATGAAATTTCAGCATTGTCTGATACGAATGCTAAGCAACTAATCACGAAGCAAGATCGCGATTATAACAAAACACTCCCAATGTTTCTTAAACTGTCCTAGACTATACAGGGTCAGCGGTTACAGCGAGTACTGTCAACCAAATGACGAACTCTAATATGTTTTTTTCCCGCTTTTGAAAGGTGTTGTAACAAAGAAGGGTCGACTTTTGAATAGTACTTGCTCTCGGCAAAACATCGTGCTGCGAAAATCTGATTATCTCATACATGTTCGGTGTTACACATTTATTTAAATAGTTAATATTTATTTTTTAAGTTATATTGGAGCGTTGGAAGTATTATTGGCGGAAAGTGAGAAGTGCAAATGCACAAATGTTGGCAAACATGCACACAAAAGTACAGCCCTTAATAAACTTCATTATAAAAAAGTGCAAACCAAAGAAAAAAAAGAATTATTCACTTTAGTAAACAGTGTTACAGGGTAGTTAATTCCAATCTTCTAATGTACGTGAAAAAAACGAGCTTTGAAACGATAAGCTCTACAGTTGAATTCTCTCCTTTTGTAGACCTGATCTGGCTTTTTTTTAAATAACATATAACGGATACGAATATCCAATAAATATTGGCCTATTCTTGTTTCTTTGAGTATATGTTTATGAATTAGCTTTGACCGAAGACATTTTCTGCCAAGGTTTAGTTGCTTAAATTCAAAGTCCTTTTTTATTGGACTTGTGCTTTCATCGTACCCATACCTCCCAGATTCATATCTCGCAGCTTTGTTTTGACTTATTCAATAAGAGCATTTATAATATCAGATCGGTTATTTTTCAGGAATTCAAATTTCCTACAGCTTATCTATAAGTGTTTTCACCTCAAGAACAGAAGTAAAACAAGTCCGGCTCCTCGCGGAACATTACTAATTTCCCCCCTTATGTGGATAACGAAGACATATGTAGGTGAATTTTAGATTAGATATATGTTATCTTATCAAGACGTTAAGGTTCCAAACGCCAGAAGTATCGCTTTTTCCTCCGACAACCGAATCTCGTAAGAACTATTTCGCGCCGCGTAGGAACTAATGCGCAAATCTGACCGAAGGAAATAGTCTGTACTGTTTTCAAAAAATATGTAATTACACTCACAATTCGTTCTTAAAATCGTGTTCAGCAATTTCCCGAATCTCTGGGTCCCCGTAATCTTGTTTATGGTGTTAAACACACTGCATATAATATTTTCCAGGATAGATCCAAAACTTTCGTCGTTCAGAGTCTTCAGAAGGCACTGGAAAACAGGGATTTTATTATTTGCCGACTGTGTATGCCGGCATTTAAATTATGTTGTAGTATCCACTAAAACAAAATTTATAAGTGCGCATGCGAGTTTATGATGTTTTACTCTGGGTGTTGAATCTTTGCGTACTTGATTTTACACTGCTCTACCATATTAGCGTGAACGCACTATGGGTGCACCTTTCACGCAAGTAATTCAAGTACAAGGGCTCCCTTTCTATGACTCTTCCGAGGATCTAGGTAAAGAAAATCAAGAGTAATAAAAATATTTTGATCTGCACAATATGCAGATATATACTGTAGCTACTTTTCTGCATAATCACCACACATGTTTAGAAATTTCTAACACATTAACTGGGAAGCTCATCTAAAGACGCGCCACTATTTTAACCTTGAAATAGGGAGCGTGGCTATGGACGCGCGACATTGTCTTGGGATGGGGGAAGCGCACCGTGAATTCCGTGCCAATTTTAGATGGAGGTTATAGATGCTGCCATCTATTGAACCCTATGCCAAACACGTGAAGGTTCGCTGGCTGGCGAAATAAATTAATTGATTTGGTCGGAAGTGGGCTTTCCTCTTTGTTCTGGACCATGGATGCTCAGAAGCGGCGCGAAGTTTTGACAGATGGTAAAGTCGCGGCGTCGCTTCAGTCAAGCGACGACAATGACTCTGACATGAGTACATGCTCAGTTATAGCAAAACCTCAGGCTTATTCACAAGCCAAACTGGCATTTCTTTTTCGCCAAACCCGCTTGTGAAAGCAGCCTTTTCTATGGTCTAGTATACAAAACTAAGCGTCTAAAATAGACAGGGTTTCCCCTTTTCTGTACATGGACACAATAAGAAATAACGTGCTATTTTTTTACTTTACATAAACAAGTTCGAGTTGTTAATGCAAAAAGAATTTTCAAAGCTTTTTGGGTAAAAAAAAGGACTCCCCTTACCATGGTCGCACACTCAAAAATAACTTTCCACTTAAGGATCAGAAGCTCTTGAATGCCCTCCTTGAAAAAGGTTCGCAGCCAGGGTTTTCAGTCATTTTATCAGAGGTCAGCAAGGCCGTCCTTTGCCACAGGCGTGCAATATGTATGGAGGAAGCTGCATGAAGCTGTAGGAAGATCGTCCCTTGATAATCGGAGTCAGGGAAGATCACCTCTGGCGACTGTCTGCCTTGTTGAACTCGTGAGAGAATGATTCTGCAGCATTCTTAAGGGAGGGGTTCCTCAAGCTTGTGCCACGCCATAATAACTGACTAAACGTGTGCGGTGATCACGTGAAGTAGCTGGTGTAAGTTTCTTCATTTTGTGTGTACTAAAAACGTTGCATTCCTCTTATTTGCTTTTTTAACCATTTCATTGGAGGGATTCAAAACTCCAGAGTCAACCTGCTCTCAGGAGAGCGTTCAAAAGGTCGTGCTATGTCATAATAGCAGTCTTGAACTGTGCGGTGATTATGTGTCAAAGTATTATGTATCTACAATTCGTGGACATTGAAACATTTGTCACCACTTTTATTACCCACATTATCGGATGCTACAAAGCAAAAACATTCCTCGTAGGTTACTGCGGGGCGCACTAGTTAATCACCAAATTCACAACTTAGCAAAATTGCAGTGACCTAATAGTTCTAGTGAAAGTATTCACGATGTACAAAAAGTGTTGTGTTTGCGTATTTTGAGATGTTGAAAAAGAGCCCTCGTAGGTTGCTACCCAAGGCGACATAGTCGGTGGCAGTTTAAGAATTCAGGGGAAGCACCGCCCACTTTTTTTCACTTTAGCAGAGCGAACGCTGCAGAGGAACTCAACCTTCTCTCCAGTATTCGCTCTGAGACGCGAGAATGAGGTAAGAAGAGCTTCCCCTGAATTCTTAACCTGTCACCAATTATAGTGCATGACCGTAATTCACAAATTATCAAACTTTAAAGGACTGATAGTTTTAACCAAAGTGTCGAAGAGGTAAAAAACGTCCGGTGTTTACGTATTTCAATATGTAAAAAAAAAAACTGCTCTCGTAAGTTACAGCGGGGTGCAGTAGTTTATGACCATCATTCGCAAAATAGTAAAATTTAGTGGACTGATAGTTTTAATCAAAGTATTGAATTTGTTCAACAATAGTCTTGTGTTTACGTATTTCAAGGTATGTTAATGGTGATTATAAAACTCTCTAACTAAGCTCTCACCTGGATCAGACTGAAAAGAATCTGTAAAACACCTGCCTGTGGAAGGGCATCAAGGTACGGAGTATTATTAGACACAAATTAAATTTTCTAGTGAAGAGATGACAATTTAAAGAACAATTGTTTTCACGTACAGTCACGTGTTGTCCTTGCTCGCAAGCTTGAAACTGAGTTCCAACACACTGTAACAACAATACAAAACAGAACAACGTGACCTTTCAAAAATATTCATAGAAAAGTTTCTTCTATTGTTTTTTTTTATAAAATTTGTAAATTAGATGAAACTTTAATAGTGGAGATATGAATTTGTCGCAATAATGTCAATATTTCTGGTCAGTGGACTGTTAAATCGTTTGCAGTTTCAACGAATGATTCCGTGTCCTTTTGTACGTTTCGCACCATCCGAGGGTTATTCAACAATGGTGTACCAAACAAAACATGGCCGCCTTAAAACGGAGGTCAATTTCGCCCATATTAACAACGTTTGTTATTATTTTTAGGATGAATATTTTAAAAAACTTAAAGCCGTTTACAACTCCCTGTAACGCCGAATTAGAGCGCAGCTCTTGAGGAGGAAAAGGGAAGGGTACGGGGGGGTCACGTGACCCCAAGTCACGTGACCCCCCCGTACCCTTCCCTTCATCGGGGGGTCACGTGACCTGGGGTCACGTGACCCCCGATGACGTCACTGATGACGTCATCAGTGATGATGACGATGACGATGCGGATGCCGATGACGTCATCAGTGACGTCACTGATGACGTCATCAGTGATGATGACGATGTGGATGCCAATGACGTCATCAGCGACGTCACTGATGACGTCATCAATGATGATGACGATGACGATGCGGATGCCGATGACGTCATCAGTGACGTCAGTGATGACGTCATCAGTGATGATGTCGATGACGATGCGGATGCCGATGACGTCATCAGTGACGTCACTGATGACGTCATCAGTGACGTCACGCGTCCCATAATGCACCGCGCGGTTACGCCGACGGCGACGCCGCTCAAGCCGGCAACGGGCGCCTTAGAGCTGCGCTCTAAAAGGTCGCGACACGTAAAGAATAAAATCAGAGATGGTTATATTTCTAAAATTTCTTAGATGTTACTATATTTTTGCTAAATATTCTAATCCAATAGCACTGTCATTTATAACCTTCACAGTTGCGGGGAAAACCTTGACAACCGGTTTTCTTAGAAGTGCTAAGGCTATTGGGGAGGAGTTCCAGGAGTGGCACTCCCTAGCGGCCAACTCGGGAACTAACGCTGTGTGGCAAACAAACCATCCGACCGCAGTCATTGCATTCGCTGTCATGAAAGACGACAACACTTGGCTCGATAAATATATGCAATACTATTATTTTATCCTCAACGTATATATATAGAAGCAATCTAGTCATCTCTTTTGTTCAATGTCAACTAAATCTTCTTGGAAGGCAAAACGAGGCAAAACGCACCATCAAGCGCGCGCTTGAGGGTGCGTGGCCGGCGCGGTGTCCGTATTTTTGTCAATGATTCACTAAACACGCACTTCACTTTTCAATTACCCTGCCTCTTGCAACCATCATGAACGACATCGGCAAAAGCAAGTGGTGTTTTGTTGAAGAAGAGGATCCGTGCTCATCTGCGATCATGTCATCGACCGCGCGTTAGATTCGAGGATAAATTCAATTAAGCCTCTTGACTCTTGGAGTCACCCCTTTAGAAAACCCGCCATGTTTGAAAGGTGTCTGACGTAGTGTGCCTCGTCTCGTCATATCTCACGCCTATATCCGCCAGCGCCCCTGGCGGGGCGGCGGCACAGCTCAGATTGTTTTCTTGCATGTACTCGCAGGCTTGGAACTTATAGCGCCAGACTTGTAAGTAACGCGTAACAATAAACGCATCATTACGGAGTTACTTTTAGTGAAGAAGCAATGACCTGGTTACTTTCTGGGGTATGTAACGATTAACGAATTTTAGTTACTTTTGACGACGAAGCGAGTGACGTAATTTAATTTCTTCTCGAGAGGAACATGCACGACAGAAGTATCCAATCTAGTTCTTACCCAGCTCGCGCCCGTAGTTTGCACGACGAGAAAACGTTAGATAAAGCATAAATAGATGGGCATGTAGGTATGTCGGTATAGCCGCAATTATCCCCGAATGAAGGCGTTAAGAAGCGAGGACTAGGCCCTTTCCGAAAGTCAGTCTGGCCACTTTGATCACTATCTTCATCATCTGAAAATGGCATATGTGCCGTACTAATGGCGGCCTTCTGTTTATTGATGAAGGAATATGTTGAAGATAATCCTAAGCTGATAATAATAATATAATAATAATGCATTTTATTTCCCATTCTGGTTGGTACAAAAAGGAAGGACGTCAGCACAAAAAGCTGTGGTTGCAGCTTGGCGAGGTCCTGGCGCCCTAATACACTTTGGCGGGAAAGCAGCATTGTAAACACAACGATAAACCAACACAAAAAGGGGGCACCAAAACACAATCACGAGTATTCACATTGTTGCACTCAGCATGAATGAATCAAACTAAATATTTTTAAAGTAGAAACAAGTTTCACCACAGATACAAAAACTCCAGGCACTGGAGGTAAACATTATACTGTCTCTAATATCATTTTTGTCAACATTCGATTTGATGTCCCATAGATGCTGATATCATTGGCTTCGAGTTTATTCAGTAAAGACGGTAATGCGTATCTTAATGATGTTAAGCCGTAATTCGTACGGGGTATTGAAACGCTCCAAATTTCGCCGTGACGTGTGACATATTTATGGTCTGGTTTTGGTAAGCCTGACAGTGCGAAAAGGAAAAAAAAAATTATTATGTTTTAATGCCGTATTATACATCACCAGCAGGCGAAATTTGTACAAGTCGTCAATACTAATGACTTTATGTTTAAGAAAGAGCTCCAGAGAAGGTGCAAGAATGGTACATTTGCGACAATTCGAAGAATCCTTTTTTGGGTTAGTAGTATTGTTAGATTTAGCATTGTTGTTTGGCCCCCAACTAAATTTCAAAACGCGTAGTGAGTGTAAATCAACGAATAATATAAAAGTAATTTAACGCTTGTTGGAAAGACATTACGATTCTTACAAAGGAAACCAATAGATTTACGAACGTTTTGATGTATATAATCAACGTGCGTATTCCATGAACATGGTTCAGTGAAATAAACGCCCAATATTTTTACCGACTTTACCACTTGAAGGGTTGAAGAGCCTAAAGTTATTTGAAGCAAATAAGGTACTTGTCTATTTCCTGGTAGAAATAACACATTTAGTTTTATTCGCGTTTATTTTTAGCCCGTTTACTTTCGTCCACAAATCGATGTTTGAAAGGACTTATTGCCGTGCTCTCTATTTCATCAGCTGTGTAGCCCTTAATAAAAATAGTTGTGTCGTCAGCATAAGAAACAAGGTTTGCCTGTGGTACACTATTTTCAATATCATTAATAAAAATAATAAATAAGAGTGGCCCGAGCACACTACCCTGAGGTAGTCCGGTTTCAATTTTTTGAGTGGTTGAAGTATAGTCGTTAATGGTAACGAATTGTGTACGGTACTGCAGGTAAGATCTCAATAGGTTCAGAGCAGTTCCACGAATACCATAGCGCTCTAACTTTTCCAGCAATATTGTGTGATTAATTAAGTCAAACGCTTTCGAAAAATTGATATATATATACCCAAAATAAGTTTTTTGTTTTCAAAGCTTTCAATGATCTGCTGTTTGTTTTACTAATTTGAGACACGTTTGGCCATCTTGGGCAGATTTTTGAAGGGACGGCTGTGTGCGCGTTTTTTGGCGACTATTTGAACGGCGGTGCAAGTGAAGCGGGATTTAAGGAGACAGCGAGCGGCAGTCCGTTCAGAGCGGGAAGATGTCGGATGCCCCGACTGAGGTGTTGTTTCGTGTCTTAGAACATCTGCGTGCTCGTGAATGACGGTGGTGCCGAGGAGTATCGCCAATGCCATCCAAGCCACACGGATTCCCTCGCCTCTGTCGACTATGCAAGAGGACGCTTTGCCCCATTACGGGCGGGATTCAGGTTCGCTTCTCTCATCCGCGTAGTATTTTTTATTGTTATTTCCTGTTTTTGGCGTGTGTCTAGTATTCTTCGTGTTGAGAGATAAGAAATCTAATTTTAATAGCATTGTTTTTTTTTGCACCGAGAACCACTGTCTGTGCGTCGGTTAGTACTGTGTCAACGCAGTGGATGTGTAGCATCTGAGCTCATGTGAGCAGACCGCGAATACGAGAATAATAAATTAGATGCCGAGCTGGCTTTTGTAAAGAGGTTGGCTTGTTTATCCTGTGTATTCATTTAAACTGGTTACACTGATGGGGAAGTACACCAGCCTGACCAGCATGAGCAGTTCACCCAGCATTTGCCCAGCATTCACCCAGCACAACCCAGCATCCAACCAGCTCGACCAGCACGGCAAGTTGGGCATGGTGGAGCAATAACTCAGCATGAAACTGGGATGCTGGGACCAGCATGAAGCTGCGATGCTGGGACCAGCTTGTGCTGGGCATGCTGGAGCAATAACCCAGCATGAAGCTGGGATGCTGGGACCAGCTTGTGCTGGTTTTTTCAATAGGGATTATATCTTGGAATTAATAAAATCTTACGAAACAAATTGCACAGCCTCCTGGTGGAGGTCATGGACCTCTATGCCTGTTCAGATGACTGCCTCGTTTTTGTCTGTACGCTGCTGAAAAATTCCCCCGGCACATTTCTTGGCAATGTATTCGGACTGAAGTGAACAAAACTGGTTTCTTCTCTTACCCAAGCCGTTCCGCTCCGCAAAAAGCACCAGGAACTGGGCGATGATGTACAGCTGGGATCCGAAATTAAAGCCCCCGATGGCCTTGAGGGCACACTGGGAAAAAAAAACGGAAGCGTTTAGCTTTATTTAACCTTTGCTTACTTTCTTACGAAAGGATGCTACAGGATAAGTTGTATTTGTTAGAGATTACCTAAAATATATTTAATATGAAAAAGTGCATACGCTATCTGATGCCTTTGTGATGGGCAGTTCTTTTTTTTACACTTTGCTATTTCTGCATATAGGTTAAGCGAGTATTGGGAAGTACTTTAAGTATATTGTAATACAATACTACTTCAAGTAGGTTTAAAAAAACGTAGTTTGCATGAAGTACATTCTGTGAGTATGTCTTGTACTTAAAGTATTTTTGTTTTCGGTACGTTACGAGAAAAGTACAACCCCCAACTGCAAAGTAAATTCCACAAATTTGGTCGAGGTGAAAGTATGCGTTTAACGGTTAACAAACAAAGCAGGGTTACGGAGAGTAGAAGAGGGAAGATAAACACCGCACTGGCCATAGCCTCCTGTATACTCACAAAGCCTGGAAGTTCGATGACGGAGCCACAGAGTGCCCGGTCGCAGATTTGGAGCGCGAGGGTCTGGTAGCACAGAGCATCAAAGACCCATTTCTCGAAGACCCTGGACGTCAGCGCGTAGTTTTTGCAGTGGCGAAGACCCGAAACACATTTGTTCGCTGGGGAGAAGTGTGATTGGGCGGCTCGCCGCAGCGGGGTGCCAGTCACGTTTCTCTCCTCTCATCCGTTGTCTGCCGCTCCACCTTTTCCAATTCGGCGGCCTCTTCTCGTGGTGACCTTCCAGGCTTTGTCAGTATATAGGAGGCTATGCACTGACTTACAAATGAGCTTTAATGGATCTGACCACGCCTATAAATACAAAATTTGCCCGAACCAAAAGCAAAGAAGGGAAACAACACTTAAGAATGACGACACGTGTTCCTAGTGTGATCCGCGCCCACTGATGTCCTCCGATTCTACAAAGAAACATGCACTCCTTTAGCGACAAGGCAAGAGACGGGGCGCTAACACATTCTGATCCCGCATGTCCGATAGCGCGCGCTTCCATATTCTCACGCATGAACTTGTCTTTTCTTCTACTGATGACTGTGCATAGTTCAAAGGCTGGAGTATATCCGCAGTCGCGGCAGTGCACATCGTTATTTTGATTGTGCGACATGATTATATTAATAATAATATGATTATATTAATATTGAACAATGCATTATTTTGTGCGATTCATTGCTTTATGTTTAAACTTGCACAACGAACTATTTAACAAAACTTACTTATGTACGCAAAAAAGAAAATCGCTTAGATATCAAAAAGTCCGTTTACAAACGAAATCTCCCCATATCTGTTTAGTCCCTCCGATAAAGAGCCTCTACAAGTATGAGGTGTGTAACTTAGTGATTGTGCGACAAGTGCCCTTAATTTTTTATTCTGAGACTCACCTTAACGACGTTTCCAATGATATCCAAAGCTCCTTGCTGCAATCGAAAACCAAGTACAAAAATGCTATAAGAAAAAGCAAAATAAATTTGACGTTCGTGTTTAGTCAGAGTAAGTTAGGTCTTTTTTTGGGATATGCGACACGGGTTTACGATGTCGATGAGAAATTTAGTCAGAGCACTTAAAGACCGCATGCCGGTGTATACAGTGCTGATCCAGATCGGCAACGGGGCGGGGGTCGGGACTGAAACCAGGATCCCTGGGTCATACATCGCGAGCTTTCGCTCCACCTGCTCCGAACCATGGTGCGCTGAGGCGCTCGGCCGCCGATTTTCCAATTTTGATGCACCTCATCGGATATTCTGTAGGGATCTGAGGATTAAAAAGAGAAAAAAAAATGTTTGAGCGCCTAATATAGGCATAGCAACATCATTTGTTTTTATCTTTGATACGTGCATTACGGTTTGAAATATTTTTAATCATACTGCGCGTCAAAAGTGTGACGCAGTTGCAGAGCGAAAGGACGGAATCGACACGCGCGGTTCGCCAGTTAGTTCGGGGTTGGTAACCGTGATCAAGGAGGACAATTCTCGTCCCGTAGCGCCCCCTACGAATTCCTTAATAAATAGGGAGTTGTCGCAGAGCGCTTTCCCACCTCCGTTACGCTCTCCGGAACGAAGACTCCACTACTGCGCATGCGCTGCGCTATAGCCTTGGCTGTGAGAGTTCCCGATGTCGTAGTGGGTTCCGGAGAACGTGGCAGGACAGCGGAAAAGAACAAGAACAACTCCCTACTATTCCACGGCACGGCGAGACTAAAATGAGGTAGAGCGTCGAATTCTCGGGCTACGTTATTTTCCAAAAATAAAAAAAGTCACGCAGCTGATAACAATTGTTTATATAACTTATCCATTTAATTAACTCATTTGACCTATTTGCTAGCGCACTGCGTGTTCCTCAATATAACCAGAGGCCAAAAAGAAAAAAAAGAAAATGGAACCTGGTCCCTTTTTTAAACTTTTTGGATCATAAAAACGTCTTCTATGAAGAGCGGGCCAGAGCAATCAAGATAATTTTGGAGCCAGAACGCCACCTAACGAATTTCACGATCTGGAGGAAGGAGAGGCCTGCAGTTAAAAGCGATACAAAGCATGCCAGAAATTAAAACAAAAACACCACTGCAATTGTCGTTTTGACGTCACTTTATTTGCAAAGTATGGCAATACGTGTATTTTTGACGCAGAACGCTCAACCGACTATGGCAAGAAAGCATGTGAAGCTTTAATATCCCCGTAACACAATTTTGTCGAAGAATGAAATTTAAATACCGATTCAGTTTTGATTAAAAAATAAGGTTTTCTTTTCTGGAAACAGGGAGAGAGGGTAACGCGGGTAAGAACAGTCATTAGGTGTCACGTAGAGTGCGAATCTCCTTACTATTAGAGTCATTAGCACGTTAAGATCAAGAGCCGCCCACATTGACAAATTTTATATTTGTACTCACACTATTCGACGTGCAGAGATCACCCGTGGGACCTAAGCACTGCAAAACAAAATAGGGATGTTGTGCAAACGACCAAATTAAGAATGAAGACATCGAATAATTTAGAAACATTTTGTGAAGACTACTTGGCTTCACATAGTTTATATTTCTAACCCCGAAGAAGGTCGTCTATTTCTGTTTCAAAAGACAGGGAAGGCACAGCGTGGTTCTTCTGTACTAAAGCATCTGAGTTAGCTTTCCTTGTAAATTGTACTGGGGTACTTGTGTAACGTTTATGGGCGTTGGACGTATTGATCTTTAAGTTCTTTTCGAAAATATGAAAACAAAAAGTTTATTTACGAATTCGCCGAAATGTGTGCAAGAGTGGGCCGGAGTCGACCCTTTTGTTTTGCTTGACAGGAGAATAACACACGTGACATTCATGTTAAAGTATTAGAGTACTCAAATATGCAGTGTAAAAAAGAGAGTTAGAATTCCGTGACCCTGTGAAGAAACTGATCAATGTTATATCAAACAAGAAACAATCGAGCAGCAAAAGAACGCGTATCAACTTCACGGTCGGTTCCCAAATTGCCGTTATACGTGGTATTCCTAGCTAAACATAACCAAGCAAAGGCGCACCTTCCGGCCGCTTGAGTACTTCCACTATCCCCTCATTTTGTGTATGTTTCAATGAGCGATAATGAGCAGCGAGCCTTTGAGTTTGTTTTTGGCGGAAACTCAGAAAAGGTGAGTAAAGAAAATGATGCGTCATGGATCGATGAGTGCACCTAGATTATACAAAACCAACAATAAGCAAAGTTTTTTTGTTTTGTTTTTTTACCTTAGTGCCGAAGGTTACGGGCCCGTATCTTACACCCCAATGAAAAATCGGCCATAAACACTGAACGAAGTTGGACGTCTCCCGTGCAAATCAACTGATTTGCGTTTGAGGCCTTTGTAAGTACTTCGTGAACGGGAAAAGCGAGTGCGTGCACCAGCCGAAGTCGCTTCGTCACCTACGTGTGTCGCCGTGAGTGTTCGAGCTGTCCAAGGCGAAACTAAATGCTAGGCTTGTCGGACGTCGTTCGAGAAGGCTGTGCAGCTTGAGCTCCTGCCTGGCAAAACAATCAAGCGGTGCGCTTTCGACGACGAGTGGAGATGTCGTGATTGCGGCCATGCCGGCCTTCCGCGGCAATCCCGTAAATGATATTCACGTGGAGGTGTTTCAGACGCGGATGGGAAAAGACTGTTTTAGATTCTTGTAATCCTGGCGATAAGGTGAGAAAACAAGTTTTGTGTTCAACCTATACACCCCCCCCCCCCCCCCCATACGCGACACACGTCGTCGTGCATAACGACCCGGGCGAGTATGGTACCAATCATTTCATGCAAGGTTTCATGCCCTGCTTCAAACATGCCACGAAAAAAACCGCTTTATTTAAAGATCGGAATAAAAAGCTGTTGTGGTTTTTAGATTTTTTTTAGGCAAAGTTCCGGCTTACCGATTTTCCAGGTTCGGTTTCCCATCAAATGATTCCAATGTTCAGTCCTCCACTGATACGTAACACATAAAGCTCTAAAATTTACAGATTTTTTTTTTATATTTTGGGTTTCTCGCTGGTATTTGTTTAAGACTGCCACTAAAGCAGTCTGCTTAAAGAGGCACAAGCACTGATCTAATAATTAAACATAATAATCGCAATTAAATATTAGTCTAATATTACATCTATGCAGTACCAAGTTAGTATCTGTTATGAAATTCTAAAAACTGAATATTGAACCGGCATTAATCTTCGGGCTAAATGGTTGATTTATTTATACGTTTGGACATCTCAATATTCGAAAGGGGGGAATATTCTTTGAATCAATATCTATTTGCTAGTCTCTTCGGTCTCTGGAAAAGTCTACTGTGTGCATCTCTGATTTGAAATGAACGCATGATCGACAGCGACTGATCACGCTCGACAGCCGTGGCCCGCGAAGTCATTTCTTTAGCGGATATCTGCCAAATCAAAGCTCTCCAGACAATTGCACAATACGACAGCGTCTTTGGCAGCCAGTGGACGCGCAGAACACCACAAAATACCCGCACTGAATTGCACAGCACACGAAACTTTGCGGAGCCCTTCGAAAGCTTGCAGACAATGCGGAGAGCAAGTCGTCTGCTTCTTGCGCAGGAGTTGCGGTGACGTCAGAACGACGCCGAGCTCTGATTGGCTGTAATCAAAAGATAGGGGGTTGACCTCAATGCTAGATGCCTCGAGGTCTACCCACTATTTTTTTTTTTTTTTCAATCAGCCAATAAGAGCTCGGCGTTCTGACATCATTCTAACACCTGTGCAAGAAGCAGACGAACTTGCGCTCTCCATACCGTAACCTGAAATGACTTCCGGCCCGCGACATGGCAGCCGGAAGTGCGCCCGGAATGCAATAGCTGCGTTCGATTGGCCTACACCTCCTGCACGTTTGCACAAAAATGCAGGGCGGTGTACTTCCGGTCGCATCTTGATACACATACCGGAAGTAGACTGTCCTACCGGTGCAGGAGGTGTAGGCAAATCGAACGCAGCTAAGGTATAGCGCGTTCAACTACGTTCTAACCGCTTGTGACTGCTAACGACGGGATGACACGCTGGCGCCATCTATCGAGTAGAGCTGTCCCACCTCTGGTCTGCGTCACTCACTCACCGGTGGCTTGAGACAAGTTGGACAGTGTTACATGCGCCCATGTCTAGTATATAGTGCCTAGATTTGACCTAGCAAATACTGCAAAACCTTCACTTTAGCTCACGACCGGGCGCGGGCCAGGGCTACGCGATAGGTGTCGCTATTTGTTACCTTAAAGGGACACTGACAGGGTATTTATGCTCGCCGAGGTTTTTAGTTGTACGTGACATATGAGAGCCCAACTACCCAGAACAGAATTTGCGGCTCGAAATTCGGTTTCTTTCTGCCCGAAAACCGCCGATCAAGAACTGGCCGGTTCGAGTCTCGCTCACTCTCTTTTCCGTGGTCACGGGCCGTTTTTGTAAGGTATGGATGCGACCACCAAATTTAATCAAAGTCGTGGGTCATTAAAGACACACAGTCAATATTAAAAATAGAAAAAAATATGAAACCCATTTTTAGTGGCTTCAAAAAAGCTGCAAATACGTTGATTGAAAAAAAAAAAGGTAGCACAGACAACCGGAAGCTTTCTGTGCGTTCACTGCATAATTCTCGACATGGCGTCGTTTCGCGTATCGTGGGACTAGCACTAGCGGATGGCAGCGGACGACGGGGCGTTGGACCTCTACTTCAGAACTGTCGTTCACGGTACTGGCGAATTCTGTCTTTCTTCGAAAAAGAAATTTTGGACCGATCAAAAGAACTGATATTCATCCCGTACGACACGAACGACCAGCAAGCCGATTGCACGAAGACGTCGCCGAGCCGTCGTCCCTTCTCGTGGCTGAAGACATCGCTCGCTCAAACGTCAAGCACGAAGTGCGTACTTCGAGTTGAATACGCACGCGTACGGTTACTTTACGAGGTGCGAATGTGCCCTATGCTTGGTGCTGCTCGACTTCAAGCCGGGAGTGCATGTATTGAAGGGAAATCGGGATATCGGCAGCAAACTTCAGACATACAGTCTACCCGCTGCATAACTACGCATGATAGAGTTCCTTCAGTAGCTCAGTGGAAAGACGCATTCTGCTTCTTGCGCTCGCACCGCACAGACGTAGAATGGCTGGCTCCGATGGAGCAGTGATAACGGCCAACTCTGGCCGTGGCTTATCTGTTTTTTCCTCGACGGATGATTACCGTGTAGTTCTTCCTGCACTGCCATCAGGAATTTTCGCTGCTAACACAGTCTTCCTTCACTGCGACGTGACCGGTCGCCCTTACCGGGTGGAACATTTCAGGGCCGAACTCGAACGCTTGGGCGTCATGAAGGAGACCGCAGCGATAGGCGCCTACCAGATGAATCATCTGTGGATGCTGTCACTTCACTCGGCGGCGGCCAAGAAGACGCTGGTCGAAGCGCGAGAGCTTACGGTGAAAGATAAAAAATGTCTTGTGATCGACCCGGACAAGACCGAAGTCCGTCTGAAAGTGCACTGGGTGCCTTTCCCAGTCCCCGACGACGCCCTGCGTAGGGTCTTCGAACAATACGGGAAAGTGCAGGAAATAACCCGAGACACGTGGAGGGCAGATGGCTTTCAAGGAATACTGTCATCTACCAGGATGGTTCGCCTCGACCTGAAGCAGGGTGTCACCATCGACAGCCTTCCACACCAGCTCAAGGTATGCGGCGGTAACGTCTTGATCGTGGCTCCCGGGCGTGCACCGCTGTGCTTACGGTGCAAAAAAACTGGCCACATCCGGAAGGATTGCAGGGCACCCCGGTGTCAACAGTGCCGCAGATTCGGACATGTCACCGAAGACTGCGTCCGCACGTATGCCGCCGTCACGGATGTTACCACTTGAGACGAACCGCATGACTTTGAGATGGATGAAGACGAGGCAGAGGCCACAGCACGTAGCGAAGGGCGCGAAGAACTACAGGGTCCAACTGGCGACGTCCAGCAGAGTTTAGAAGCCCACCCTGCTACCGAGCCGGCTGAGGCCAAGATTTTGCCCGAGGTTCTCCCGGACATTTCGGAGCGAGGAACCCAAGGCACGGAACTTGCTGCAGCTGTTGAATCCACAGAAGGAGCGGCGGAGAACGCCGACAGCCTACCCGCGAACCAGGCTCCGCAAGAAGCAACTGCCGTCGACACCGTCGACCTGTCAAGGACGGACGACCTCCTAGAATTCCCACCCCTTGGCCCCTATCCCCCGACGGACCCTCAGGACAAGCCACGCAAGACCGACCAGAAGTGGAAGGGAGGACTCTCCAAAATAGGACGCTTTAGTCCTATGCCCCGCATTCCCCCAGACGACCGGCGGCGTCCAGACCCCTCATAGTCGACGACCGGAGGAAGCACTCCGGGAAGGCCAAGTCTCGCTCGCACAATGGTGAACTCGACTTCATTGTACTTTCTGATTTTATTTCATGTTCTAAACTATGAAGCAAGCTAAAGTTGCAACGTTCAACTCGATTAGTTTAATTTCGAGAATAAGAAAACAGTGGCTGTTAAATTTGCTTTTGAAAGAGAACGCTGACATAGTTTCCTTGCAGGAGACTAAACTTTCTTCCGATGCCCATGTAAATGACATGACGCTTTTCTTTGATAGACACTTTTTTCTTATCATGCGAGGGCGGTTGGGCACAGCGGCGGTAGCACTATCTTGATACGTAAAGACAGAGGCTTCGCAGTGTATCCCGAGTGGGAATCTGACAAGAACGGGCGGGTTTGCTCGGTGGAAGCTATCTGGCGGCATGAGTCTTTAAAAGTGATATCAGTATACGCCCCCAACGAAGCGTCGGATCGAAATTTTTTTTTCACCAATCTCCGGCAATATTTGGACACGCCGGTTAAAACAATTGTTGCGGGGGACTTTAACTGCGTTTTAAATGCACAGGATTGTTCGCGCGGCTTACAATCTGACTCAAGCCTCGCGGAGCTTAGGAAATTATTACGCGATTTTGATCTCGTCGATGCAACCGACGGCTGTAAAGGCCCTCTTCCTGGATACACGCCTTGGCAAGGCGATTGTCACGCACGACTAGACCGTGTATATATGTCCAGTGAGCTCGCCAGATCGGTCACCGCATACAAGGTGTCCCCAGTAGCCTTTTCTGACCACGCTATGGTCACGATGCGAATAGGAAAGGTGGACCGGAGGACGAGAAAGCCGCTTTGTTGGAGCTCTTGGAAACTCAACGAAAGTCTTCTCGACGACGAGGATCTGTCCTCTCAGATAAGGAATGTTTTATCAGAAGCAACTGCGGAAAGGAAGGTCGACGCGGTTGTGTGGGAAGAGGTTAAGGAAAGGATTAAACTGCTCTGTCTCGAACACGGACAAACACAGGCCAAAAAAGGGCGTGAAACAAAGTACGCTCTACTGCAGGCCCTCGAAATGCTAATTGCGGAAGAAAACAAAACTCCTGGCGTCTTCAGGGAAGACATACGTGATTGCAAAGAGCGTTTGCTTTATCTAATGGAAAGTGAATACAAAGGCGCAATGATCAGGTGCAGACTCCAAGCACAGGAAAGGGAGGAAGATCCTTGCAAAATTTTTAAAACCATAGAAAGAACGCGAGCGCAGCGTAGCTGTATAGACGCACTCAGTGTCGACGGCAAAGTGCTGACAGAACAGGAAGACATTGAGAAGGAACTCGTAAGGGTTTACCGACAACTATTCACTAAAAAAGACGAGGCGGCAGACATCCCTCTGCATGAGTGGTTCAAAGATCTTCCAAAGATCCCCTCAAGTGTAAGGAAACTCATGAACAAAAAGATCACGAAAGCTGAAATCGAGAGGGCTATAAAAGAGCTACCAACGCGAAAATCCCCCGGAGTGGATGGGCTAGGCTCAGCATTCTATAAAAAGTTCGCTGATATTTTAGCTCCAATGTTATGTGACGTGTTTGCTGACATCCATCAAAGAAATCTACTTCCACCTACTATCGACAGGCACAAACGGTTCTTATAAAAAAGAAAAACACGAACTCCGACTCTCTCACATCGAGCAATTTAAGGCCAATCAGTCTCCTCACCACTGATTACAAACTACTTGCGAGAATACTAGCCAAACGCTTGGAGATGGGCCTTAAGTTTGTTGTAGGTGACCACCAGGCTTATGGCTTTAAAGGGAGGTCTATCACCACCAACGTTCACACTATGCGTATACTCACCGAAACCGCTGAAGCGACAGGCTTATCAGCAGCAGTGCTGCAAATTGATTTAAGTAAAGCCTTCGACAGGGTTTCGCATTCTTTTCTGTTCAGTGCACTCGAAGCCTGTGGTGTCGGGAGAACTATAGCCAAATATATTAAGCTGTGCTATAAAGATATATCCACGCGATTATTGACCAATGGAATAGCAACTGAAAAGATAGCAGTGCAAGCCTCTGTTAGACAAGGCTGCCCGCTCTCGCCAATACTTTTCTCACTCTATCTTGAGCCTGTGTGTAGAAGGATTATTAACGATAATAGAATTCAGGGAGTCTCCCTTGCCAGAAACGCTACGAAAATATTAGCATACGCAGATGACGTGACTGTTGTTGCTGCATCTAGACATGAAGTTGTCCTCGCCGTACAACACTTCCTTGATTTTTGTGAAGTGTCTGGAGCCGAAATGAATCACGAGAAATCTACAGGCGCGTGGCTAGGAAATTTTGATGTAAAGCCAGAGCGTTTTATAAATATTACTTGGAGCTCAAGTATCCAAAACTACCTTGGTGTTAGTCTAGAACCTCAATGTTTAAGTACTGGCAAGGGAGGAATTCATCTCAACAGTTTGAGGGCCAAAGTGCTGGACTGGCGCGGCCGGAACCTTTCTATGCTAAACCGTGCCTTTGTTTGCAACTCCGTTTTTTTCTCTACCGTATGGTATGCGGCTCAGGTTGTGCCATGTCATGCAAGCGAAGTTCATAAGATGCATCGTTTTTGTGCTACCTTCGTCTGGAATTCTAGTTTTGAGCGCATGAGACGCGCAAACATTTTTATCCGTCAAGCCAAAGGAGGTTTCGGAGTTGTGAATCTTGAGATCAAGCTGAAAGTTCAAAGGTTTTTATTTTTTCGTGATCAGCGCAACTCGGTCATAGTGCGATCATTCGTAAAACTTGGTGGACGTTTTCTAGCCCCCTGGCTTGTTGTATTCCTAGAAGGAGCGACTTCAAGTGCAGTCCTGAGGTTCTATAAAGAAATCGCTGATGCCATTAAATTTTTTGAAGCGCGCTTCTCTCGGCAATACCTGAGCAAGGTGAAAAGAAAAGCGCTATATTGGGACATCATAGACACAGTCTTTCCACCGCCACTTTATCGCTCCTTCCAAGGGACCAGTGAGAAATCCACAGTCTTTAAGCGCCTCCGGAATTATCCCGTCCGAAAAGCCACAATGGACTTCTTTATTTGTTTTCACACCGAGGTACTGCCGGTGAAGACGTGGCAGGAGAAAAAAGGATTTTTTGTTCCGTGGAATTTGAACTGCGCACTGTGTCCAACGCCAGAGACTCTCCAGCATTTAGGGACAGAACGAGCGGGTTGGTAGGGATAATTAAACTTGAGGAAGAAAACGAGAAGGGACGGACAAACACAAACTTTGTGTTTGTCCGTCCCTTCTCGTTTTCTTCCTCAAGTTTAATTCTCCAGCATGTCTTCATCTTTTGCCCAAATGCAGAACTGTTCTGGGCGGACTTACGCTCTAAACTGCAAGTTGATTTGTACATGGACTGGCACAGTGCAAAATACCTCGAATTCGGCACTGGTCCCGACAGTAAATGTTATGAAGTACTTGCTCTGCTCGGGTTGCATGCAATATGGAAATCCCGCACAGATCACCTCTTGATTCTTGAAGGGGGAAAGCCGGCGTGGCGCCATTTTGAAGGAAGCTTCATGATTACGACCAGCCTCGTTGCGGCAGCAAAAAACTGTGAATTAGATGGATGGTCTGATTTGGCAGCGCGTCTCAAAGCGCCGAGGCCACTTCGAAGTCAGAGGTGATGGGTGCTGCTTTGTGCCATGTATATGTCAAACTGGAACGCTGAGTACTCCCTACGTCATTATGTGTTTTAACCATGTACATAGCGCACATTTTATGTAAATAAAAAAAGCCAAGTCGGCAAAAAAGAAAAAGAAGCTCAGTGGAAAGACGTCCGCTTCACACGCAGAGGGCACGGGTTCGATACCTGGTGTGGTGTACCTTTTATTTTTTTTTTTTTTTGTCAAGCATTCTGCGCTGTTTACATTCCTTTTTTTACAATTATCACAGAAAAAAAAATTGTGGACGATACGTCGCTGCACTAAATGGTGTGGATTCCATTTTTGACACCTGCGAACTCAATGTAGTCACTTTCCACAAAATACAAGGAGCATATGAATCGGGTAGCGTCCGCTTTCCGAGCTTCGCGTAATTGTTCTACAGGAATTGCAGCCAGCCATTGATCCCGACCCGTTGATCTTTCGGAAACTTGTGCACTCTGGCATAACTCTGGCCACTTTCAGATGCAGGACATGTGAGGCAACTCTTCATGCAACATCTTGGCAGTATTCTTTTCGGAGCTGATCACGAGAATTCACTACGGCACTCGGGCACTCACTACTAATTGCCAATTAAATGTGCAAAACAACTCATCTTGAAATACAGAACAGCAAGCGGAACAAACATAACTGCAAAGGAATACCACGGCGAGCGAACGCATTTCGTCTGCTACGGTGCTATGTGCGGAAAGAGGAGGAAAAAAAAAAAAAAACCACACGGTCGAGTGTAGCCACGTGACTTCCGCCACTCTCGCTATCCTCTCCACTTCTCCGTTTCAGTTTAGGTTTCGCGCAGTTGCGTTTTTTTGGCTTTTTTGAAAAAATACGTGACTCTGTAGCAAAATATTAATTGGGTAGTATTCCGACACCATAATGAATCGCCTGACAAAAAAGGAAAAAAAAATTTTGGGGGGTGTCAGTGTCCCTTTAAGTCGTACGCAGTCACAAGCTCTTTTTCGCAACGCGGTCGAATATGTAGAGCGTAATAAAAGCAACGATTAAATTAGGCGCTTAATTTCGAATGCTTCTTAGACATACCTCTCCCAGTCCAAGTATGTTCGGCAGGGTGATGTTAAAACACGACGCTGGAAAAATGGGAGCACGCAGATTTAAAAACAATGTTTGCTCAAACAAGTCGTTGGACAACGTAACGTGCTTCACCTGCTTCTTCTCTCGCTTTGATATGACATCTCTATCCTGTAACGCTCAGAGCTTTATCGCACCGCCAATAGAGGTGTCAAGAAACTCTATGTCAAAAATCTTATTTTTTTGTGGCCCCAACATAATCTACGGTGTGCAGACTAGCTAAAAAAAGGGAGGGGGTGGAAATATTATGGTGGTACTTGTACGATTTCTCTATTTAAAACGGGAATCGAAGAAAGCGACACGTCCGCTTTTCAGTGATTCGGCGCTGTAACCAAAGGATGGCGTCGGACGTGCGACAGCATATTGCAAGCGATCGCTTCCCACGAAGTCATGGGGGCCGACCACTTGTACGTAATCCGTTACAAGTAACGAAATTACTTGTAATCCCTTATATTTATCAGCAATTTAGTAACAAAATAATTACATATTTTCTAGAGTAATTTTTAAAGTAATTTCCTTACATTTTTTACGTAACGAATTCCTTGTAATCCGTTACATTTTTTTTCCAGGACCCCCCCCCCCCCCCCCTTTAAAGAAAGGGTTGTTTTTATTTTGATAAAGTCGAGCGCAGTGATACTGTCACGTAAATTGACCAGCGCAAAGTTAGGCTTGGCACTGTTCAGTTCCGCAAAGCCTTTTTTTTGCAACACCAAGCCCCTGAATCTGTTTTTTTTTTTTTTTTTTTAGACACAAACAACAATGTAAAAAAATCCAAATGGGCATTTCTACAAAAAAAAAAAAAAGGAAGGGGGGGGGGGCAAGTTATATCCGCTTTTTTAGTTCGTTTGTTTTTCTTTGCGATCGAAGACAAGGAGAGGAGGAAACCAAGTGATTGTGTGCCTCTTCGAGAAGTTCGAGGCGGTAAGTGAACAGACAAGAACTACGACCATTTCCGTAATGTCCCAACACGAGACAACGCTCCGTCTACCCTAAAATTCACTAAAAAACATGTGATACCACAAACATCCTCGTTTGTTGCTGCACGCTTATCATCTTCTCTTAGAAAGCCGGATGTATTTTTTTTCTGTATCTTCCACCTTATTGAACCCTGTTTTAAAAGTTACTTACTTTTTTGTAGTCCAACGTCTAGGGTTGGCCCACTTTATTTGTGAATTCTAGCCAGGTTATCTGCATCTCAGTCACCCTTTTTGTGAGTCAGCTTTTACCGAGCACTTCGAAAATCTTCCTGTTTTTACCCCAGCAGGACGCATCCTATCTCAAGTAGATATTTTAAAAAATAAAACATGATGGTGGCTGACGTAGACTTGATATTCTGGGCTTGAGGGGAGAGTGAAATTCGTGTGGGGCCATAGCGCGGCTTACTTAGTACTCTGCCCTTCGCTGCCGGTGGCATCAGCGGACGTCTATCTGGAGAACACCGGAGGAAACTGCAATCGGTTAGTGCTCCGTGCGTTTTTGCACGGCACCAAGAAAGGTACACACGACAAACGTGCGTTTACATTTCCTTGTTTTAGCCAACGTTCTAATTAATTGTTGTTATAAATGTCCTTTTTTTTCGATTACCTATATTTATATACTAGACACTTTTTTTTTTTTTTTATTCATCAACGTCTCAACCGAGGCTCGATCTGTTCAGATGCAAAGAAAGAAGAATATCGAGCCAAAGTTTATTTATTATTTAATTATCACCTTACTGTTACAACTATGTGTTGCTATTGTCTGGCAATATAGTAAGATGGCCATAAATCAATTCTTATTTTAGTTTTGGCTAGATATATGATGACTTCTACAGCTTCGCGATTTCGACAATGGAGAATTTTAGTAGATCGGTCCGATGACTCTGATTACGATACCCGATACTCCGCCGCCGCTTTTGCGAATACATCATATCGTTATCGGGGGCATCAGAGGTATCGAAACGATCTACTAAAACTCTCGAATATCAGGAAATGGCTGCAACGACGAAGCTTTGCTCTATCTTCGAGGTAAATATAGTACTTCCATTGCTTCGCTGAAAAAGCTCAATGCAGAGCATAAAACATTCGTGAGGCACAATATGCCGCTCCCATCCAGTGCCTCAATTCAGAGGGTGCCCAGCATAGCAGTCGACATCTTCAGTAAGAAATAACGCGAAATGTCTGACGAGACTTTCGAGAGTGAGCTGTAGCTCTAAATACTCAAGGTCATTAAATGGAACAGGTTGCAACAATAAGAACTTGAATAACCCTCTTCCCTTTGCTTCTTAATTGAAGACAGTAATGCTGAAAGTAACGCCACTAAAGTAACTGATTACTTTTTGGGGTAACGGTCACTTACTTTTATGGGAGGGTAATTGTAATTGTAATAAATTACAATTTAGCCTCGAGTAATTGTAAATGTAATTCCTTTCTATTCTTCAGTAACGTGTACAAGTCTGGCTGGACGTATTTGCATATGTGCGCGATTCGCGCGCGGGAAGCGGTCACTCGCGATCGGCTGTCCCGTGTCTGATGGCGCCCTGTAGTTTTTGGCCGAATCTAAAGAAAACGAACGTGTCGCGATCTTTGATCGCATTTTTAACAGGGACATCAGACGTGCATCAGTCTAATGCTGCTGCGTTTTTTTTAGAATTTCTAGGAGTGTGTAGGTTTATTTATGACCATAAATAGACGAAACTTCTTTATCACTTCACTGAGGTTGCCAGCAGTGTTGTAGGCGTTTTCGAAAAAAAAATTCTAACGAGATCAATTCCTCGTTACTTAGAAAGTAATTGAACGTGGTACCAATTTACCTCATAATCAAAAGAAACCGTTAACGTTATCGTTACTGTTACGCATCAACGCACGTTACTGTGCGTTACTTTTTATTTGTGAAACATAACGTTTTATTGTTTTGACGAAACACTTACACGTTTAACTAAAAAAAGAAATACACGTGCATGCTGAAACCTAACATAATTATATTTTTCTAGGTTCTTTAAGATAGTTTTGACGTGGAACTACGTCTTTTTCCGCGCACGGGAGGGGCTGCAATGTTGCCAGTCGATATCACTAAAACTTGGTCACGGTAGTGACGTCTCTCTCAAGTAAAAGTCACTTGACGTCGGGTCACGTGAGGTCAATTGATGTCACCTAATCTGACGACAAGTGATATACACCGTATTTGCTCGAGTAATAGCCACTCTTCTTATGAACTTGAGTCAACTTTCCTGAAGCGTTGAACTCACGTACATATAAGCATCGCGCTCTGCTTAGAAAATTCTGCGAATAACGAGGGCGAGAGCACAATTCTCCCTAAAAATTGCGATCTGACCAGATAGCACTTTTGCGTGAAGAGGTTATCTCTGTCCCGTAAATTGCTGCCATCTTTCTGCCGATCGCTGTGATTCGCTATCTCCGTGCCCCGCGGGAAAGCAGACCCACGGGCTTTGTTCATAAGCAGCGCTGCTCTTACTCGAGCAAAAACCGTACACTAATTCAGCTTTCCCGCTACATTTGGAGGGGAAATTGACGTCACGTGACTTGACGTCACATGGACTATACACAAATTTAGTTTCTCCGCTAAAGTTAGCTAGGCATTTCGTTTACATAGGAAAAATCAGAGTGCGTAAATTTATTCGATACGTAGTTGAATTTTTGAAAACTAGATATTTACTTCTATGAGTCTTAAACCAGAATGACACCATTGTATGTTTCAGTTGATGATGTCTATTTTTTTATGAAGGTGCGCATATTGTTTTGTCAGATAATATTAACGTTTTCAGTTCATTACGTGTGCAATTTATGTTCGTAGATAATATGTTCTGTATATGTAAAATTAACCTTTAAAAAATTACGTGTTTTATTTTGTATATTTGTGCATGCACTGAAATGATTATTTGCATTGCATTTCCTTTGAAAGGATCCACGACCAGACACTGGCCATGAATTTTGATCAACGTACATATTTATACATATTATTCGCAATAAAAACAAAGAAAGAAAGAAATAGCTACTGCGATCATGACGTCAGGTTTATTTCCGACAATTTGTTGCCGTCGCGTGTGATGGTAAAAAAAGAAAGTTAAGGAATCTAATCAAGATGTTAACGACTCTCTTTTTTCCTTCCCGCGAATGCAAATAACAAGATGCTAGTGAACCGCTTTTCATCTGAAGTTGTTTGTTTTTAGTTTAAAGAGACACGTGGATACATTAGATTTTACTTTAATCGAGCCATCGCGCAAGGACATCACTGACACTGCGACCTTTCTTTTAGTACTTTACTCTATTTTTATAGGCATCTACTACCTAGTCGCTGACAGCCTCAGAAATGCGTGGCGTGGCGAACATCTCAGTAACACTCCGCAACGAATGAGATTGAAATTTGCCGAGAATAACGTAGAGGAACGAATCCCTAAGCAAGAAGGGTGAACATGGCCAGACCACACCCCGGGTTTCTTCGACTGTCACTCACAGATAGGAGTATTCATAAAAAATTCTTGTTCGCCTACTGACTAACAAAACGCGGCACGAGCCAATGAGCCAATGGCTGCAATCTATACAGAAATTGTGTGGAACGACTCCGGAAAGTGCGACGTCATGCTTGTGGTACCCGAGCAAATGACGTCTCCGAGGCAGGCCACGTTTGAGCCACTTCATTCGGTGTACGCTCTCCCAAGATCCTAGCGAATGACAAACCGTTTCCCTGGGATTCCTTTTTTTATTAGTATCTCGAGTATACTTGCGCAATTTGTTTGCTCGATAGATTCTAGTTATTCACTATCCTTTGTCGTAGCATGAGCTACACTGGCCGAGGTTGAGCAGTTTCGCGTGGCTCGCATAACGAGTCGTGCTCCGTGCTGCGCACACGCGAGGAGCAGTGACGTCACATGGCGCCCAACTGGCGCGCCGAACCCGCCGCCTCCGCGCGCTCCGCCGCCGCCGCGCCCACCTCGCCGGTCTGCGGATTCCAAAAGAGTGACGTCATAGCCGCGGCAGACGCACTGGCGCCGCCGCGTGCCCAGCTGTGCGCCTCCGTTGCGCAGTAGCCAAGTCTGACGCTGCACCGGAGCCGCTTGATAGCGCCTCTCATTTTGTGCGCATAAGCTCACGCTACGTATATCCTGGCATGGCCGAGCTAAGCCACCGCAATTTTTTTTTAATTATTTACCTAGCAGTACTGCAAGCCCTACAAAGGCACAAGCAAGGGGGTTCTTCGTACACAAAAAAGGGAAATACAAAAATAAAAATAACGCTACAAACACAAGACGTTTTATTAACTTCATAGTCCTTTTTCTCGCGCGTTCACTTTCTCTGTAAAAACGGTTCGAAGTAAGTAATCAAAAACAAAAAAACGTGTTGGGGAACGCGTGTGCAAAGGACAATTTGTTTTGGATTTTTGCTTTCGATCATTAACTGCCACAGAAGCCATGACGTGCAGAGCGTGTACGTGTACGTTTCTGGGAATCTTTTTGGTACTTGTGTAATTCGTCAACTGGCTTATTCCTGTTGAAAAAAAAAACAGCACCACAGGGACGAGGACAAAAAGACGAAGAGAACACAAGACAAGCGCTGACTATCAACTGGTTTGTTAATAGAACATGAGGAGGAAAGACAATGAAATGAAAAACATAGAGTCAAATGTTAGCACGCTTGCTGGGCGCCTCCTGGAATATGTCCCCTTCTTTTTATCATCTGATTGTAGAACTTGCTTTCTTCTTTGTTTCCTCAGAAGCTCTTGTTACGCTAAATCCAGAAAGTTCATCTCGCTGGGGGTCAGGGTCACCGAAGGTTGGCTCACAGACGAGCTGTTGTCCTTCGTGATGTTAGAGGCTTCAACCATCTCTCGACATGTCTGGTCGTGGTGTTGATATAATATACTGGTGCCTTCTAAGCGTGCTTCGCACCCGCCATCTCGGCAATGTATCGCTAAATGTGAATAAGCGGTGCCTTTCAAGGAGCTGTGGTGCTCTCGGGGTTGGATGTTTAGGCACCGGCTAGTCTGCCCTATATAAGAGCGCACACAGGAGAAGGAAATGCGGTAAACTACGCCTTTTACGCACGACACGAACTTTTCCCTATGCTTTACATTACGTGTGTTATGTTCTGATCTTGCGTTTCCCTCCTGCGTACGCGTACAGCGGAGCATAAGATACCTAATTTGTTTTGGGCTGAAAAAACAGCATTCACCTCATATCTGGACGCGAATTTTTTAAGTCGCAAGGACGCGTCTTTCTTTAAGTCCGTGTCACACGGACTTAAAAAAGTCACGTCCAGATATGAGGTGAATGTTGTTTTTTCAGCCCAAAACAAATTAAGTAGATTACGTTCCGCTGTACGTGTACGCAGGGAGGAAAACGCAAGATCAGAACATAACACATGTAAGGTAAAGCACGGAAAAAGTTCGTGTCGTGCGTAAAAGGCGTGGTTTACCGCATTCCCTTCTCTTGTGGGCGGTCTTATATCGGGCAGATTAGCCGGTGCGTAAACATTCGACTCCTAGAGCACCACAGCTCCTTGAAAGGCACCGCTTATTCACATCTAGCGATACATTGCCGAGATGGCGGGTGCGAAGCACGCTTGGAAGACACCAGTATATTATGTCAACACCACGACCAAACATGTCGAGAGATAGTTGAAGCCTACAACATCGCGAAGAACAACCGCTCGTGTGTGAGCCAACCTTCTGTGAACCTGACCCCCAGCGAGATGATGAACTTTCTGGATTTTGGGTAACAAGAGCTCCTGAGGAAAGAAAAAAGAAAACAATTTCTCGAATCAGATGCAAAAAGAAGGGGAGATATTCCATGAGGCGCCCAGCGAGCGCACAAACATTAGACTAATTAGACTCCATGTTTTTCATTGTCTTTCTTTCTTTTTTTTTCAACATGAACTCTTACCAACTTGCCCATTTTTCTATGGCTTATTCTTTATAAGACCATTTTGCTGTTTACAAACAAAAAACGCTATTTGCGTCCCAATCGACGTCCGGTCGCTCCGCCTTTGCAACCCTGTCGAGCTTGAGTATGTCAAAAGTGCTAAAAAGCATGAATGCTACACGGAGAACGGAATCGGAGATTTAGCGAGGGTTTTCCGCTGTACGCTTTAAAGTCTTGGAAGGGTTTACGAGAATATTCGAAATGTTTTAACAAATCTCGCGCTCTGTGGTTGATGTGGCGCTCACTAGAGTCACTGTATATAGACCCCTTTCGAAGGTGTGCCCTCTATTGGAATATGTTGAATCCCTGCACAATGGCGGACCTAAGTGAGAGATTCTGAGTTCTAATGCGTCCTAGCTCACGAGCCCTCGTGCAGCGGGAGCACAAGATGAAGCTACCCGCTCACGCTACATGCACGTTCAGTGGTGTCAGTGTTTCCACCATTGTGCAGTGGATATAATTTTTATCAATTGGCACGTGACTTTCGAAAGGGGTCTATGGCAGCGTAGCTGCCAGAGTAGCGCCACGCTTTTTCCTGGGCCGCCTGTCACCGTGATTGGTCACATGCGGTACCATAGCTACAAGCCAAGCTGGCTCGGTTCCCAAAGCAACCGAGTGACTTCTCGTCACGTGACCTCGCAGGAGCCGTGATGTCACCGGTAAGATGGCAGCGCACAGAGCTGGTGGATGCAAGTTTCTTCGGTGCGTGGAGTCGTAATGTGCAGCTGCTTGCCGACGACTTCGGGCTTCTTCGTTCTCTCTGACACAGGTATAACGTGAAGATGTGAAAAAAATGGGACTTTATACCCTTTCTGTGTAAGATCGCTCTGGACATTAGCACCTGTGCCACAGCATCAGCCATATCGCTGTAGCGGTGCTCGGATTCCCGCATGTCTTCGAGGATCGATAAGACTTTGAGCATGCAGTTTTCGCATGCATCTAGCTTTATTTTGACGTTAGGATGTCTGAGAATCGATGCGAAATGTATGCGTCGCATGTAGGGCCTTGGGGAAGTTGTTTCAGCCCCAGGTAACCACATAATCACGGCAACTTTTAACGAGGAAGCTCCCGCGATCTTTATGTTTTGTACTATTCAACGATTTTACGATATAATAGCTTTTAGTATAAAATGTTAGCATTTTTCTAGCTTCCTTTGAACGTTGGAATGTCTGAGAATCGACACGAAAGGTATACGTCGCTCAGAACGATGCTTGAGGACAACTGTTTCGGGCTTTTCAGAAGAAACGAACACCGCGCGTGCAGAGCTTCGATCGGTGCTCAAGGCCCGCGAGCGCACGGGTATCCATAGTTTTGGCTGCACTGCCTGCGAGGAGGCGGGGGGATTGGTGGCCAAGTGGGCTAAAGCTCTCGCCCAGTTCGACGCACGTGGAGCGAAAGCTCGCGCTGCAGAACCCAGGGATCCTGGGTTCGAGCCCACCCCTGCCCATTTCGATCGGGATGAGCATGGTACCCGCGTGCGGTCGTGCGAACACTATACTCCGTTTCACCTTATCCTGTACCGCAGCGAAGGCTAGAAGCGCGAGCTCATAGCGTTGGCATCTGCCCTTGGTGCACGAGAGCTTGTGCTGCCGAGATGTGCTATAGAGCAAAAAGCTCGCGCTTGTAGCCTTTCCTGCGGTACATCATAAGGTGAAACAGGGTATACGCAGTAGCACGTGTTCAATGTGCTACTGCGTAGTGCATGTTGAAGACCTCAAGTTAGCAGTCGTACTGCACTGGCAAAGTTGCTAATCTAACGTGTAAACCAGTGTCACCCCATCCTGGCACACCGACCTGCGCTGTATAAACACTAAACGTCCAATTTGACTTTTTTCCTTAATTTTGCCAGCGAGGAGTGCACAAGAATGCACGTTCCACATCCATTCCATAAAAGCAGAATCATTGTTTTTAGAAGACAACGAATGGCAGCTAGTTGTGAGCATGCGCTGTAAACAACGTCCAATAATATGGCGTCCTGTGAGTACCGCCTATATCCGGTGTCCGTCTATTTTGATGGCGCTAACTAGCGTTAACAACCCTCTGGAGACCACCATGCGGTCCTTCTTGGGTGAACGCCGTCGGCTGTTCATCACCCAAACGAGGGTGAAAAAGCCATCGACGTCGCCCCTCACCAGTCTGGGAGACAATCTCTACTTTAATGGATGATTGGGTTCTGAAGAAGTATGATGCTAAGCACTCATTCGCTGACTATGGGGCAGTCGAGCAGCAGTCATGTCCCGAGGCAATCGTCCTGTCTTGGCCGGCGCTAATCGGATTTTGTTCCATCGGGGCGAAGTGCTAAAAGGATGGTACGTGCGTCCCACGAAGCGGCCGCCATCCCGGCGGCCCGGAAACCCACTCGCCTTGTCCGTGCACCTACGATGCATAGCAGCTCTCGCTGCCCGACAGTCCCCTGGCTGCAAATCGTCTCACTCACAAAAGAAACAGGCATCGTTCCTCCAGAGGCGCGTACGGTACCGCCATGCCAAGCGTTTTTTACCACTTTTCAATAAACGAATAGAGATATCAACGAAACTAGACTAAAAAAGTTGCCGCCCGGCATCACTAGCAACTCGGTTGCCATGGCAACATCCAGGCCCAAAATGGAGATCACTAGGTCTGTTCGATTCGCCTGAACTGGCTGAATTAGTTCAGCTGTGCAGGAACTGTTGCATTCGATTCAAGCGGAAGTTGTGCGGCCGCCGCACTGGCGCGTTCGATTCATCCCAGTTCTGAACGAGTTCAGACCCAGTTCCTCAAAATCTTGCACCGGCTCCGGAGTCAGCTCAGCGTCCGTGCAGAAGCAGACGACAAGAGCAGACGGCGATAGCAGACGACACTCCTCGTCCGTCTCTGCTCGCGGTGCCATTTTTCGCAGCTCTTGCTCAAATGTCTGCGATGTTTAACAATAACGCCGATACGGACGCTGCATTTCCTCTCATTAATGATAATAACGTACCCGCGGTAGATGCGGAATTGAAATCATAAGGAATTTGATTGATTACGATATCCTGAAAGCGTTTTAGGCACCTGCTCGTGTAGGTTTGGCTCCCTGTGGTAAGCGTTGAAATACTGGCTCACGTAAACTGTTTCTTTTTTATGCTATATGGGGATCCACAGTGTTGATATTCTTCCTTACCGACACGGGAAAGGTATCACACTCTTGATAGTCCCCGCTTTCAGTTGCTCTTGGATGCATACTCACGACTGCGATACACTGCAGAGGTCTGGGACTTAGTACATTGGCCCTCGCATGCCCCGTAGCTGTGCATAATACTGCATGATTTGTCCTCTGGTATCTGGACGCCCACTAACGGGCCTGGGAAAAACGACGCCTAGAATGGGCATTGGCTTGGTAGTTCCATGCAGGTCTTTCTTGAGAATCAGCATAAACGCTTCAGCTTGACGCCAAAGTTACGGTCGATAACTGTATTGGCCAAAACGCTTTCGTCAGGCCTTCGTCTTCGAGGTGACCGCTATCGACCGAGCGCTGCCGCCAGAGACTCCCGACGCAAAATCATCCTCATGCCGCGAACCTATCGTCGAAATGCGAAACTCGAGAGACTTGGAATGAATCTACTATTGCTAAATGAATGTGAAGAACACGAACGCTTATGGAAACGAGAGGAACTGAACGGCCGTTAGAAACGCAGACAGAAACACATTTCGTGCAGAAAACGTTTTTAGTACACGCGAATAAAAAATATTCACAGAAAAGATTTCGTTATTATACTTTAAAACTAAGGAAACACGAATGGTCTCATCAAACCGCGACTAATTAAATGTCGCATATACAACGTGGCGTGGAGAAACAAGAGCCAACAGATGCAGACGACACCCTGCGCTTCCGCTCGGAAAGTCGATCACAGCGCCAGTTCTAGCGCAGCGGCTGCACTGGTTCTGCGCCGCCGCTGCACGACTCCTGCACTCCTCTGAACTCGGACAGAACTAGTTCAGAACTTTCTGGCCGAATCGAACAGACCTACTATCGGTGCTTCTGACGTCATGCATCTAGATATTTTTGCGTCGTGTCGCTGCTCTGGCAGCTACGCTGCCATATAGACCTTTCCAGCCGCAGTCTCGAACGAAGCGCCCGGGCGGAAAATGCTGAGTCTCTGAGCTGTGGACGCATGCTCAGCATCCAATATACCGCACAGCAGACCAACAGCGCATGCTCAGAAGGCGTTCCACAGCCCAGCAGACAAAGATGGCAGCGCGCAGAAGGCAACTTTTGCAAAGGTCTATACAGTGGCTCTAACGCTCACCTTGTGGGATTTTCTTTGCTGCTACCCGTCTCGGGGAATGACACAGCACACCAGTTCAACAACACGTAAACATTTAATGACCGCTATCGCTTGCGCCGCGTTCCCAACAGCCCCGGCGCATACGCTGCGACGGCGTCGCATACGCAGCGGCGGCGCATACGCTCCGCAGCTGAGCGCGAGCGGCGCTCAGCGGCGGAGCGCCGCTCGCGTGGCCAGTTGCCCTTGGCCCCCTCGTGGTCAAGATGACCACTCATGATTGTCGGAGGGGCAACCTGGGCCAAACGCTTGGAATCCCCAGGTTGCCCACAACCTGGAGGATTGGTGGTTAAATGTTTCATCGACGTTTTAAGCAGCGGTGTTATGGGGTCCTTTCTTCCTTATTTTCATAAACCGGAAGTTCGCTGGGACGTCAAAGACTGGAGCACCACTCTCGTCACTCTGATGTCGTCGCGAGCCAACAAAACAGATTATTTAACAGTTGCTGGACGTAGCATGCGAAAAATGCAAAAATCTATCAGCTGAAACCTACTATTGACTAAGATATGCGCTTCAGTTTAACGAAGGAGGTTAAGAATTTTTATTTTTTTTCATTCGTATATTCGGTTAGTTTATGACTTCCGATGCAAAATGCGGGTGGTGTGACATTGTCCCTGCCTGGTGGCCTGCGACTGGTGCTGTAATCACACATGGTCCCAACAGCCATATGGTTGCGTCTCACGGCGCCAGGAACGACACCTTGTCCACCTACAACTCTACAGTTTGGGTTGCTTCACTGGGGTTGCCACTTTCATCCTCGAAGGAACATAAGCAGTCAGATAACCAAGCCGTCAGTTACCCAAGTGCCATGATGCCGTTTCAAAAGCTCCTTTGACCGCATCAACGCAGCTCGCATTAGAACAAAGCGTATTCCATTCCTACTCTATTCTGGGCAAAATGCACCGACTAATTTCATTCCCATTCCATTCCAATGCTGCCACCATTTTATTTGCATTCGATTCCAGGGTCGTGGAAGGGCGGAATCGTTCCAACTCTGAAGTGGCAACTCCACAACACTGGTGATAGTCACCAAGGCACCCAGTTCAGTGCGAATACTGTCCTCACAGCCCATCGAAAGCTGTTATTACTGCAACAGACTCCAGAAGGACGAAGTAGTGGGATTCAAAAGCCTGTTGTGCAGATTTGTACCTTGCATTGTTTTCGGTATTTTTTATTTCTTTCGTATTTTATGATGGACAACTCTTCTTTGTTAAGAGGATAACAAGCGTTGTAATCTCGATATTGTTGCCAAACCTGCAGGTGTTATCATCGGTGCACTTTTAAGTAAATATACGCCACAGCCACGGATCAGCAATGAGCACTTACCCTGGAACTTGGGTGTTTCGTAAGTATTCATTTTAATTGGGCAATAATGACATTCGTCTTATGTTAGAATGAAAAAAAACCTAAACAATATTCGACATGATGGATAATTTTGGACACCCGCGGCATGTGTGATCTGAGCATTTGTTCTTTTCATCTGAAGTGTGTCTCTTGCTTACTACCTGTAGCGTATACGATGTTGAGGACGGAAGAGATGCTGCGACCGACTCCGAGCAATAAAAACATTCTGTTTATTCTCATGTCGTTGAGCTCGTGGCAACGAGTATGACTAGCATTGTCATCTTTGGCTTTGCCGAGGCTGAACCAATAGACTGCCACAGAGCCGTCGCCTGCTGCTCTGCAGACTGTGAGAAATGGCACGATTTCATTGAAGTGATTGCGGCTTCAGAGAGGTGTTGTTGCAGTTGACATGTACCGCAAGCAGGATGACGTACCAGAGAGCAGGAAAGAGAGCGTTCAGAAGCCGTGCATGGTAGTCGACGCTGAGGTCAGGCAATGAGGCTGCAAACAGAGTGGAAATCGACCCTGTCGTGCTTTCTGTCCCGCTCGATCAGTTCGGAGTGTGCAGCCTCGAACTGAAAGGGGCATGCCGGCCGAGTGGGGCCGATGCAACATCCCCTAATATGAGGAACCGAGCTGAAAGCGAATGCCTGACGTGGCAACGATGAGGAGACCCTGGTCAGCTAGCGACATGCCTTGTGAACAGTGTGGAAACGTCGATAAATATTCACTTGCCGAGCCGGTGGGGCGAGCAAGGTGGTCGCAGCTCATTGCTGGGAGATGCCGGCGCTAGATGCGACAGATTAGAGGCGATGGCGGAGGTGTTGCAGATGCGGAGGCTGTGAAAGTTGAAGATACGCCTACTGCATTTTCGTCCGAAAAGGCAGAGCCATTGCCGTGCCCCTGGCCACGAAGAACATTCCTCTGGATAGCAGGCGCTCGGAGTCTATCATCATATCCAGGTCACCAATTTGTAGCACTTTCGATGTTGAGAACGGGAAAGATGGTGCGACAGATTCTGAGTTTAGCTGTGAAAACATTCTCTTTATTCTCAAACCGTCGAGCTCGTTCCGACCAGTAGCTTGCTTTTATACACTGCAGTCATTAGCAATATAGTTGATCTAAGTGTTTTGCGACACTATTAATACGGCAGATTGGGCGAGTTGGTAAGGCATAATTACGAACCAGCACACAAGTAGACAGTTACTCAAAATCCAAACACACAAAAAATACACAAAAATATACACTCACACAGCGCTGATGTGAGTATTTTTTGTGTTTGGATTTTGGGTAACTGTCTACATGTGCGCTAGTTCGTAATTTTGCAACACTGTCGTCTTTGGCGGTGTGGAGGCTGAACCGATGGACCGCCACAGGCCCATATCTGTATCTATTTCATATACTGAATTCCTTTTTGCACAGCTCTGTGCTTCATTTTTGTCTTCCAGATTTTTACTGTTCACTTGTAATAATAAATGTGAAATTTAAAACTGTCATATTAGAGATTGAACTTTATCAAATAAATGTGAATTTAATTAAGCTATAAATTTTATATAGATTGTTACTTTTTTTACAATTGTGTCTAAATTTGTCAGGATACAATATGCAAGTAAGCATAAAGTAACTGAAAAGTTGAAAGAAGCAAATTCGAGATAGCAAAACCTGCTTCCCAATAGATATTTTTTTACCAAAGTATTTACGTGATAGTGCAACTGAAGGCTCTTTTTTCAGGTTTTCATTTGAAACAAACTTTAAAAAAACATTGTTTTCTATATTTTTTTTATGCTCGGAAAATTAAGGTATTGATTGTGTTCAGCTTATTCTAAACTTTCTAAACTGTTTGTATGAAATGCCAGAGTGCTTGTGCTAACAGTGGGTAGATAAGGTTTTCATAATTTCTGATAAAACAAACTGACTATAGTTTCTCTTTAGTGACCGTGTCGCCAAGGTGACAACAGAACAAGTAACGGATCCCGATGTCAAACTGCAGGAATTCGAGATATATGTTTTATTAGCGAATGCACGGCACTGTTGTGACATATTTGAATATCCTTATCGCTTGCTTGGGCTCAGCGGGTAATGAAAGTTGGCACTAGCGTGAGTATAAGCGATTTAGCGAGCGACGGCGACAGCGACGAATGACGAAGATTTCTCACTATCGCTCGTCGCGTCGCTCGGTTTTTGGATTTCTAGAAAACATCGTTCCGCTTTCATGCGGCTTGCCTCGTCGCGCGACTGACCGAGTGTCAGCGAAGCGGGTCGCCGCGCTTGTCTCGTCGCTCGCAAAATAGCTTACCTGCGGTTTATACTTCACGCTGTCATGGATATCGACTCGAGCGCGCATACTTTCACCTAACCTCTCATTTCCGCGAGAGCGCGTGCAAATCAAACGCTAAACCAAGACGGGGGCTGCAGCCAGCAGCTTTGAGAGCGTCATACAACGGAGTATAGTTTGACAGAAGCAAGCACACACTTTGCTAGCGCATTCCAGCCTTGAGCGCTCGAACTTCCGAAAACGAAACTCGATTTTGCTACATTTTGGCTAGCTCGAAACATTATTTTTAAATATAAGGTGCCTTTTAGCCACAATCTAGACTAAGAGAAATGTGTGCCTTCCCAAATTATATTTATTTCACTTTATTAAATAAGTAAAAATTGTGTAGTATCGTTACGTTCATGTAAAATACGGTGGGGGTCACCGGACCTTCGTCTGAAACAAAAAGTCTGCTATATATACCGAGCGGGTCACTGCTGGAATAGAGTAGGAGTGTCAGGTTGTTCGTGCCTCTGTTTGTTGTTTGTGCCTGTATATTGATATGTGGTATGTGCTGTGCTGTACTGTACTGTATGTGTTGGTATGCCGCCGTCCGCTCGAGCGTGGCCTTTCCAGAAATGAAATTCCTTTCATTTTTGTAGTTTTTCGCATACTCACTAGGTGACGCAAGCAGCCGCCCAATTTTATTTTCGCTTTGTTTGTACACAGTTCATTTAGTGTATAAGGAACTACACCATAGCTTCAGTCTAGTACAAATGTAACCGCTGTTTAAATGGCGCTGGCGTTCAGTTCGTCGTCGTTCGCTGGCTGTTTCAGTAGCCGATTCGTACCCGGAAAGCCGCAAAATTTGCGTACACACGAGATATGAGTGGATACGTCGAAACGTCGCGTACAACTTTGCTCGCGGTAAAGAAAGAGGTGAGCGGGACGTCGGAAACGTCCAGTCGGGTCGGTGTCGGAGCGATCCGTCGTCGTTCACGGCAAACGGTCTTTTCAATAAAGTTTATGTCTGTGGTCGCGAAAAGATTCCTCCTGTAAAAATTACCCGGTGTCGGTGAAAATGCGACCGGCATGAGGCCTCGGCGATCGGCTGAACCGCCACGTGAACGGGACCTGCTCGATGGGGAAACACCCTGCTGGATGCAGTCGCTGGTCGCTCCCACTGTCGCGTAATCGCCGTAATGGATACGGCGTCGGCGCTTGGGGGTGAATGCCTGCGGTTGTTTAGCGCGTATGGACGATTACGAATGAACACGTGCAAACTACGCTTTCGCTGTGGCGAAAAGCAGTGTAAAGTGCTGGGCCTCGCTCGTAGATCCCGTCTCACGTCAAACGGCCGCCATTGTAAAAAAACACCCCTAGACGTGTGATCGCGGAACGAAGTACACGTTCGAAGATGTTCATTTTACACGAGACCTCTGGTGCAAAAACGAAATACACCGAGCCTCGCGTGTAAAACGAACACCATTTGGGGAGTCTGCCCTGGGACAACGGTTTACACGTCCAGGGGTGTACTTTTTCGCTGTGTGTGCACCTTCTCATGTCAGCGATAGCTCGGACGTATTCTTTTGTTGGTACCAATTTTATTCGAGAAATCGGCTACGCTATTATGTGTTTGACCTTTCAAAGGATGCTTAGAGCTCACGGGTTGAGTTATGACCTTAAATAGATATCGTAGAAAGTTGTTGAGTGCGCCTTTAGGATGAACTGCATGCAGAGGGGGCGCATCGAATCTTCGCAGCCAATCCAGTAGCGCGCGAGTGTCATGTGACCTTTGGGAGCGACGCGTAGTCAAGGGAAACGTTCAAGGCATCAGATTGGCTGGGATGGCTTTCAGCGTTCGCTGAGGGTCAGCCTAAGGTGGAAAGGGGCATAGCAGTAAGCATTGCATTATCGTTGTACAAGGCCGTAAAGCGGAATTGCTTCGTATACGAGTAATCTAAGAATTAGAAAAGACGCACTATTTGATTAGGACGAAATTAAGCACTCAGCCACCGTCACAGGATGCTACCTTTTTACGTTCAAAATTACAGTTCATGCCTTAGAGCGCTTGAAACGTGCCCAAAGTTAAGAACCTTTATTATTGCTAGCCCACGCGTATGACCGTCAAATTTGAAAAACAGGGCAATTAAAATATTTCTAAGGCCCGAATTAAAGTTCCAATTTCGGTTCGCCACCTGGTACGCGTGCGTATGTCTGATTTGTTTTTAGTCCGTAGAGGAATTGTCTGAAAAATAAGCTCAATGTCCTTCACCTCCGAACGAATACGACACATATTTCTCTGTGAAGCTGTTTATTTAGCTGGTATCACGGTGTGTTCCGGGGGTCGCCACCCTTCGATTTTATTTTTTGGCAATCCAAGTAATGTCATCAAGACAAATTTGTTTGTACGAAAAACAGGAAATGAAGATTTAAAGAACAACCGTCCAAGGCAATTATATATCCGAACAGAACTATTTATACCAACTTGCACTGGCTCAAATAGGAGGCTTCACTAGACTCGTCAAAGCTCATTAATCTGTCGAGCTTTTGATGAACTAAGAAGAAGAAAGACGGACAATATTTTTTTTTTTTTTATTTCCACAATAATAATTTATCTTATTTGAACGAATGGATATCCAAACATTTTTAGTATATATGAAGAGCCGTCGATGAGTGAAAAAATACGACTTGATTCGGTAAGTGCGTAGCAAGGATTATCTAAATGCGGGGTGTTGGTTTTACTGGCCTACACCTATCTCTTTGCAGTCGGCGTCGAGAGAGCGGCGGATAACAAGATGGATGATAAACAACAATCTTCAATTTATACAGCCTTCATGCAATATTGTCACTGACTTTTTATGAAACTTAGGCCGTGGCGAGTTCGGAACATCTTATTACTGCTCGGCAGTCAAACCGATATCGACATGAGTCGATAGGTGCACCAAAGGACTTTTAACAAAGCAAAAAGCGTGCACATAATAGGCCACGCCTTACTTTTCTTAAACTGTGGAGAATATTGGACATCTCATTACCACTCTGCATCCATTAAAATCGTAGCATCAGTCGATAAGAACACCCAAGCCACGCCCTTTGTTTCTTAAGCTGCCAGTAATTATACGCTTATAGAAAGAAGGTCATTAACAAAATTAGAAATAAAAACACTGTGCACATGAGGCCATTAGGAGTGTCGACTTTCCTGCAAAGCACATGAGACAGTTCTGCAATCTATGGAGCAAAGCTCGGCGGATGATGAAGTGGAAATTATGTTTCGACCTACGAAAACAATCTGCGCTTCCACACCGAGTATGGTGAAATGTCAGGCTCAGTGTCCAAGTGAAGAATGTTTTTTTTTTTTTTTTTTTTGGTATAAACAAATTTCTTACCAGAACCTCTCTGCATTACTTCATAAAGGCATTTTTTACAAGTACCACCAACCATTGTTGTGTAGACGCGCAAGAAACGTGCCACGAGCGGGCACTCGCTTCCAAGGGTCGCTCATTTCAGTGCTGCGCCGCCATTTGCTTCCAAGGGCCGCTCGAGACACGGGTCTCGTGCACTGGCGCACTTGCCGCTACTTGCAAGACAAACGCAGACACATCGAAGGGCTTTAGTCCTGACAGATAAGGTAGCACCGGTTACTTCCACCGTGACATAGTAAGATCACTGTTTAAAGAGGTGTTCATAACGGACAATAGCATAGTGAACTTCCGAAATTATTTATGAAGACACTAAACGTATATCTTAACGCAAAAATAAACGTACGCCTCGCCCTTGTTAGAAACGTATTTTCTGCCTATTGAAGGCCCGTTTGGTTTTCTTACCAATACGCAAAACGGAAGTGTTAAATTTACAAAAGAAATGTTTGGGGCGCCAAAACGCAAACGCGAAAATTCAATTTGCATCTTACAGTAAACACTTGTTTGCTGGTTAAGAAATAATATTGTAATTGTTTAAAATAACAAAGATCAGGCTTCTTTCTTGTTTTTTATATCCACTAGCCACCCAACCAGTTCTGCAGAAAATGAAAATATCTCAAATAATGTTTTATAAAATAAGTGTTGTTCGGAATAAGTATTTTAGCCGTCTTTGCAATGCATTCAACGATTTGTTTTTTTTTTGTTTTTTTTTAAAATACATATTAGTGTATCTCTGTTGAAGTCTAGTTATACGTGCAAACCGTGCTGGCGTCTGCAGTCATATAACTGCTTGAAGCAAAAATATATTTTGCTTTAAAAAAAAGTTATATCTTATGTTGAATATTGACTTCTAATTACTTATATAGAAGAGATGAGCGCCCGCAGTGCATACACTTAGTAATGTTTTTGAGGAAATCTTGTTTTTTGGCCCGTGTAAATAAATTACGCATCGCGGGAAGATGAAACTCTGAAAATGGGACGCCAGCAGTTGGAATGGAGCGCGAAAATTTGAGAGGAGGATGTCAACTGGATCAGAAGACAAAAACTAGAGAATACATTTTCTATGAACGACATCTATCTGAGCCTAATACTGTCAAAATAAAAACTTACGTTATGAACACCTTTAGGATTTATTTAATTTAAAAAAAAGCTTGTCTGCAAAAAATGAAACAATAGTCTTTTTTTTGCTGCCAAGTATATCTTACTTATATAGATGTATATCTTACTTATATATATATATATATATATATATATATATATATATATATATATATATATATATACTTATATGATCTATATATAGATATAGATCATATTCAGCCTATTTCTTAAATAGGCTTAATATGATCCACAATATTCGTAAATGACAATCGCGCGTTTGTATTTTGAGCCTGATTGCTGTATTTTTCGTTATAAATGGCCCACTCTGGCAAGCGCTCGGAGAGCAGCCAGCGGAGAGCACGTCACATCCGCCGCAATTGTGACGTAGTCTGTCTCGGCATGAGCGAAGCTGCGGCGAGGCTGACGTCGTCAGGATGCCCCAGCCGTTCCAGCCACCGAAGTAGTCGAAGCACGCCAGACATCGGGCCATTGCAACTAACCCCAAAGCTGCTTTTGTGTGAATTTTGAGTGACGGGATAGTCTTTATAGTCTTGTAGAGGGAGAATAGCAACGTCTGGGACACACAAAAGATAGTTCCGTTGGGTGGGAAGTTCCTTCCTCCCCTCTGCTCTTGTGCTGGTAGTAGAGCTGTCGGGATGACGTCAGGTTCAAAGCATGTATAGTTCTAGGCGAGATGGTTATCATCCCTACCTGTCAAGGGTCCTATACTTCGTTTCACCTTCGGTCCGAGCGCGGCCGATGTTATCAGCCGAAGGGCCAATCAAACAGCGCAAAAAGCGCAACGTCATGGCGTGCTCTCGGCGCTTGATAGGACTAGCCGGCGAAGGAGCACGCACAGAGAGACGGCGAATACCCGCTGGTCCTATCAACTGCAGAGAGCACGCCATGACGTTGTGCCTCTTCGCTGTTTGATTGGCCTTTCGGCTCATTACATGGGCCACGCTCGGACCGAAGCTGAAACGAAGTATAGACGGGCATTACAAACGAGGCTTTAGCGACATCCACCAGGTTCTCTTTGCTAATCGTTTAACTCGTTTTAAAATTCCTTTTGTGTCTTTTTTATAAAGATATTGGTGTGTCCGGTGTGATACTGCTCCTTTTAGCACATAAAGACAAAAAAATAAGCCCCGAACTTTTGCTGTAGTATCCCTTTAAAGTTCTATAATTCATGAAATGCCTTACAGGGTATTGGTGAGTGAATTGGTGAGAAAATTGGTGTGTCACGTGACAAATAGTTTCCTTCTAAATTTATCGGGGAAACTTAATGGTTCTATAGGTCATGTAAAGTCAGGTCACGTGACGTGGATTTTCCCCGCTAAATTTGAAACTGGCTTGGTGTCTAGGTCACAAGACGTTGATTTTCCCGCTATCTTTAGCTGGTAACTTAATTAGTGCATACGTCACGTGACGCCACTTTCTCCGTTAAATTTAGCGGAAAATGAACGGACGGATGGACGGACAGGTGGAAGGACGGACGAAATTTCGGGATTGGGGGGTTGCGTTAAAATGCATTTCATGCTTTAGAAAAAAAACAAAAAACATAGGGACAGATATGCATCCAAATCATTGAAAGAAGTGGCGGTGATGTGCTTGAAAAGTAATTTCAGTTTATATCTTGAAAACCAAAGGACAAAGACGCTATGATGTAGCGCTTCTTCCCCGTGCAGTGCGTGAACGTAAGCATATAAAAGGAACGGTGCAGATTAACAGCCAGAACTGAAACACTGGAGGTCAGAATATCAGCCTTTCTTCGCACAGAGCAAAGCTTGAAGTCGATGGCCATGTGGGCTTTCACTGCGCTCTCTCTATGCATCCGCCCTAGTTGACGCTGAAAGAAAAATGCAAGCATTTGGACAAAGACCAACTACTGGACGCCACAAATTCTTCAATAATACCGAAGCCTACACTTCAAAACTTCTATTTTGAATTTGAGAGAGCGGAATATGTGACGTTGTAGGAGAAGTCGGAGCAGGGAAACTATGGGATGCTAATATCCCACACACGTCACACACAAGTTATTGTCTGAACTTACGATTGTGATATTAAAGCATTGCATGTTTTTTTGAACATAGCCCCAATTCGCAAATGTGTCTGTACGTCCATCCGTCCGTTGGTGCATTTCTCATCTAAATGTAGCTAGGAAATGAATGTCACGTGATCCGCGGATATGTCACGTAAAGACACCGTCATAATACGACGCCTGACGAAGCCGTGTGACATCAGGTCACGTGACAGCTTGACGTTAAATTTCAAGTCCCTGTGTCACGTGATATCCTTACGTCACGTGACGCCAAGTCACGTGAAGTAAATTTTTCCGCCGAAGACTCGGATATCGCTTTCTGGTATATTCATTCGCATCTTACCCGCCTACTCGATCAAGAACGGCGATATTAGAGCAATCAATTCTAGCCGTAGAACACTCGACGAGCTTCGAGCTTTTGCACACTCCATGGAATCGGGTGTCTTTCCCGCAACGCACTTGAAGAGCTATACTCTAAGACAGCTTTAAAAAATCTGAGGCGCGGGTCATTATGCGCGCAGTTTTTTGGTTCCCGATTTGTTGTCGGGCGTTCCGATTGGCTGATGACAAAAGCTCAGAGGTTGCGGAATACAAACGAGATGCCCATAACTCGCCGCATCCTGCGTAGCCTTCAGTTACTGTAGTCACCGACAGTTTAAGAAACGGAGGGTGCGGCTTGTTGTGTTCACGGTCTTTGCTTCATGATTGGCTCTTCGGTGTACTTCTGGACTGACGTCGCAGCCTCATTGGACGCCGAGCCGTAAGGAGACGCCCGGGACTCGCCACTCTATAGGTTTCTTAAGGGGGCCCTGCAATCATATTTAAGCGTCTACCTTTTTTGCGGTTTCTTTGTCTCTTGGGGCTCGGGCAAGCCTGCGGGCACGGTGAGAGTAACTAAATATCAGTGGGTCATATTTTAACCGGACGACGCGGAAACCTCCACCACCGACGGGGGCGACCCGCAGTACCGAAAGCGCGCGATATGTGACGTCTTAGGTCATGGGCTTACTACTGGTCACAGCCGCTAAAAACTTCTTTTTTGTCGAAATACAAAATATAAGTGGCGCGAACCGTTTCAGTTATTTATAAAAGTAGTTTTTGTTCACTATTTTAGATTAGAAAAGAAACAAATGTAGTTTATAAAGTACGGAAACAAGAAATGACCCGTCGAGATACCCGCCACCAAGCGGTGGAAAAGGCGGCGCATACTAGAAAGGAGTAGTGGGATCAGGCGCCGACACGGAAAGGTCCCGGATGTACGCCGCGGCGCTGCGGTCGTATCGACTGGAGGATCCAACCGTCTCCGAGCGTTCCGAAGGCCTCCGGCGAGCAGCTTCGTCTTGCGGTTTGGCCGTTTGGCAGTATGACAGCGCGAAGTGGCTCCCATTCTGAACTGATCTTTACCCGGTATTTGCTGTCGTTTGTGGCCAATAAAGTGTCATGCCGAATTAGTGTTTAATCGCGCAGAAAATGCAATGAGAGCCGCTCTGGCTGCCCGCTTCATACAGCCTATTCAGAACATGCTTTAGTGGCTCCCTCTCGCGCCGTCGACACGGAGTGCGGCAGCCGTGAGCGCTCGCTGAACTGACTGCCCCTCCTCTAGTTCACGGCCACTCAAGCAACCAATGATGTCATGAAGGAGGTTATTTTTTGCTTGTTTTTGTAAATTTAATTTGCCTATAACTTTTAAAATAAAGCGAAATTCAAGAAAATGGCAGTTTCTTTAAGTTACTACGCTCAGTGCGCTCAGGTTCGGTGCAAATTAAAAATCACTAAAAAAGTCCTTGCAGGGCCCCTTTAAGCTGTGAGAGTATACGCGTAGCGCAAGTTCGTCTGCTTCTTTTGCCGAGGTTCTGGTGACGTCAGAAAGACGCCGAGCTTTGATTAGTCTTGAATGAAGGATAGCGGGTAGACCTGAAGGTAGCTTGCTTTGAGGCCTACCCACCATCCTCCAATCAAAGCCAATCAGAGCTCGGCATCTTTCTGACGTCACCGCAACTCCTGCGCAAGAAGCAGACGACTTGCTCTCCGCACAGAAAAACTAAATTCTCTGACGTCACGCCACTACGGTAGCGCAGCTGTCGGCACTGCGCATGCGCATTCGCTTCTCCTGGACCTGGTTTCTCCCCACGCGCAGTGTGCACGTGGGCAAACCATTTGAAAACAGTCCGTTGGTGTATAGCTTGTGTGTGTCTGTCTTCTTCCCAGTGTAAACACCCCGTTGGTGTTTCCTCCACTTTTCAAGTATAGTTGCCAGTGGCGTCTGTGGTTGTGTTTGCTTCCTTGTGTCCTTTGCTTTTTTCCGCCTTGCACAATGCTTCATAACGCTCACCAACTAGAAGTTTTTCTAGTGCACACAACTGCTGTAACCTATGGATGCGAATAACAGGCCTGAAGAAAAGTCTTAGGCATGAAAACAGTCCGTACCACGGAGGTAGGAAGGTTCTGGAGGCGGCATGACGCAACCAGGGATGAAGCCGGGGAGACTTCTGGGTATGACAGGGCACGCCCCAAACGATGATCAAAACCAAAAAACTCTATGGGACGAACTTGGGCACCCTTGGGGTAGGGTGCCTTCATGTGCGCTTCGCATAGAGCGATGCCAACTGCCTGTTTCCCTTCCCCACACCCTCTTTCACCGCCATTTTGTTCCTATCATTGTTCCCCCGTGCGCCGGAAAGTGGCCTTTGTGTCCATCGGTAATCCCATCCGAGTGGGAAAATGCTAATCCTCCCTCCGTAGGTTCCACAACGCTGCTCCGAACTTGTGAGATAAGGTGCTTGTTTCCGGGAGGGTTATAAGCCCCACGGATTATCGCCGAGAACCAAAATGGCTGCTGGTTTGTCGGCGAGTGGTATTACAAAGGGTGGCATCACCCTAGCAAAGCGCACATGAAGGCTCCCTACCTTGGGGAAGTTCTCACCGAACGCGAGCTCTACTTCCGGCTTCGCTTCTGATTTTCTCGTTTGGCTGTCTTGAGCCAGTATGTCGCCACCTCTTATTCCTACCTCCGTGGTCTGCAGAGTGACACAAGACGTGAGCACGCGAAACTTCGTGCTGAATGTGGCAGTGTGGAAGGTTTTCTTTAGATCTATACATGTTTTCAGCCCTGCGATTTGCCCAGTTCCCTCTGAAGACTGCAGCGATCAATTCGCTCTTCCAAGTGCTTAAACGGGAAAGCAAACGCACTGGCTTCTTTGCACTCACTGGCAGCTTAAAGAGCCTAGGACGTGGCCTAGTATGCCCACAAACTTACTTCGTGAGTAATTCCTCGGTGTTCTTATCGGCTAAAGGCTGGTTCACACACTTGCGACTCTTTACGACCGCGTGCCTTAAAACCTATCAAAATCTGTTATGACGAAAGAACACGCTGCTGCCGTCTATCGGGTAGTTGCAGAACACTTATCAGTTCCATATGTTTCCCATTTTTTCGCCCATCATTCCTCCTTTGAAAAGCTTTTGACTATGTACCCAAAAATAGTTACAGGTTTTATCACAGCATCACTAATCTACGCATCGCGGAACGCTCCTTTTCCGACCAAAGGTGGCGCTAGCGGTCTGAACAAGATGCCAAAGTGTAAGCACTAACCGTTATCCTGTTCAAAATTTATAGGTGATATTCTAAAAATTTAAATGGAAAAATGTGGCTATATTATGGTTTCTGAAACGCGTCTCCGACTAGTGTGTTTACTGCGCTTAAAAAGTAGTTCCTCGATTTACGCAAGATGGCAACATTGAAGTGTCACGCTGTCGCCGTTCGCGATCCTGGCGGTGTCCCTGCAGCGGTGGTGAGTGTTGCAGACGCCCGTTCTGCTGCCGGTCGTTCTATAGTGAGGCAGTCCACGGAAGCTTCGGCAGCCAGATGTTGGGGCGCCGCGACAACGGCGACACTGGCGTTCGCTCGTGCTTTTCGCCAGCATTTCCACGACCAACCGCCACGATCGCGACATCCGACAACATGACACTTCGGTTTCTGTGACGTCATTTGTTGCCACTCCAGACACCATAGTTATACGGCGCCAGTTATCGAAAACAGGTGAAAATGGGCCCCATTTTCGCACTGAAAATATCAAAAAATCACTAACATATTTTGAAAAAAATAATGGTTATACTTCGTCTCCTCCTACGATGGACTAAGGGCCAAAGCCACGGGCCGCCAGGTCCAATCACGTTCCACGCTATACTATGGCACGCTTAACATTGATTAGGGGTGAACGAATAATGCTCGAATCCAAAAGCACCGCATCATTTCTATAGCTTCGATGCTGCAAAGAGCCTATACATTGTGGCTTTCTTTGCGATGTAAAATTGTTGAGTCACTCAGTGCTCCTCGATTCGAACCACTGTCCACCCGTCCCCTCATCAATGATCCGAGACGCGGGCACCGATACGCGCATTGAAGCGAAATACCGCACAATTTCTAAGTGGCTCGTGATTGGATCTGGCGGTCCGATAGCTTTTGCTTTAGTCCATCGTAGTGTGAGACGAAGGTTTTTTTTTTATAGTGCCAAACCTTTTGCATGTGGTTCGGACCTCTATCGCTCCATTTTCGCGGAGAAAGAAACGTTCCGTGGTGCCTTGTTTATTTTGTCGGTGAAAAACACCAACAACACTGTAAGCTTGTTTGGTGATCTCCATGTACATTTGATCTCGCTAATACCTCTAAACCTTCGTTCTAGAGAAATTCAACTCCTGGGCCACTTCAGAAACGGCGCCAGCACGCAAGTATGATCTCTGGTCGTAAGAGATCACTACAACTCTGTCCTAAGCAAACATGTGAACGGGCCTTAAGCTGTGAACATAGAATGCAGAACTCAGTCAAAATAGGCACTTAAACTGAGTTGGTAGCAAGGTTGGAATCGGCTCCAAATATTGTTTAACCTGTCGGTCACGATCCGGAGCAAGTCGCGGAACTTACCTGCAGGTTACTCCAAAAATTCCGCCGACAGTTGCAACAATCAGTCCTGAGATTACCTGCCCTCCGAGTACCTTCGCCAAGATGTTTAATATGCTGCAGATGGTGCCTTTTAAGACTGTTCTTAGATCTTCACTCGTGAGGTGTCCCAGCATACACTGAGAAAAAAAAAGTGAAGAGTTAGAGCCGATGGCCGAATACTAACTCCAAACGAATTTGTAAAACAAATGCAAAAAAAAAAGCCGTTCACACACATATATAATTGATCACTAACTACAAGTGTCGAATTTCAGCTTAATGTCTTCTTTTTTCTCAAAAAATAATAATGCTAAATAGAAAAATAATCGTTCAAGCGGAAAGTAAGCATCGCGCAGAAGCAAGATTGATGTACGGGTTTTTGACGAAGGGCCGATTTAAAGAAGTATTAACGGTGTTGGGAATATTTCGGTTGTAAATTACAGTTTTAGTCATTAACTCTTTAATGATTAAATGTAATGTCTGATTTAAATTAGACTCTGGCCGGTAATTATCTAAGATCATTAAACTTATCCGCACTATGAAGTATAAGGCAAAAGAATTATATTACGGTGCTAAAAGAGATGACAAATTTGGACGCTTTTTGATGTTTCGATTTTCTGCCAACCGTATTTACGCCGCCTTGGTGCTGCACCCTCGCAAGTATAATGCCGGTGTCTAATTTATAATAATATTATAAGGTTTTGTTTCAATCTGTTTTCTACGATTACTTTTTTTTTTTTGCGACTGGCTTCGATATGGTTCAGTGAATACAGAACGTTAGGTTAAACATGCCAACCTCGTACGAAAATTCGTTTTCTGTGTGCGGCTAGTCTTAGTCGTGCTCTTTTTTTAATTCCTCACTTTTTCAGTGTCAGATTACACTTAAAAAATAAATATTTTAAAGCGCTCTTAGGTTTTAGCACTGTACGTGGGAGCAATGAGCAGGCTTTCTTCAACATTACGCGCGATGGATATTTTGTTACAAATCTTGCTCTGGTAAATACGCAAAACAATACTCTTACCGTCAAGAATCCAGACAGATCCTCCAACGTATCATTCTGAATGGAAATATCAATAAAAATGAGTATATGACGCGCAGTTATGTCTATTATGAAGTCAATAATTAAATTTTATTCGTGAACTCACCGTAACTATTTCACCAGCTTGACATATTTGGGTAGCGTTTCCCTCGCACTGTAATAACAAGATATTGTTATAAAATACATGTTTCATTTTCCTCCAATTTTGCCCGATTCACTTGTGCTTTTTTAGTTTGTCTCCTGCTACACCATACCCTGACAACAAGACGCCTGGAAGTTCGCGTTTCCCGCAGAACAGGTAGACGGCCAATCACAACGAACAATAGAAGGTTTGGAGAAAATGTCGACGCTAATATAATTGGACAAGATCAGATAAAAAAATGGAATCGACCTTTACTTTTAAAGTCAAAAAGTGCGTGAAATGCAATATAAGGAATTGGCACGTGTGTTACGTGACATCAATGTTTCCTCTAAATTTAGCGGGGAAACTGAACGGTTGTGTAGGTCACGTGACTTTAGATCACCTGACGTTGATCTCCCCCGCTATATTTAGCGGGGTAACTGGATTGGTGTCTGGGTCACAAGACCTGAATTTTCCCGCTAAATGTAGCAGGTTAACGAAATCGGTGTATAGGTCACGTGACTTTAGATCACCTGACGTTGATCTCCCCCGCTATATTTAGCGGGGTAACTGGATTGGTGTCTGGGTCACAAGACCTGAATTTTCCCACTAAATGTAGCCGGTTAACAAAATCGGTGTATAGGTCACGTTACTTTAGATCACCTGACGTTGATCTCCCCCGCTATATTTAGCGGGGTAACTGGATTGGTGTCTGGGTCACAAGACCTGAATTTTCCCGCTAAATGTAGCAGGTTAACGAAATCGGTGTATAGGTCACGTGACTTTAGATCACCTGACGTTGATCTCCCCCGCTATATTTAGCGGGGTAACTGGATTAGTGTCTGGGTCACAAGACCTGAATTTTCCCGCTAAATGTAGCAGGTTAACGAAATCGGTGTATAGGTCACGTGACGACCGCTTTTCGCAAAATTTTGCGCGGAAACTGAATTAATATTTTGACCCCAAGACGTGAATACTTCTGCCTACATTTATCGGGGAAACTGTGTTACGTACAGGTAATGTGCCCTCAATATCCCCAAGGTGTATGGGTGAGGTGACCACATGTGCCGTCACGTGGCGCCACTTTCTAGGCCAAATTTAGCGGGAAAAAGCAAGATCGAATGGCCGAATGGACGGACGGACAAATGTTTGGCATAGGGGAGTAGTGTTAAAAAGCATTCCATGCTTTAAAATCCCGATTAAACAGGTATAATGAGAGTTTGACGTGTCATAGCACATTGTCTTGGCGCATATCGCTTCTTTTTTTAATGCGGAAACATTAACTGTCCCATGGAGCGAACCGACGTCATCAGCTTTGAAGCCGCGCCAAACGGTACCTCAACTCTTTTCTCCGAGTGAAGCCGGCTCCCAGCTTCGAGACCACGCGAAAAGCTAAGCCAAACGGCAACTAGTTTCCCCGATCCGAAAGGAGCTGTGTGAAGCTGATGGATTTCGGCTTGGTCCCATTGGCTGGCGCGCGTCATAGTTTCAAGAAATTAGGCTCCCATTGGCCGCTGCGCGTCAGTTTGAACGACCACCACTCCATGGCGCTGAGTGTCCGCGCTGTAAGCGAGCCGGTAACACGAAGCGTCCCAGGTCAGAACGGCGAAGAGAGCCCGCGATCCGCCGTCGACGCAAATACGTTGCAGACGACATAAGGGAGCGGAAGAATGAGGTGCATCCTTTCGCATTCACAACTCATAAGAAGTGCTTAGATGTACCTCGAGCCTTTTTTTTTTACTTATTGTATTTTGAGTCTTGTTATTTGCTAGGATGCTTCTACTGTTCGCCGTGGTTGGCCGTCTCCAAGTTTTGCAAAAAAAAAAAACTTACCTGTGATTTTTTTATTTTTTTAGAGCGTATAGTTATTGATAGTTTAAGAACTGTCGGGTGTGGCGAGCCTCCAGCATATTATTATCGCCCCGTAGGCAACGAGGTTGCAGATATATAGAATAAGAACGCCGAAGAGCGAATCATGAAGCGAGAAGCTTGACTAGAAGATATCATCGTCCCAGTGAAGTAGTAGAATAACTGTACGGATTCGCACAGCTGTCAATCAACGCCCAAGGGAGCGGAGCCAAACCCGATCCGACCAATCACAGTGCAGGAGGGCGGGGCCAAACCCAATCCAACCAATCACAGCGCAGTAGGGCGGGGCCCTTTCCCTCTCTCCCATCCCAGTGACCAATGACAGGCAGTGGGCATCGATGGCCCCGCCCACAGGACATTAGCCAGTGACAAATCGGAGCTCAGCGAGGTCCCGTCACGTGTGAAGTCACGTGTCAGGCGCGTGCCAGAAGCGTGTCACTTACCGCAGACCGCAAACCACAAACCGCAGACCGCAAACCTCAAACCACAAGTGTGGTTGACCAGGTGTTGACAGCTGCGGTCATCATCTGATAACAACCACGTGATGTCACACAGGGTCCGAGCTTCGTTCGACAGAGGGCGCTCACGTCATGTCGCACAGGGTTCGTGCTCCATCCGAAGGAGGGCGCTGCGCTCCGGTCACATGACGCTCACGTGTTTTGAATTTGAATCGCTGCGCGGTAAATGCCCCTTCTATTCGATAAAAAAGGCTCCGCGGCTGGCGGGGAATCGAACTCGCGACTTCTTGATCACCAGCCCGACGCGGTATCCCCTGAGCCACGAGCGCATTTTTTTTTTATTGCCGGTTTGGACATGTGCAATACAAAAGGATCACACTGTTAAATTCACTTCATGAAGATCACTTATGCGCGGTCGTAAAATTTAAAATTCTTTCAAGGTCTCAAGTACGTCTAGAATTGACACCCAATCAGGCGCACAAACCAAAGTGGCGTATACAGATTTTAGACTGCAGATAGATTCTATGAAATACATGCGTACGGGTCGGGCATCAGCGTCGGCATGCCTCACTGCCATTCTACTTCTCCATATGGCATGCAGGCCCAGGAGCATAAGTAGATCGAGAGGGATTTCAATTTGCTTCTCCACAGAGAGAAACCTAATGCCGTATGGGGTTAAAGGCAAGTCTTTTTTAATAGTTCGCTGGAGGACGTCCCAGAAAAGGAAAGCGTCCCAGCAGTCGAGAAAAACATGTTCGATAGTTTCAGGCTTTTTGCACAAAAAACAATCAACGCCCCATGGTACGTAAATATTTTTCCCCTCAAGCCAAGTTTTGACAGGGAGTGTATTGGTGTGTAACTGGAAAAAAAATGTTTTAATAGAAGGGGCAATGGTCATCTTTTTAACTCTAGATAACACATTACGCTCTGGGCCTGCATGAAACATGGAACGATACAACGGTTCAGGAAAAACACTTTCAATAAGGTCACGAGTTAAGCGCTTGCGTGTCACCGTCGACAAGTATTGAAGAGAAAAACGCACAGACAAAAAACGACACGCTTCAACCACTTCTCGAAGAAAACTGCTGAGTTTCCTCTGCTCGGGTCTACATGAAGAAACAACAAAGAAAGGGATTTCATCTGCAAGTGTCATTTGAATTACCGTCCGAAGAAAAGGGTTGGTTTGTTCTCTAAGAAACATAAAACGGGATACAGTCTGCCTAACGAACACGTGAGATAACGATAGCCCTCCCTTACTAACGCGACGAAACAAATTGTCGCGACGCATTCTCTCCCATCCCGATCTCCAGATGAAAACGGCAAAAACACGATGTAATTTCTGAATATTCACTCTAGCACACGCCAGCACTTGAAGCACATACCAAAATTTAGCGATTAGAAAAATATTACAAACGGTAGCTCGCGTAAAAATGGACATATCCCATCCTTTCCATTTGCCAGCTGCCTCGCGCGTTTTCTGCACTACTGATGACCAGTATATGTTCGGTCTCTTATAATGTTGTAGAGGAACGCCCAAGTACTTTGGAGGTGTCGACGTAAAATTTATGTTTTCAAAAACGTCGGGCTTTGTGGCCCATGTTCCATGCCATAAGCCGCTGCACTTTTGCCAATTGACAGCTGAGCCCGTAAGCTCGCAGTAAGCCTTCACTTCACTTACTGCTGCTGTGATGCTATCTTTATCTTTACAAAAAATAGCGACATCATCGGCATAGGACTGGAGTTTGACCTCTATATTTTGTAACGAAAACCCACTAATACTCGTATTATTTATTATAGTTCGGCAAAAGGGCTCTAAATAAATACTAAATAACAAAGGTGATAGCGGGCAACCCTGTTTAACTGACGAATCCACACAAATTCTCGATGTTGCTTTCCCGTTAATTATAATCTGTGTTGTACACCCCGTATATGCCATTTGTACAAACTTTCTTATGACTTTTCCCACTCGTACATGATCTAAAACTTTATATAGGACGGTAAGTTGCACTCGGTCAAACGCTTTCTCCAGATCAATCTGGAGGATGGCAACCTGATCAAGTTGAGCATCGCACAAATCTAATACACTTCTCGCAATGTGCACGTTCGTTAAAATGGATCTACCTCGGATACTACAAGTTTGGTGATTCCCTACTATGTAGCAAATAACATTCTGTAGTCGTCGGGCGAGAACTTTCATTAATACTTTATAGTCGACGTTGCCTAAAGCAATGGGTCTGTAGTTCTTAACATTTCTTAATTTCTGTGCATCATCCACTTTAGGAATAAGGACAGTATGGGTATTTAGAAAGGAAGGCGGTAACTTTTCTGCCTCATTCGACTCGGTTATTTCGTCATGCAGACGCGCAGCAATATCGTGTTTAATTTTTTTGTAAAATGCCGCAGTTAATCCGCAGTTAATCCGTCAGGACCCGGAGCTTTCTTTGTTGCCAGTTCTTCAATCGCCTTCTCGATCTCTGCGACGCTTATCGGTTCTTCTAATTTTTCTGTTGTCTCTTCTTCGAGATGAGGCATCACTACTAGGTATTTTTCAAATTGCGCGTCGCTGCCGTGCTTCTGTCGCTGGAAGAGATTACTATAGTATTCAATAAATGCTTTTTCTATAATCTCCGGTTGACTACTTGGTAAGCCTTCGTATTCTATTTCGGCTACGTTTTTTTCCTTTACATGCTTAGCTTCGGCACTTAATGCCCGTTTGGTGGGCTGCTCCCCTAGAATGTATTTAGCGGCTCGGGCCCGCACGATGGCTCCTTTATACTTTTCCACCTCTAAGTCCGCAATTTTACTTTTTACTGTCTTCATCTGTTCTGAAAGCATGCCTGGGTTTTCATTTTCGAGTCTGCATAGTCGGTGAAGGTCATCAAGGAGCAACTTTTCTTCGGTTTTTTTTTCAGTAAGCAAGCGTGCAAGACCGTTCTATTGCACTAAATTTAACTTCGCGCTTAAACCATTCCCACTTTTCGCAGGCACTCGCCCCTACGTGGTGCATTTTACTTAATAAGTTATCTACTGTCTCATTAAAAGCTTCATCCTTAAGAAGGTTATTATTCATTTTCCACTGGTCCCAACGAAACTGGGTTTTTTCCTTGAAACCACCAACAATAAAAGAAACGAGTGCATGATCAGAAAAAAATACCGGCAGTACATTATAGTCTTCGTATCCGGTTAAGAGTTCAATTGACACGTAAGCTCTATCAAGACGGGCATGACTCGAGGACTGATAATGTGTGTACCATAAACAATCGTTGGTTCTTTGGTACGTCGCGACATCCTGCAAACTGTATTCCGTAATCAACTCGTTTAAAATAATTGCACTACTGTCGCCTTGTCTCGTAATTTTGGATCGGTCCCGTGTGCCACAAACGCAGTTAAAATCACCTAACAAGACAACTTTACGTTGAGAATCTAAATATTGGTCAATGCTCTGAAAAAACACTTTCCTTTCGTTAATGTCGTTTGGGGCGTATACATTTATGATACGATATTCAACATTAGAAATACTACAGTCGCAAATGACGAGTCGACCAACATTGTCGACTATTACTGATTGGACTTGTGCGTTCAAAGATTTTCGTAAAAACAACATACAACCCCCGGACATACCATTTGCCCGCGACACGCACACTTCGAAAGAGTGCAAGAAAGAAGCCAGTAAGCATGCGGTCTCTTCGTCACTTCCAACTTTGGTCTCCTGAATTGCGAGGACATCAATACCTTTGTCGATTAGGAGCCTCTTTACCTGATATTGCTTGCGACGCGAGGCAAAGCCTCGAACGTTAAGTGTCGACAATTTCAGGTTTCCGACATAAATAGACGCCCTCGCATGTCAGGGGCTCACCTCGTCTAGAGAACCGCACCAAGTACCGGCTCGTAACCGCGTCAGCCGGTCGGCTTGTCCAGTCCTCTGGGTTCGGAAACACAAATTGGTGCGGGTCGAGGCTTTCTCCGCCTCGTGGTCGCAGTCTTCCAAGCCGTCTTCCCAGGCAGCTCCTCCGGGTTCGAGTCATAGCCAACCTTAACCGCGTCCGAGTCCGAATCCGAATCGAGTTCCCGTGGTCGTTTCGTGGCCAAAGCCCCAGTGTCAGCCATATCCACGTCGACGTTTAGCTGCGCCTCAGTAGACGTCGTTGGCTCGACGACTCTCGCTTCTTCCTCCTCCTTCCCCGGCGCAGCGTTGCATGGTGTTGTCTGGTCGAGGCTCGTCTCGGCCACGGCAACTGGCGTGGCCTCCGTCATCTTCGGCAACTCTGCAGGCGCTAGTCGGTCGGTGCCATCCTTAGCTCTCTCCTCATTGTCTTTGGCAGCGGTAGCGGCACTCGCGGCGGCTTCTTCCGCGTCTGTCTTGTCCATGACGTGCTCGGCGTTTGTCTCGCCGCTTCGGGCACCTGCGGCCGCTGCATAAGTCCTCACACATTGGTCAGCGTCAGGGTTGGGCAGTATCGCGATACAAATGTATCGCGATAGTATTTCAGAAATACATTTCGTATCTGTATTTCTGTACCGCGATACAATTTTTCCCCAGTATCTGTATTCCGGTATCGAAATACATTTTGAATGTTTCTTTGTATCGCGATACAATCAGGATGAAATGTATTTCGTTACATTTCTTGAGAAATACTCCCCCCCCCCCCCCCCAAACAAAAACAAAAAGAAAAAGGTGCAAACGCATTTTTGTTTAACTTTTCGGTTCAAAGGGTCAAAGAGATGCTGGGGCATTGTTACTATGCTGACCAAGGTTGCTTCCGATTCTCCTAACTATTTTTCTATGCGTCCTCTTCTCTCGTCTGAGAAGTGTTGCGTAGTTGGGGACTCTAACCAGGTGGCGTGCCAGGAGTAGAGTCAGAGCATCTTCTGTCACAGGTCCTCAGAGGAATTTCTTGAGTCATTGTTTGCTGGCTTCCAATGTCTGCTTATAAACGTCTCACTTGCCTTAGCGTACGAAGTACACCCAACCGGCAAAGCTGAGTCACAGTCCGTTGCAGCACGAGCTTGGCGGTGGTTGACTTGAAATAGTAGGATGACAAGCTGTGAAGCTTAACACATATTCGATTGCGTCTGCGGTTGCGCCCGTAATATTGCACGGCCCAAGGGTACGTCATCAGCCGACGTGAACGTGACCCGCTGCTCTGGTGATCCGAAACCCATGAAGGAGGTCAGACGTAGCCTCGCTGTGCCGACCCAGACTTCGTACACTGGCGACTCGTCTCGAACGCGCTGTTTCTCGGAGAGCTCGCACCTGTGCCGGCAAAATCAGGCGAAACTTGAGGATTGCAATTCATTCGTCGGTGGCGGAGGGTCGGCAGGAAGGACGTTCACAACAGAAATGCCACCGTATCGTTTTTTCAACCGTAACAGAAGATAAGACATGTGTTCCAGGATGCTTCAGGTGGTCCACTATTCTCCAAATTCCAAATGGTGCTGCCTGCACGATCTTCAACAAGGTAACCCACAACGAAAGTACGTATTGCCCTTTCATATAGGAGCGTGGTGAAGTTTCATGTTCAAGGCAACACCTACAGATAAAGAACACCAGTCCATTCCACCGTGACGTCATGTGATCAATGTTGACAGGAGCGTCCTTATTGGACAGGGGTGTGGTGACGTTTTCATGGGATTTAGGGTGACATAGAATTTATTCAGAGGTCCAAGTCTTTTCGCATCCTTCGTCAGACAGACAGGATGTCAGAGAAGGAACCGCGGTCAGTCCTTGATGGAAAGTTTTTTTGAGTCCATTGAAGACTCCTCGTCGTCCGAAACCACCAACTTAAAGGCAAAGGGTCAAGCCCACTGGAAAGTAATTTCGGGATCACAAAAACTTCCACTTCAAACTTCAAGCTTCATCCCAGTTGGCGTCTCAAACATATGTGAAAAATGTATTGCAGTATCAGTATTTCTGTATTTGTATTTCTGCCCTCCCTAAAATGTATTCCTGTATTTGTATTTTCAAATACTTTTCGTCTATATTTGTAATGTATTTCCGATACGTATCGCGATACATTTTTACAGATATATTTCAGTATCAGTATTTTAGCCACTATTTTAATGTATCCCAGTATTTGTATTTCCAAATACATTTTTGAGTATTTCTGCCCAACCCTGGTCGGCGTCGTGGCCGAAACAGTGGCACGACTCACACTTGGGCACACGGCAGTCACGGCGGATGTGGCCGGTCCGCTGGCAGCGCAGGCAGAGCGGCGCCCTGCCCGGCGCTACAACGAGCGCCAGCCCTCCGGCGATGCGCAACTGATGCGGCAGGTCGTCCAGTGTAAGCCCAGGCTTGAGCCGAATGACAGCCGTTCGCGTCATCGACGCGCAGCCCGCAATGCCTTGCACCCGCCACCTCTCGGTGCCCACCTCGATTACAGTGCCGTACGGTGCCAACGCCGCCTTCACCTCGTCATCAGGAACATGGTACAGCATCCAGTGAAGCTTGAGGCGGATGTCTCGGTTTCCTGGGTCGATGACGAGGCATCGCCGCCCCTTGACGACGAGGTCGCCGGCGGCAAGGGCCTTCCGCTTTCCCTCGGGTGACTTGAAAGTCACAGCCCAGACGTGGTTCATCTGGTATGCCCCCAAAGCGGTGACTTCGGGGAGCATTTCCAGACGCTGCAGGGTGTCCCGGAAGTCCTCGACTCGGTACGGGCGGCCACGATCGTCAGCATGCAAAAACACGGTGTTTAACACCGCAGAACCAGTCGGCAGGGGTGGCAGCATAGTCGGGTAGTCAGTAGACGCTGCGTCTTCCCTGGCACCGCGGCCCAGCCGGGCCGCAAAAACCGCTCCGCTGGAGCTCATGATTCCACGTCCGCACGCGCTGGTGTTCGAAATTGAAATCTGCTACGAGCGCATAGCTTCCGAGAGCGCTTAAAGCCCGGTTCACACAGTTGCGTTTGACTGCGTTTGACTGCGTTGCGGCAGCGAGACACCAGGACATCCCTGCTGCTTATATCGCGTGCTAAGAAGATTCCTTGAATTGGATTCCAGGCTTCATACGAAGCACAGATGTGCCGGTGACTCGCTTTCGGTTCTCGCCGCAACGCAGTCAAACGCACTCAAACGCAAGTGTCTGAACCGGCCTTAAGTCGGGTTAGTTGTTTGTGTGTATGTGCATTCAGATCACGTGATGTCCCGCGCGCTACTTGACTTTTGTAATGCGGTTAGAAACAGGATGCTTTATTGTCGCAGGGTATGTAACGATGGTCGTGTGACGTAATGCATCGCTGGGCGCTAACGTTGCTCGTCTTTTTATCACGTGGTTTCGCGCGCACGCGATTCAAGCGGTGTTCGCGCGAACTCGTCACCTCGGGAATGGCTTTCGTAATCTGGGTGAAAAAAACAAACAAACAACCGTACACGGAATTTGAACGCGTCATTGTTCCAGGTCATGTGACGAAGCCTATCTATAAAATTCCGTCATGCAGAAAGAATTCTAGACAGGTTTCGTAAATGTCTCGAGAGATCGGAATGTTATTTTCTTTTTTTTCATATGCGAATGAAATACATTGTTTCGACGCTCAGCTCGGTCGCTTGTGTTTATTCAGCTGTCGCGTGGGGGCTCGGAACGTCACTTGTGCGCCGGAGGTCGGTCTGACATTTGTAATGCGGTTAAAAACAGGATGCTTCATTGAAGCAGGTCATGTGACCATGGTCGTGTGACGTTGCTCGTCTTCATATCACGTGATTTCGCGCGCGCGCGATTCAAACGGTGTTCACGGACTCGTAGCCTCGTGGCGCCCCCTTAGCTGTTGCATTTGGGGTCTTCGAGCCGCTGGATTTTGGCGTCATGTGACGGTCCCCAATAGCAGCAGCTGGGTCCCGCTACATTGGGGTTGAGGTGACTGTAGAATTTTGAAGCTCGCGGACCGTGATTAATGTTGATCCCGCGTAAAGCTTTAAAGTGTCCTTTAAAAAAAAAAGCGGATACTCCCCATGCTCGGAGCTGACCGCAACATGTCTAGACTTCTTCCTGTTAGGTACGTACGAGAGATCCGCTTTTTCTTTTTATCGGTTATCCTTCGTTGGGTAAACATTGTGGTTTGGGTATACGTTCGGGCGTCGAAATAAACCGTACTGTTGCGACGCGTGTGAGCAGGTCCAAACCACATTTGTGGACGGTAATATCAGTAGTTCGATTCAGCGAGTTTGCACTGAAATAGCTGCCCGATTGGAGCATTATCAGGAACAAGGCTCGGGATTCTTTCTTGTCGGGATCAAAATTTGTACTCTTAGTTTGGGACGATTCCTTCCTCCGAACGTTGGTTGCGGACATTTTTTCTCTGCCGAAGCAACTTGCCTCAAAGCAATGCCTCGTCAGTGTCAGTGAGTGTCTTCACGAATCTGAACGGGATATGTGCTTTGTTGTTTGCGGTGCTCGCCGTTTTGCGTCCTGCAAACGGGGCTTACAGAGGAAGAGCATCCTCGTATCGTGAACATATGTGCAAGTACCTGTTTCCGAAAACGTTCGCCGTCACCTTTCCACAGGACGTGGGGGCCTTTGAGCGAAAGAATTGTGTCTCCATGAGCGTGTTTGGTTATGAAAGCGAGAAAAACTTTGTCTAGCCCCTGAAGGTAGTTGATGACGAGTTGGAGCAGCATGTCGATCTTCTCCTTGTTGAGAACCATTTTGTGGGCATTACAAACATTGCGAGGCTTTTTTCAAATGCCAAAAACATACGCTTTCGTTGTAAGACGTAAACTTTGTCTACCCCCTGAAGGTAGTTGATGACGAGTTGGAGCAGCATGTCGATCTTCTCCTTGCTGAGAACCATTTTGTGGGCATTACAAACTTTGCGAGGCTTTGTTCAAATGTCAAAAGCCTACGCTTTCGTTGTTAGACGTGTCTAACCGGGTTTCAGAGGCAAAAAACCCTATCTGACCATCTCTCAAGGTGCAGGGACAAGAAGTCGGGCAAAACCGTCTTCCCAAACAAGGGTGACGAACTGTGTACTTTCGTCGGAGCACGCATGTCGTGGAAGAGTTCCCCTTTTATTGCGTTTACGACTTTGAAGCGAGATTCTGGAACCGACTCAGTCGACGGGCAATGTTTACGAGAATCACGTCCCCAGCTCTTTCCGTCTTCTCGTCATCCGCTCAAAAGACTCGTCCATTGTTGGGGAATACCTCTATCGCGGACCCGACTGTGTAGAAAAATTCATTTTGATTCTCAACTTTCTAGCGAAGGAAATACCCCGCTTCATCAGGTCGAGTGAAGTGCCTCTTGAAATGACTCAAGAAAACGAGGCTTCCCACTCGGACTCTTCCCGCTGTGTCATTTGCAACGAAAGCTTTAGCAAGAAAATGAAAACTCGCGACCCCGACCACATGACAGGAGAGTCTAGGCGGGCGCTTTGCTTCCCAGTGTAGCCTAAACCATCGAATCAACAAACATACCGTTCCACTCATAGCGCATAACCATTCCTACGACCTCAGTTTCTTTCTAGGCAATCTTAATTTGTTCGAGTCCAAGGATATTAACGTACTCGCGGAAGCTCGTGCCAGAATTTTAAATTGTTAGAGATAGGCAACCTCCGATTTATTGACACCCTCGCATTTCTTAATGCAAGCCTGGAGACGCTCGTGCAAAATCTCCACTCTAAGGCCACAGAGCATTTTTGTTGCCTTCGGCAGTCCTTTCCCGAACACGTCGACCTCCTTGCCCGCAAAAGAGTGTTTTGTTATAATTTTATTACAAGCCTCGAGAGTTACGAGGGTCAAAGCCTCTCGACACGAGAGGCCTTCTTTTTTTTTTTAACAAGTTGACTGGGAACGGGGTGTGTGTGTGTGAAGAGGACTACCAACATGCACAGGTCGTTTTCGATACCTTTGGTTTGAAGAACCTTGGAGAATACAGCGACCTTTACCTAAAGACGGACTTCCTCCTACTGGCCGATGTTTTCCAAAACTTTAGACGCTGGAGACGTACGAAATTGAGGCTTTACATTTCGTATCGTTACCGTCCCTAAGCTTGTCGTGTGCGCTGAAACAGTCGAAAGTAAGACTGCAGCTAATTGACGATCCTGACGCCTATCTCATGATAGAACAGGGTATTCGCGGAGGGAATACCCAATGCACAACCCGCCATGCTGTTGCAAATATTCCGGGAACGGATACGTTTAACCCGCAGCACGAACCGTCTCAGATTTTGGACTTGGACGTAAACGGTCTGTATGCGGCGACAATTAGAGAAGCCCTGCCCGTGTCGGACTTTGAGTGGATGACGAAAGACGAGATTGCTTGCCTGAACATTGATGACGTTCCAGATGACGCTCCGACGGGATGCATTCTGGAGGTGAGCAATAACGTCAAGGAGTTATCTGAGATGCGAGGATCCTATCGCGCGTTGCTCCTGAGATGTCATTTCACAACTTCTTTGCCTCGGTTGTATCTTGAAACAGCTTGTGTGACATTTTTTTGTGTAAAGCGTTTTCAATGATTTTTTTGTTGCGTAGAGTGAAAAGAAAGAAAAAAAAGAACACCGGATCTGCATTTAGAAGTGTGGTGTTTTTAGAGCGTACGAGAATAAAAATATGAAACACCATATCTGTCTCGTCTTTAGCGCGTATGGATGCGACCACGCTCCGGTCCTTTTCCAACACTGCTCCGTTCAGCAGCTGCAGATGACGCTAAATTAGCGAGAGATGTCGCGCGCGCGCGATAGAGTTGACGCCATCTACCAATCTGGCGCTAAAATTAGCGAGAGATTTTGCGTGATAATGGTAAACGTTCACGTCAGCTGAAAGAGATTCAGGTGCGCGCCATCTACAAACGGAATCGGCAACTCATACGCACAAAGCCCGGACTTGCTCGCGCACAAAAATACGGATGAGCACGCCTTCGGAATACGATCAATTTAACTTTTCAGCAACAGATGTCGCAAGGTCACACCAACGCCGCCAGATATCGCTGATGCCCTAACAACAAAGACGCTTAGCAACAAAAACGCGCACCATCTGTGAACGGAGGTGACAACTCATACGCCTTAATCCCGAATTTAAACTGTGTGCGCGCGAAATCGAGAAGAGGAAACGCTAACTTCATCTCATTGAAGTTTAAAATAATCTTCGACCAGTTCAAAGTTTTTACGCTAGGTGTCTGGTATACCACATTTGGTTGGGACTGTGCAAAGTGTTACGCGCTGGGCTCGAATTTTTATTAGGGCCACTTCAGAGTTTTACGCGCTGGCGTCAGCTCCCAAAATATGTCAGTGCCACGTCAAAACTTTACGCTTTGGTCTCAACTTGGCACGGTTCGTGAGCTTCGAATTTTTACCGTCACCCCTCAAAATTAAGTGGATACAGCTGGTCATGTGTGCTAAGCGCGCGGGAGAGCAACTTCAATGCTTTACGCTGGGCCAAGATGTAGCACGGCCTGCGAACTTCAGTTTTACCGTCGCTCTAGCAAAAAAAAAATCACTTTAGCGGTATCCAGCTGGTGCTAAGAGAATCTTCAGATGACGCCCCAAATTTAGCGGGTCGAAGCTTTCACCACCAGATGTCAGCAATATTTGGCGATGAGCACTTCAAAGTTCTAACGAGAGATGGTGTTTATTCGAAAACAAATCACTGGGTCCAGCACGGTCTGTGAGTTTCAAGACTTTGCCCCAACGTTTAGCAGGTCCACTTCAAAGCTTTACGCTGGACCAAGATTTAACACGGTCCGCCAGCTTCAAAGTTTCAGCGTCACCTCACCCCCAAATTAGCGGGACCGCGACTGTTGCCAATTGGACCGTCACATGACTTCTGAAGCTTATAGCGAGTCGAAGCTTTTACCATCAGATGGCACCCAATTTGAACGAGGACCACTTCACAGTCTGAACACTAGATGGCGCCTATTCCCGAAATTCGCTGGGTCTTTGCAAAGTTTTGGCGAGCTGGCCCCAAATTTTAACAGGGACACTTTAAAGCTTTACGCGGGATCAACATTAATCACGGTCCGCGAGCTTCAAAATTCTACAGTCACCTCAACCCCAATGTAGCGGGACCCAGCTGCTGCTATTGGGGACCGTCACATGACGCCAAAATCCAGCGGCTCGAAGACCCCAAATGCAACAGCTAAGGGGGCGCCACGAGGCTACGAGTCCGTGAACACCGTTTGAATCGCGCGCGCGCGAAATCACGTGATATGAAGACGAGCAACGTCACACGACCATGGTCACATGACCTGCGTCAATGAAGCATCCTGTTTTTAACCGCATTACAAATGTCAGACCGACCTCCGGCGCACAAGTGACGTTCCGAGCCCCCACGCGACAGCTGAATAAACACAAGCGACCGAGCTGAGCGTCGAAACAATGTATTTCATTCGCATAAGAAAAAAAGAAAATAACATTCCGATCTCTCGAGACATTTACGAAACCTGTCTAGACTTCTTTCTGCATGACGAAATTTTATAGATAGGCTTCGTCACATGACCTGGAACAATGACGCGTTCAAATTCCGTGTACGGTTGTTTGTTTGTTTTTTTTCACCCAGATTACGAAAGCCATTCCCGAGGTGACGAGTTCGCGCGAACACCGCTTGAATCGCGTGCGCGCGAAACCACGTGATAGGAAGACGAGCAACGTTAGCGCCCAGCGATGCATTACGTCACACGACCATCGTTACATACCCTGCGACAATGAAGCATCCTGTTTCTTACCGCATTACAAAAGCCAAGTAGCGAGCGGGACATCATGTGATCTGAATGCACATACACACAAACAACTGACCCGCCTTAAGCGCTCTGAAGCTATGCGCTCGTAGCTCAGGGGATACCGCGTCGGGCTGGTGATCAAGAAGTCGCGAGTTCGATTCTCCGCCAGCCGCGGAGCCTTTTTTATCGAATAAAAGGGGCATTTACCGCGCAGCGATTCAAATTCAAAACACGTGAGCATCATGTGACCGGAGCGCAGTGCCCTCCTTCGATGGAGCACAAACCCTGTGCGACATCACGTGAGCGCCCGTCTGTCGAACGAAGCTCGGACCCTCTGTGACATCACGTGGTTGTTGTCAGATGATGACCGCAGCTGTCAACACCTGGTCAACCACACTTGTGGTTTGAGGTTTGCGGTCTGCGGTTTGTGGTTTGCGGTCTGCGGTAAGTGACACGCTTCTGGCACGCGCCTGACACGTGACTTCACACGTGACGGGACCTCGCTCAGCTCCGATTGGTCACTGGCTAATGTCCTGTGGGCGGGGCCATCGATGCCCACTGCCTGTCATTGGTCACTGGGATGGCAGAGAGGGAAAGGGCCCCGCCCTACTGCGCTGTGATTGGTTGGATTGGGTATGGCCCCGCCCTCCTGCGCTGTGATTGGTCGGATCGGGTTTGGCTCCGCCCCTTTGGGCGTTGTACAATAGTTGGCCGAGTTCGTACAGTTATTCTACTACTCAGTGACTATACTGGTCCATGTCCCAGGTCATTTCAAAACTGTAGAGGGGCGAATGTACACATTCGCCCTTTTGCCCTTTTGCCGCACATTCGCCCTTTTGTGCCTGCTTTACCATGAAATGTCGGTAATAATCGAAATGAATATTAATAGTAAGTAAAAATTAGTAACCATGACTCGTTTTAAAGGTATCTCTCTACATTTTATTTCAGTTTTGTCCGATCACAGCAAACACTAGAATCCAACTGAGCCAATCCAGAAGTGCCAAAAGTGCATCGTCACGGTGCCTGTTGTCTTTGCAGGTTCATTATCACCGGCTAACCCAATCACGAAAATTAAAATAAAAGAAATCTTTACAATTCTCTTTAATGCTAAATTAGAAGGGCAGCTCTTGGTGAGGAGGAGGGAAGGGTACGAAAGGGGGGGGGGGGGAGATTAGCCGGGAAATTTCCCCGCTAAATTTGGCGGAAAACTTTCCCGCCAAACTTAGGCGCCGCGTGACGTCACACGTGACGTCACGTATGACGTCATTATGAGAAACGTCCCAAGACCAACTAAACTGCTCCTAGTACGTTTACCTTCAACTTTGTATTTAACGAGTCTAGAGCCCCTGCAGCGTTATCTTTTGTGAGCGGTGGATGGCGGACTTCGTGGACCGATTTAATGCACGTCCTCCTAGACTCCTTTCTGTAGTGCGCGCCATTCAGTAGTTGCGGCGCCAATGATCCGAGCCCGCCATTAATTGATCACCTTCTCTGAGCATGTACTGGAGGTGAGCGTTTCGTCAGCCTTCGGCGTGAACTCGCTTCAGCTCGTATCGAAACCGAATGTGACGTCAGCATTCGGCGGGGACTCGGATTCAATCACGACCAACGTTATTAAACCATTCAGTTGGGAAACTGCCATAGAGACTGCCTTCAAAAAGTGTCTCCGATCTGTCCACCAGCACCGAGCTAATGACGAACACAACGCCACCATTTTTCCCGCAGCGGCCATTCGAGGAACCGCACGTCACTGCTATTTTGGCTCTAATCGGCCATTTTGGGGCCAGAACAGATACTGCGGAGGAGGTTACAGGAGCGCCACCCCCGTCTCCCCTGCGGACGCGCCGCGTCTTGCTACCGAAGTTAAAATGCACCTAGGTCGGGACGCGCCACCTGAAAGCACCGCTGAGGCATGGTTGTATAAAAACAATATTAATTGTGCCACAAAACCTTGCAAACTAAAGATTTTAAAAACATCACGCGCCCGTCATTTTGTACTGAACTCCAATAAAAGTTACTACAAAAAGAGACTTTTCCGTTTGTTTTTTCGCAAAAAAAGGCTTTCTAAAAGCTCAAGGTGACCGCAGTACAGACAAATGACAAAGAGTGGCGCTGTTGTTGAATTTAGCTCGGTATCGGTGGACGCCAGCGGCCCAGGTTTCGACGGCGAGTTTCCCAACTGAGTGTTTTAGTAACGTTGATCACGACCTTCGTGACCAAGAAATTGAGACCGCCAGTGTTGCTTGACTGAGTTTTGAAGCGGGTCCGTTATAAAGACGTCGTAACTTTACTTACCTCCCCAAGGTTGAGTGCGCTGGAAAGGTTGATGACAAGGAGGTCTCCGCAGAGTATAGTTGGGTTCAGGTTGAGCAGAGAGCAGTTAAGATTAACCGTGTTGCAGATGTTCATGATGGGTGTTAGCAGAACCGCTGCAAAAATGAGGAGCATCCGCGTGGTTTGAAATATCGATTGACTTTCCGTGACCGGTTTGCTTCGAAAAATAGTGCGTTGAGATATCATTTTGCCTGAAAACACTAAAGTTCCTTATTCAAAGAACGTGGATTTTCATAACTATATATCCCAGGATGGAATTTGTTATCAGCGACGTAGCTTACCAAGCGTTAATAAGCCATTACTACTGTTTACAATTTATTTTCTTATACTTGTACCCCTAACGATATAGCGCATTAGACTGGAACATTGTTTTAACTCCCGATGACATATGCCTTCTGAAATTAAATGTTTTCTAAAATTTGCAACTGCACATCAGTTGCTCTATTTTATCGCGTAATACCTTTTGGGTTCCAATTACCGCATATGGCGTTTCTGGCCATGCCCGTATAAGCCAAATATCACTTTATACATATTAAATACAAATCCGAAAAGTTTCCCAAGGATCATAGTGTCAGGCAGGACCAGGGTCTACACAGTACCATTATGGGAACCACCTTGCTGTAATATCATGTTGCTATCAGTAATGTGATATGTTTTATAAAACCACCTGATATTATGGGCAGCTTAAAATATTTTCGCGTCATCTTTGCTGCGATGGACCCCACAGACATGCCCGAGCGGTTGGTGCGCTCATTTTTTAACTCCATTTAAAACGGAGCGTGATCAGAGTGTACTCATCCTTACAAAGAAGTTTTGCTCTCTGAACAGCCACTTCCAGTATCTGCAGGATAAAGTACACCTGCGCTCCGGGATCCAAGTCTGGGATGCCTTCCAAGACACACTGCGCACGCAAGAAAAAAAGTAAAGCAGGTAATTATCATTCAGGAATGAACAGTGCTATGTTTCACAACGATTTCTACAAGTGGATCCATGTTATTGGTGCGTTTGTAGCAAGAAACCATAATTTTGTTTTTCTTCTCAGATTGCGCTTAAAGAAATCTGGAGCGCCAATTTTCCCGCAAAGCAGTTGAGAAAACCAATCTCTGCAATCAACGGAGGCAGCTTGGCGAATGACAAGGCTAGAAATAAGTTCAGACTTCAAAACAAACTCTTTGTGCAGTGGCACTGGACAAGATGTTTCACCATACTCAGTGCGAAAACACAAATTCGTTTATATTTAAATATGTTTATAACCTCGTTATTCGCAGAGCCGCCAACGTGGATTGCAGCGATTGGCCATCCAAAGTAATTTGGGGGAAAGTAGGTGCTCCAGGTTATTTGGAATGTGATATCCTGAGCTCGACAAAATAAACAAATTTATTCAATTGGGGGAAGAAAATAAACAATCATCTGCGCATACGTTTACTTTCCTCTTCTCTCCTTGGCTACTCGCGCTAAAGTATTAAAGATGTTATGCGATGTGAATTGAATATTTTTAATATATTTTTCATTTCGCCCTATAAGACGGTCTTTATTGAGTAACATATACTTGAGAATCATGCACCGAAGTCCTTCTTGGTGAACATTGAGGGAAAACATATAATCGTAAAACAATCAAGCAAGTTACACTACGGCACACTCAGTAAACCAAAGTAACAGGGTTGTAAATCATTCTTAGGGATCTTATGATGCAGCGTGAGTGACAACCCAGCTTTGTGCACACCTCGCTAGATTTTTTTCACAGCCCTTTATGTAGATGCAACGAACTTCACCATAAATGTAAACAATAAAAGCATAAATGCAAAAGGAAGAGACATGAGCGCCGCTAGAAGTAAAAAAAAAAACTTTTAAGGACAGCTGTCACTCTCACGTGGTATCTTTGTGTCTGTTTTTCAGATCGAGCAATTTACAAAGGTATAAAAAATGTTCGACAAAAATATATCAGTAAACACGTCAAAGGTTTGTACATTTTTATGTCGAATTTACCCAAAGGTAAATTTGACATAAAAATAGTTTTCCCATGTCACACCCAAATGCTTGAGAACTGTTTTGGATCTAAATCATTCGTATTTGTATTTATTCAAACACAAGGTTTAGTGTAGCAAGGCAAAATACAGTCTCTCTCCCTGACGTGCAACAGTTAGCCATTTACATATCTCAGCGGGCAAGAACAAAACCACGTCAAAAAATGCAATAAAACAGTAAGACAATAGTAACAAAAATGCAACCACATAATATTGCTGCGTGCCAGCCAGCCAAGTAGCCAGCGCGGTTGGCCCCCACGCAGGTGGAAGGTTCGAATCCCGCCACCGCTTGCCGTTTTTTCTTTCTTTATGTAAGTAAAAGATTTTTGAACTTCGGAAAACCCCCTATTTTGTTCATGCTCACAATGTATGTTCCAGAATAAACGAGGTAGAATGTTCTAGGCTCCCAGGAAAGGCTCAGAAGTAGCCGTACCGCGCCGTACGGGTTTAGCAAGACGTTCGCCCGCCCTCGACTCTGCGTTAACACCGACATTCGACGCCCGCTATCTGTCCTGTAACCTTCCGTTATTCTTCTTTGCTTTTGTTTTGGCACAAGTTCGCCACATGGAACGTTTAGTTTCTTTCGTTATGTACCTCCTCTTCATCAGTCATTCGCTACAATATGTACGAAACAATTGTACGAGTTTATAGAAGAAATGAAGCTTTCGGTACATTCCTGCTACCAAGAAGACTAAATAAATGGCATGCCAAATATTTAGTCCATGAGGCATGATAAAAGATACCTTTTTATGTAGTTTTAAAGCTGTTCCTTGAGCCACAGTCGAGCATATTTTTTTTTAAAAACAGCTGTAAGTTTGTTTAGAAACTCAGGTTTAAAGTTCGCGCTGGCTGTCAAGCAAAGCGTACGCGAAAGCGATGTCTCTAAAAGGAGAACAAGCTTTTTCACCTTCGCGATACCCACAGCTGTTTACAGATACGCACATTTATTTTATGAACACATGGTTTGCAAAGGGAAAATTTGTTTTTAGATCAGCACAGTGTGTCCAGCATGAGCGAACTGAAAAACTCACCTCCAGCAATTTTGTGACTGTATCCGCCACTCCGTCCTGTGTGTAGAAACGGAAATAAGACTCTGCTGTTGTAATATTGACTAAACAAATATAACAACGTAGTAACTACTGACTGTAATGCTGCAGAATGTCTACCTTTATAACATCTTGATATTAATACCAGCAGTAGATTACGTAATAATCTGCCGCTTTTACATTATACTAACCTAAACAAAATTTTATGGTATGGGAAAGTGGCTCAATTAAAAAAGTTGCGAAATAATGCTAGTTTTTTTTTTTAAATGGTAAAACAATTGTAAACATATATATTGGCCTTCGAGTTTTGATGTTAACTTTATACATGCAGTATATAGGTTCCAAAATTTGATTAAAATGTAAATTAGTACCTAAACTTGCGATCAAAGCGCAATCACTGGTTGACATAATAACTCTTGGTCTTTATTTTTAAGATGGTGATTTACTAAGTTAGAACATGGTATCTTTGCTTTGAATGGAGAAATTACAAAGCAAATTTAAAAACAATTTTTAGGAATAAGATCAGGTAAATGTTTGGAGGTGGTTATGTTTTCCCTCGCGCGTATTTGTTAGGGACAGTTCCACAATCTGCTAAAACGTAGATGTTAAGTGGCCTTTATAAGTAATGCAATTGTCACATAGGTACTCAGAACACAAGATAAACGCGATGATGTCATACAACAAAGACAATGACTAGTGGTACTGAGAATAGATAGTGTCTGGTCTCATTAGTGTAATGAGTGGCTCAAGAGAAATCGTCATTTAAAGGGCGGCTTTTTAAACATATTCCGCGCTTAGTTCGTCAAAAAACTGCTCTCGCTATAAATAGAATAAAAAAATGTTGAATACTCACACTATTTGGTGTACAGAGGTCACCACGTTTACCCAAGCACTATGATAAATAAAATAGTATGAAGATGAGATCACATTGCTAAAATATTATTTAATCTTTGAAGGAAACAATAAGAAATGCTTAATTTGAAGTTTGTAAACACCAAAATCTTGGCAAAAAAAAACTATTTATTTATTTTTTATGGTACCATATTAATTAACTTACAGCCCTAGCTCGTTCGAAATATGACGGATTAACTTTTTCTTTGACCTAATAAAAATAGGACCGCACATCAACGCGAGGCTAATCGAAAATTAAATCAGTGCTGTAATTTTTGAGGAATTGTGGCAAACACACACAATAGTGTACGTGATATTATTTCGCCGTAACTCGTCGTCGTATTTCGCGTTCTTAATCCAGCTCTCAGCTTCCCCGTACACCTGACACTGATTATAGAGGACAAGGCCTGCGCATGACGTCATCGATATTGGATCCCCGACCCGCCCCAAGCGGCAAACACCCGAAGCTGGACGAGAGTCGCCGTGAAGCCCGATTCACATAGTGCGATTTCGCTTGCGATTTCGCAGCTGCGGCGGGTTCAGCACCGCTGCCTCCAGCACGCTCTTTTTTTGCCGCACGAGCGACATCGAAACTGCAAAATCGCAAGTAATATTGCAGCATGCTTGGAGCGGCCTCGTGCAAGAGTCGCGCTTGTATATATGGGTCACTGGACGACGCGCTAGCGACGATGCTGAAGTGAACTAGGCGGCGCTGCGCGATTTCACTAGTGATTACGTTTGGAAGGCCGGGAGGGGGGAGGGGGATGGGTCTTTCTCTTCAAGGTACGGCATTGACTGAACCCGCTGCGTTCACACCACCTCCCGCAAAGCGTCCGACAGTGAAGGATTTGATTTTAGTCTAGGAAATACACGTGGTCGATGTCACAACATTATCACTCAGATATCGCTTAGCTGGTTGAGTTATCCTGAACTAGTGAGTACACAACTACACTACCTACGCCATTTCCGACGAATTGGGATATAATTTTGATGTTTCTCATTTCAAGCTTATAGTTATATCTCACCAGTGAAAGATAAATAAAGTCTTGGGAACGCGGAACGCCAGACTGTTTTTTTTTTTCTTCTTCAGAACGTCAGCTCCCATGTTGTTAATATTCTGTTTATTTGTTTCAATGCGTAGTCAAACGTCGTACAAAATGTTTGAAAAAAACAAAAACAAAAATGTGGAGTTACATTCGCGAAAATACGGAAATCTCACAATGAACATATTTGCTCCATAAGGTTTGTACATAAAATTGAAAGAATAAAACACGCAAGACAAGCACAGGACAACCACGTTCTTTCATTTAGCAACGACGTTTATTTTGGGCAGAAAGATGTAATGCAAGAATAGTCCATCCCCTGCAGTTTTTGAAAATTGGTCACTCTAGCCTTGCCAACCTTATCTTAACTAATATGAGAACCTTGGGGCTCGTATTACTTTTCAAAAATTCACAAGAATTGAAAATTCACTTTTGTAGTAGTGAGGAAATACATGGTTTAGATTAGTTCTTTAAAATCTTTATGGCTTGGATTGAATGCACGTTAAACGTACCTCTCCGATGCCCAGCACATTTGATATACTGCCATTAAGGCACGAACCTGTAAAGAGAAAGAGCGATGTCATAAAGGAGCAGATTTTAGTAAAGCAATTATTTGGTATGTATCATTTTTCTACGGTTCGACTCCACTCGAGCTTACGACCGCGAAGTTTCTGCTTAGGTTAAGTCAGTTAAATTTACATAAAAATTGTCCAAGTCATAATCGTATTGAGAGTGGGAGTTGTCAATATCACCTAGAATTAAAATGCTAAGGTGAAAATAGACCTGTAAAAATCTTAATTTTATGCGTGCGTCTCCGTTGCCAGCCGCTTGGGCCTTCCCTCCCGGCGTCTCCGGTTACATCCGCCGCGCTGCCGTTGTTTGGCTCAATAGGTCACGAACACGCACATACTTCCTTCACACCCTTTCTCTTTTTTTGGCGGTTCTACCATGCGGGGAGTGCTTTTGGGCTCATTTACGTTGTTGCCAGTTGAAAAAAATGTTCATTGTCCGTTGTCCGGAGTTTGCTTTATTCTTTCTGTTGCCAGTCATTGTTACCAACACGCTCTTCAATTAATGCGTCAAGTTTAACTTCGAATTACTTTTGACGCTATACAAGTTTGCTATACAATCATAAATCTTCTAACTGCCCTGAACTGTTATAAAAGTGTTTTGAATTTTCCACGTGGGACGAGAGTTTTTTACTGGGTCTATATTTCTCTTAATTACTGAAGTTATTTTTGGCAGCATATTGTGGAGCAAGGGCGCGTTGTCATGCACTACCAGAGACATGTATAGGAAGCGCATCATGACATTGATAAAGTATACCAAGGCTTCCTATATTATGGAGGTCGCAGTGGTATGTGTCTGCAACAATTTTTTTCGTATTTTCCGAACTTGATTATTACACCTATTTGAAACTTTAAAATACGACGTTTTCATACTTCAGCTATTTTTGTTACACTGCAACTTAATGTTTTTTGACCAAATATACAGCTGGGTTATTCTACTTATTAAAACAGTGCAGTGTGAAAAGGTGTGTTATGTAGTTGTCAAGATGTAAATACACACAAAAAGAAGGGGAGGCAAAGGGATTGAGCAATTTCCTGCCCAAGTGCTCGCGAGGATGTCTTAAACCTCCGTCCACGATTGTGTCGCCTCTGTCCAGTCATCCGGAACCTTCTGGGACATTAGCTCCTTGCGCCTTCCATCGGCACTTCTCAGCTAAATGTTTTACAAAAATGTATTTCACCCAAACGAAAGCTGCAGCAGAATTCGTTATGTTCGCTAATATAGGTTTTGTTCGCAATAATTTAAAATTAAGTTATAGAAAATAAAAATCTGGGGAACGAATAATTTGCATTCCTAAGTGCCACCAATATTTCTTTGTTTTTGTTTTGCATTGAACCACCTTTGTAATGATATAAATTTCTGCCCAATATAGTATAAAAAGTTATTTGCCTGATGACTATAACAATTCGTCGGACTCATGTAACTAGCACGCTTGTGAGTTAGCACATAATTGTTTCTTTATTTTCTCTTGCCAGAAATAACTTAAAAAAAAAACCTGCCCTGCAATTTTGGCCACAGTTTTTGTTTTAGATTTCGCAGGAATCCCTTTAAACGCATTTGAGCTATGCTTTTTTATGAAGTGTCAATTTAGACACGCGCCAGTTTGCGAAATTTGGAGCGTCTATACTTTCCCGCAACCTACTCGGGCCGGTATGCCCATCGCTGCAATCTGCGGATCGAGCTCCACGAATGACGAGGTTAGAAATTTGTTTAGACCTGAAAGAAAACAGTCTGCAGTGGGACACCAAGCACGACATTTCCCCATACTTGGTGTCGAAGCACAGACTGTTTTCGTACGCATAAAAATACTTTCAACTTCATCATCCGCCGACCTCCGCTCCATAGATTGCAGCGCTTTCCCCTTTGCTTTGCAGGAAAGTAGACACTCCAAAATTTCTCAAGTACACAGCATTTTCATTTCTAACTCTGTTAATGACCTACTTTATAAAAGTGTATAATCACCGGCAGCTTAAGAAACATAGGGCTTGACTTGGGCGTTCTTATTCACTGATGTTACAATCCTACTGATTTCGGGGTGATCACGAGATGCCCCTCCCTCGCCACAGCTGAAGAAATGAAAGGCGCGGCCTGTTATGTGCACGCTTTATGATTTGTTAAATGTCCTTCGGTGCTCTTATCGATTAACGTCGTTATCGCTTTTACTGCCGAGCAAAAATAAGATGCGCCGAACTCGCCACGCAATAAGTTTCTTAAAATGTAAGTGACAATATTGCATTGAAGCTGTGTAAACTGAAGAATGTTGTTTATCCTCCAACTTACCATCAGCCGTTCCCTCGACGCCGACTGCAACGAGAGAGGCGTAGGCCAGTAAAACCAACCCCACACATTTAGAAATCATGGCTAGTCACTTACTGAAGCAAGTCAGTATCTGCCCACTCATGGACCGCTCTTTATATATACTAAAAATATTTGGATACCCATTCGTTCATATAGCGGAAATGATTACCGTGGAAATAAAGAAATATTGTACATCTTTCTATTTTTAGTTCATGAAAAGCTCAACAGATTATTGAACGAGTCCAGTGAAGCCTGCTCTTTGAGCCAGTAGAAGTTGATATATATAGATCTTTCATGGGATATAATTGCATGGGAAATTTATCTACTATATATCCATTTCCTGCTGAAACGAAAAGTCGGTTTTTATGACATCCTTTACTGGATTGCCCTGAAATAAAGTCAACCAATGGGGACCAGTGCAGCGCATCGTGATACCAGCTAAATAAAGAGTGTCCCCTAGAAATATCCGTCGTATTCGTTCGCATGTGAACGACATCGAGCTTTTCTTTTTTTCAGACATTTGTTTTACAAAACAAAATGAAAACAAAAAGTCAGAAATACGCACCCATTCCAGGTGGTGATCTGAAATTACAGCTTTAATTCTGGCAATGAAACTGTTTTGATTGCACTGTTTTTCAACTTTTCCGGTCAGACACGTGTGCTGGCAAGAATGGGAGGTTTTTAACTTGGGGTACGTTTCTAGCGCTCCAAAGAGGAACTGAAGCTTTCAACGTAAAAAGTAACATCCTGTGAATGTCGCTGAGGGCTTAATTTCGTCCTAATCAAATAGTTCGTGTTTCCAAATTTTTAGATTGCTCGTATACACTGCAACTCCGCTTTACGGCATTGTACAACCTTAATTGGGGTCATAGAACTATTTTAATGGCTCTGTTTTTCAACGTCGAATGTCGCACACGTGTGCTAGCGATAATGGAGGTTCCTTAGGTTTGGGTACGTTTCTAGCGCTTCATTGATGAACTTAAGTTTTGAACGTAATAAAGGAACATCCGGTGACGGTGGCTGAGTGCTTAATTTCCTCCTAATCAAATAGTGCCTCTTTCCCCATTTTTAGATTGCTCGTATACGAAGCAGTTCCGCTTTACGCCCTTGTACAACGATAATGCAATGCTTGCTGCTATGCCCCTTTCCACCTTAGGCCGGCCCACAGCAAACGCTGCAAGCCATACCAGCCAATCCGATGCTTTGAACGTTTCCCTTCACTACGCGCCCGATGCGTCACTGCGGCACTCTCAAAGGCCACGTGACACTCGCGGGACACTGGATTGGCTCTGAAGTTTCGAAGCGTCCTTTCTGCATGCGGTTCATCTTAAAGGTGCACTCACTTTCTGCGATATCTATGTAAGGTCATAACTTAATCTATGGACTCTGAGCATCCTTCAAAAGACCAAATGTTACACGAATGCGTGGCATATTTCTCTATTAAAATCGGTATCAAACGATCGATTACCTCGGAGCCAACGTTGAAACCAGACGGACCCGCTGCACGAGGAAGGGCAGCGCTCTGCCCTCCTTGTTCGATGGCGCCATCTCTTGCTGATAAATTGATACCTATTTTAATACAGAAGACGGGCACGCATGAATGTTATGTTTGGTTTCGTACGTTGCTTAAGCCGATAGTTTGAGATTTTACCATAATTAGGCTCACGCAGAAAGCGACTTAGTGCCCCTTTAAGGTAAAATGGAGCACAGAGATGGCCTGGCTTGCTCACAGCTTATGGAAAGATAAAGACACAAACACAAAAAATATACAGATATGTTTTGTGTGTGCTAATGATGCTTTGGTTAGACCGCTTGCGTAGAAACCAGATTGACTTGCTCTACTCTTGTATTAGAAGTATTAGGAGAATGCCTGGTAAACAACAAGACAAAAGAAAAAAAAAGTGTGCGCCATCCTACAATTATCTGGGAGTGCACATAACTTGTGATTTATCCTGGTATTTTTAGTTTTTATCTATTATCTGATGGTAGATAGACGCTCAGTACAGTGTCGAGTTTTCGCAAATGAATTTATACTGTTTTTAAAATAGCTTGCATTTCCGATCAAAAATGTTTAGATGATAGCCTTCAAAATGATTTTTTTCGTGGTGTCAAAAGTGGCAAAGGGACCTTAACGTTATGACATGAGTGCAAACGACATTAACACCTGAGAAGATACCACTGTCTTCCCCTACACGATCAACTCCACTGCTTTAGCAGTAGCCAGTGAATAAAAGTATTTGTGTGTTACAATGACCACTAACTTAAACTGGACTTTTCACATTGGGCAAAATAATTCCAAAGCACATCGAAAGCTGTGGTCGCTGCGAAGGACTATGACGCACTGCAATCTTGAAACGAATCTAACGGCGCAAATACAGTCATGTCTCGTTAATATGGACCCCGTTAATATGAGTACCCCGCTTTATGGACACCACTTTCGGCTTTCGGGTGCAAACTGGGAAAATACATGCATTTTTCTCTCGTTAGTATGGACAACTCACATTATGGACAATTGTTTATGGGAACGTATGTGTCCATATGAACGAGACATCAATGTATCTCCAATCCTGTCTCTTACAAGAATATGCTGACATCTTATGGGACCTTCATTTACAGTCGTATATAGCCTAGTTGGGGGTTCAGTGGAAATCTCTCTGGTTTATTTATAACTAATATGCCAAATAATCACATAATTGACTGTCTGAATTGTCATGTCAAACAAACGCAGAGCGCTTAAAATTTTGTACATAGCATGAGACATTACGAAACTTGTTCCAAATTTGATGTCTATCTTCAGTATAACGTGAGGCGTGACGCAAAACAGAAGCATATGAAGCAGATTCACGAGTTTCGTTGCAAGAAAGATGTTTTAAAATCTTCGTTTTTTTCCGCGTACCGTTTACGCGTGGAACGAGTTGCCCCGCAGCGTGATGGGAATTGTGTTTTTTACAGAAAGTTTTAGCGCAATTGATAAAATGTTCTTCGTTTGAATGGACTCTAAAGACTAAACTGCTTAAACGCTTTACTGTACGTTTGTGTGTAATTATTTGCTTCTCTTACTTTATCCTCTTGAATGCCTTGACCTTCAAATGTTGGCCGGCAGTATCTTCAAAATAAATAAATAAATATCTGAATGCATATATGTCAGCCCGGAACGCAATGTACCCCTACACGTTTCACCCATGGCATCGTTTATAAGTACGAACTTCTTAGGTTCCCACCAAACCGGTCACCATGTCGGCGACCAGGTCACGTGACACCATGTCTTTACGTGGCCACAGAGTGTCACCGTAACACGTGAACTAGTCACTGACCACGTGAACTAGTCACTGACCACGTGACACCACGTTAACATTTTTTCACAATAACCCTCGACTAAAACAAACAGCTGTACCGCTTAATTTAGCTAGTAGCGTTGAGCGCTTTGCTCGTGACATTACATATGTTGCTTTTTACACTTTTTAGAACCACCCTCCCAGCCAAAAAACAAATTTCAAGTTAGAAATAAAATTCGTAGTGAATAATTATTATACTGGTAATTTGTGCGACTTTTGACAAAAAGTTGTTCCAGAAATTCAACCCTAGAATTCCATATACGATTCTTTTGTTGCTTTCACGTGAAAATTATGTTTTGAAAAATTAATTTATTTATCACAACGAGAACTAATATCAACTTTTTCAGGGAGACTACCGTCACAACTGCTCAATTAACAAAATTCTTCGAAGCTCGGTATCGATAAGATCTTGAAATAACTTCATGACCTTTTGTGTTCTGTTCTGAGTATTCAACAAACATTTGGGGCACAGCCCGTATTTTGAGTCCTAGTTTGGGTATGGAAAAAAATTAAAAATGAAACGTTACTACAGTTTTTTTGTTTCCTTGGCAAGACGTATTTTCAATACTTTCAGATTGGCCATTATTAACTAAGTGGCTTTAAATTTAAAAAAAAAACGCATTTTCTGAAGTTCATGCAATTCATCAACATCTTCGGCACTGATATACATGCGTTAGAGCATTATTATTGTCCCGCAGTAGAATATGTCACTATTTTAGATGGAGACAAAGTCGTAGAGGTAACTCTACATTTGATATTCATCGCCACTTTATCTAATTTTCTTGTTTTGCAGGACGGAAAGCTGGCTATAAACCTGGCGAAGCCATCGCGAAATCTTCGAAGAAATTCTAAGCACCCAAAAACTCATCCATCATTTTTTTTTTTTACTTTAGAGTTCTGATCTAGTGCTCTATATATATGGGTTATTAATTGCGGGTGTGTCTTCAATAAATTTTCAGTTCTGTCTAGAAACTTGAGCGTTTTTTATTCAATTACTTTAACCTGAGACTCCCATTGTTTTTGTGCACACCATAAATCTAAATATTTGGTTTATCTTCGACCTTATGAATTTGCCAACATTACCTTAACATATTCGTTAGTTTCTGAGTGTCAGGTTATCTTTATTCTCGCTAGAATAGCGATTGACAATTCTTCGGTGTAGTATTCAGGAAGGAAATAATGATGTCTGTTTCAATGTCTCTAGCGGAATCTACATTTTTTCTTCTTTATATTAATTCACCACAGGCCATCAGATCATAAGCATATTTAATGTTTTATTAACCATGCTTCACAAAAAAAAAAAAAGACATTACATAAATACCGCATATTTGCAGGGTTAAGGTGCAGCTCCGCAAACCATAATAGATCATTTACAAAACGGATGCATTGACTATCCTGTTCGATGCGAATGAATGGCTATATAATATGATTTGAATGATTCACTCAACCTATCACTTTCGCATTCATAGTTTCCGTATGCGATGGTTGAGGAGGAAGACGGCAACTTTTAATAACGTCACGGTGGATACAATGTTGATAGTTCAATTCAACATCAACCAGCCAAAGACGCTTTGCAAAGAATACAATGACCAATGCCTGACTCTCTAACAATTTAACTTGCCGATAATTTTATGGGATATAGATTTGTTGTTTAAAATGTTTTTCTTAGATTAAAGAAATATTTTTTTTTTCAAGCCATGAATGTGTGTCCGGATCACGATTTGTCCCTTTTCGGCGTACAGTCTTTGATTTCGTTTTGTTTTTAACACAAAATGAGGTTTATGGATTGTTTGAGAATGAAAAATAAATGCACTTTTTAAAAGTAACTGCACTCGCCTTTTATGCCTAAACTTTTTATTTAAACATGCATTATTTTCAAAATACGCTCAAAAGACTGACTTGGAGCGCATTCGACTCAACGATCTTGTGCAAGTTGGAGGGACATCGAAGTATAAAGAAAACATTTTCACAAATAAGGGGTGATAAAGATGGAAAATATGGGTTTTAATGCGGTGAATGTGCGCCAAAGACGACAGATACAAAAGGGATCGCAGGCGTCGATGTTGGCGTAGCAGCATTATTGAACACTGGTGATAGACCAACTTCCTGCAGCCTCGCATGGCAGCTTTTATAGCGAGATCTTGTTATTGTTTTTGTAGAAGAAACTACCAGCATTATTTTGATTATGCGAGAACATTCTAGACGATCTAAGAAAGATAAAAACATTAACCAGGGAGAGGATTCAAACACCGGACGTCCGCATGGTAGCTAAGTGCGCAGTCTAGTAAAACTCACGCAACAATATTAGCAGTGAAGTGTCAAATTGCAATTAACTGCACTCGAAGAAACACGGAGGAAAAAAAGGCAGCAACAGCGACTGTTCTTCCTTGTTGTGGACGCGTCTCCCAGAGAAGGCAGGAACAAAAGTTAAAAAGAAGGGGACAGATGACGCACCTCTTTGTTCAGCTAGCGCAGGGATAGATCGCACTACTGACGAACTGGTCGACGGCTCGATCCCTGGGAGGAGCGAAGTTTTTGTTTTTAGAGAGCAGCTCTTAGGCGCCCGTTTCCGGATTGAGCGGCGTCGCCGTCGCCGCCGCCATCGCTGTAACCGAGCGTTGCACATGACGTCACACTTGACGTCACGTGTAACGTCACGAGGGTTTTCCTTGTGGGGGTTACGAGGGTTACCCTCGCGAGTGTCACGAGGGTAACGTCACGACGTTAGCCATAACGTTTTTGACATTCATAAATAAAAATGAGTAAACACATCCGTCATAAACAGCTAAGCTTCGAAACGATTCAGGCACTGCTACGTACACTTGGCTTAGATGGAGGCTGCGATCAGCTGCGATAGCGACGGGCTGTGGCGTCGGCCGCCTCGACTGCCGGGCCCTGACCCTGGCTGCGACATCTGCGACCAACGGTTCAAAGTCTACAACGCTGTGGCGCTGCGAGGACTTGAGAGCGAGTTGTGGCTCTTTGAGGTCACTTGTTTTCGCGACCGCTGTGCAGCGACTGGGATGAGTGGTTTATAACTGCGTCTTCAGTGCAACGTTCGGTGTTGTCACCCCTTACCGTTTGCCAACCGATTATCACCTTATTGCTGTGTTTCCGGAGCTGCAGATGGCCGTGCTGCTGTTGTAAACGAAGACGCGAATGGTCGCCGACGTTCTCTGTGTGGATGGGTGCCCATTCCTTCAAGTTACCCCTTATCGTGTCAACAGAACATCACATTAATTCTGTGTTTCTGGAGCTGCAGATGGCAGTGCTGCTGTCATGAACTAAGGCGCGAACGGTCGCCAACGTCCCATCTGTGCAATGGCGCCCAGAGGTGTGGCTTCAAGGAGGGGTGTGAGGAAGTTGCAGCGTTCTATTTCTGGAAGAGACGTGAGAAAACAAGAGGGTTTTCTTTTCTCCTCCGGCCCCTCTCCTCACCTCCTGGAATATTTTTGCGGGCACTCATACCTATTTGTCGTGGTATCCGGCCAACTTGTTGAAAGCCAGTTGGTCAAAGGCCAATTTGTCGATAGACAACTTGCAGAATAAGCCACCCCGTCATAGGCCAATTCGCAGATCCCAACTCCTCAAAGAGCAGTTTGTTTAGTAGGCTTTAGAGGATTTAAGAGAAATACCCTTATTATTGTCATTTTTTACGCTACATTTTTTGCCCTCGATGTTATTTTGTTCCCTTTGCACGTCCAAGTACAAGACACAATCTTTAGAATGATCAAATACGAACGGCCGAATATGTGGTTTTTGATACGCACTCTTCATCTAGCAGCTCTCTGGTAACTCTTGAAAATGTTCGTTATGAGTGAGGGTACGACTCATACCAACCCTGTTATCTACTGGGAAGTGCAAACCCAGGGGTGCACAACTAAAAAATAGTTGGGCCAAAATTGTGTTTATTAAAATGGTGCAGGCCACGCCTAGTGCGACGTGTTGCAAATTTTGGCTACGGTGAGGCTTCCGATATCAGGTGTCATTGAACTCGTTTCCGTCTTTAGCACATCTCGCAATGTCATGTCCGTCATGGCAGATCGAAGGTGGTATTTGTTCAGAGTCATCAGTCGTTAGCTCGCATGCTGTATTTCCCGGTGGTACGAGTACATCCAAGACTCGAGAGCCGGTGCCTGTCCGTTACAAATGAGACTGCCCAATCCGCATAACTGCGACTCTCATGCAGATTATTTGTCTGAGCGCCTAATGTACTATATTTCTGCCGATTGCGTCAACCATTCATCGCCCTGTTTTTGTTTCTCCGCGCACAACCAACCTGCTCAGGCACTGCATTCTGTTTTGAAAGTGGTCATGAGCGACTATGCGAACGGTCGCCGATGTTGTCGTGTGTCCGTGTGTCAACCGATGATCATCTAATGATCATCTCGGTTCGTGTCTCTGTGCATCACCAGTATCGATAAAACAGTGCTGTCTGTCCTGGAATTGGTTGTGAACGAAGATGCGTCTGGTCGCTCAGGTCTCCCTGTGTTATACATCAAGACGACATGTACTTCCTGGTTGCTATTCTATTTCAAATTTCAGTGTTTTAGGGGACCGTTTGTGCGACTGTGGTACAATTGATCGACCTGCGGATAGTCATGGTGTGATGCTGATCTAGACCGTAACTTCGATCGTACTATGGCCAATATCGGTGTCGTCTGCATGCAATGCCATGCTAGCCGCACTTTGGGTACTCTCGGAAAAGAAGGCTCAACAGCATTGCAATATGGCGGAAAGGAGACATGTCCTTGTCTTTAAAGAATGTCGTGTGTTATTGGTTGGGGTCGAGACTCCTACTGCAAGGTGCGCCGGCCTTGTCGGGGCTCCAAAGCCAGCGGGAGGCTTTCAACTGCGCGTCGACTTAACCAAGCTGAACCAGGTCATCCTCCGAGAGCAGCATATGATGCCGGCCGTCGAGCAGGCGTTCGGGTTGCCGGGAAGCGCTACCGTCTTCTGGAAACTGGGCGCAATGTCTGGGTTTCAGAAGGTACGCCTCTCCAAAAGCTGCCAGGAGTTCTCAATGTTTATTACACCCTTCGGGCGATTCTATTTTCGCTGCCTGCCTTTCGGAATTACGCCGGCCCCAGAGGTGTTCAAGAGCCCAATGTCACTGATTCTCGAGGGAATTAAAGGAAGCTTCAGCATGGTAGACGACATCCTGGTGTTTGGCAAAGAGCGGTCTAAACCCAACACCAGACTCCAAGTTACTCTCGAGAGACTGCAGCAAGCGGGCGTTATGCTGAATGCCTCCAAGTGCCTCCTCGGTGTGTTGTACCTCAACTTCCTCGGTGTGGTGTTCAGCACTAACGGCAACGCACCACACCCCGACAAGGTCTCCCGCCATCACGGGTATGCAATTTCCGACCGACGTGCAAGGTGTGCGGCGCCTCCTAGAAATTCTGACCCACATCGCACATTTCTTGCTGAGCACTTGCGCCGTTACTGCGTCAATCAGGCTTGTCCTAAACGAGGACACGGTCTGGTCCTGGGGGACTGGTCAAGCTTCAGCTTTTGAATCGCTAAAGGGGATGGTGGCATCCAGCTTCTGCGTGGCTCAATAGAACCCAAAGTAACTAGCAACTGTAATAAGGTGGTGACCTGGGCCAGTTCGTTGACGTTATACATGATGGAGAAAACAGCTCAGAAAACATGGACTGCAAAGAACAAACAAGACAGGGCAATGCCGTACGCGTAACTGAAGAATTTTAATGAAGGAAACAAAGCTAGAAAAAGTGTACACAGTATCTTAAAATATTGCACACAAACGAAGGACCATACTCGCCAACCGTGAGCGTGTCAGTATTCTACATTTCGATTCATTCACTACGTGACTAATTTTTGCTGACAGTGCCAATGAAGGTTCACTAACACATGAATGCCCATGACACGAAATGTGGAAGGCCTCTATAATCTCTCTCGTCACCCTATCCCTGTGTGTGCCCAGAATGATGACCGTGCCAAAGTCAGGCCGACATTTGCACTCTGTGCAATGAATTGGCAAAAGCCCCCCCCCCCCCCCCCAACCGTGGCTCCGATCGAATACGAATGTTCTTCCTGTTTCTCCCACGTAGCCCATGTTACTTGCCATGACATGACATGACATGTTGCCCTGTCCTGTTTGTTCTTCGTAGTTCGTGTTTTTTTAGCTGTTTTCCCCATCATGTATATCCAGCAACCGTTTCTGAAGGCACGAGCTTGTACGGCCTGGGCGCAGTCCTCCTGCAGGTGCAACATCTGGTGAGTGACAAGCGGTTGCCTTTGCGTCGCGGTCACTGACTACTGCTGAACAGCGGTACAGCCAATATTGAGAAGGAAGCGCTGGGAGTCCTGTGGGCCATCCAGAGGTTCAAAATGTTCTCCACAATCAGAGCTCTTTTGTCGAAACCGACCACCAGCCGCTGGTACGGTTGCTGGGCTCCACCGACCTCGACCTCTTGCCTCGTCACGTCCAGCGGTTCCGCATCTGGCTGCTGCGCTACCAGCTCACAGTGCAGTATGTTCCTGGCAAGTTCCTCGCGACTGCCAACATGATGTCTAGAGACCCCGAGGTCTTCGCTCCAGCTGCGTCTACTCCGGACAGCGTCGAGCTCTTTGTGTAACAGGTTGTGATTGCATACTCTAAGACAAAAGAGAGGAGAAAGATAGCACCAGATCGTTTTCCTCTATTTCACTAACGCGCCCCCAAGCGGATCCGAGAAGGAGGGAGGGACAAGACGTCTTCCTTCTTTCTGAGGCTAATGGGTGGAAAGTTATTCCACCTTACCGTTGTGGGTTGCTCTAGGCTTTGTGACTTTACTATTTTTTTTTTAGATTACGCTGCACGCGCAGTTTGTTAAGCAGTATTTGTGCGCCCACTCATGCCCACGCAGCACAATAAGTCACCCAAATGTGTGAACCTTTGTTTGTCAAGTACAGGGCGTCCATATTATATTCTCCCAAGAACGCAGAGCAGTATGCTGGTTTCTACACTTCATTTCTTAAAATAAGTAAACTAAGCCGCCATGGACTGCCAAGTTCTAAAATGGTGCTACGTACACTGGTCGCGGTGGATGCGGAAGGGTCGCCCGGGTCTGCTTGAGCCTATTTGAGTGTTACGACGGTGAGCCCGTGACCACGGTGACCGCGAAATCCACCATTGCGGCGACTCTGCCTGGTATTAGCCTGTGGGTCTACCATACTACTTTCTTACCGAGTGTGCCAACCGATGATCGCCTTGTGTTCTGTTTCTCTACGCATAACCAGCGTCGCTATGGCAGTACTGCCGGTTGCGCAAGTGGTCGTGACCCAAGACGCGAACCGTCGCTGATGGCACCGTGTGTCCAAGTGTCAACCGATGATCATATATCGTCTTGGTGGTTTGGCTTCGCGCATCACCAATATTGATATGGCAGTGCTTTCTTGTGAAAGTGGTTGTGAACGAAGACGGCCAACAGTCGCCGAGCTCATCTTCTGTTTTGCAGGAAGTTGAGTATTGTCTTTGCTTGCGCTATTCTATTTCAGGTTTCAGCGTTTTAGGGAACCAAATGTGCGGTTACTGTGCAGTCGATATACCCGCGGAGAGTCATGCTGGGAAACTGATCGAAACTAAAACTTCAAATCGGGCATTCTTTGTATTGTCTTGACTGCCTCTTCGAGCTTGCTTCTTGTAGGCATAAATTGGTTGAAACATGTGTTTGATAGTCCGTCTTTTCATTATTCCCGATCTGGGGATTGTGACGGGAGCTGTACACCATCTGGCCTGTATTTTTACCCTTGTTTGGATGTTGAAGAAGAAAACTGTTATCTTTTTTTTTAATTCTCTCTTTTAATTTTGATATTCACTCTCCCTAGGCAGAATATCCAACCGGGACAAAAAAAAAACAGGTTAGTATCTGTTTTCCTATTCTGATCTTTCGTCTTCATAACCTCAAGCCGATTTTTGATCGTCTCTTCCCTTCTAAACTGCTGGAAAACAAACTGTGGTGTATCATTGTGCAGTTTTTCGTTTTCCAGCGACACTGTGGCTACTTGCCCACTGGTTGTAAAAAAGATTGCCACCATTTTCTTTTCTACACTTCTTGGCATTTCGAGCCTCAGCAGTGGAGCCTCTCCCGACAATATTCAAACGGATGACTGGTGCTTGGCTTCGACAGCACACTGAATGGTCCACGTTTCCTCGCTCTTTACAATGTCAGATATTTACTCTAAAGGTTACCACTTTGGAACCGGTACGGCATTCCTTGGCGGCATTCCACCCTCGCCTGGTTTTGTGCTTCCGTTGAATTCTGTGGCACCCAAAGAGGTGACACTTGTCAGACAAAGGTGCTCGTGTAGAATCCCCAAAACGCTCAGAGAACTAATTTTCAGCGACCTTTCCATATCCCCGTCAGTCAGCCGAGGATCCTGGTTAACGAGCCTCTCCTAGCAGGAGCGTTTTCGTAAGTCACAGCTGTTTAAAGTCAGCCACTGCGCTTGTCGCCTTTGAGAGAGGCGCGGCCATGCCTTAATTCACCTAACAAACACAAAACTGTTGCACGTGATAATGGAGTGTCCCCAGAAGCACATCACGACCGTTCCAGTGATTTCAACTCATTTGAATAACTTTTAAAATTGTAGCGCGCCTCCGCTCAAAAATCTCGACTCTCGATGTCCAACACCTAAGTCAAGTGAAGAGACGGGTCGTAACATGCCTAAGACCGCAGCTGAAGCAAGGCGGCATCGTTGCAGGCAATGAAGGGCTTTTTTAACTACGGAACGAAGGAGGCTTCAATTGCACCACACTTAATTTTTGTCACTGTCCTGTCTGTGTGACACAATTTCAAACCTTTGTAGTGACCCACGCATAGTAATAGTAACCATTATTTGCATGACACATGGTCCTGGACGACGTCCGAGACTTGAGAGAAAGGTAAAAAACCATGCGCAGCGCGCCAGTCAGCCAATCGCCTAAGGTTGAGAAAAAGGATGATAAGGAATACAAAAAACTTGAGGTCGTACTTCATCAAGTTCGTCTTTCTGGGTAGATCTGAGAAGATCTCCTCGTAGTCACTGATCAAGTCCAACACTTTTTGTCTTTTCTTCCTGTCTAAATCGGTATGGACTACCACGTCTTGTTTGTCTTGCTGCTTTGTCAGGGACAGCATTGGAACTTCGTCCTCGCCTCCTTCGGTGATGACGTCACCATCCTTGTCGACTTTTATGGCCAACCCACAGCTTAAGGTGACTTGTTCATTTTCTTCCCTCTTTTCGTACTTAAGTATGTTCACGTGGAATAATTTCCTCTTTCCTCCAATCTCAAGCTCATAATCTACTTCGTTTTTTCTGGCAGTGACCTCAAACGAACCCTTCCACTGCATAAGCATTTTGTTGTCGCTTGGAAGAAGTATTGGCGCCCTATCTCCAGCTTTCATTTCACGCTTGACCCGCTTATGGCCGTAATTTCTCTTCTACTTTTCTTTCGCTAACTCCAGACATCGATGGAGCAGCTCACATGTTTCTTCAAGCTTCTCCCACAACTCTAAAACGCATCCATACGAAGTCTTTTTTTCTTTCTTCATTGCTTCGTCGGACAAGACTTCTCTTAGGATGGCTAACGGTCCCCGTATTCTTCTTCCATACAAGAGTTCGAATGGAAGAGAATTTTAAGCTGGACTGTGGTACTTCTCGGTACGCAAAAAGTAGAGCGGTTAAGTACTGGTCCCAGTCACTAGGTCTCTCCTTGCACATTCGTCTGAGCATTTGTTTCAGTGTGCCATTGGAGCTTTCCACAAGGCCGTTGCACATGGTATGATAAGGGGTTCTTAGGAGGGGTCTCATTGAGAACAGACCTCCTTCATAAGGTCCGACGTAAACTTTGATCCTCGATCACTGAGGATCTCTTCCGGTAAGCCATATCGCACAGATATTTCCATCAACGCCTCCGCTACCTCTGGGGTACCAGTGCTTTGCAAAGCTACAGCGTCCGGGTATCGAGTGACTTCGTCGACCATGGTCCGAATGTGTAAATTTCCCGAATCCGTCTTCGGCGTAATGGGTCCAATGATGTCTATGGCAATCTTTTGGAAGGGCGTCCCTATGGTTGGCATGGTTCCAAGGGTGCCTTATCCACTCTTCCTTCAGGCACGGTGCGCTGGCAAATGTCGCAAGATCTCACTATTTTCGTATCTCACTCTGCATTCCGGGCCAGAAAAATTCTTCTGCGACCAGCCCTATCGTGTTATTTATCTCCTGGTGACGCGACATTATGCTATCATGGACCAGTGCTACCACGCTTCGTCTGAACTTCTCAGGAAGCACCAGGTGATCCTTTTTTTTTCCGGGGCTGTAGATGACACTCCTATACAACAACTTGTTTCTTATAAAGAACTTTCGCCTGGTTCATTCTCCATGCTTAGGAAATACCTTACCGATGCGGTAGAAACATTTCTCGAGGCTCTTGTTGTTTTCTTACTCCTTGAGCATCTCTTCGACTGTCGCTTCCAGTGGCGAAACTTGCGGTACCCTCAGTCCGGCTCGCGGTTTTTTTTTTTATTTATCTTTTTTCTTTCCTGTCTCTGTCGCGTTCGCGCTGAGCATGGGCTCGTCCTCGCTTGGTGCCAAGCTTGGTGTGCTCTCCGGCAATGATTCGGAAGAGCTCTTGTGAGCTCGTACTGCGCATTTTTTTTGCCGCGTCTCCTGGTTTTGTTTTATGGACGTTTGCATGTAAAATGTTCCAGCCGGACTCACCTCCTCCATTTCGTTCCGCTTTGGGTCCGGATCATCAACGCCTCGCACCATCGGCACGTTACCGAGCACGAGGTAGTAGAGCGGGTTTCTAACACACTTCGCCATTACCTTTCCGGTAAAGTATGGTGTCCTCACTATGATCTCCTCTTCGGGCACATACCTCACTCTCCTATCCAACAGATAGACTGGACTTGACTTGTCGGTGAGTTCCCCAGGGTGAAACATCTCCTTTCGCACGACGACCGTATTACAACTGGTGTCCCTCAAAACCGTTATTTTACGGTCACCCAGATGTTCCTCCACTACCGGCATGTTTTTCACAAGAAACTTTGGAGCTCGTCCTACGGCCACGTTGATCACTGGGATCTTGGCGCCGTTCAGCAGCGTGACATAGGCCTCATCAAGCTCGGCAGCACTGCCGTCGTTTCGCTCCGCTAATACGCAGGAGGCTTGAGGTCAATCATTTTGTATCGTCCAACAATTCTCGGCTCGATGTCCGGGTCTCTTACAGTTCCAGCACGTCAGCTTTTTGAACGTAGGCGGTCGGTTACTGTAGTATGCTTACAGATGAAGCATCGGATGGTTTTTCTGCTTGCACCGCTCGTCGCTTTATCTGTCTCTCCAGCACTCGAATTCTTGGTGCAGTCCTCCATCTGCGGCCTGCTCGCCTCTGTTTGTACCTGGGCCTCTAGGTATAGTTCCGCTTTGGACGATACATCATGTAAGGTTTCGCAGTCTCGTTGTCATAGAAATACCGTCAAACGGCTAGAGCAACTGAGTAAAAACTGCTCTACTAACACACTGTCTCGGAGGGCCTCAAATGCCCGATCCACTTCAGTGATCTTGATCCACCTGTTGAAATACCCTGCAAGCCGGGCGGCGAACTGCCTCCTCGTTTCTCTGTTTTCCGGTTTAGCTTCGCGAAACCTTTTCTCGTAGCCTTCTTTGGTGTACCTGAATCTTGGCATGAGCGCAAGCTTTAAATCTTCGAAATTAAACGGTCAGCTTGACGATAGGGACAAAACACTTTACTTTCGCGTAATCTAGCGTGTCCGCTGGGAAGAGGCGGCCAACTACCGTCAGTACTTCCCCGGACAAGCAAAGACTCAACGTCGTCGTGGCCCACTTTTTCTCGAGCCAGTCGAGGCCCGCCGCGGTGCGTTCTAAACGCTCTAAATACGCATCTAAATTGTGTCTGTCTTTATTAAAGTGCGGGATCAACTTGTGAAGAATGAATCGGTGTCCCTGTCCCGGCGTCGCACCTTCCCCATTGCCTCGGATCCTCTGGCGACCAGACGCCGCTTCTTCCTTTACCGCTGGTGTTTAAGTTGTAGAACTTCTCGTTCGTTGTCCAACAGCGCTCCTTCCAACGCCCGTTCCTGTCTTGCCCTTGCACTTTCTTCTCGTGCACTAGCCTCTTCATCCTCAGACCATTTCTTTAATTCTTTCCCTACATAACTTAACTTTTTTTGCGGTCGCGATCAATCTTTCGTTTTCCATACTCTTACGTCCGGTTTCACAGATCCCTAAATGTCCCAGTCGACGTGACCAAAAATAGTTTTATGGAAAAAATGATTCTGGCAGGCTCGCCATTTGTCAAGTTCAACCGAGACGGACCCCGAAATCAGAGCAACAGGACGAACAGGTTACGAAATTCCACCATATGTACATATATTTACATAAATAAACAAAGCGAAAGGCATAAGCAATTAACCCACACTAAAGTATAGTGTTAGTCCCCTAGAACCAAGTCTCCGCCCCGGGCACCGACGACCTTCAAGTGTCCCTGCTCGTGCGCGCTTGCATGTTTCTCTCTCTGATGAAGAACATCTTCTTGCTGCTCTGACAAAGGACGTCTCGTTGGTTCACGGTGGACTCCCGGGAGCGGGCCTCGGGTGGGCTTCCTCCGGGGCGTAGCCGAAGTCGCCTCTGGCGTTCACCGGACCAGGGCTTTCTCGTTCCTTCGATACTCGTTCCCCTCATTTCTTTCTTTTTTTTTGCACACAACACGCCTCGTTCATCCTTCTTATCTTCTTCTCTTCTCTTCTCCGGTTTACAATCGTGACCGGGGCATACCCTCCCCTCCGTACCCTCCCCTCCTCCTCCTCCTCAAGAGCTGCGCTCTAGTTTCGAATACAGAGATTTGTAAACGTCTTTAATTTCTTCATCAGTCCCTTCGTCTTACTTCTGCTTCTTTTTTTTTTTTTTACTTCCGACATTAGAATTGTAATGTGCCGGAGCTCTATTTACAGCGAAGCTGTTAATGGCTACAGTTCCGTGGATTTTTCGTGTGGAGGGATTGAAAACTCTACACTCGCACCGCCGCAAGCGCCGCACGCGCATGCCTTCCCCGCATGAAATATTTGAAATAAATAACCAAAACAAAGCGTTGACGAACGCACGTGCAAGAAAGTACCGAATCCCTTTTCTTTGGCATTTTGCCGACAATACAGTCGCTCTATTCAACAATATTCTGGTTCGCTGGGGCGTCATTGGTCAGCGGCAGTCGCGTTAGTCGCTTTCATCATCATCGCGTTTTCTCAACGCCACCATCTTGGCTCCAGCGGTCCTCTGGCTGCTGCTGTTTACTGTTTACTGCGCGCGCACGCTGAAGTCTGTCGCTCAGCACGCTTGTTTTCCGTGTTACGTCGAGATACGAACAACACGACCTTGATTCGCTGCCACAGCTGCGGCTGCGGCAGCTAGCGCAGGCGACGGCTACAGCTCGGCTTGGCTTGGCTAGAGTCACTTTTCTATCTGCGCGTGGACCCAAGATGATGTCGCCTGACGCGCTTCAGACGCGTAGTTTTGGAGTTTCGGTACTCTGAAAGCGTAGCTTTATTTAGTGACTCTAGGCCTGACCACACTAGCGTGAACGGCGCCGCCGGACAGCGCCGCCGGGCGGCACCGCCGTCCGGCGTCCCAACGCGAGGAGTCCACATTGGCCTCCGTTTTGCGGTCGTCACGTGACAGCACTGGATCTCGCGATCGCGCCTCCCGTTGGATTTCCCGCTCTTTCGTCGCCTGCTCTTCGTTAGATTCTTCCGTTTCGGCTCTCATCTTTCGCATATATCAGCATCGAAACCGCACTCGCTGCCTACATGGTAGGAGTCCGTGAAGACCTGGTGATCAGCGTGAATGTGATTATCCTAGCCTGCTCGTTGATCTTGCGACGTCGCCGCGCTTTGAAGGGAAAAGAGGCGCAGGTTTTGGGTCCGGCCGAGTTGGTTCTACCGAAACATCGAAAGACAGGTCAGTGCTTTGCTGCCCCGGCGGCGCGCCAGAGATGAAGGCTACTTTCGAAAGTGCCACCAAATCAACACGACATCCGTCACAACACAGACGACATGCAACAAGTGCCACGGAGAAACTCACTTGTAATTCCGAATTCCTCTCCTATAATTTCCCAGCGGTTGTTCTTAGCGTCATTATCTAGGTAGTCTGGCTGCGTCTTGTCATATAAAAAGGGAAACAGTCGCACAGTTTCAAGGAACCTCTCCGTTGCGGAAGGCATCGGGGTGAAATAGGGATAGCAGACGACACGAAACACGTCCTTTGGAACGTAAAAGACGCGCGGAGGACCGGTTTGAGCGTTGCCATGGCATCGCGACGTCACTATCTACGCCACCTCCCATTGGCTCCTCTCTTCTGCGGCGAGCGGCGGCGAGCTCTGAACCGCGCAAGGAGCGGTTGGCTCTGCGGCGCGTACGACGCGCCGTTGAAGCCGAAAACTGGCTTCGGTCGGCAACCGGCAGCGCCGACCGTCGCGCCGCAGGCCTCCGCGACGTCAATGTGGTCGTGCCTTTACTGGTGCAGACGCCGCTGCCGCACACGCTCGCCCTCCCGTATGAAATATTCGAAGTAAATAACCAAATAAGGTGTTGACCAATGCGCATGCGAGATGCCATTTGTTTTAGGCTTTTGCTTTAGAACAGTTACTGCTGCAGACGCTGGCACCGCACACACGCGCCTTCCCCGTATAAAAGATTCGAAGTAAATAACCAAAATAAAGGGTTGACGAATGCGCGTGCAAGATGGCATCACGTGCGGCGCGTGGAACACCATTCGCTGCATTCTCCCTGATGCTTGGGTAATATAGCAATATGCCTATTCAGTATATCAGTTATCAATAGGCACCATTTTCAAGATCAATAGACTCTTAGGTAGGATATTAAAGGCTTCTCAAAGATTTGCCACTCTGCGCTCGTCTACGCTCGCACCGTTTTCTCTTTGTCGTCGTTCAAAGCGCTTGCGTGCCTAGTTTTCTTTCTTTCCGCTCTACTGGGGTGGCGGCCCGTCGCGCGTGTTTAGTTTCCTCCGGCTCCTCGGGCGGGTCTGTGCCGTGTGCTAAACAGCTTCGCTGGTCATCCACCTTAACAGGGTGGAATGGCTCATGATTTTTTCGCATTTCTCTGTTCATTTTGTAGGGCAAGAGCCCATTTACCGCCTCAACAAGTGCCGTCGCAGAGGGAGTATTTTACTAAGTACTTCCTGCCGCCTGCAGACTTGTTGGCATCTTTATTGCTATTTTTTTTTTTCGCCTGGAATTGACTTTTTGAAAATGGCTGGCCTAATAATGTTCGCGAAGTGTGTGCAGTTCATTTTTCGCGTTGCACTGACACATGGGCGACACTTGTGGATACTCGCAAGCACCCGCCACGCTACACATATTTCCTTTCTCGAGCAGCTCTCGACCCGGGGGGGGGGGGGGGGGGGGTCATTGTTCCACCCGGGAAATTTCAGGGGGGGGGGGGGGGGGGCTCCGAGCCCCCCTCCTTCCTTCCCCCGCAGTCGACGCTTATGCGCATGTAGAAATTTTAACATACAATCTGCTATGTCTAAGTTATGAAAGGGCAAATGCAGGGATACATCACATTTATTGGGTTCAGGCATTATTGTTATTATCAGTGCACTAACATATTACTGGAGTTATAATTGCGCCTTTGTGGAGCAGGTTTTGATAACGAGAGATTAAAGAAAAAAGAGTTAAAATGGCGAAACAAAAAGAATATATATATATATATATGTTTTCACCATATTACGGATCAGCCGCGGCACCTGAAAGAAAACAGTAAAAATATTAGTTGGACAAAGATGGTAGCGATCCCCACGGTTAAAAAAAGGCCCCAGAGGGCCTCACAAACTCCTATATATGACGTCATGCAAAGGTGCGGGTATGACGCCACTGTTAGGTGTTGGCGTTCTCAGGTGGCAATGAAATTTCAATCGGTAGAAACACGGTATTCTCCTCTCGATATTATTCCTATATCTGTGAGGTAACGCAAAAATTCGGTATGACGTCACAGTTATATACGGGTCGGTGGTGCGAGATGCGAAATTACCATCGGTGGAAACGCGGTCCTCCCAGTATTATTCGAATGAAAAAAAAAACGGCAGACGTGGTGAACTTACAGTTGGTTTGAAGCAGGCCGTTAATAGCTGTAATTATGGGTATTGTAACCACATTCTTCCTTATAAGATCTTCGATAATCTGCAACACGCTGCAAATTGTGTTGGACAGAAAGGTACTCAAATTTTCCTCCGAAAGATTTTCCAGAAGGCACTGCGGAAAGAGCAATAGAAAAGAAATCGTCGTCTTGATCATGAGATCACGTGCGGAGCTACACCTCGACGTTCCGAAGCCTGCTGCTTGCCCCGACAGTGGTCTACTACCACAGTCTTTCTTGAGTCATACTTAGTCGTGCTGCGTTAGCCGAGCAAAGGGGTTCGGGTTGCAGGTTTCGTGCTTCAACTCCCACTGTGCCGCTTTGTAAAGCTGAATAATTAGGAGTATATTTATTTATGAATAAGTATGTTTCGATATGCTTTGAATAGTCATCAATTGACTGATATGCTTACGTACTATGTATGTTGCCTTGGACTGCCTTACTGTATGTTGCTTGTTGCCTTGGACTGCGTGTAAGGTTTTCTTCACGCTCGAGCGTGACACTTTTCGCATGAAATCCAGCCCATGAACACGTTCCGTGTTAAAAACATTCAAGATTTGACAATAAGTTTCGCCTATCATACTCAGGGACGGACTTGCCAATAGGCAGAGTAGGCAGCTGCCTAGTGCGGCAGAATCTTGGGGGCGGCCAATTCGTGGCTGCCCCCAAATTAATATACCCCTTTTTTAGTCTAGCTCTGAATTTAGCTACGTTGGGAATTCTAGGTCGAAATCTAGCTACTTTCGAAACTTTTAACTCCAAAATTAGACACTTCCCCCCTTTCCCCCCGCTCCCCATGGTCACTGACCATGAAGAACGGGAGTTGGGTGGTGGGGTGGCACTGTTAAAGGCTGCTAGGGCGGCAAACTGCTAAGTACCCCCCTGATCATACTCATTGAAAACTTTCGAAGTAGCATTTTTACCTATACAGCACAATAAACGGCTGCTATTGGAAGGAACGGAATGTTTTGTGTTTGTCAGCGCAAGAATACACTTTCAAGAAGACAGTGGAGCTTTATTTTTTTTTTTTTTCATTTACAAATACCCAAAAGCGCGAAACAATGGGTCCAGTCAGGGTAGCGGTACAAAAACAAAGTGCAGATAGACGTATATAAACAACTACAAACAAGAAATACAATGTGCGATTACAATTACCATCAATTTTAATGGTGCCATACTGCTTAAGAAGCTCGTTATCTTAGGGGCATTTACGACATCTGACTCAAGTGTATGTATATCGTCTATACATATTGGGAAGAATGCAAAATTTTAAGGTGTCGCAATATACGGATATGACTGAATATATTTGTTATGCTGTATACGAGTAAGAAGTTTGCGTGAGTCATCTCGGAGGTCCGAGTGGACGTATCTTAACATATCAATATTATGCTATCAATTTTGTAATAAAAAAAAAATGATTACATGCGTGTCTTTATGTCAGGCAGCCCCACCCTAGCTTTGAGCATTGGTACTGAGCCTGTGGAATGATAACGGTTATCGATAAACCTCACTGCCTTATTTTGGCCTTGTTCAAGTTTATTGATGTTACTCTGAGTGAAGGGTTCGGAGAGCATACTCGCGTAATCTATGATTGGTAAAACAAGGTCATAAAATAAAGTAAATATTTTACGTACTACATAATGAATATGTTCTGCTCATATTATGGCACAATAATAGATACCTAAGTGCAGAACTTACTCTAGAGTTCTGACTTGGGCAATGATATGAATGGTTGTCAGAATGTTTGGACGGGACACATGATTATATCAAATAGAAATCAAAGCGCCGTACATTTGTTTATGGGTAATTATACATCTTACGCCAACTGTGGTTAGGTTTTCTATATCCGAAATTGCTTTGACATGCTTCTCAGCTTATTACCTACTCATTGTGCGGAAGCGGTAGGCCAGAGAATAAAGGACTATATATCTGGTATATTTCTTCAACGAAATCTTTAAATTTCTACCATTCTAGCAGAATAGTAGTACATAAAACACTTTTTGTATGTTTATAAATATGGAATGTTACCTCCAAATTCGAAAGCAGGGCCAAACAGAATTTTAGTTTGTTGGAAAAGCCAATGTTTAGAGTTTCACAAATTTATGTAATTACAGTTGATAAAATCCATTAAAGCGATTTTTTAGCTTTAATAATTGCAGATGCATCGAAATCACTTTAGGATCAACACCGCTTCAAACAGGCGCGGCAAAGCAATAATGAACCTCTATGTGTAGTCAACCTCTTGTTTGGGAATTTTATTTAATAAAACTTGTGAACGCCCGGGGCTCGGAATTACAAGCAATCATTCATATAGGTATCTCATGTACACCATAATGATAGAATGCCAAAATTTCAATATGGCGTTTGGTTTTTCTTAATACGTCTAACGTATCAATACAACTTTTGTTTTATTGGAATTTTTCTGGTGATGTGAACTCATAAAAAGAAAAAAAAAGCAGCTCGGTGCCATTTAAGGTAAGCAGTGATGGCAGAGGCGAGCTGCTGTAGATCTAATATTTTCTTAAGCCACCTTTAGCATCTTTATATATACACCATTATCAAGGTCGCCAATTTGCCTCAGTATACACAGAAAACACCTACAAGTTCGGAACACACAAATGTTCCCAACTTGTGGATTTTTTTTGTGGGTCGGGTGGCAACATTGAGAAATGTGAATGTCGTATATATAATATGATGTTACTGAATAAGCAAGTCGGCCGAGTTTGAAACATCGCCTTCCGTCATTCTGCTGTTATTGCTTTTTTTGTTTTGTTTTTTACTCTTTAGATTTGTAAATGAAGAGCGAGTTGTTAAGGGTACTGAATATAAAAAAAGGACAACGGACGGACAACAACGAGGCGGTGAAGTGTCCTAGAAGGTTGGGTCACCTCCTTTCCGCCCCCCCCCCCTCCTGTTCTCTTCCTCTACCCTAGATATACAGACTTGGGGTTAATAAATTTTCGCCGCTATTTGGAAGTCGTCGTTTCTCGTTGTTGTTCGTTCTTTGTCCCTTCCCCATATCCAGTGGTCGTTATATTCGTCTCGTTCTGCACCCAGTACCAGGTGGCTTAGGAAGATAACTCGAAATAGGGCTGCATTAGAAATGAATACTGAACTATAAATTACACGGTAAACTGAGTAGGAACGCTTCAAGCAAACAATGAAAGTATTACCTGCTTCCTTCGGGACATAATAAAAACCTAGCCTTTTTCACTTTAATGCAATGAAGGTTATCTTATTTTTTTAGATGTCTAATTGATTAGGAATGCAGCGATTACGCATTTTTACCTGTGTTAAGAATGGAACCTTCGGCAACCTTTTCCGAGTTTTAACGCTGCGGAAACGAGTCCCGAAACGAGTCCCGACGTGTCAGGACTGCCGGCCACCTGTCGGAGCCTGCCCAAAACGTGTCTCAACGCGTCCGTGACGTCAACGGGACGTGTGTGTGTGTGCGTGTGGGTTCGTACGCTCCGGAAGGGGAGAGAGGCCTGGCCTAACTGCGGAGAACCTTGGCTATGACTCATTTCTGGCTACGACGCGGCGGACCCAGCTGCAAAGCACGTGGCGGTCGCACCTGCTGCCCTGGCGGAGAGAGAGGGAGAAAACGGACCCCTATATAAGGCGGGGCGTGAGGGCTCCATTTGTTCTCTTGGATTTGACGACTGTATCGCTACCATGTAATTAAACCGTTCGTTACGTTACCAATTCTCCCACCTCCACTGGACCCCTGGGTTCTTCTCTTCGGGGAATGGTCGTCGTCACGAGCCAGGAAGCCTCCGGACGTGCGGCCTAAGCCCCGCCTCGAACAACTGGTTGGCAGCGGTTGGGATCGGACCATGCGACATCGTGCTACATCTGTGGGTGAGCGTTTGGACTTTGCTTTGAGATTCGCCAGGCTTCAAATTATGGGTAATTAATTTTGAACTGCTGGGAATCCTTAGTGTTTGACTCGTGCGCTAGGTTTGTGTACAACCTCGCGACAAGTTTTATAGCAAAGCCAAAGCTAAAGAGCAGCGATCATGGATCTGATGAGGTTACTGAGAACAGATTTACTCTGTTTATGTGAAGAATTGGGTGTGGAGGTGGAGCAAAAGATGAAGAAATCGGAGATCAGTAAAGCGATTTCAGAGAGCGCGGAAGCAGAGGAAATTAAAATTACGTGGGAACTGCTTCAGAACGCTAAGAGTGAAGCTGCAGCAAGAGAGGAACGAGAACAGGCTGCAGCGAAAGAGGAACAGGCTGCAGCTAGAGAGGAACGAGCACAGACTGCAGCGAAGAGGAACGAGACCAAGAGACCAGGAGCGAGCGCTGAAAAGGCTAGAGCTCGAAATTGAACAACAGCGATTAAACTCGCAGAACAGTAGAGTTGGGGCTCCGGTACGAGCAAGTGAGACCGAGTCGTATCAAATGAAGAAGCTCATGCAGCCGTTTAAAGTTGGGGAAGACGTGGGCCTATTCTTAGTTAACTTTGAGAGGACATGTGAGAAGTTGAGCTTCGCCCCAGAAACGTGGCCGCAACGGCTTTTGACTCTGTTGCCCTGTGAGGCTGCAGAGGTTGTCGCGCGCCTTAGTGCTGGAGACGCGGACGACTACGACAAGGTGAAGTCCAGCCTTTTGAAGCGGTACCGCCTTTCTGCCGAGGCGTTCCGTCAAAGGTTTAGAAACGCATGCAAAAAGAGCAGCGAGGGCTACTCGGAATTCGCGTACGGGCTTAAAACCAACCTGATAGAATGGTTGAAGAGCGAGGAAGTGTACGAAAGCCGAGACAAGGTAGTCGAGTGTGTGTGCCTCGAACAGTTCTTTCGTAGCATTCCGCAGTCAGTCAAGCTCTGGGTGCAGGACAGGGTGGGAGTCGACTCTGTCGAAAGGGCCGCTGAGCTAGCCGAAGAGTACGCAACGCGTAGAAAGCTGAGCGGAGAGGAAAGCGAATCCGGCCGAAGCGATCAGCGCAAGACCTTCCAACAGGGTAACGGCTCGCGAGAAAACGGGCCCGAGAAGCCCGAATCAGGACAAAAGGTCAAAGAAAAGAGCGCAGAACACTCGAACGGAGACGAGGCGCGGAAAAGCCCAACAGGGCAGTTCGAGGCAAGGAAGCCGTTCCTGTGCTACAACTGTCAGGAGCCGGGACACACAGCGGCCAGACGTAAGAAACCGCGGGTTGTGTTCTCGTACGTGAACGGTAGTGACGAGGACCTGAAGCTCCTTCGTCCCTATCTTCACGAGCTCCATGTAAACGGAAAGCCGTGCAGGGTGCTTCGGGACAGTGCAGCGACGATGGACGTTGTCCATCCGTCGTATGTAACGCCCTCCGATTTTACTGGAAAGGTAGTTTGGATCAAGCAGCTGCTCGAAAAGCACAGTGTCTGTCTGCCTATGGCGACAGTGAGGGTAACTGGCCCGTTCGGAGAGCTAGTGACAGAGGCGGCTGTCTCGCAGACAGTCCCGTTGGAGTATCCTTATTTGTTTTCTAACCGGTCAGATTTCCTGCTGCGCGAAAGGGGTCAACAACTGGGAGAAGGGCTAGTTCAGTCATGTACGAGGTCCAAATCGCGTCAGGTCGCCCCTTTGTTGACGAGGGATCCAGAGCCAGAGGCAGCTGACGGGGAGCAAGCACTCCCAGAGTTGGAGGCAGAAAACCGGGATGAGAGGAACCAGGTTGTGGAACAGCCTGACCTCGTAGCACTAGAAAGCGTACGCCGTCCCAACGCGCCGGCGAAAAAGGCGGAGGAAGATAAGATCAGTGAAAGATCTCTCGTAGCTCCGGCGTCGCGTAACTTTGGTCCTCTGCTACGAGTAGACAGAGTGTCTTTGACAGTCGAGCAGAAGAGCGACCCTAGTGTGTCAGGGTTTCGCTGTACAGCTCAGGAGATTGCTAGGACCAATGTGACGGGGAATGAAAGAGGCGGATTATTTTATCGGCGCTATAAGGACCGCATTTTCACGTCTAGAAATCACGTGAAAATCGATCACTATGACTTCAGCGTAAGAAAAAGGAAAGGCAAATTTAACGGCACTGCCGATGGGTTGAGCAGATTTTTCTGACATCACGAAAAATAGTAGGGATGATCTCAGAGGTCTTCGTCATCCACGGGAATGAGGATCTAAGTGGGGGCACTTCGTTGAAACCCCAAAAGGACCTCACAAATTGCGAAGAGTTTTTGTCTTTTGTATTTTGTTCTTAGTGACCTCGTTGGAAAAATGAGTTTTTTTGGCGACAGGGGGTCTCGATACCCAGAATTGTACCAAATTTTGGTAATCCGTAATCCAGTCTGGCGGGTCTTTGGCGAATTCCGAGCGTTTGACTGCGGTGTGGCGTGGTGTTGTGGGGGACGTTTCCGCTGATGCCTCCGTTGTGAGAGGTTTGGGAGTTTGTTTGGTGCTTGCAGCGTCTTCTCAAGGCCTACTCCAAGCCCACCTCTTCAGGCCAGCGATTGTACCACCGGCCATTCGAGGTTTCCCTGGCCCCGGAGGGGCTGTTAAGAATGGAACCTTCGGCAACCTTTTCCGAGTTTCAACGCTGCGGAAACGAGTCCCGAAACGAGTCCCGACGTGTCAGGACTGCCGGCCACCTGTCGAAGCCTGCCCAAAACGTGTCTCAACGCGTCCGTGACGTCAACGGGACGTGTGTGTGTGTGCGTGTGGGTTCGTGCGCTCCGGAAGGGGAGAGAGGCCTGGCCTAACTGCGGAGAACCTTGGCTATGACTCATTTCTGGCTACGACGCGGCGGACCCAGCTGCAAAGCACGTGGCGGTCGCACCTGCTGCCCTGGCGGAGAGAGAGGGAGAAAACGGACCCCTATATAAGGCGGGGCGTGAGGGCTCCATTTGTTCTCTTGGATTTGACGACTGTATCGCTACCATGTAATTAAACCGTTCGTTACGTTACCAATTCTCCCACCTCCACTGGACCCCTGGGTTCTTCTCTTCGGGGAATGGTCGTCGTCACGAGCCAGGAAGCCTCCGGACGTGCGGCCTAAGCCCCGCCTCGAACACCTGTATAACATCGAAAAGCACCTGAACAACACTTCCCTATAAAGAAATCGAAACACAGTGAGGCGTCATGTTCAGCACTGACGACATCGCAACATAAAAGAATTATATGCATATATAATTTACCGTTACTTGCTGCCCATTCTCGCAAGTCTGAAACTCTGTTCCGAGGCACTGCAGAAAACCAATAACACGATGGTGAACAAATGCACGTCTTGGGAATGCCACTTTCTAGCAAATAACAAGGTGAGAATTGCAGGTTTTTTTTTTCTAACACCCGCATTGATGGATTGATGGATGCATGCTAACGGCCGTACCCTTTATAACAAGCTGTAGCTTGCGCCGCCAGTCAAGAAACCAAAGGTACGATTTTTCCTCACCGCCAATTATCTTTCCCTCCGTCTTTTTGTACTATCAGCAGGCGGTGATGGTTACCTCATACATTCATAGGTCTATTAATTCTCCCTGGGTGATTTCCACAGTCTTCTAATATGCTCTTTTTAGTGTAATTCACTTTTCTTCCATTCTTTCATTCTCATCTATAAACCTCTGCGCTCTGGCAAAACCGATCGCCCCGTCAGGGAGGGGGGGGGGGGGGGGGCGTATAAGCCCAATGCATTTCAATACCATCTGTTTATTGTCTCATTTTCGCCGTGGCATGCGGAACACCTCTATAAATTTCTTCATACTTTATATGTATCTAGTAGATCTAAAAAACTGCCGTTCTACCCTCAAACAATGAACTCAATCGTGAATTTACATACCAGTGTTCGTGCATTATTTTTTTTTCGTTCCCTATACATACAGTGTTTAAAGTCGATTTCTCTGGATTCCTTCCTTCCACAGTCTCCTCTTGGCCTCCTTTAGTTCTTTTTTTACAGAGGTATTCTGCTCTGCACCAGAATTTGACTGTTTGTAATTAAATTTAAGCTTTCTGAATACCTCTCTCGCCCATGGTGTATCCTCCATTATGTCTAGTTTTTGGTATTTCAATTTACTGATTGCCTCGCTTACCTCGAAATAGGTGCAGCCCATATCTCACTGTACTCTTTCACTTGGTGTATTTTCATGTGCCCCAAGTGCTACTCTGCCCACGCTCCTCTGTTGGGTCTCTAAACTCGACTAAACTTCAGATTTCATGCTATAGTACCGTGTTGCCAAAAGACAACCCCAGCACCATGACTTCTTTTCCTGTTCCCTTAATTACCTCATATGCATTGTAATTTCATGGTGAGCCATGCTTCATTATCTCCGAGCTCCTTTTTTCTTTCCTTAGTATATTATCGTCCTCATCTTCTAAATATTGTTTTCCCTAATTCTGCCATTCTAGTCTCATTCAGCCGTTCTTTGAGAAGTATAAACGTACCGACACATTTATGCTTTTCCTCACGTTTATTCAGTATATTTATTTCCACTGGGTCCCCCTTTTCATCGTTAAATACCGTTATTCCTGACTTGTCGCTATAGAATTTTAGACCTAGAAAGTCTCCTTCCCCTCCATAGATTTCATTCAGCTTTTGTAATTCAACCCGGCTAACAGTTGGCTGTATAATGTCGGCTGTGTAGTACACTCCTGGTGTAAATTGGTTTACTTTTCCCCCTCTTCCAAATACGGCACATAAAAACCTAAATTGAACTCATTTATTTCTTAACGAAACACGCGAACATAAATTTAAAGAAAAATATTTTTCACGTTTTCAGGACGTCTCGTGACGGACGTGAAAGGGAGGGAATTTCTCTGCCGTTTTTCGCGGTTACGGACAACGCCGGCTCCGCTCCATGGGACCGTTAATGTTTTCGCATTAATAATAGTGAAACCTATTTTTAAAGTCGACGTCAAAATCGTCACTTCCGTCTTTCGGTCGTATACTGGGTGTTTTTTAAGCTTAACATATTTGTTTAAAAAAGCCACGAAAGCTACCCTAATTCGGCTGGTGCAGGTGAGTTATACGGTCAGGCGTACGAAGCATAGGGGGCTACTCATAACGATCAGACGGATAATTAACTAAAATATGTCTATTAACGTTTTAGTTTCTAAGAATAAGCACATGGTTCGAATTAGGAACTTTCTGAGCAAGCACCATCGAAAACCACTAAATCAGTCAGGTTTAAGAAGACACGAAGCCCGTGGGAAGCACCGTGGAGCGCTAAAGTTATCAGTCGTGCAGCACGAGCAAGACTACCGGTGTGAAAACGTGCCCGCGCGGTTTTTCCGTCTCTTATCATCCGTGTTTTCTTACCCCAAACCTTGCGCATGTTGCCCGAATGGCAACTTCAGCGCATTACCGCGGTTCCCACGCACTCAAAGTCTTTCTACAAGTTACTGATATAGTTTTCGATGAGGCTCAGCAAGTTTCTTAATATAACAATGTGTATTTTTACGAATTAAAAAGGCAATTAACACATTTTAGGTAATTTTTTGAGTGATCATGACGGTTAGCCCACTATAAATATTATTATTATATTGTATCCTCCTCGCCGTATAATTTACAGGCACATAACGTATTAGTGTATCTTTCATACATTATCTTAAAACACATATCAGTAATAAAAGTATTCTGTTTTATAATTATGATTGTGCTGTATATAAATAAAAACAATATTGCTCTTAGGTATTGAAGGAACTGACGCAGTGGCGAATAAAACTTGGCCAAACCTTTGAAGCCTTGCAGGCTCTTCGTCAGTCTAAAACTAGTTAACTTATTTTTACATTGCCTTTGATTCTGTAACTGGCGAGAGCTTGCTTTGTTAATGAAAGTGACCATCGGTTTATAAATAACTCTCATTTGCATCCTGTTTATTAATTGAGTTTATTTATAGTGAACATTGTAGCAAGATCCACTCGGATGTGAATCGATACTGTGAATAATCTTACCTCGCCAGCCCCAAGTACGCTTGGAAGGTTGATCTGAATTGGATCTGCGCACACCGCGTCGGTGTCCACCGTCAGAACGTTGCAGTTCACCCTGAACACGAGCGCCGTCAGTTGGCAAACACCTCTAATGGCATCGGTCACAATGCCTGTAAGAACATTAAAAGGTGAAGCGGACACCGCGTCAGATTCAAATTAATTCGATCACGTGCCGTTAATGGCATTTAAGCGGCCGTTAAGGGCGAGGTTTCACAGCGGATTGCGTGTGTCATATACGTATGAAATTTAGCTAAAGTGCTAAATTTTTGTTATTTTTTTTAATCGCAAAATTCTAAATTTAGCGGGAAAAGGTACTCGCTAAGTTTGGCGGGAAAATACAATGTTGTTACATCATGACGTAACAGCGTCACTTGACGTGTCGATACTATGGCTAAGTTTGACGAAAAATCGTTTTGTTGAATTTAGCGGAGAAATGTTTCTCTAAGAATAACAAAAGCATGCATCCAATTGAAAGGATGAGATTCAGAAGGCTTCTTTAAATATGCCACTGCGAGCAATAATCCGCGCGTAATTGTCCAATTTCGAGGGCTGTCACGTAAAATTCATCCACGCATTGCTTTAAAATGCGCTGAACGTACCCAGATTGTTCCTCTGGAATCCGTAGTCGAGAAGCTGCACAATTATGTACAGCTGGGACCCCAGATTGAAATCACGAATTCCTTCCAAGGCGCACTAAAGAGGGCAGAAATCAGTGCATGAAATCAGGACGTGAATCCAGATTAGGGACAGAGACATTCCTTGCGTTAGACGTAAATGTGATTTAGGTTTCATCCCCAAAGATGAAGTAGATTTAGAAGAGGATAGATGGACAGCATCACCTACGTACAATGACGTAGAAAGTCACACCTTCTACACTAACGGTGTTCAGCTGATAAACGACCGGAACAGGCTATTGTTTCCAGTTGCGTGCCACCTATAGGCAAACTACCTATTCATCCAGCAATTGTCGTTTTTAACGGAATGTTCGACGTTGATCAATACATTCTGAGAAATCTGGAGCCACTGCTTTCCCCCATTGCACTTGGGAGAGTCAATCGTTGCTCCACAGCTTCCGTGACGAAGCATCTGCTTCGTCACGTTGTGAGGTGCGTCCGCTTTGATCTCGAGCGGCGCGTGCTTGATGCCGTATATTTATGGCCATTTTTTGGGCACAACACCGACGCCGCGTTTTCTCGTAATAAAACATATAAAGCTACCGCCTTGAAAAAAAAAAAAAAAGAACGCCGGAGGTTTTTTTTTTTTTTTTTTTTAACGAACGAAGCTTACTTGTTTTCTGGTCTCCCGGTTTTTACGTAAGCCCCTTCACTGCCGGAGCATTCAGAGAGCTTTCTGACCCCTACCCAAGCTGCATTCCAGAAAAACGCCTAATTTGGCATAAGCCTGGCAACCCTAGGGGCCTAACTTCGGCATAATACGGTTCTACTCGAAGGCATCCGTTGTGCCAAAGTACTTTTCTGTTGCGTTTATAAGGATTTTCTCGAGCTCGAGACACAATTGCCAAAGCGTCAGACTTGAGCAGAAGATGCCACGTAGGACCAAGAACCAATAGAGCCTTGATCTGGCATTTGTTGGGCAGTTTAGCCGCAATGTTACCACATAAAATCCGAACAACCAGCATGGAACCCTAACTTTTGCACTTGTTGGCCGATTTGTTCCCAAAGATGCTGGATGACATGAACTACCGGCTGTGACGCTTTACTTTGGCGCTTGTTTAGCGAATTGGAGTCAATATGCCCGGACTCTGGCAAAAGAAGGTCAAGTTCGGCTCTACCTTCACTTCTTCGGGCACTTTAAGACTCTAAATTACCAGACAGCAACCGAAGTTAGGCCCAAAGAGCTGTGCTACCTGGGTAGAGTGTTCCCCAGCTCACGATCATGATCACGTGATCAAGATAAAAAGAAATTCCCAAACTAAAAACTCACCAGAACTACATCACCAAGTTCGATAAGGGCGCCATCCTTTGGATAAAACAAAATGACAGAAAAATCATTATGTGTGGGCCCTTAGCCCTTAGATGGCTAACAGTTTTTGGCTAGGTCATTGAGGGTGGATGGGTTTTAATGAGAGCAGCAGAAGTAAGCAGAAGGAGGTAGTAATCAGTCACATAATTTAGGTTTCGACATAATTTAGTCTTTGGATAAGGGAATGGACGAACACGTAAGCCACAGAGGATATCTGCGTTGTGTTCGACTGTATTTTTTATTTGTGTTTATTGCTTCATCCTTTATGTTGTGTTGTTTCTATTGTAGTTCAGACTAACTCGTCATTATGAATTATTGTGAGTCGATTCATGCATTTTTTCACCTACTGCACTGTAAAAAGGTTTGACGATATATTGTCGGCACCCATAGAAATAAAAGCAAAATTCCGAAAAGATATAAGTTCGTTAAGTTGCTTTTCGTTACATATGAGATACCTCGAAAACGCAAGTACTAGGATTTTTATACGGACACTCACTACCAGCACTAATAGTAATTAATATACTAATATGAAATGTATTATAATACACTCTGCGGCTCCCCAAGACAGTCTCTGAATTACAGGAGAGTGCTCACTTGCTTTCCCCGATAACTGTGGCCAAGTACGAAACAAAAGTTGTACTCACGCTGTCTTGAATGCAGAGATTTTGATTCTCTCCGAGGCACTATTATGAAGAAGGTGGTTTTAATAAGATGTAGCAAAAAAAAAACAATTGTTGTGAAAAACTTTTCATGAGAGCAGCATAATAGTTTTTACTGTAGGTTCTGCATATCAGCTATAGGCACACCTTGAACGAATACAACAAACACATCACATTTTTTCGACCCTTTAAAACCTGGCGTGTTAGCTTTGTTTAACGTTCAACGAATGAGCTGACATTTTAGAGACAAGCGTGCAGAGGAAATACATAAATGCCTAAGTACGTACCTACATAGTACTATGACCAAAATACAGGAAAGCAAATTGTGTTTATCTCAAGCATTTTTTAAATATTCGCATGAGCAAACAAGCAGAAGTTCACGCTAGCTATGTCTTTCTTTGCTGAATGGTCGTGTACCTAGTAGCAGAAAATGCGAGCTCAGTCTCTTATGAAATAAACATATAAACCGAGCTTATGCCGCAAGTAAAACATATTATAAAGCTTTTGGAACAAATTTCCTCTAACGCAGCCGGCAGATGTAAAACTTACGGACACGAAGATTCATTATATATATATATGTCTCTAATTAATTACAAGCCAGTGAAAGTAAAAGCTACATATTCGAAAATTATGAGACGTGCTGCCAGGCCAATATGGTTGCAGAAATGTACCTCTCCAAGACCCAGGACATTTGGCAAAGTGATGTTGATGCATGAACCTGTAAACAAATTAATTAACAAGAAAAGTAGATGTGAAGTATTGCGAAGCGCAGGAGCCTAAGATTAGAACATATATCCTTTGTAAGATAAATATATAAATGTTTAAAATAAACATATCAGCATATAAGATCGTCTAAAATAGCGCAACGCAGCAGAGGCTGGTTGCACTATTTCTCCACGGGGCGCTCTGCCGTCGGGGCCGAGAAGCGGTCCGATTGCAAACCGAAACCTAAAAACCCGTCGAATCTGTGCGATTTTTCAGAAAGCCGTAAAATGCTTCGCGTGCCTTCTATCGTTCTGCAGTTTGTTGATTTAGTGTTTTTCGATGATGCTGAGCAATTTTTAATTGAAACCATGCCCTTAAACACAATAATAAAAAAGTTAATTACGCAAAAATATTTATCAAATATTATTATCCCGGACTTTAATAATTTTCTTAAATAGGCCCCTGGCGCAGGACCAAAACGACACAAGCCTTTTTCGTTGCAATGTGTAGTTTTCGCAATATCGAATTTGCGCACCTTTCGTGAAACACCCTGCATGTATTTATTTATTTATTCTGCTTAATGTGCCCACAAACAGCTCGGGGTCTTAATAGGGTGCACAGATTACAATCAATGAAATAACAAATGCAAACAAACAAACAAAAAAGGAGGACTGAATTTTGGAAAAGTAAAAAGTAAATAAACAAAACTACATAAAACAACAGACCACGGCTGTTCGTCAAGCGGCCGAGAAGGCTCGTTTAAAAGTTGTGAGGGGTGAAGACAAGCCTAAATCACTCATATAGTTATTCTAAAGGAACTGTAGGCGTGTCATTGGCGACTGGACACTAACGTTCTGCAGGTAAAAGAAATGAAAATATTATACGGTTCTGAGGGACACAAAAAGAGATCGCACTTAAAAGCACGTGTGTATCAAGCGCAGCGTTTACTTTCTGATAGAAATCAAACGAAGTCATGCGTTAATCTTCTTTCCTGCAAAGGTAGAAGATCAGGGAGATTAAGTAGGCATTCATAATCAAAATAAATATGCCTCCCAACCCATCTGTCATAAACAATACTTACGACACGACGCTGCACTTTTTCTAAGATATATGAGTTTGTCATTCCAATGGTGTTCCATACGACTGAGCAAAACTCGAGTTTGTAGAAAGCAAGGGCGCAAATAGATTAATCATGCTAGCGTGAGTACAAAAATTCAGCGTCATTCGGGTAACAACCCCATAGCACCTGAGAAGTGTCATTCACAATCTTCGAAACGTGCTCAGTAAACGAGAGGCGGGACTCATACACCACTCCCAAGTCACGAATGTTATTCTACCTTGCGATAGCTGAACCTAACATGGTATACAGGTATTCTATACAGCTTGTCTGGTGGGTATAAGAAACAACCTTGGTCTTATTGAAGTTAAGTACCAAATTATTTTCAAGCACCGATTTAGAAGTGCCTGGACATCGTCTTTCATCATCTGACAGTCTGTAGTTGCGTTGGTATTGGTATTGGTATTGGTATTTATTGCGTGCCCAAAACACCGTGAAGGCTTTGATATTGGTGCACATAAAAGTAACAAATGAGTACAACATGTAAAGACGTGAAATACAGGAGTGACACATCAGTCATAATAAAACAAATTACAGACACAACTCGGTATTCAAAGTAAAATAAGGCATGGAAAGAAATCAGGCTGCACAAGGCTATTACAAAAAAGTTGAATTCTATGCATTGGTGACCCTTCAATCTTCTTGTCAGGATACAACTTATTGCAGAGTCGCGAGTGTTTAGCTGGCACACGTAAGCCTGTACTACTCAAAAGGTCAGGTACATCGAAACGACCTTGTATGAGTTTCTGTAAAAACACCACATCTCGGCAATGCCTCCGGTCAATAAGGGTTCTGAGGTTTAAAACTTTAACAAGAAAATTATACTCGAAACAGAGTCTCCTGTTAAACTGCCTATCGTAGACTATGCGTATCAGACGCCTTTGTACCATTTCAATGCGGGTGCAATCGCTATGTGATAGAAAGTTCCACACAACAGACGCAAATTCAAGTCTTGGTATAACCAAAGCACAAAAAAGCGTAATAAAGTATCAGGTGCCTGGAAGTGTTGAGTCAAACTTGAAATCATCCCGAACACTTTAAGACCGGTACCACAAATGTTAGTGACATGAGATTTGAACAATAGTTTACAGTCTACTAGCAATCCAAGGTCAATGACTACATCAGTCCGAGCAATAGTACAGCTACCTAACTTGTATTTAAAGTGTAAGGGATTATTCCGTCTTGTTAGCGAGATTACCTTAGTTTTGTTGGCGTTCAAAAGCAAGCGGTTTGACAGGCACCACTTAGAAATGCTCAACACATCAGATTGTAGCGCTTCACAGTCATTTTCGGAATGAATATGTGAAAATAACTTTATATCATCAGCAAATAAAAACATCCTGGCAGATGTAATACACTTTGAAATATCATTGATGAGTACAAGGAATAGGAGTGGACCCACGACTGACCCCTGGGGTACTCCTGAGGTCGGGGAGAACGCACTTGAGAAAACATTATCAACACGAACAAAGTTTCTTCTCGATGACAAATAACTAGGAACCCAATCACAAAGCTTAGGTACAATACCAAATTGTTCCAATTTTCGCGCAAGTAAAAAATGATCAACCCTATCAAACGCCTTTGAAAGATCGAAGTAAATCGAGTTAATCTGGCCACTTTTCGTAACGACCGGGGCTGCGTACTGAAGAAATGTACAAAAATTTGTTTCAACGGAACGTCTTCTAATGAAGCCATGCTGTTGATGCGTAAGATACATTGATAAATGGGAGAAAAGGCACTTGTTGCACGATGGTTTCAAATATTTTAGCAAAACCGCACAAAAGTGACACAGGGCGGTAATTTGACACAATGCAGGCCTCTTTATGAATGAGTACAACTATCGCTTCCTTCCATATTGCGGTAAATATACTGGAATGCAATGACACGTTAAAAATATGAGCTAGTGCGGGCGCTATCAGCCCACAGCAGCATTTAATGATAAAAAGCGTTAACTTCGCAATAAAATTTTTTTACATGATCTGCGAACTGCAAAACCTCTGAACGCTGCACACTATATGCCATATCATTCAGAGAAATGCTGAATAACAGCGGCCGAAGATTAGACCCCCCAGGCGCTCCAGTATTCAAAACATTCGAGGTAGAAAAACACCCTTCCGAAAACACTCGGGTTGGTCTTCCACCAAGATAACTTGACAACCAACCGCAAGACGAGCTAGTCGTGCTAAATGCTGCCAGTTTGACCAGTAACAACTTATGATCTACGAGATCAAAAGCTTTAGTGCAATCGAAATCAACAGTGTCAGCTTGTACACAGAAAGTGACCTTAGGTAAATGGTGTTCCAAGTATGATACAAGGTTAGTTTCCACTGAGCGCCCTTGACAGAAACAGGTGCTGGTTTAGACAGAAATGCGATTTCAAATGGAAGTAAATATGCTTACACATTGCCCTATTAAATACCGTAGGATACGTGCCAAGAAAAGGAATTGGCCTAAGTTACTAATGCAGTCAGTGCGACCAGATTTATGTATAGGTACAACTACTGCATTCTTCCATTCTTGAGGAAATACATTTGCCTCTTGCGATATTTAAAATATGGAGCAACAAAATTATGAGCACCCTATATTACTTTTAGAAGTTTTGATTTGTTTCTGAGACTAATCAGGAGTGAAATATTTCGTCCTTTGATAGGGTAGCAGTCAAGGATAAAGCTAGGAACTTACCGTCTCCAGCAGCCGAGGTGTGATTTATGCAGATTAAGAGAAGGCAGAGAATAGCGACTTCGACGGAATTCATTCTCGGTGGCAAGAATAAAACTGTCGACGTTGATTCCTGAAAACAAAATTATAGTTGCTTTTCGCGGCTAAGCGCGAAACCGTTCTTTTCTATTTATACTAAAATTATCAGGCAGAGTCTACCAAAAGCAAAAGAAGGCACAAAAAAAAAAAAAACATCAGAAGACATCATTGAGTGACGTGCGCATTAAGCCAATAGGGTTCTGTTTGAAATTTCACGTGATCAAATTTATGACGCAAACGACAATAGCCATAGTTTCGAAGTTATAATAAAATAATAAACAGGCGGGACTAAAAGGCCGACACACCCAGGAAGGAGACCCACGTGCCCTACCTTTTGTCTTCTGTATTCAGTCGTTACGTAGCGGACCTAGAGTTTCAAGAGTCACTGGCGAACATTTAATTATTTGAATAGCAGCCGAGTTCAAGGCTATTTTCACGTTTGCACCGAGAGCAATTTCAACAGGGATATCTATACGTGCGTGACAAACTACAGAAAGGTAGTAAAAATACAGTTGAATAACAGGAAGCATTCCAGAGCTTTTGCCGCGCTTCCATGCGGACTGCGTCGAAATGCCATGGTATTGCTCATCTGCAATGAAGGCTATGTTCCGTTCACCGAAATGCGACGTACCCGATAGCGGGCAAATCAACATCAAACGTATATTTTTATTCCATAAAATTCTGCCTCCTCTTTTGAGCTATCTCCGTCCGCTCCTTCCTCTTCCGAGGCATTCTGAAGACTTCGACACGTCCTGGAAGTGCCTGATCCTGGTCATGGACGCGATAAGGAGTGAGGAATGGCACAGAATAACTGCCGCTTTAGAAGAGTGTTCGAGGGTCCGAATAAAGATATAAAAAACTGTGGTCGAGGGTCCGGCTCAAAGTATTGAGGTCATCGATTCGATTCTCTTTGGTTGTTTAGTTTAGTTTTTATTTAACCACTGATCACTGTCGTTTCACGCATGAGTATGCGATTCACATTACAGACCTAAATTTTTCGGAGGAGGCTGCCCCGAAAAATGATCTAGCATTTAAAGTACCCGAGCGTTTTCACTGCAGTGTTGTACGGAACGGCGTTCCAAGGAACGGCGTTCCTGGAATGCGTTCCTTTTAGGAGGAACGAAGGAACGCCGCCGTTCCATTTTGCATTGGTGGAACTGGAACTCGTTCCATTTTTACTGGAACGGAAAGAGAAACGGCGTTCCTTTTTTATTCCCAGTGGTGTAATGTGTATTTTATTTTTAAGAGGGAAATTGTAAAAGTATAAAAACAATATCTTTACAAAGGGCAGAATCTCGCTAAATTTTGGTTACTTATCACATAGTTTATTTTGTGTTGTCGTCACTTAGTAACAGTCGGGTGAAGGAGAGCTGCAGTATAAAAAAGAAAAACTTTTAGTCGAAGGAAAAAACACAGAAAAAGGGACGTCTCAAACTCAGCTATTTTCTTTGCTTACACAAATCCTCATTCATCCAGAAATATAAGGCCGACTACAAACGTCACTGAACTTCCACGAAGAGACCTACAGTTACAACAAAAGTACAGGTTACCTGACATCGAACGCATCATTGTATCCCGAATATTGGTCACTTAAAATATACACAAAAATTATTTTTTTGTTTCTTCTCCCCTTGTCTCCCACCTTCAAACTGAACAACGAATCCAACTTTGACGAAGGACTTGTAGATTTCAAGACTGACCTTCCAAAAGCCCTACCCTCTTCTTCAGTTGCTCGTCTTGCAGGCAGCAACATCGAGAAGCAACAGTTGTTAAGTTCGAACAATGCTCTTTATTATATTGAAACGTGTGAGGTTGTAAAACGCTCGTGCAATGTGGAGGAACAGTATATCTGGCTCGCCTGAATCGCCCACCACAAAATATAGTTGAAAGCTGAGATTTTTAAAAGTAAATTTATCAACAAAAGAAACCCTGTCTCCGCTTGTCGTGTTCTCCTTGTGCCCTTCCATCACTCCATTCAAATTCGTATGTTGCCATTGATGGGACAGATAAAGAAAGAAAACTTTGCTTGATCTAACTAAATATGGTAATCAGCAAATTACAAATGTAACGTAAATGTAACGATCCGTTCTATTTTTTAACTGTAACGGGAACAAGTTCATTTTCCACTTATAGAACTTGTAACGGGAACGCGTTCCAAAAATCACAAGGAACGAGGAACGAGCTTTCGTTCCTTTTTTTGAGGAACGTGTACAACACTGGTTTTCAGCCCCATTACCACATCGCTATCCTTATGACAGATGTGCTTCAATATAGACGAGTATTTAAAGTTAAAAAGAAACTGGTTGTTTTCCAGGTTAGTGGATACTAACTCTCGCGGAGCGCCGCCGTGCACGTACGGCGGCGAGAAAGTATGGATGAAAGGCCGCGATTATACATTGAAAAGCTCAGTGAACTTGATGAAAGAGCTATCCAATAAACAGAATGGCTGACGGTTTTCAGGATGTGAGTCATTTCTTTTCATGTTGCAGCTGAAATGAGACATGGAAATTGGAATGGTTGATATTGCGAGATGTACTTTTTTATATTGTCGGTTTTAATATAAATTTTGGTCAGTGCTGGCAACAATCGCGATACTAATGTATCCCAAACTTAGAGACACTTTCTAGTATTTCTATCTCTGTATCGAGATAAATCTTCAAACATGCATTTGTATCTCAGTTGTGTAATGCATTTACGATGTATTGATTGTATCTCAACACTGTATCTGGTTGCATTTGTTATCGAAAATGAACTGTTGTGTTTATACGATAAAATAAGAAACTTCATTTTTAAGGCAAAGGATTACAGAATTTATATTATCGATTCGCCACATAACCTCCCCGGCAAGGGGAAGCCTAGTTACCTCGTACACGCAAACAGACACCACGATTAAAAACAATTCAAAACGACAACAAAACAAACGTAGTTTGAAGAAAGGTCCCTCGAAAGATCATGAGGATAACCTCCTCCCACATAACCCTCAATTCTATCTATTTTTGCACATGGGACGCTGGAAAGAAAGCGAGTAGAGACGAGGTATTCGTAACCTACAATTATGTTCTCCAGTCTCAATCCCCCATAAAGGCTTGAAAAGTAATTCGCTCCACTAGTGAAGGCGAGCGTACGTAAAATATTCCTGGAAAAATTTGATTACAATTTTTTTCTACTACGGCAGAGTTGTATTACCGTCGCTAATTTTATAGAGTGTTCTTTCTATATCAAATAAAGGACTAATCTTTGCTTCTTTTCTTAGTAAATTATAATTATGACTGTAATTGAATACAATTGACGGCCAAGCTGTCCAAGCCAGTACGATACGAGTCAAGCCTCAAAGAACCCGAGAGAAATCTTTAAAAAAAAAATGACAACAATCGTAGCTATTCTGTTGTGTCGCCGTATCGCTCTTTCTTTTCTCTTTCTGACTGTTCACCGAAAATGAAACACCCCGAAAATTCCTCAGATCCGCCTGCTCGCTCGCTTCCTTGGTCGGTTCTGTCCACACGATAAAAGCGGCCAAGAAGGAGGCCGCACACTTTGCTCACAGCACCATGGATTGCGAAGCCGTTTTTACTCCGTGGCCGTATTTAGCCTGACCGCCATAAATCGCTACCTTTTCCAATCCTGGAACGGCTTTGCCGCCGCTATTTCTCGCAGCAGCAAGATGCATTCTGAAAAATGCCTGTGCGTCTGCTTACCCGTAAACTCAAAGAGCCAATCTCTGCGAACTACGAAATCAGCTCAGCGAATGATGAGGCGGAACATCTATGTAGACCTCAAAATTTAGTCTGCGCTGTGGCATTACGCAATGCAAGAATAATGCATTGTATACCGTAAGGCCACAGCGCAGACTTCATTTTTGGGTCTAAACATATGTTCCGTCTCATCATTCGCTGAGCTGACATCGTAGATCGCAGAGATTGGCTCTTTGAGTGTTTTGCGTTTAAGTAGGCGCGGAGGCATTTCTTAGAGTGTATAATCCGTCTCTCAGAAACGCGCTCGCGAAGCGGACAGACGTGGCGCGGCGTGGCGGTCATCTTGAATTGCGTCACTCACTGGCTCTCCCTAATCTCGCCAAGACTCGTTCTCGCGAGATCCACGCTAGGGCACGCCGCTACGCGCGCTAGGTTTCTCGAAACCTTCGTAAAATAGCGCGCCTCCGCTAGCTTCGCCAGCTCCGCTAATTCTCCGCTAGCATTGCACATGCGGAGTAGTATCATCGCTCGTGCCCAAACGATCTACTAAAACTCATTGATGAAGTAGTTGTTTCGTCCTGCTACTTTGTTTCCCTTCTCGACTTTTGCCAACGAGACCTGAGCAATGAGGGAATGGACGTGAGCTTGAGTCCTAGGACCTTCGGACGAGCGACACCAAGCCGCACCCCAAACAAGGCCCATATCGGCACTCTGATTGGCGCGCCTTAATGGACGTCAGATCGCCTGATTTATGGCAGGACAGAGAAAAAGAGCGAGGGCAAGGCTTAGCTGAAAACGCCTCGGTGATTCAGGTGCTAGCCTTCAGCCGGCTTTTAGATTCGCTTACGCTTATCAGGTAAGCAAATCTAGCAGTCGGCTAAAGGGTGGCGCGTGAATCGTTGAGGCGTGTGTACCTAAGCCTCCCTCACCACGTCCTTTCTGTTTCCGTAAACCAGGTGATGTGACACCCATGTCTGCGCACCAGTCAGAGTGCGGAATTACTTTGTTGACTTAGTTCACGAGCAGGTTTCGAATGCACTGCCGGGGAGCTTGCCAAACGGCGCCATAGGTGCAGTTTCTCCCCCTTTTTTAAATCATTAAACTGTTTGCATTTGGAGCGATATACAGAACTCAACAGAACATGTTTCGCTGCTATGGAATAAACATCTGTATAAACTGTAAGTTAAAAATAAAGAAAATCGCTTACAATTCCCTGTGACACCGAATTAGAGTGCAGCTCTAGAGGAGGAGGAGGGAAGGGTACTGAGGGGAGCGAATACCCCTCCTCCTTCCTCCTCACCTCATCCTGCCTGCGATTCCTCCCTCCAAGCGGCGTCGGCGTAACTGTGAGGTCACGTGACCCTCGTGATGTCACGTGACCCTCGTGACATCACGGGGGTCACATGACCTCCCGGGGATCACGTGACGTCATCGGGGTCACGTGACCTCACGGGGTCACGTGACCTCACGGGGTCATGTGACGTCACCGGGGTCACGTGACCTCATGGTTACGCCGACGCCGCCCAAGCCGGAAACGGGCGCCTATTGGCGACGTGCGCGACCGAAAGCGTCGCTGTGGTCGGCCTTCCACGATTGGCCGAAAGCTGACTACGACGTCAGAAAAAGATTATACAGACGGAAATAAGAGGAATAAAAGAACTTTAATTTTGACGGTGTTCCTTTGAGAGCGCAATGATTTCAAGCTTCCACCATGCTATTTACAAACACCATCGAACTTGTTGTTTGCAAGGTAATGACGTCACAAGGGGGGACCATAGGAGGGCGCCATCTCGCCGCTAATAAGAACTGTGCTCTAAAAAGGAAACGTACTGAATAACAGCTATGCTTTCCTCTAGGGAGCGAAGCAATTTGTATTTATACGCAGGAATATCGAATAGGAAACCCCACTCCTTCCACACAGTGATCGCCGCGAAGCTTCTGGGAATCACAGCTTGCATTGTTCTTGCATTTTGGGCAACGATGTAAAAGTGAGTTTATATTCGATCTCGCATCAAGCCTTCCTTGTTACGGCGTCTGCACGTTGTCTGGCGCATCGCACTAGAATCAAACACCATCGTGAATTATGTAGACTTTTACAGTTTCCCATATTTTCGTGCTTTGAAGTGCAGGTAGGGCTTGGAGCATTTTGCTTTTACTAGTATATACGTATCATACACTGAGTATCCGTTCTGGGTGCTGGTACATAAAAGGTCATTACCGAGGCAGCACAGAGTATTTGGCCAACATTGGATTTGGTGTGACAAAGAATGGCCCAACAATGGCCCAGCTGAACCATATGTTTACCAATAATGGAATCACATTGGCCAATAATGGACTATCAGAGCTAATGGTTTTCCAATATTGGTTATACGTTGGCATTGGTTGGTCAACATTGGACTATCAAAGCTACTGCATGGCTTTCCAATACTGGATTTATGCCGGATAAGCTGTCCAATATTGGACTGTCAAAGCCAATGGCTTTCCAATATTATATATACACCGGCTTAAGCTATCCAATCTTTGACTGTCAAAGCCAATATCTTTCCAATATTAGATATACGCCGGGATAAGCTGTCCAATATTGGACTGTCGGAGCCACTGACTTTCTGATATTGGCTATACGCCGGCATAAGCTGTCCAATATTGGACTGTCAAAGCCAATAGCTTTCCAATATTGGATACACGCTGGCATAAGCTGGTGAATATTGAACTGTCAAACGTGGTGATGTGCTGCATAGGCTTTTCAATATTTTACTGCCATAGCCAATAGCTGATCAATATTGGATATACGCCGGTATAAGCTGCCCAGTATTGTACTGTCGGAGCTAATCGCATACGAAAATGGTCTCTGGACGTCTATGAAAAGTCGTATGGTGAGCTATCAGCGCATATAACCCTCTATGGTCACCCATAAGGAACCATAATGCACGCTACAGCTACCTACAGAATAATCTGTCTTCAGAGCTACAGAATCACGAAAATTCAGATTTCTATAGCTGGCTATAAAATAATTTGTGCCTATGAAGCTATAGACTCGCGACTATTCCATTTCGTTTTGCGAGTTATAGAAAAATGTATGTCCTTAATGCTACAGATCCGCGACTATTCAATGTACATTAGCCGGATATAGATTGGTGTGCGTCCGTAAATCTATAGATTGGCGAGCATTGAATTTTCTTTAACCGACTCAATAGTGCTTTCTGCCACCAAAGCTGTAGGCCTCTGACCTTTTAATGTGCTTTAGCCGGCTATAGAGGGATGTACGTCTTTCGAGCTATAGACTCGCGACCATCCAATTTTTTTAGCCGGCTCATGGTGTTTTATGTCGCTTAGGCTATATACCCGCGACTCCTTTTTCGCACTGCAGAGGTAGGAAAGTAGAAGACAAACATTTATACGCTCAATCGGAGCGAGAACTTAATTTCGCCAGCTTCATGGGGCATTGTCGCCGGTGCTTTATAATCGCAACCACAAAAGCGCCCTTAGCTGCCTATAGTACTATTGCAGTTTTTGCCGGGTGCTCTCCCTTCCCGTCGTGATGTCATCTCAATCTTCCGTTTTTTAGCTTTAATTATCTTTGTCTCTTCCAGTGTAATTTGTAAGTATATGTTTTTCGTAGCGTTAACATCTTTTACTTTGTCCGGGTTCCTGCCATGTTTGTATTTCTTTCTGCGTGCTGTATTTGTTTTTATATTTAATGTTTCTGTGTATGTTTCTTCGTTCTCGACGCAGGCGTCAACAAACATAAGGCCGCAGCTTGTATACGCCGCTACCGAAGTAAGTTCTACTCTTGTTACGGCAGTGTATCGCGTTATAAACTTGTCTATTGAACTTGAATGAAGTCTCGAGAGGGCTGCTTCGACTGCCAGTGCACATACCATCAGTGTAGGCAGAGCAACGACGTAGAAATCGCGACGCAAGAACCAACTGCGCCTCGATCTGGACGGCCGCGTTCACTCTGTGGAAATGTGAGTGTGGGACTCTCTAGCATCAATAGCTTACTGAAGGTGCAAGACGCTACTTCGTCGTCACGAATCCTTTGCCCTTCGAACGGCTGCGAAGCCGTTCCAGCGCCCGTCGTACCCTATGCAGCATCTTTCAAAAACCGTTCGCACAGCATCGCAACCTTCCGTCTGCGAGCGTCGGCGGTTCATCATGTGTTGAGAGTCGAAAAATGCGCTGTCCGTGCTGTGTTTTATGTGTAACTCTTTCGCAAAAAAAAAATTGAACTTTAAAAATGTGAACTTAACAATGTACACATAATTATAAGCTTAGTGGTGAACTTTATATATAGATTTTATTTTATATATATATATATATATATATATATATATATATATATATATATATATATATATATATACGTATATATATATATTTGGACATCATGCGCAAAAACATAGTCGCGCTTAGTTCTTCATTTAAAATTAAAATGTGGGTTATATGGCGTAAAGCATAGTGTTTTCAAACTTGCCGCGTTTTCGGGTAACTTTTGGGCTGGACAGCTTCTTTGGATGTCCAAAAGCTGGCCCTGCACGGAGCTGTACTGTTCACTCAGTATTGACAGCAGGGTAGACGCTATTCGTGTTTTAGGCCAATCGTGTCTCTGGTTAGGGTCACGTGACTACCGTCTCGAAGCCGGTGATAAGGCAGAACACGGCACCTGCCTGAAGCCCAAGGCAACAAATAGCATCCACTGCACTATCAGCCTTGGGTACAAGTGACGAATCCACTCGTTGTGTTTATTGTTGGGAAGTCCCTTAAGATTAGACTTTGTGAGCGCACCCCCGTTCTGGCCTTGAAGGAGGAGCTGCTGCCTTTCTACTCCTTTTCTCTTTTTCTCTCTCCCTAAGCTGAAAGCGTGGTAGAAGGTAGGCACTCGCCGGACCAATCAACTGTAGATCTTTTATCGCTTGACTCCGCTCTCTTTGCGCGGTTAATGACAGAAACGTGATTGCGTGGCTTGACGGATGACGCATTAGCCGTTGACAATCTCGGAATGGCTGCTTGCGGACCTAGTTTGGCGTGTGGTGCGGCCTGCGGGGCTGCTGTGGAATCCGCTTCTGTGGTAAATGGTATCTCGTTCGAAAAGTCCTACCCATAAATGCCAGCAACAAGCGATTTCTTCAAAGAAGCCCAAGAGATTCTTGTGATACGTTTAGTGTTCGGTTCGGCAATTGACAGCGAGTGCCACATCGTGTTGAATCTTCACGGATACCTTTCTTCTCGTTTGTGTGTTTCAGTGGTTGTTCTGCCGTGCCCGTGTAGACAAATATCTCGGATTACAGCTTTCAAGACCGGTATTGTCAACGTAAGTGCGCTGCAACCTACGTCGCTACAATAGACCGTTCTTCTACGGGTATGCCTTTAAAAATTGTGTTCTCTTAATATATTTTAAAAAAAATGTCGGTAGATTTTATTTTTTATCAGTGAATCAGCAGACAGCTTGCAAAATCGATAGATCTACAGAGAAATCAATAGAACTGACAACATTGGCTGCGACTGCAGAAGCTTCCCGATTAAACCGGTCCGTTTGCCGCTAAAGGCGCCCTGGTAGGGGCTTGTGTTACGTTACCTTGGTTTCACATATATCCTCCATCTCTCTCTAATATGGCAATGATAAAAATATTTATAAACCAAGAAATTCAGAAAGATTTGCCAGTTAAAGTGATTTAAGCGGCGACATTACTGCGATTTCTCTCGTTTGTAACTGACTGCTTTCGTCAAAACTGCTCTCCCCGTTCCCCAGAGTAAAACTTGCCTGAGAGTAAAAGTTGTTTTTTTAAATTAATGAAAAACGTGCACCCATTAAACTACCAAAATGTTGAAGTTCAACGCCCATGACTGAGGAACAGTGTTTGACCGGAAACAGGAGTTCCCTCGAAGCGTCCATAGCGCCACCGCTACTGTAGCCAGCGTACCATAGACGTTATATGGTTTTCTGTAAGGTCTTACAACATGGAGCTGTATGGGTAGATACAGTTCATACCGGTTATACGGTGTAATTGTTTACAGTAATATGGACGTATACGTCTGAGCATAGTACTGTTATGAGCGTCCATATGAATGAATATAGCTTTGTATGGGCCAGCCATATCCAACTATACGGAACCATGTGTGTATGCAATGGTTCGGTATGGTTCAGCCATATCCAACTATACGGAAGCATATGTGTATGGTATGGCTCGGTATAGTTTAGCCATATGTAACTATGCGGAACCAGATGTGTATAGTATATGGCTCGGTAGGGTTCAGCCATACGGAACCATATAAATCCATACTATGCCATATGGTTTGCCATATTTATTTATTCTATTTATTCAAAATACCCATAAAGGCCCTCTGTATGAGGGTATTACATAGAAGGGGGGGGGAGGTGGCAAGAAAATATATCATAGTACACAGATAAAACACAAAAAGTATACAAAGACGATACGAGAACAAGGAACAAAAAAATAACCTTAAGTATTAGTATAACTACGCACGAGCTATTGAAAGTTAGACATATCTAGTTCAGTTGCAATGTGAGCCGATAGGTTTTTCCAGTCCAATATGGTCCGTGGTATGAATGATCGTGCGTAACTAGATGAGTGGCATGTGATGCGCGCAGTTCGACAGTATTGTTATTCAGAAGGTAAGAAGTTGTAGTCTGAGAGGAGCATTTGGTAAACGACATATGTTTTGTTTTGTTGTGGTTGAGGGTCATCAGCCACGAAGAACACCACGTGGTTAACTGGTCCAGGTCTCATTGGAGAGCTTAGCGATCGGTGTTAGAAGAGATGTCACGGTAGATGACACAGTCGCCAGCAAAAAAGCGGACATGAGATGAAACGCAAGTGGATAGGTCAGTAATGTATATGAGAAAAAGTGAGAGACCCAGCACGTTACCCTGGGGAACTCCAGATGTCACTTGGGCAATAGAGGAGTTTGAGTTGTTTAGTGAAGTGAACTGAAGTTTATGGAACCATATAAATCCATACAAAGCCCTATGGTCTGCCTTATGGGCTTTTATAGATTTATTTTAGTATATGTAACTGTTGTGAACATGACACCATCGACGGTTGAGCCACACCGTCGCCGCAGGGCTTCAGAAACGAACACTTCTGCCGTGTTATGACTGCTGCTCCAACATTGTCGCGCGATTGCGAGAACACTGTTGCTATGTTGCGCAGCTTTGTTGCGCCAATTCTCCCCACACCCTAAATTCCCACCTGGGCAGACAACAACCAAATGTTGGCCCGAAGGTCTGTGCTACCTGGGTAGACTGTACTCCGGCTCACAATCACGATAGCGGTATTACGTTGAAAATACCTCCCAGAACTAAACATTTACCAGAACCACATTACCAAGTTCGATAAAAGCTTCATTTTTTGAATAAGAAAAGATGACAAAAAATGGTGATGCGTGGCCTTTAGGTGGGTAGCAGTTTTTGGCTATGTCATTGAGGAAGGAAATGGTTTATGAGATCGTCAGAAGTAACGGTGGTAGTGATCAGTCGCATCATATAGGTTTCAACATAATCTAGTATCTGGATAGAGAATGGACGAACAGGTACACCATGAAGGATTTTTGCGTTGTGTTGGACTGCATTTTGTTTTTGTTTTGCTTCATGCTTTATGTTATGCTGTTTTCAATGTAGCTCAGACTAACTAGTCGATATGAATTCGCGTGAGTCAATCCATACACCTCTTCGCCCACTACGCTATAAAAGCGTTGGGCGACATGTTTTCCTCACCTGTAGGAATGAAAGCGGAATTCCGAAAAGAAATTATTTTGTTAAGTTGCTCTTTGTTACATAAAGATGATCGGAGAATGCAAGTAATAGGATTTTTATCCCGAACATTCCATATGAACACTAATAGTAATAAATACACTAATAGGAAATGAAAGAAGGCTACCCTAGGACGGGGATTGGACACAACTCCGTGCTCGGCTAAAAGTCATGTCGAATTAGTGAAAGCACGAATCCTAGCTGAACGCTGACGCCGTAGTCGTGTTCAATATGTGGCCTACGGTGGCCTTCTTTAGTGACGCAATGGTCTAGTGACAAGCTCAAAATATTGATGTCATCGCTTCGATTCTCCTTTGGTGTTAACTTTTTTATTTTTTATTGATGCGTTGATTTCTGTCGTTCCGCGCATGCGCATGCGTTTCGCGTAACAGGTTTAATGTTTTCGGAGGTGGCTGCTCCTACAAATATGCTATCGTCTCTAACGCACCCCAATGTCTTCACCCCATTACCATTTTACTATACTTACGCCGGATGTGTTTTATTATGAATGAGTATTTAGAATTAAAAATGAATTGGTTGCTGTTCAGGTTATGGGATATTAACTCTGACGGACGCCGCCGCACACGTACGGCGGCGATTATACATTGAGAAGTTCCCGCCTAAACGCGAAACTGCGTTTTATGTTTTTTGGGAATCTATACTTGTTTTATTTGCACCATGACTCGCTTAGATGGGGCTATTTATAGTTTTGAAATTCGACATTCTGCTCAAGTCACGCGCTGAACGACGCCGCTTCGAATGAGACTTCACTCTCATATCGGAATTGAAATCAGTGGACGAGAGCTTTCTCAGCAACGTACAAGTATTGTTAAGTAACTTCGGTTCAGAGTCTGAGACCTCCAAAATGTTGATTAATTAAGCGCAAGCGAAAATAAACCCGAATGAAAGAAAGACGACAACATTTTGACCAGACTCTTTTCCTTCGATGATTTCTCAATCTAGGCAACTTGAAAACACTGTACATTTTCTCGTTATATAATAATAATAATAATAATAATAATAAACAAACCCGTGTGCATTGACTTATTCTTAGTGCTATCTTTTCAAAAAGTAAACAACAATAATATCAAGGAGCACGTTGTAAAGGGGCCATCGCTGGCAAGTGCACTATGGCCATTCAGATTTTCGATGGCCCAAGGTTGGTCAAAGTGCTTGGCAATAGCAGTGCTTTGGTCCTTGGCTGGTGATTGGCAATTTACCTTAAGCCAGTCGCTGACCATTCACTTTTCGCCAGTCAATGTGCATTTACTTTTGACAAGCCACTGGCCAGTCACTTTAGGCCAGCCAGTGGCCTTTCACTTTTGACCAGCCCCTTGTCCTTCACGTTTGGCCAACCACTGGCCATAGACTTTCGGCCAGTCACTGGCACAAAGTGGCTGTGGTTATACACCTTATATATAATTTATCGCAAGAAATTTGGTGTTCCTCAGAAGACTCTCAATACTTGAGGGAGGTCAAGTTTGAGAACTCAACCCCAGAAACTTTTATATATTAATGCCAAGCGAAGCTGCTGTAAGGTTGCTCAATATTTATTTGACTTTTTTAGTACTACGTCTGATAACGCTGGTTCCGTCCACCATTTCAGTCGTCCGTGGAACCATGGATGGTCCGTGGTCCCATACTTAATATCGCTCCGGACTGCAGCTGTAAAACAAAAAAGGAACTTTAGTTGAACTGAGAGTGCAACAATGTTAAGTTACAATGTTTTTTTTTTCACTTTACACAAGCATACTGGCACTAATGGGAAAGAGAAGCCTTGAGTACCTCCGGTAAGGAGACTGAGACTGCCGGAATGTAGTGGAAGCGGATGCGTTAAAATAATCCAAACAGAAGAAACGCGACAAATTTTCAACCTCAATATTTCCATTCCATGCTTGTCAATCTGAACAACTTCCAAACACTGCACGCGCTGCCATTGGATAATAAGAACACCTGCGCATTAACTTATTCTTTGTACTATTCCAAAACAAAACAAGAAAAACGTCGGTCAAGAAAGGGTTCACTTAATTCTTAACTAAATCGAAGCAGCTTGATTTCTGTCTTTTTTTACTGAAACTGCAGTTATTTTTCAAAATCATAACGCAAGTGGAACAGCTTGAAGCGATATGAACTGGTACAGGGCAATACAAGTTGTTACAGTACAAATGTCATTATAGGAGCACCTGTTGCATGAAGAAGTTAAAAAGACCGTTGGAAGGGCTGCTTCAATTTTTGAATAAAGTTTAAACAAAACAAAAATGAATGCAATTCCTCAAATGATTAGCGGTACTTAAAAATCACTTACCAAAGGTCTCGTTTATTTATGCAAAAATATGCGCATGCGGTTTGTTATTTGAAAAAGATATGCCTGCACGCATACCGCTCTTTCTCGAACATTCTTTGTAATCCAACTATAGAGACGACTCCAATTTGTTTTCCGCGTTAGTTGACGACATTAGAGGCTCAATTTAAGTTCACTCGTTTCTGTAGCATCGCGATGTTCTGAAGAGCTTGGCTCACAATGGACTCGAAGTTCTTCCGCAACCTCAACCAAGTCGTCGTGAAGTCAAGGATACCTGGCCACCATTAGCTCTTTCTAAACTATGCGAATGAATATATCACGCACAAGCAAAGAGACAGACTCGATCAAGCCACGAAAGGCAGGGCTGGCTCACTTGCTCTTGCAGAAGCATAGCCGCGGCCTTAACTTCGCTGACCAATATTTGTTTTAAGTAATCACTGTCAAGCTAGCATCTGGCACCCAGGCAAGTTATTTGTTAGCCTGAAATGGGTACCGTCTAGAAGGTTGGATATCTCAAACTTGTTTAAGACGTCCTATACTGAATTAACCTATTTAAAGCAAGAAACTGTACTCGCACAGTTTGTAAACAGGCAGGAAAATAGACACAATATATTGTTTTTAAATCTCCTAGACGTTTATCAAACATAACATCATGCGTAGACAAGTACAAACGTGCAAGCGATCTGAGAAATATAAAGAGGTACTTCTAAGTGTTTATACAGCTCAGAAGACTACAAAGCAAACAAGAACCGGGGTAATTCTAGACAATATTGTCTATTCTCCCGGCAAGTGGAAAATATTATCCACAAATTTCCACCGGCAGACGTCTCTCGTTGGCGGTGGCAATCAGTTCATCGAAAGACGTTTCATTGACAGATCATTTCATTGACACGCTGCTTTATCGGCAGATTGTTTTACAGACAGGTATGATTATCTCTTTTTTTTTCTTTGTAACAAGTCACCCCAGATTGTCGCCCCAAATGGCGTGTCGGGTGGGCCACGTGGGTTAGCATTCTTGCAATGAGCCGTCGCAGAATGTCGCCGCGAAGCTGCGTGGAAGCTTGAGCCGCTCCCTCGACGCCGACCGCAATGAGACAGGCGTAGGCCAATCAAACCAACCCCACACATTTAGAAATCAAGGCTACGCACTTACTGAATCAATTCGTATTTTTTCAGTCATTGACCGCTCTTTATAAACACTAAAAATGTTTGGGTATGTATTCGTTCATATAAGGAAAATTATTATCGTGGAAATGAAAAAAATTTGTTTTTCTTTCTTTTCTTTTAGTTAATTAAAAGCTAGATAGAATAATGAACGCCTACAGTGAAGCCTACTATTTGAGTCAATAGAAGCTAGATGATATATATAGCTCTATCATGGAATATAATTACTTGGGACGTTTATTATCTACTTGTTCATTTCCTGCAGAAAAAGAATTCGGTCTTTATGACAGCCGTTGCTGGGTCGCCCACAAATAAAATGAAGCATGCTGGAGACCCGTGCAGTGCATCGTGATACCAGCTAAATAAAGAGTGCCCCTGAGAAATATATGTCATATTCGTTCGTACATGAACGACATCCAGCTTTTTTGTCAGACATTTCAATTACAAAACGAAACGAAAACAAAAATTCAGAAATACGCACGCGTGCTAGATGGCGATCGGAAATAACAACTTTAATTGTGACTATGAAACTATTTTGATTGCCCTGTTTTCAACTTTGCCGGTCAGAAAGCTGTGCTCGCAATAAGAGAGGTTCTTAACTTGGGGTACGTTTCTAGCGCTCCAATGATTCACTGAAGTTTTGAACCTAAAACTAACATCCTCCGACTGTCGCTGAGGGCGTAATTCCGTTCGAATCAAACAGTGCGTGTTGTCTCATTTCTAGATTGCTGATATACAGTGCAATCCGCTTTACGGCCTTGTACAATGACAAGGTAATGCGTACTGCTATGCCCCTTTCCACCTTAGGCTGGCCCACAGCAAACGCTGCAAGCCATCCCAGCCAATACAAAGCTTTGAACGTTTCCCCTTACTATGCGCGCGGTGCGTCACTGCAGCGTTCCCAAAGGCCACGTGACACTCGCGCGACACTGGATTGGCTCTGAAGATTCGAGGTGTCCTTTCTGCATGCAGTTCACCTTAAAGCCGCACTCACTTTCTGCGATATCTATGTAAGGTCATAATTTAATCTATGGAGTCTGAGCATCCTTCAAAATACCAAACATTACATTATTGTGTGGATGATTTTTCTATTCAAATCGGTATCAGAAGGTCGATTATCTAGGAGCCAACGTTTAAACCCGACGGATCCGCCGGACGAGGAAGGGCAGGGCTCTGCCCTCCTCATTTGATGGTGCCACCTGGAGTTGATCTTTTGATACGTATTTTAATACAGAAGACGGTCACGCATGAATGTAATGTTTGATTTTGTAGGATGTTTAACCCCATAGTTTGAGATTTTATCCTAACTAGACTCTCGCAGAAAGCGGTTTAGTGCCCCTTTAAGGCGAAATGGATCACATAGATGACCTGGCTTGCTCAGAGTTTATAAAAAGATAAAGACACAAACACGAAGATATACATATATGTTTTGTTTGTGTGTGCTAATGATGCTTTGATTAGACAGACACGCTCGTTACACAAAAATGAGCCTTCGCACATCAGTCTGGGCACTGCGCTTGCGTAATACCAGATGGACTTGCTCTAATATTGTATTAGAAGTATTAGAAGAATACTTGGTAGACCAACGAGGCGCACGAAAAACAAAGTTTTAAATAAATCAAATAAAAAGCGCTAGTGAAACTATTGCAGGCATGTTGATTTTTATATGTATTACACGATAATATAAAAGCTCTAATTTATGTTAAAGTATATGCCTTAAATTCATGAGCGTTCCTAACACATGTCCAAACATATTGTTAGGCGGATCTTACGTGAGGCATTGAGATGTCCTTTATACATTTTTAAATGGCGAGCACCATTAAGACACTGGTTATCCTTCAATCATTGTTAATGTACGAGCATTTTGCGCTATTATCGTATTTGTAATAGATAAATAAAGATATTTACATTTCCTGATATGACTCAACTCTCAATGCCTCGGATTATTCTTTTTATTCAGCCGGGATTTGTTTCACGCCATCCATTGCGCCGAGAAAGCGAGGGAGAGGAGGAGAACGCCGGAGGGATTAGGGATTAGTGATTCGAGTGATTAGTGGGTAGATCTAAAGCTAGCTGCCTTTGTCTCCGCTTCCCTCGTCGAACGCGTTCGAATGCCAAAGCCAAACGCCAGGCGCCGGAATTGCGCGTTCTAATGCGTTCGACGAGCGCAGTGGAGACGAAGGCTGCTAGCTTTAGGTCCATCCACTGTTGGGTAGAGTACATTAAAAATACTTTAAGTAAAGTAATAAGTACACTGGGCGCAATGTACTTGATGTAAAGTACTATTAATAGAACTACTTTTAGAGCGCAGCACTTAGGCGCCCGTTTCCGGCTTGAGCGGCGTCGCCGTCGCCGTCGCCGTCACCGTCGGCGTAACCGCGCGGTGCATGATGGGTAAATTTCCCCGCTAAATCTAGCGGAAAATTTTCCCCGCTAAATTTAGCGGAACATTTTTGCCGCCCCCCCCCCCCCCTCGAGGTCACGTGACCCCCAGGCCACGTGACCCCCTCCCCCCCCCCGTGCCTTCCCCTCCTCCACATGAGCTGCGCTCTAATTCGGCGTTACAGGGAGTTGTAAACGGCTTTCACTTTTTAACAGAATCTTCATGATGCCCTTTCATTTCCCTATACCATGGGTCTCAAACTCAATCGGTGTGGGGACCTCAGCCCACCTCCAGGTTGAGGTTGAGGGCCGACACAGGGTTGAAAAGGGGGGGGGGGGGGGGTATTTTATAATTTCCACAAAAGAAGAAAATGAAAGTGGTTTTCATGCTTCAAAGTAGCCGAGTCTCTCAGCGGCACATTCCAGATTTCCTGCAAAAGGGACTCCGTGCTCCCTACTTTTCGTAGACTCACCGTTTTCTTTATGTGACTCCTTTGGGACCATCCCTGATGTGATAACAAGGTTGAAAGTAACACCGCTCCGCTAACGTGCTTTCATTTTTTTTTCAATAATAAAAAACAAGCACACTGTCGTTGCCGCGTTACTCAATTTTCTCGAAAATTAATCAAGTTCAACACGTCTAAATAAAAACTTCATACGACAGTTTTTGCTTCCCTGACAAGTTTTATTGTAGCATTATAATATTTTATTGGATTCGGATCGTACTTTTTAACAGCTAGAAACCCGAATTCATGGTTTTATATTTGAAAGTTTTTTTCCCGCTTGTCAACTTGTCTCCCAGCTTGACCAGCTTGTCTCCCAGCCTGACCACATTGGCTCCATAAAAAACAAGTTTGACCAGTTTGACCATTTAGGACCAAACTGGCTCCCAGCTACACCAGATTGAAACTAAAACCAGATTTTACATAGACCATGATGTTTTTTACTTAAACCAGACTAACCAGCTTAAACTCTAGCTTGCCCAGCTTAAACCAGCTTGATCGCCAGTTAAACCAGTTTGACTGCCTCATTGACCAGTTTGACCAGCTTAGTTACCAGCTTGACCAGTTTGATTTTCATGCTGGTTTTTCCAACTGGGCGCGTTATCGAAAACCACTAAATCAGTCATTTTCAGAAAGACTTTCAGCGCGTGAGAAGCGTAGTAGTGCACTAAAGGTACCACTCGTGAAGCAGGTACAAGGCTAGCGGTTTCGGTAAGGCGCCCGCGCAATTTTTCCGTCTCTTATCTAGCCCCAGCCTTGTACCTGCTCCACGAGTGGTAACCTCAGCGCACTACTGCGCTTCTCACGCGCTCAATGCCTTTTAAAAATTACTGATTTAGGGGTTTTGGGCGACGCTCAGCAAGTTTCTAATTGTAACCATATGTCTATTTTCACTAATTAATAGTTAATTAGTAAATTTTAATTAATTAGCCGACTTATCGCAAAGTTTAGTCACCCACATAATGTTCCCCTGGGCGTATAACTCACTCGCATAAACCGCATAAGTGTAGCTTTCATGGCTTTTTTTAAAACAAATCTGCAAGAATAAAAACAAACACCCGCTATATAGATCAGTCCGGTGGGAGAAAAATAAGGAACAGATTTCGTCATTCCTGATGATGCCGAACTCTGGCCAAAATGTCGAAAGAAATTCGTCCACTGTTGCTGAATTGTTATGTTTTTGCAAAAATGTTCCTATAATCCACTAATTAGTTTTAGTGGGCATAACAAGCTTCGCAGATACGTAAGTACGTCTGTTCAGTCATAATGAATTTTCTGTGGCTATTCTTTTTCTTTACAGCAGTCAGTGAGCAGGCGAGCTGGTGTAAGTTATCCTGATGACTTTAACTCAAGAATAAAGCAGGAGTAAACTTTTTCCTTTTTTCCCCAATCTTTGGTTGAAGTCATTATTATAATCTTCTAGCTATGTATTTACTATAAGAAATCATAAAAAAATTGGCGTTATAAAAAATGTAAAGTTTGTCAAGAAAGTGCCAAATGGGTTTTTAAGTTTACACACAGGTTGCGAGAAGGACAGGGTAAATGACTGAATGACTGTATTTTTACATATTTCAATAATGATATCCTGCAAGTTACTGAGTGAATCTAGTTAAAGAGGTCTTGGTTTTTAAGATATTTCGCGCCACAAAGATATGGCAGTAAGCTCAAACCTACCTTCATTGAATGTTGAGATTAAATGTTTTTTTTTTCCTAGAACAGACGACCATTCGTTTCAGTTGTCATGCTCGTATGAGTATAGTTACCTGGTACCTTACGGATTTTATGGTTTAGTTTGAGGGCACCCGCATGCATCCAGAATACTTATACATATACTTTCTTGCAAAATTTCCCAAATCAGCCCAATTCTAGACTAAGTTTCCAACACAAGTTTCCTTTTTTAAATGCCGACAAACAAGCTCGCGTGAAAATCAAGCAAATATTTATTCTTAACCTAGAAGAGCATAACGTTTTAAAATAGCAGCAGACAGGTTTCGCATGCACTAATCATGGCACCCTCAACCGACAGAATTTATTCGAGTCTTGCATCCTTGATTGATTCCGCCATTAAGATTGACATTTTATTTCTAGGGTATTCAAAAATCAAGTGCACGCTTCACAAACGCAAATTCTGAAAATAGTGCATTTCAAAATCTCGTTTCTGGAAAGGTCTATAACAGTCAGGTATTTTCTTCCGACAATTCTCTTGTTTATATATTTTATTTTGGATCAAGAAATGTTAGTTAATGTAAGAAGTAGTGGATATAGAAGGCAGATGAGAAAATAGAAACCCCCATACATTAAACGTGTGCATGCAAATTGAAAACAAAAGTGACCGGGATGTGCTTCAGGTTTATCCAAAACATAGGCATACCAACCAAAAAGAAAAGATGATACAGTATAACATTTCTTTTCGTTGCCGGGCATAGGTATATAACAATAATAACGATATTGCGTGCTTATAGTCACAAAAGCTGAAACATAAAAGTGTCAGGCACCCCTCGTAAAGCGAAAACCTGTAACGTCGATGACCTCGGTGCACTTTCACCACACCCAATTTATAAAGCCGCATTTCCCTGAAACGAAAATGCAAATGATTGGACAAAGAAACATCGGGGCACAAAACAACTAACCGTAAGCAGGGAAACCGAAAATCAAACTTATGATTTGATTTTGATAGGAAGTGAACTACCGGGTGTTGCGTTGAAGGCAAATTCGGCAGAGGAAACTATGGGGCGCCGATCAGAGTGCGACATTAGGAACAGCGAGAAACGAATCGCTAAGCAAGACTTGTAAGCACAAGAGGTCGCGTTCTGTGTTTTTCGGGCTGTACTTCGCTATAAAACAGCACACACGCATTTCTTCTGGTGTGTTAATTTATCTTTTATTTATTTATTTATTTTTTGCTTAAGCACTTAGAGGCACAAAAATCTTAGGTTTCGTGTTAGATCAAGGCAACCTTACTAAACGACTCAGTTGGAAAACTGTCATAGATCCTGCTTTGAAAAAGTGGCTCCGATCCATACTCGAGAACCGAACTAAAGGCAGTCGCACCGCCGTTACTTTTCCCGCAAAGGCCGCTGCCGGAACTGCACGGCTGCACGCATTGGTTCAGGACGAGTCGCGCAAGAGCCGGTGGCGCCATCTCGCAGTGTCATTTTGCAGAAGCTATATAAATTAATTTTCCTGTTTTGACTCGCCGACAAAGTGCGGCGCTGTTATCGTATCTAGGTCAGTCTCGGTAGACGCGAGCTGTCCGGGTTTCAAGGGTGAGTTTCCCAACTGAGCGTTTTAAGAACGTTGGATCAGGGTTAGTACTGCCTAGGATGATTATATTAAACTATGAGATTCGCTGGCAGTTTAACAAACACTAGGCGAGTCTTTCGCATTTTTATGGCTCCCCAGCTAATGACGTTGCAATTATTTCTCTATAGGCACGCTCAAAAAACAACCTCGAAGCGGGAGGCTTCAAAATATTAAGCCACGTCCCGGGTATCTTAAGCTATCACTGACAATACAAGCTAAATGTTAAACCAAAAATATGTATCTTTCTATTTGACAAGTGACCGTGCAATTACTTTCCCACAGAGCCCTCCTTTCTCCAATCGCTGCGTAGGGTCTACGTGGAACGCACAGCGAATACAGCGAGACTGAAGGTAGGTTGTCAAGGACAGTTTAAGAAACGGGCGGTGATCTTCATATAATGTCTGTTGTCCGTTGATTGTTTCGGCTATCGATTATTACTGAATTTAATGCGATGCGCAGTTAATACGAGCGTACCCATTTAATGCGGTATGCTTGCATTCCTGGGTGCGTTTACGTGGAGGCGAAAGATAGAGCATCGAATTGAAAGAAAACCAATCACACGCACCCTGTCCCTCTGCCTGTCACTCGCCACGGCTCGATTCGATGCGTTATGGCCGCAGTGACTGTAAATGTATTAATAAAGTTTGGGATGTGACATGATCACGGCGTTAAACATGCCGACGTCATATTCTGTCTGACATTGCAGAATTCGTTCATCGGTTTGAACAAATTGGTTGTATCCCCATTTGCCCAGTTCGCTCAGTTAGTCGCGGTGGCTGTCGGGGTGCTCTGAGGGAAACAAATCGCAACGGTATTTCTTGAAGGGAAGCTGAAGGGGTTCTTGAAAAGAATGAGACAGAGATGAAGCCTTGGGTAATTTGTTTTCGTGAATTTGAATATCGCAAGCATTTGACTTGAACGTATCACGGAATGCGAGAGAAACTGCAAAACTTACCTCCGGGTGTGATGTCACACCCAGAGGTATCAACTGCGTTGCGCGTGTCGCTTGTGAGGGAATGTGTGTAGCGCTTTTGACTGCTTGGGCGAGACTAGAGGAAGGCGCGGCAATGTTGAGGTCTCTGCGTAACTTTACTATTCTCTCCTATCACTGAATGCACTGAGAAGGGGCCGGTGCTTCAGAGCTATTTTCAAAGCGCTGTTGTCACTACTTGGCAGTGGCAAATATATATATATATATATATATATATATATTATAGATTCGTGACCCTGGAGGCCAAATTAAGAAGATTTCGGTGTTTTTCCTTACATGCAGAAACCTTTAACATTGTTTTTTTTTTGCGTATCGGTGATTGAATACAAAACTTTTGCATCGCTTTCTTATGCATACGCTGTGAAACTTCCTCACCGCCTACCCCACGAAGTCAGTGGTTTTACTGAAACAGCAATGCAGTTAAGTCTATATAAAGAATATTAGGGGCCCTTCCTTTAATGTGATGGCATTCTTCAGCTACCCCGCGTATTTTTGGGACTTTCTGGCCTCCTAATGTAAAGTTGATACGCGCAGTAGACCATTTCAGCTCACATTCTCCCACTCCTTCACATTCGCTCCCTCTTTGAAGCACGAGACGACTTTTACGTTCTCCTCGACCTCGTCCTAGAGGTCGTCCTTGAGTTCGTCCTACAGGTCGTCTTAGACGTCACCTTTGACGTCATTCTCTAGGACGCCGTTCTAGACGTCGTCCCTGAGGTCTTCCTAAAGGCTGTCCTAGAGATCGTCCTAGGGGTCATCCTAGAGATCGTTCGAGACGTCGTCTTTCAGGTCGCCCTCGCGGTTATCCTTGAGATCAGCCTAGGGTTCGTCCTAGATGTTGTTTGAGAGCGCAGCTTTTAGGCGCCCGTTTCCATGTTTCGTGGCGTCGGCGTCGGCGTAGCCGGGGTAAATTTAGCGGTAACATTGATGTCACGTGACCTCAACACCAATTCAAATCCTTGCAAAATTTAGCGGAGAAATTCAGTTTTTCCGCTAGATTTAATGGACGAATTCAGTTTCTTCGCTAGATTTAGCCATACCTCGGCAAACCTCACTCATGAGGGCCCTCACTCACCCTCATCTTCACAGGTGAGGTGAGGGTGAGTGAGTTTCTGAACCAGGAGAATTCATGAGTGTGAGGGTGAGGGAGGGCGGTGAGGGCTGTGAGGGCCGTGAGGACCTCGAGTGCGTGAGGGCCGTGAGGGCGGTGAGTGCGTGAGGGGTGTGAGGGCCATGAGTGCGTGAGGGACGTGAGGGTGCTGAGTGGCGTAGGGCCATGAGTGCGTGAGGGGTATGAGGGCCGTGAGGGCGGTGAGTGCGTGAGGAGTGTGAGGGGCGTGAGGGCGGTGAGTGTGTGAGTGGCGTGAGGGGCGTGAGGGGTGTGAGGGCCGTGAGTGCGGTCAGTGCGTGAGGGGTGTGAGGGCCATGAGTGCGTGAGGGGCGTAAGGGCGGCGAGTGCGTGAGGCCCCCTTCAGATGGAGCAACTTCCTCAGCAATTTTGGTGTTGCTGGCGGGTTGTCCACTAGCTTTCCCTAGATCTACACGAATTGCTGAAATTGGGTCGGGCTCGAAACAAGCGAGTAACTCGGAGCAATTTGAAGACGTTTGAAGCGGCTGCATCCAATCAGGGACGCGTTATTTTCACGTGATACCTCGTGCCGGTGATGATGAGAATAAAATACTTGGTTCTGGTTTGAAATTTATCGTTTTTGGAAAACAACTGTTTCAGAAAGATGCATTAGTATTCTCAACGAGATTTAAATGCATAAAAACATGTTTATAGCGCGTAATTGTGTGTCTAAATAGTGCAAGAAAATTAAAATTTCATGATGATGATGGCTAATTGCAGTAATTGGTTGCTGCGTGTGATCCGCGGGCGGCTCGTGTTGCTCGTGTTGCGACGTCAAGTTTCTGGGCGAAATTGCCCCATCTGAAGCGGGCCTGAGTGGCGTGAAAGCCGTAAATGCGTGAGGGGCGTGAGGGGCGTGAGGGGTCTGAGTGCGTGAGGGCCGTGAGGGCGGTGGGGGCGTGAGGGCCATGAGTGCGCGAAGGTCATGAGGTTCAGTGAGGGTGAGTGAAGGGCTGAAGGTTAGTGTAACTGTGAGGATGAGGGTGAGTGAGGGGCTTAGGTGAGCGTGGCTGTGAGGGTGAGGGTGAGTGAGGGCGACCTAAAATTCCGACCTCTGGATTTAGCAGGAAAATTGAGGTAGCGCAGAAAATGAATTTGTCCTTAGGTGACGCGACACCAAGTCATGTGACATCATTTTCCCCGCTAAATTTAGCGTGGAAACTGAATTGGAGGAAGAGGGAAGAGAAGAGGATGGAGGATGGAGAGCGAGGAGGAGAGGAGCGCGGGAGAAGAAGGGGAGAAGGAGAAGGTACGGAGGAGGAAAAGGGGCATACCCTCCGCTCCGTACCCTCTCCTCCTGCTCCTCCAGACCTGCGCTCTAATTTCGCATTACAGAGCTTTGTGAACGTCTGATTTTTTATGTTTTAGTGTTGCCTTCTAGAACGTTGTCCTCGACATCGTCTTGGACGTGGTCCTTAGGTTGTCCTAAACGTATGCAATCGCAGTTCATAGGCAGCCAACAATAATAATTCCTGCAACCAATTTCTTTTTTTTTTTTTTTGGCTCAAGGCAATTAAGAGTTTGTTTAAACTTCATCGGTTGGAAACCAAGAGTCACGACGAATCAAGAAACGCCGCGGGCAGCTTATTAGGATGATACTTTTTTGTTTCGTTATTCGTTTTTCGGAGTCTTTATCGTCTAACGCCACAAGCTCTTTGACCGCGCTGTTCTTAAGTCTCCATGTCCTGTATTAAGATGTCTGTGAACATAGAAATGTCCCACGTGTTTTGTTGCCTTTCGGTTACAATTCCGCAGCCCTTCGACTGTCACTCGCAAGTTGATCGTGTTACGAGGGCTCGTGAAACTTCTTACCTGCCGTTCGTGCCAAGAGCTCTGTTGAATGATGCGGCAACCAGTCGTAAAATAAAGCTCTCTAGTACAAGTCATGATGAAATGTTCATAATACATTGAGGGTGTTGCTTTATGGAATCGTTTACTCATCATCAGTTTCTTCAGTTGCTGCTTTTCAAATAACACTAGAAAAAAATGTTCAAAGCTGTTAGGGCTTATGACTAAAGTCAAACTAATAAAATTTGGTGACGCAATGAAGATCCAATTTACTACTTTTGACTCATAGCTAAACGTTACGTTTAGCAATGATACAAGTACGAGTAGTAAGTACTAACAACACTCATAAACGTCTAGATCT